>CM023451.1:150510122-151172622 GCA_013339765.2 Haemaphysalis longicornis
TGAAGCCTCTTCGCATGTATTTCTACACAATATACAAAAACGTATTTCGGGTGCACCTCAGTTCGCGTGCTGTCAACAAGAGATGCCGCCAGCAGTCCCAGCGCTGAGCTAGAATTACCTGAATTACTCAACAAAGTTTTGTTCTTTTTATACAGATAGTTTTAACTTGGAGTTTTAGCTTGCAAAGTAAGCATGCTGTTTGGAACAAAACGCGAAATGCACAGTAAAATGCTGCTGAGCAGCAGATGCACTGTATTATAGTTTCACCCTGAAAAGTTCTCTCAACGGTGTCCGCGTCCGGAAGGCTGCGTAAAGTAGGCATGGGTGGCGCTGGCGCTGGCTGGGGAAAATGCTAAAAATAGGGAATTTCTGAGCCTACAAAGGGAAATTTTTCTCTCCAGTACGAAGAGAATTCACTCTCCAGTGAGTAAAGCGTTATACCTGTTAGTTCCAGTATATTACGCATTTCGTACCCAGCAAAAATTAAACCTAGGTAACACGTCAGAACATTGATTTAGGCTCATAAACCCTAATTATTTACCCGAAGTCATTATAAAACAGCTACGGGAAGATTTAGACACTAACCGTAGGCTAGCCTTCTCTTGGTGGTTTCTGGCTATTCATGTCATTAACCCTGTAGTCGTTGATTCCAACCAGCATAAATTTACGTCCCTTCTTGGTTTACTTCGCAAAAAAAAAAAAAGCATTGAGCCTGTAAGTACATAGGATTACCTTGATCTGTCGTGCTTGTGAAACAGGCAGAAAGTACACTGTTTTAGATGCGACGGCATCTCATTCACTCGCCTTGTCCCTCCATACGGCGTTGTCGTTGTTCGTCCACACCCCTCGCCCATTCTCCTCGCCGCGCGAGCTGCCCTCTCCGCCGCTCACCCTCTCTCCCTCTCGATAGCGAACACTCTCTCGCGAGGGGCATTGGATTGGATTCGATTGGATTGGCTTGGCTTGGATTGGGTTGGATTGGGTTATTGGATTTGGATTGGATTGGATTAAATTGGATTGTGTTGGATTGTGTTGCGTCATAGCCGCGCCACGTTGCGTCATAGACGCGGCAGGGGGTTCACGGCACGTTTCACGCGATGGGACAATCAACCTAACGGAAACAACAACGGAACCCCCTATGCGTCGCATCTACACAGGGGTTCCCGCGAGGGGAGGTGGGAGTAATTTTTGAGCTTAGTCTTCACTTTATGCCTGCTTTGCTTTGTTCTTCTTACTGTTTATATTAATATGTTCAGTTACTTTCTAGCACTATAACTGGTAATGATGCCTATTACATTCATTGTTTTCATCGACACATAGGCAGTCAGTAGCCAAAACGCTGTCATTATCATCGACTTCTGCATCCAGGCGAGAGATTTCACAGCAAGCTATAAACCACTGCAATTGATAACGTCGTGCTCCTCATCACGGGGTCACTCGGAAGTACTGCGAATTTGGATACATTTATTTTCCGCATTTCGTTTGAACACGACTTTTAGCAGTTAATCTCAACGTACTCAAAATGACTGAGAGCTGCTTAAAAAATCTGCAGAAATTCAGGGAAGTGTCTACTAATGTGTAGCATTGTTATGCAACTTGTCTGAAGTGTGAGTTCTTTATCGCAAATCTTTTGTGGAAATACAGAGCGTTGCATGTTTGCCACTATTTGCTACTTATTAATTTTTTTTCGTAATTCTTGGTTTTCGAAAATTCTATTCGACCAATTATCTCCATTTACACTCTTATAACGATTACGGCTGGAACTTCCGCAATATCTGCATTTTTCTGGATTTGCAGGGCGTTGCAGTGTTCGCCACCCTGGCTACTTTTTTTTTCTATTTCTCTTAATTTCTGGTTTTTCAAAGTTTTGTTCGCCCAATTTTCTCCATTTCCGCTGTTATAACGGTTACAGGTGGAACTTTCACCAAATCTGCATTGTAGTAAAAATGCAGGGCGTTACACGGTTCGACGCTTTTCGCTTTTTTTTTCTAGTTCTTTTATTTGTGGTTTTTCAAAATCCTGTTTGACCAACTATCTCCACTCACGCTATTATAACGATTGCACGTAGAACTTCCGCAAAATCTGCATTTTTCTAGAAATGCAGGGCGTTATACGGTCCTTGCTTTCGGTATAATATGAAAATAATACTACGCATTAAAATATGCAAAAAATATACTGTGATCATATAACAACCTTTGTGATCTCTATGCAGCTTTCGGCACTCACGTCTTGGTCGGTTCGATTCTCATTTCGCTTTTTGTAGGCACAGGTTCAAGCATTCGCCAAAATAGCTTCAAATGCTTGTTTTGTCTTCCATTGGCTATTTGAAAGAAGTCGTATGAAACCCACAGTAATGCGAAAAAGTTGCAACGAGCGAGAGATAATCCACTTTATTGAGCATCAGTTGGGTCGAGTCGAGTCGTGAGCAGCGTTGAAAGGGCACCGGTGACTGGGTTGCTCGTTCGGCGAGTTCTTGCTGAACCGGAGAATTCGAGCTGCCTAACGTCACATCTAAGTGATCCACAGAAGAGATGGGAGGGATGATTTGTGGGCTCCGCGGTCGGGGCATGTCGGAGAGGGAAATATACAGGGATAAATTGCGTGTAGTCTGGCGTGACAGGGGAGGGTATTTGTTTGGAGAAGGTTCCAGTATGGTTCACCCATGATATAGAGTGACCAGTGGGATGTGAGATAGCGCCGGCGAGAGAGGTGGAAGTGCAGCTAATTTCGTGGAAAGTCAAAACCTTGTCGCGGGTTGGTTAGGCTCCCATAGGAAGGAATTCGACTTTACCCGGCTCGGTTGGTTAGCTCTCGAGCTGGAAGGTTAGCCGCTTCGTTTCCTTCCAGCCCCACATGAGAAGGAATCCAAATACGCTCCGCGTGGAAGGTGGGATTATTTTGAACGATGTTGTTGAGAGCCTGTGGGTAAATATTCCCCCTGATGAAATTTCGAACAGCCGTTTTAAAATCGGAGATAACAATTGTTGGGTTAGGCCGTGAGAGAAAGGCGCGCCAAAAGTAAATCCCGCAAGTGAGTGAGTGAGTGAGTGAGTGAGTGAGTGAGTGAGTGAGTGAGTGAGTGAGTGAGTGAGTGAGTGAGTGAGTGAGTGAGTGAGTGAGTGAGGGAGTCACAATATTTATTCGTCCGTAGATAGGAGTCAGGTAAGGGAAGCCACTGGAGGAAAAAAAAGACGACCGAAGCGAGAATCGCCGCACGGTCTTTGACACCGCGCCCCGCCTTCGAGGTTAGAACGAGAACGCGCAGAGCGCTGGCCAATCAGTAGTAGGTCCTGCGGCGGGGCCGATCCCGTCAAAATCGGAAGCAATGAGGTGAGGTGGTGCGGAGTGTGACCGGGAACGCATGCGGTAAGGCGTCCGAACCCACGCAGCGTTCCAGAGGTCCTACCCAACTACAACCCTACGCGCCGCTTAGACACCTCGGCAGGCGTCGGGGGACAGCAGCCGCGCTTCCAAGAGAGCCGTATTCGCGACGAAACTGGAGATCTGAACACGCTGCATCATCGTTGGAAAAGAGGTATGACGACTGTGCTACCCAAAAACCCTGGACTGTTAACAAAACTTGTTGCTGAGCTAGTTGGTACATACTTTTTATATATGTCTTACCTGTTTTCTTCGTCCACGTCTAGTTTGCGCCACGTTTTCTTCTCCCTGGACTGTGCTTGTGTACTAGAGGTGCAACGAGACATAAGCGAGTGTAAATGACGGACAATGTCCGTTTTCGTTACTGCTGGACTTAAACTCTCTTGTTCAATTGGAACTCTTTGTTAGTTGTTGGTACACTTACCCGTTGTTGTGCTTTGTTTCTTGTCTCTGGTGTGCATGCTTATTTTGGGTTTCGGGCAATACAACTGCAAAGACTCCTTCCCAAAGTTTGTCTGTATTGTTTTTATTGTTCAGAATCAGCACCCACGGAAGCATAGAACAATCCATTGTTGCTGTTAAAAAATATGACGCGAAACCGTTAGGCAATTCTTGCACTACTCCTGATGTCCCTCCCCCCTCAGATAATTGTTGTGTCTTTGCCTTCGCTGTAATTGGGCCGCAGAAATAGGAGTATCGCTTTTGTTTAATGAATGACACATTCGAGGCACACTCCTTGTTAAAGCACTTTTTTCTTCAGATGCTTTGGTTCGTCGTTATATCTTGTCGTTCTAGTTTCTTTTTTATTCATTCTTGCTCTCTATATTGTAACTGTGCGCAATTGGTATTTCCCGACGGGTCAATCTCCAACGTGCACGTGCTGCATTGCATGGGAACGAGGACAGAACAGAAGAAGTGAGGATGGCCACCCCAAACGCAGTCCAGCTTTCAATGCCAGGCTGCTCCAGCGAGCCGGCGTCCGTTGGTGGAAAGACGACTGCTTGCCAAGCGACCACCAGCCTGTACGGCCGCACAACCCCAGCGTCCTTCGGAAGTGAGCGGCGCAAGGCGAGGGAGCTCTTTCGTTCCAGGCGACAGAGTAACGCCAAAGGGCGCGGTCGTCTGGTGGGTCGCCTGCGGCGCCTTCGTCATCATTGTGCTCGCCCTGGCTGGACTCCAGGGTGTCTACAGCTGGTACACGCACCACCAGGGGCTGTCGTCCTCTCAGAGCCCCGCTGCCCTGGCCCGACTGACGCAAAGGGCTGACCTGTCCGCTGTGGGTGGTTCTGCCCATGGCCACGACGGTCCCCAGCGCGGACGGGCTAAATCTGGATCATTTGGAGAAGAGCTTTCGAGTGGGACACCTGTGAACACATCCCGTCGGCCATACCCCGGTAGACATTGAACGAGAGCACTTCTCTGATGTGGATTCAGCAAAAAATTGTGTTTTATAAATTCTTAACGAGATGTAGCGGCTTAATATTGATCACCACTGCTAAAGGCTCATGATAACTATTTCTGTAGATTTGAAAACTTCCTCTCAGCATGACTAAAAGAAAGTTCCGACTATACGTTTTCCTTATTAGCGTTCGCCAACCCTTGCAACTCACCACGCTGCCTGAAGCTCTCTTAAGTGGTCTGTGTTAGCGCCTCGACCACACCCTGACCCTTTGGCGATGTGTCTTAATTCTTGGAAATTTTCTTTCTACGGTTATGTAATCGGGTGGATGTTTTAACACACATTTATTCACGGTAATGTTGTACAAACGCAGATATTAAAAATCAGGCTGTTCTTTGACCGAATTATTCACAGAACGCCCATCGATTTTTTGTCGGCAGCAAATTTTTCGTGAATGCACCAAGTAAATTACGTAAGCGATTGGCAACGCGGGAAATTCTGGCGAAACTTTATGTAACTTGACGCTGAGCTGACAAATCACAGCGAAGCTTTTTCACGTTACGCACATAAACGAATACAAATCATGGTACGGTATGTTAAAATAGTAAAGATGAAAATTATTGGTTAAAATACATTTTTTGTTGAAATGAGCGTAAATACAACACAATGATATCTAGTAGCGTTGGCTGAAATTTGAATTTCTTTTATTTATTTATTCAAAAATACCGCTAAAGTTCCTCACTAGGAGGGTATTACATAGGGGGCGGGATACATTTAGAACGAATAAAAAATAGTACTAACAGCACGTTAATAGGCAAACAAGTAAATACAAGCGGGTGCGAGGCAAAAAAGAACAAGAAAGCAGGAAAGAAGGTAAACAAAAAACTGGAAATGGCTCTTAAACCTATAAATGCACTTTTTAGTAAAGCTAACACACGAAGTAAGTGTGTAAAAGTTCTTGGAATTTATTCGGATCTGTTACATTTACAATGTGACATGGTATGGCATTGCAGTCCACAATTTTGCGAGGTATGAAGGATTGGGAATATTTGGAAGTGTGGCATTTCACACGTGCCGCTTTTAAGGCATGGTCCAGTCGGGGAAAGATGGTCGCTGTCGAAGAAAAGAAATCGGGATGAAGTGAACAGTGATGGTACAGTTTATTAAGCAATGATAAACGTGATAGTTCATGCCGATGTGATAGAATAGGTAAACATGCGCGACGTTTTAGAGCCGTAACGCTGGTATGACGTGAATAATGTGAAAATATGAAATGAACAGCACGATTTTGAAGGTATTCAATTTGGTCAACTAAGTAGTGCTTTGCCAGGGTTCCCAAATGGCATATGCGTATTCAATTTTAGGTCTGATGACAGTTATGCTGCAGCACGTTTTATGGAGCAGAGCAACCGTTTTAGTCTGTGCTTTGAAAACCAATGAGCCGTTGGCGATGCAAGGATGATGTGATATGATGATCCATGTCCGGTCACAGTGCAGGTTAAGTCCCAGGTACTTGTAGCCTGCTAGCTTAACATTTGTGTTATTTAGGAATAGGAAGATTGAATGCGAGATGCGTGGTTTGTAAAGGACATAAGTTTGTTTTAAATTATTCCAAAGATATTAACCAAGTGGAACATCAAAGTAGATGAGTAGAATCAAGGTCAGTTTGGATGGCCAGTTGGTCAGTAAAGCGGTTATTGTACGGTAAATAACACAGTCGCAGCACACAGCCTGATCCTTGAAGAAACGCAGTTTGGTAAGTCATTGATAAAAATTAGAAGTAGTAAAGAGGTCCCCAGGACACTGCCTTGTGGAACACCAAAGTGTACTTGACCACAAGAAGATTAACATTATAAGCAGATGTGAATGGACCCTTGATGATAGAAAATCTTTAACCCATGGAATTACAAGAGGGTGGATATTAAGGTTGTGTAAGTTTTATTAGCAATCTGCTGTGAGGTACCGGTCGAAAGCTTGGAAAAATCCTAGAATATTGCGTCGATTTGAGACCAGCATCAACGGATGACTGAATGTCATTAATAAAACCAGCAAGCTGAGTGTCACACAAGTACCCTTTCCTAAACCCGTGTTGGTATTTAAAGATGATATTATGTTCTTCTAAGTAGCTAATCACCTGTGAGTGGATATGTTCGAGAAGTTTTACAGATAGTGCCTTGTTATTGATATAGGTCTGTATTAGAGGGTGATAAGGTAATTTGCCGGATTTAAACAATGGTGTTACTTTGCTATTCTCCAATCTTCAGGAATTGCACCAGATGAAAGGGACTGTGAAAAAAGAGCGGAAAAGATGCGATACACACCACCAGAAGTATTCTTTAGTATTTTATTATTGAAACGGAGGTGGTCCGGATCAGAAGAGGTTTTTAGTTTGCTTAAGAAAGATAGAATACCGACTTCGCTAATCGCAACCACTGGCATGTTAGTGTCAGCAACGTGGCTAACGTTAGGACAGCTGATAGTGTTTTAAACACGGGTAAATACGGAACAAAAGCTATCGTTAAAGACCTGCGCGCAATTACCATCTGGAATTAAATGCGTGTGTTTAAGGAAATTACCATCATCATCATTATCATCGCCATCATCAGCCTACCCAGGTGAACTGCAGGAAGAAGGCTTCTCCCAGTGACCTCCAACCGCTTCTGTCCTGCGCTGCTCGAGTCCACAGTTTACTCCAGACTTCTTTTATTTTTTCGCTCCATAGGGTAAATGCTCTTCGGCTTCTTCTTGACCCATCTCTTCATATCCACTCTATTATTTTACATTATTTTGCAGATGAGAATTATTGGTGAAAAATAAACATTTTTGTTGAAATTAGCGTAAATATAACACAATGATATTTAGTAGCGCTGGCTGAAATTTTAATGGAAAGTCGTGTGTTTGAGAAAATTGTCATCATCATTATCATCGTCATCATCAGCCTACCCAGGTGAACTGCAGAACGAAGGCCTCTGCCATTGACCTCCAACCGTTCCTGTCCTGCGGTGCTCGAGTCCACAGTTCACCTCCGAAGTTCCGTATTTCATCCCTCCATCGGGTTAATGGCTTTCCCCTTCTTTTAGACCCATTGCTTGGTATCCACTCTGTTACCCTTATGGTCCACCTGTTGTCGTTGCGTCTCACTACATGCACATCCCAAGCCCATTTCTTTTTCTTTATGTGAAATATGATATATTATACTCCAGTTTGTTCTCTGCTCCAGGTAGCTCGTTTCCTGTTCCTGAGTGTTATTCCTAACATTATTCGTTCCATGGCTTGTTGAGCCGACCTAAGGTTGCTTTGTAGTTGTTTAGTAAGGTGCGAAGTTTCAGCTCCGAATGTCATCACCGGCCCTTCTGCTTGTAGATCTTTCTCTTGAGTGACAGAGGTAGCTTCCTTTTCGTTTTTTGGAAGTGCTTGCCAAGTGCTCCCCAACCCAAACCCACCGTATTTCTCTATCGGCTAACTATAACTTTCGTAAACAGCTTGTAAATAACTGAGAGCTTGTAAACAACTGTTAAACAACTGAAAGCTTGCAAGCAGCTTGTAATCCACTGGTAAATAAAAAATACGGCAATTCACTTGTAAAATATTGCCACGAACCATGTTTCGGGTTTGTTTGTTCATGTTTTGTTTTTGCCGACTGGCCTCGCCGGGCTATGTTATCGATGTTATCCGTGGGCCAAGTGAACCGCATGTTCCATTGTTTACACTGTACGTGTTGTCTCCTTTTCATAGGGAGAGTGTTTCGAACGAACATCACCAGCCTAGAATAATCTTTGGTCTGCAGTGTTCTGGATTGAATTCGGCTGTTCGAAAAACCTTCGCGCCGAAAATAAATGCCCGCAGAGCACTCACCACGGCATTCCGACTCGCCGACGCACGCCTGCGCAAGTCACTTTGTTGACTACTGCTTCGCCGCCTGTGTATTGTTGGAGTTGTTAAGGGAGCACAAGCTTTCTCCAACAAAATTATTTTCCTTTAAGACAACTGCGTCGTCTTTGGCTTCGCTACGTCTAGTGGAGGTGTGGGGTACGCACCATTTATGCTCCCTACGACCTCTGAAAGCCGCCAAGCCAGTACAACTAGAGCCAGGCGACGACTGCAAGGTTTACCGGCCGAGTTCGGTCTTCTGCCAGAAGGCCCCAAGAGAGCGACCGCTGAAACCACCATCCTGGTGCAAAAAGCAACGTCGCCAATCGTCCTGCAGCAGCTCCGGTAACTTCCATCGTTCTGGGGAGCTTCTGCTGAAGACTTAGAAGAATGGATGGAGAAGATGGAGCCCGTCCGCATCTTCAACAGGTGGGACGATTGAGAATCTTTTCGGCATGTCTACTGTTACTTAAAAGATGCAACTATAACTTGGTTCGAGTACCATGAGAGCTCTTTGACCAACCGGACTCAATTCAAAAGCGAGTTCCTTAAGAGCTTCACTACCGTGGTGAAAAAAAAAAAAACACGCAACACCCCAACCAAGGATTACGGATCTTCGTTGAAGAAATGAAGCGATTACTTCACCGCGCGGAGCCGCAAATGACGGAAGAAAACAAACTGAGATCTCTTATGCGAGGAGTAAAGCAATAACTCCTTCCTTGCCTTGTCCGCAACCGCCCTTAAACGGTGGCCAAATTCGCGGCTGAAGCTGCAGCCATGGAGAAGATGCTCGAAATTCGAACTAGGCAGTATGACCACCCTGTCAACGCATTTTTCTCGGAGACCATCGGTGCCGAAACTGTAAGCTCCGATACATTGCGCGAGACCCTCCGAGCAGTGGTCAGGGAGGAGCTTCTCGGAAGCTTTTTCCAACGACGCCGCCATCTGAAGTGGCTTCCCTGACTGACGCCATCCGAAAAGAGGTTCAACAGGCACTGGAGACTTGTATGCCATTCGAAGCACCCCGCGAGCCATAAGTGAATAAACTCCGCAGCTCTTCGTCGGCCCCACCCTGCCCGACGTGTGGCGAACGCCCGATAATCGCCCGCTGTACTACCCCTGCGGAGGAGCCGACCACATCTACCTTCCCTGCCCTTACAAGAGGCCCGGTTTGCGAGGATTCTCCGTCGGCACAACCCGCCCCATACTCGGCCAGCGCCCTACGAAGATCGAGGAATACCTGTCCAACACCAACCGACGTCCAGCGAGTTTCAACCGTTCGCCGTCGCCCTACCCGTATTAGTCGCCGAACCGCCGTAGTACTGCTGACGTCTCGCGTAGAAGGTCCTCTAGCCCACGCGGGGGAAACTAAAAGCAGCAGCTTCTGCAGGTAAAGTTGCACAACGGTAGAAAAACGAAAACCCTCCAACGACGCTATGGCGTGCCGAGCACCGTGCCCTCAAAAAAGTAATCGAAAAAGTAATCGCCTTTCGAAAAAGTAATCGCCTAAGCCTACCGTGGTCTTTCGAAGGACGAGAAAAACTACGCAGCCTCTGAGAAAGGGTGCCTCGGAATTCTATGAGCCATTTCAAAATTTCGCACATACGTGTATGGCACACCAATCAAGCTTTTGACAGACCACCGAGCGCTGTGTTGGCTCGCCAATTTGAAGGAACCCTCTGGCCGTCTTGGGCGGCCGCCTGCAAGAGTGCTCGACGTTACAATCGTCTATACATACGGCAGCAAACACTCCGACGCCCACTGCCTGTCCCGCGCCCCCGTCGACCCATCAGCGTAAGACCCTAATAAATAAAGCGCGTTCTTCGGAGTTGTGACGGAGAGCGATCTAGCTGGCCAGCAGCGTGCCGATTCAGACTTACGCGTCCTGTTCGACTACCTCGAAGGACGCAACGACACCGTGCCTAAGGCGTTCAAACGGAACTTACCAGCATTGAGCCTGAAAAACTTCGTCTTCGTGAAGAATTTCAGCCCCGGAACGAGAACGAACTATCTTCCTGTCATCCCCGCACACCTTCATGGCGAAATTTCGGAAGCATGCCACGGCGACCCGTCTTCCCGACATCCCGGCACAGCTCGCACTATTGAAAAAATTGGCCGCGTATCTGCTCCTTTCGTTGCAAATGCCGTCAAAAGACGATAGTCTTTATCGGCTTTTGCGAAGTAAATGCCTCCCTTCGCTTTCCCGCTCACCTCTCATGTTGTTCCTCTTGCATCGCGCTCCTTCCAAGGTAAAGACGCCGAAGGTTTGCCTAAATCATTTTAAGTTTCCCGCGTTCCACTGCTCCAAACCGGGTGTCTCGATGCGAACGCTGCCGTACGGCGAAGACGCGCGTTAATCGAGGCGCCCTACTTGAACGTTTATAGAACCGCGTTTCCCTACTCCACGTGCGTTGCAAGCAAAACGTGGAACCTATCTAGTGGAACCTTGCGTTACTGTTGCCGGTTGATTTCTTAAAATGGCGCCAGAAGCTATAGTGGCGCGGGCGACAGCAGGCGACGGCGGAGTGAATTTTTTTTCTGTAGGTGATGAAGTATTTAATTTCGCAAAGTCAAGCATGTTTGATTTTTTATAAAGGAACATTGCAAATATCACTTCTGTATTGATTTGTTGTCTCATATTTGCGTAATGTCTTGTTCTTCTTCAACAATGTTGACAAGTATGAACATTACACCGGACATAGACGGATAGATTTAGCTGTGACTATATAAGACTATTGCGCAGGCATGGTTTTGCTTTGGCCGGGTGGCTGAATCGAGTCACAGACAGACAGACAGAGAGACAGACCAAAATTTCAGGGTTTAAGTAGTCCAAGAAAGACTATCGTCTTTAAAATGAAGACTAAGTACTACTGGCCCCGCCCTACATCCGATGTCACCCACTACGTCCGGACCTGCCGGGACTGCCAGCGACAACAAACGCCACCAACGAGACGTGCCGGACTTCTGCAGTGGATCGCAGTCCCATCGAGGCCCTTTCAATACATTGGAATGGACCTTCTGGGCCCATTCCCTGCGTCACGATCCTAGAACACGGGGATTGTCGCAGCAACAGACTACATGACGCGCTATGCAGAGGCCGCCTCTCTTCCGAGGGGGACTGAACAAGACGTCGCCTAGTTCATAAACCAAGTTGTGCAGCAACATGGAGCTCCTGAAGTCATAATCACGGACCGCGGAACGGCTTTCATTTCGGATCTTATGCAAGGATTGTTACGCGACAGCAATACAGATCACCAAAGAACTACGGCATGCCACCCCCAAATGAACGGACTAAGGAACGTCTGATCCAGACACCGCGGATATACTTTCAATATACGTAGGCGTTGAACATAAGACTTGGGACGAAGTGCTCCCGTATGTCACATTTGCGTACAACACTGCTATTCAGGAAACTACGCAGATGACACCATTCGAGCTTGTCTATGGAAGACGGCCGACTACGATGCTCGACTCCATGCTTTCGCACGTAGAAGACGACGACTGAACGCCGACGTCCAAAGATACCTTCACCATGCGGAGGAGGCCCGCCAGCTCGCTAGAGTTCGCACAACGGACCAGCAGCTGCTGGATGCCGTACGCTACATCCTCCGACGCCGAGTCGCCGAGTACCGGCTAGGGGATGGTGTGTGTGTTTGGACTCCCATCCGACGACGCGGACTCAGTGAAAAGCTTCTGCGACGGTATTTCGGACCCTATCGGATTCTACAACATGTTGGATGATTTACCTGCGAGGTGATCCTCTATGGTGATTCCGGAACATGATGAGGAAGCACGCGGCCCAAAGTTATCCACGTGGTTCGCCTGAAACCTTACTACGCAAGATGGCGGACTTGTTCTGTTGTTTGTTCGGACTGTCTTATATTTTAGCCTAGGGTCGATGCCCCCTAGAGGGGGGGGGGAGCAATGCCACGAACCGATCTGTTGGGTTTGTTTGTTTTGTTTTTGCCGACCGTTTCACCGGGCTATGTTATCTATGTTATCCGTGGGCCAAGTGAAGCGCATGTCCCATTCTTTATGCCGCACGTGTTATCTTCTTTTGATAGGGAGGGTGTTTCGAACTAAGGCCACGAGCCTAGAATAATCTTTTTCGATCTGCAGTGTTCTGGATGGAATTCGACTGTTCGAAAAACCTTCGCGCCGAAAGATAAATGCCCGCAGAGCACTCACCGCGGCATTCCGACTCCCCGACGCTCGCCTGCGCAAGTCACTTTGTTGAATGCTGCTTCGCCGCCTGTGTATACTTTGAGTTGATAGGGTAGCACAAGTTCGCTCCAATAAACGTGTTTTCCTTGACGACAACTGCGTCGTCTTTGGCTTCGTGACAATATCTGTCAAGTGGATGCAGAATGCCTTTCACGCACGACTTACTGCTTAACAGGCAATGCACGCTTTACAGGTATTCTTCGTGTGTCTTCGACGTTTTGACCTGAAGGAATTCCTTTACTGTGTCCTTCCGGTAGTCTTTTTCAACTCACTCACTCACTCACTCACTCACTCACTCCCCACTCACTCTACAGCGGTGTTATTACTTTATTTTTGATGCAATTATTACTATTTTGAAGGGGCGTAATAAACCAGCATATAATTTTCGTGATTGCGGTTGCGCATTCTAAAGCGAAAGTGCACTGGAGGTAATACAGACGTCTCAAATGCGCCCGGCAATCTTTTTAGTAAATATGTCACATAGACTGCGTCTTCGTCCCGTATACATACATTCCCGGACGTCGCAGGTTTTATTAGCATTTGGAGACGACGCAACTCTGTGACATTGTTGACGAGCTATCGGCAGTACCGGCAATCCCAAAATTTTTTTGCCGCTTATTACGCAAAATTTTTTCGTAACATAAAAAACAAGTTAACAAGGTACTCTGTAGTTGTCTGCCTTTAGAGCCTTTTGAGATGTCATGCATCAAGAAACATAACTTGTGCATGCCGAATCTGGACTCGATCCGCGGAAGCCAGCCTTGTGTTTATGAAAAGAAGCGCTGATTTTCTAATATTGATACAGCTGTTCAGGCGCAAAGGAAAGTCCCAGTAAATTTTTCATTCACATTAACACTCAAAGGCCGGGTAACTAATTCTTAGGTCCTGTGTGAAACCCTCGAGGGCGCAACTTGATCTCAGGGATGTGACTTTCAGCATTTGAAATTCAGCGTCTTTCTCCTAGCTTCCGTTTTCTCATATCTTTGTCTATTATGGCAATAAACAGGTCGCAAAACAGTGTTCTGATTAACGGACGACACGACAGCAATCATATTCCACACTTGTTTCTTTTCATATCTCCCTGTCCTTCTCTGTCTCGGCCTCTTACCATCCCCTCTCTCCCCTCACTCTCTTCTCTCCCGCTCCGCATCATGCGCTGTCTGAAGCCGGAAGTCTATTTTCAGAATCCCCTGGAAAGGCTTTTTGTAGTCACAGCCTGTTACATCGAAAGAGAACGACCATGATTCGTGAAATATGGCAGTCTTATTTAAAAAAAAGCCCAAAATAAGACGACAAGTAGCCCTATCAAAAGCATGTGCTTTACACTGGCATTGCCTTTAACCAGGCAACCGCATGGCAAAGCATGGGGAGAAGCAATCGAACTGTAAAATAAAGGTGCTAGAGAGTGAACGGGACTGCTTTAGAGCAGTTTTATCAGCTGCTCTACAAAACTATGATGGCGCGTCTCCTCATTAAGTCCAAGGCTTCGCCAGTGGTAGTTGTGCTTCGTCTACGAAAAACCAGAGCGGCAAAAACGCCGTATCAGGTCACTGCATTGTTCTTCACCGAGGCTGTGGCGTATGTGCTTTCCCACGACTTTGTGGCGCTTGCAAGCTAGCTAGCGTGCCAAGCTAGCGTGCCAAGACGGAATACGCTGCGAACTCCAGCTGCCCACGGAATAAATTATGTAGATTAAAAGAGATCCTGCCTGCGATGTCAGGGCCTTCATATCTTCTTCGCACGGAATGATGAAACAGCTCTGGATGCAAGTAATGAAAACAGAGAGAAAAGAGACCAACAATATAAGATTTAAAAATTGAATATTTGCTAGTAATTCTCGTTTCAAATTGAAACCATTATAAATTCGTGGATTGCAGTAGTAGTATGGCCCTTCGTGGGTATTATTTTTTTGCACCCCAAGCTACGCCTTTTTGTCGTGCTCGGATAGAAGATTCAATATTGTAAGCATTGATTTTATTCTTTCTGCACTTACAAAGCGAATTACAAACATCTTGGAGAACTTGAGGCAGATATCAGTAATAAGCGCTTTTAACTCTCCTTAACCAAGGTGCAACACGGGTTGTTTCTAAGATGAGGAGGTTGGGGTGACCGGGTTGGAGGATGTGAGGCGTCTTGGCGTCGGACACAAGGAAAATATAGATTGGGGAGATAAATACACAACAATATATCCGAATGAAATCGAACCCTAGTACCATCAGAAGCTGTATTATGAATAAGTCCAACTTACAAAGTTTAATCTCACGAGCGGCGGTTGCTGTGATGGTGCGCTCGCGCGGTGTGCTGGCCGTTGGCGTGGTCGTGGCAGAGTGGTGACGCGGCGTTATGGATCGTACGCTCACCAGTAGAATAAGGGCGCTGCGATGCTGTAGCTGCAGAGGCGTCGTTGAGAATCTTCAAGAGCTTGGAATGGGGCTAGTTGGCTTTTGAATCGAAACTTTGCTGGCGCTAAGCTGGAGGAAGGACGAAGGATTGCACAAACGCCCTTCGTCCTTCGTCCAGCTTAGCGCCAGCAAAGTTTATAATCTTCAAGCCCGGAAGGAGGATGTGGCTCGGCGTTGAGGTCCCCTGGGTGCTGGCGTCCAGCCGAGAACTCCCCGGTCCCCGCGTTCCTCCTGCCTCCGACCTGCCGTCTCTTCTGGCTTTCCCCCGCTCCTTTGCTCTTTCGCCACGCGCCCTTCGCCGACATCACCACGAGGGCTACTTCATTTTCATTTCTTTGCACCGCGATAAGCTACTCCTCATATGACAAAGATATCCGTACTAGGAACAAATTATATCCGGCCAACCTCGTTAACGCTTAGTCCAAAGCCCCTATCGTTTCTTGTTACAGTAAAAGAATCCAAGATTAGACGCATTTAAAACGCGTCAATAAACTTACGCCTCAAAATATTAAGTCGTGCCAGGCATGCCTGCGAAAGCCCTCGCTCTGTCGCGCAACAACATTTTCGCAAATGAATCACAAACCGGGAAATATGGGCGGCTTCGCGAGAAAGGCTTCGCGGGGTATTTGAGTTTCCACATTCGCGAAATAGCCTGAGACAGTATATTAGTGCTCTCTCCTGCCCTCCCCAAGCCCTCCCCCCCCCCCTCCCGAAATTGGAGTCATAAAACGACATTTCCACTTTTTCCATGCTGTTACAAAAGCCACTTTGCTTAATGAAGTGGTTTCCATTCATTTTTTTATTTCATCTTTCCAGCACCTGATTTCTAAGATACCTTTATCAGGGCTGAGGCTCGGAGAAAGCACCAAATTGCGGACGGGAATGCGCACAGCCGCAGCAACCAGCAGGTCTGAAGGCATTATGGCGAAAACCATAATTATACTTGTTTACTTAAGAAAAATTGTCACCAAAAGCTTGCCTCTTGTACTTATCGCTAAAAAAACTGGAAAGTATCTCTGGAGAGAACAAAAATACCAGCGCACCCCCTAACCAGGGGTTAATGACGGTAGCAGCACGACAAACAAGGTAAGTACTAAAACAGTGCACTTCAGTGTACTTCAAAAGAGTCAAACCTTATTGCATCAGATGCAATAAGGTTTGACTCTTTTGAAAAAGAGTGCTTAAAGGCCGCGGGAGGGACACAGTGTCAGGTTGCTAGTCTTCAACTCAAAATGCGGTCTAACGGGGGAGTGTTTAAAGTAGTACCACACTAGTTTCCGCCCACATCAGAAATACGCTCTGTGGATTTAGTTTGTAGGAGGGTAGTCCTAGAATCTATTTCTAAGAACAAATCGAAGAAGTTTTGCACCAGGACAGCTAGCTGTTAAGCCTAAGTCGAGTACCTGTGGGGAAAATAAGCGAACTATATTCCGAGACATGTAAAAACTTATCACGTGAAGTGATCATGACTGTTATACTAGCACGCGTACTTTCTCGCAAAACCATTTCTCGCAGTGGTTTGCAATATTTTACACACCATGCACTGTTGAAAACGGCGAGGTAGTCGGCTGCAGGATTCGCTTACCTAAAGCAAAAGTAAATATACAACAAATGCTTCCGCGTTAATCAGCATTCGTTATAAATGTATTGAGTAGGGTATTTAATGAGTTTGTTTATTTCTATTTATTTATTATACCGTACAGGCCCATTAAAGACCAGTGAGTAGGTGGGGTTGCATTTCTGTAAGAGTATAAAAAAAGCAGTGGGGAAAAAGAAGAAAAAGCAAGTACGCAATATAAAGATTGGGTTGTCATCTTACAGACGTAAATGAAACACGCCATTTATAGTTAAACATGTTCATAACTTAGCAGTGTGGTTGCAGATTAGCGCATTACTTTTTTGTTACTTCGCAATAACCTCACTCAGCTTCAGTACTTTACCTGAATTGTTCTATTAACGTTTTTACCTCTTTGCGAAACGCCGGTTTACTTGCTGAAGCTATCCAAGCGCCTTGGATTCTCTTTAGCTCAGTTTGTGGAACAACTGGCGCGGTCAAGTGGTGGTCCTCCATGGGTACGTGGCTTGGCCAGCAAAAATTTCTTTCAACAGCAAACTTTATTTTTAAACCTAAGCATTGCTTTCAGTTTTAACTCTATGGCCGTATTTAGGCCAGTTCTTCTTTAGCGATCGTACCAAACTCCACAATAAAACCTCCGCATAACGTTAGCGCAAATATTCTGTTGGTACCCACGCTTGCACTTCTCGTCTACGCAGTTATCTGTGGTGTCATTAATAATAAAGCGATTTCAGGAGCAACATATATGAAAAGTAGCGTTTAACACATGCGCACTTGCTTGGAGCGAACATTTTCTCTTCGAACTACGGGTTTGTAGCATTTATAATTCATGCTTATAATTGATGACGAAGTGTGGGAATGCGTGCTTTAAGTTCGAAGCATTATAAATTGCTCAAAAAATGTCTCTTTTGGTACGGAACGAGCAAATTTCTTCGTGACGAGACCCTGGATGAGAAATACATAACAGCGATTTTTTTTTCTGATGAACGAATGATTGTTTGCTCTTTAGACTTTTTCAATTAGATTATCAAAAACACACAAATTTACGTGAAAACTGTCGAACCAGTAGTCAACTTATAAAAATTAAGATAAGTTAATTAAGTAAGCTATTTATTCCGCGAAATATTCACTTTCCACATAACCATCACATGCTCAACAACCTCCGTGAATTGTCCTCTTTCTCGGGCATCCACGATCCCGTCCGCTGCATGCTATTGAGTTCAACGTGTAAAGTCCCGTTAAGTGCCTTGTCATACAAGCCACGCGCGCTACAAAATAAATCACCACATAAATGCAGGCGTTAATAAATCACTGCAATAAAGAGCCGGAACTTTGCAGCAACAGAAAATGGCTTCTCAGTAGCTGCAACCGGATGTGTGTGACTTCCCCTTCGCTTCCTTGACCAGATGTCTTGAGCAATTATACCTTGTATACTGAAGCACCATAACTATTCTACACGGCCTAGAAAGTAGGGTGAAAATAAAACAAAGGAAATCCATTCAGTATTTTGTCAGGTAAGCTGGGCACCTGATAGTACTTAAAAAAAAGCCCCCGGTACGCTACAGAGCTACCCCCAGCTTAGAGGAATAGGTCACTCGCATACTCAGTTACTATAAACCATCCCAGTCTTGGAAATGAATTTAGTCTTCATACACTGGCCACCTTGGCCATGTAGAACACCAGAAGATCAGCGTTAGCGCTTCTTTATCCCTTGATAAAAATGATATTAGAAGAGTTTCACCCCTCTGTACATGCCCTTTTGCACTTTCTTAAAACTCTGCAAGTAACGTAAGACACGCTTTTACTCCGGAAGCAATTGATTGAATACTTGCACTAGCTCTGAGAGAAGCATACTAACTACACATGCAGGCTTCGGCAGCTTTTATGCCTTCCGAAGCTGCTACGTACTTCTTTCTTATCTTGAGTATTCACGCCAGGTCAGATTGCGCTACCACTCAACCTATTGCCCCAGACAAGATTGTGCGTCCAGAATACATCTGACAGGGAAGCAGGCTGAAGTAGCGCGTTCTTTTTTTTTTTATGCAAAACAACCTGAGGTCAACAAGCGGGAACTCAGGAAGACAAAGTGAGCAGGTGGTAAGCAGCAGTAGAAGATAAACAAATAGAAATACAAAGGGGCAGCGATGTGGAGGGCCAAGCACCGTGCTGGTTACCTTCTGAAGAAAGCGCGCTAGCCGTCTGCAAGAAAAATCTGCAGCGGCCTACCGCCTTCTCGACTCGGCGAACAAAGTAGGACAGATAATGGACGTACCTTTTTCTCATTCCGCGAGACATAATAAGGGCTAACTCGGACGTGGTTAGCGGCAGTGTTGCGGAATGGGCACCTACATTCCATTTCAATTACATTCCGAGGAATTACAACTTGTCGTGATTCCATTCCTTTCAATTCCTCGGAATGACAGAAGTTGGCCCATTCCAATTCCTGGAATGGATGGGAAGTTCAATTCCATTCCTTTAATTCCTCAACGTAAAAACTGCCTCAGTGCTCTATCGAGTTATTGAGGAACGCAACACGAATCTGACGTTATCATACGGATTGAATACTGCAAAAGTATGCAAAATGTGTCAATTGTCACCGAAGTTGGGAGGTGGTAGCAGGTTGGTTACATATCTCGTGCAGAACAACTACCCCGTGCCAAAAATTACGATCCCTTCCTAAAGAAAGTAGAGAGGAGCACGAAAGCTAAACTAAAGCTAAAAATGCGTCCAACTTTCGTTGAAAGTTGGACGCATTATTGGATGCACTAAGTAAATGCAAGTACGAGCGGTCTAAATATACAGCGTTACGTGGTTTATGAGATAAAGGTGTATTAATGTACTCCTTCTTTATGATAGCCGCGTGTGTTGTCTTATTTAGAACCATTGGTTTTTTGTGATTTTCAATTAAGCTTTTGACACAATGAAAGCCTAGTTTCAGAGAGAGAGAGAGAGAGAGAGAGAGAGAGAGAGAGAGACTTAATTTCCGGTCCCCGGTTATCCGAGTATTTAGGTCGAGCAACCGGTCTAAGGTGTAATATATTAGTTTTTTTTTTTTTACAGCATGCGATTGGTCTCGCTAAAAAAGTTTTCGCTTTAAAAAAAGGCAGTGTCACACTGCCCCCATTTGAGTAGTAAGTAGCTGGATCCCAGTACTTATTATAGTATTTGCATGTTAGCATGTTTTAACGGTTTCTTCTGGGCGAAGCAAGATGAAGCAGCTTGCTTTTCCCGTTTTGCTGCACATTTTGTGGCGTGCTAACTTTGTACTTTGCGTACCGTCATACCAGCTGAATTAGTATAGTGTGGATAACTCACAGGCATGTGGCGCGGAGCGTGCTCACATGTACACGCATTCAAATGCCTATTTGAACAATTTAAAGTGAACTAATAGCATTAAGCCCTAATGCTACGGTACCAACGCGAGAAACGGGAGGGCAGCGGCACGGAACACTGTCAAGTTTTTGCATTCACCGTAGGAAAGTTGCCACCGTGTCCACATTGACCTCCATTGCGCTTGTTTATTGCCCTGGCACTACCTGAGCCAAATCCGTTCAATACAAGACATTATTTATGACCCCCTCATTTAAAGGGACAGAACCATATCGTGACGGGAGCCCTGTCAAAACAAAGAAGTGTGGTCAGGCAGTTTGTTTCTATGAACGCGCAACCAATATGCACCAGGACCTGATCGAAATTTTCAAATGAGACCTTCCTATATGAATAGCGGCGATGCTCAACTTTCAAGCCGGTGACTAAGTCTCCAGTAATCAGGCACGTTTGTGCCCAGGAGCAAAGGCCACGTGCACAGAAACACGGCAACCAAACTACGAACCAGTTTAGCACAATTGGAGGAAAGCGCTGCACTTTCGAATTGAAGCAACGCATGGTCTCGCACTGCTAGGAGCTGTCAAAGCACTCGCAAGCAAGGGCGCTGCTGGAGCCAGAACTGTAGGAAAGAAACGGCTTTCGGCAGCTGTGTGTTCTGCATTGTCTAATATAATATCTAGTGTAATCGTATATCCCAGTCGCCCACTACCGTAGCCGCCTTAACAGAGCGTGGAGGAGGTAGCTCAGTAACATATCCGAAGGTTGCTTTTTACCCTTATGGCGGGTGCCGGGCACGCAAGTCCTCACCCACAATTTTATTTTTGCTGCCTTGGTTTGAATTGCTGGACCCTGCGGGGCCCTGCTGCAACCCACGGACTGACGGTCGACAGGTTGGCGCCGTAATACCGCGAGATGCCTACCAGGTCGGCTTACAAGGATCAAGGCTATCTTTGCGTGTCGTGCTCAGAGGGTGGGAGGAGAACGCCAAGCACATTTGTTGATTCATGTTTCATGCGCGACCACTTTATATTGTTAGCTGCAAGATTTCGCTGCTATAGCTTGCGGTAAGAAACACTGCCGCTTCGGATGCGCGTGGTTCGTATCACCTCCCCCTCCCCCAACCCCCCACCTCCTGCTTTTCGATGCTATTCCCCGCCTGCTGGCCAGGCCACACAGCGCCTACCACTGAGAGAGTCGCCGCTCTGTCATCGGCGCCACAGAGAAAGCTACGTCTCAAAAAACCTGCATAAGCACGAAGAGCCGAACTAATGGCGCCACCGGCCAGACGCTGTTGCGCCACTTGAAGTTCACTGTCACAGGCGCTGCGGCAGGCTGCGCAGATCCAGTTACTCTAGATGAAGGGTATAAGTTCTAGTTTTCGTCGCCGGTGCTCCCTTTGAGATATACTGGCGCAGTCGTCGCCACAGGCTGATTTTTAAGTAGCCGGAAGGCGCCAGCAATGGTGATGCCGTCGTCTGAAAACCCCCATTCCATTCCCATTCCATTCCAGGCAAAAGGTGCTTAATTCCATTCCCATTCCACCCCTCCAACCGTTGTCCTCATTCCATTCCCATTCCATTCCACCATCTCGAAAAGGTGGAATGAATCCGGAGTCATTCCAATTCCGGAGTGGTAACTCCGCAACACTGGTTAGCGGTGACCTAAATGTTCCTAAACGCGTACCATTTCGTAATATCTCACCCACTTGGCAAGCACTCAGCTTGGAGCCGACCACAGGAGAGAGAGAGAGAGAGAGAGAGAGAGAGAGAGAGAGAGAGAGAGAGAGAGAGAGAGAGAGAGAGAGAGAGAGAGAGAGAGAGAGAGAGAGAGAGAGAGAGAGAGAGAGAGAGATAAACGTTTATTGGCTGAAAAGACTAGCTAGGACTTGGTCGTTCCCGGTCGAGGTGTCCGAGGTGGTAGGTCTCCTCAGTTCAGGAAACCTCCGGTGGTGGCTGCCGTATTCGCGCTGTTCAACAGATTCTTCTGGTTCTCCGGATTCTCGTACACGAGCAGTGCCTCCTACTTTTCAGCATTTTCGCTGCAGGTCGTCATTGCCAAGGCGATGGCTGATTCTTCTGTTGTTTCGGGGTGACAAGCCGGTATTGTTCGGCCTGAAATAATGTTTCCTATACTGCCCGTAGGGGAGCTCTGTACGCTTGTCTTCGCTATTCGTTTTTTTTTTTCTGTACGTTTGTCTTTGGCCTTCGTACCCCTTCAATGGCGCGGCACGCTTGTCCTTGCATTAGAGTATTTCGATCATTTATCTTTGACATTCGTATCAGCGGCAGTGGGCGTCGTTGCTCTCGATTATATACAGGAGAGGTATACCCACGTCTGGAGCGCTGTCTGGTCCGGCAGTTGAGGATCAGGCGCCGAATAATTGTCATGCAGAATACGCGGATCTGGAGAATGACAGAGACCCGCCACACGCTCACATGCAATATCGGAGAGACGCTTTTTCTCAATAGAGCACAAACTCTGCTACTTGCGGGTCACCGTTTGTCTCCGTGTGCAACACAGGAGTGTTGTTTCTTATTGATTTTCAGTTGTCATGCGCTGTATTCAAGGGCTGGAGTTGGTGCTTGTATCATGTGTGGGTGGCAGTAAGAAGATACCTGAAGTGGCTGAGCCAAAGCAGACCCGCCAGCTTTATTGGGCTTGCTTTTAAAGCCGCATGCGCAACCAGGGAAGGGAGAGGCAGTGACAGTGGGGGTCGTTATCGGCTTGCGGATTGCGACAGCCAAGTGCGATACAGCGCTGTCCCTCCAAATAAGCTTTAACTTTGAGATACCTTTTTTTTCAAAGGTCTCTATGTGGCTGCCATTTTGTTATTCTTCATCCTTGGAAAATAAAACAAAAATTTAAAAGGCACCAGAGAATACTCCGGTTACCGTAATAATATTTATTTGCATTGTCAGTTTCCTCGACTAAAACGCAAATAGGTCATGGGACCAGCCACAACAAACGGTGCGTGGCCGCTTGTTTTGTACCGCGTCGCGTGTCAATTGCACTGAAATGATACTGAGAAATAAATAGGGAGACAGAGGAAAAGTTTGAGGGGACATTAAGCGAAAGAGATAGAGAGGAAGCGAGTAAGCTCTATTTGTAAATCGCCTAGACGCTGTATTCAGTCGATTTGAAACGGTCGGTATCGCCGTTTTTTGTTAATTGCAGCTCGACACACATGTTGAGCGAACACTGTATTCATGCTTGCTGCGGATGCCGCAGTGTTCGTGTTTATTACGAGCGTCGAGATTGTCTTTATAAACGCCTTTCGACGCAGTCATTGAGATCAACGCGACTGGAGTGTTCAACTTCCAAACTGGTTAAGAGTGATGGCCTGATAACGAGTGTTGACGTTGGTGCACTGCCACTCCGCGTATGTGCGCCGCAGGTTTAGCGGCTTTTGTGAGCCACGTGCGCAGGACTGTAACGCCTACTCAGGGCTTAGGCAAAGGGGAACAGGAGAGGAAGGTGAAAATTGAACACTGTGCGTTGGGACTACTGTAAAAAATTAACCACACTGCTTTTTGTCGGCAATGGCGCGTTTTACACGAGCGATACTTTGCACAACAACGAACTGGAATGTACCGAAGAGACTAAGGAGAAAAATCGCTTGAGCACTAAATACCAGCGACCACACCATGCAAAGGAAACCCCACAAGTCGACGAGCAGTGTAATGCATGTAATGTTGCTTTTAGCATGCGCCGACTAGAAGCTATTAGGCAAGGAACGAAAAAAGAAACGCTTGCACATTTCTGCCCGACTCAACGCTGGTGCGCAGATTTCAAGAATGTTTTCTACTGTGTTAATCTACTTGCATGCAACGCGATTTTTCCATCCAGAGTAACGGCGATAATTTTTAGACTCAAGATTCACACCGAGCTCGAAGAAAGTAGGATATTAAACATATGTATACTTCGTCTGCACAGGGAGTGATCTGTTACTGCTATTCAACCGACTTGAACACCGTTATACATAATATAACCATTCGCTCACAGGCTAAATAGGAAACTAAAATAGAATGTGCGGTAACCTTTCAGACATTTTATTAAAAAGAAAGGGTTAAAACTTCTAGTTCGCGGTGAGAGTACTACTCTAGTTCGACGGACATCGACAAAAGCAAATGTTCACTAATCACCTGGTTCAGCGGGCACAAGTCTTCACTTGACGGGCATCCGCAACACTTTTCTGTTCAAAACATCACCGCTATCAGCGCGAGCGAAAGCAGCAATCAATCTTCTTTGGGGGCACCTGTCTGAGAGCGTTACTCTTGCAAGTAATTTTGAACTTTAGACACCCGAAAATGCTGCCTGCACTTGTGTTTTGCTTCGGCTGTTTTTGCAATACCTTTATACTTTCGAGATTGTGCCTGCACGCCAGTTTTCGAATTGCAGACGCGGCAAAAAAGGATGCACCATAGAAGCCGTCAAGTAACGCGTGAGCAGGCGTCCACACTGCCGGCACTAATTTGCTCAGCCACAAACCTCGTGCCCTTACTTATCTCGGTTTTTTCGCTGACAAGCAAGGTTTGGAAGGAAGAGAAAAGATAGAAAAAAGACCTCAAAGAAAAGACGGGAAGGTTATCTGGGGAATCATGGGGCTTGCTACTTTACACATAGAGAAGGGTAAAGTGTTATCAAAGAGAAAAATAGTATGCAACAGACAATAAGGAGAAAATGGAAAGAAAACGGTAACATAACAAATGAAAACAACATACCAAAAGGAAGGTATAGGACAAAGTTCAAGTAAACCGTGAAATTCAAACCCCTGGCCTTGTACAACGTTTTGTTGCCTATTTCCCCTGTTGTATTTTTTTTTTTTTGCACTAGCACTGTATAAATCCTGTCCATTGTTGAACGTTATTGTTTTTTAGCCTCCTTAAAATGTATATCCATTTTTCACTGCTCACCGTTTTTGATTATGTTTGTACTTACCACTCCCCTCTATAATGCTTCGGCTCTGAGGGTACTTGTAAATAAATAAAATAAATAAACCGTCAAAACGTGTTTACATTCGGTGCTGAACGCTGGTCGTGTTCATACGACGTCTAATCCAAACCTATGGCTTTCAAAAAACATTGTCTTGATTTTTTTTTGTAGAATTTTGGTACTGCTTTAGGCAACGCTTTCAGACACAACTGCACTATGAAGTTTTTTACTTCATTGTTTTAAATTTAAATGTCATTTTTTAATTTTTTTCCACCTTCTCATTTCTATTCACGGGGTTCAAAGGGCCCGAATGCGCCTAATAAAAAATTTTTTGCACAGTACACTGCGTTGCTCTGCGATTGACCATCTCTTTCTACAGCCACGTCCTCGCTGTGATATGCTGTCCCTTATCGCCCCTCCTCTTCTAGAAATCGAAACTGTTTTTACTGTACGTAGATCCGCTGACAGAGCATTAGCAGCTCACGTATTTGTGACGGATATAAAGACTCTATGCTTGAACTTAATCCAGCTTTCTTTCTGTCGTCATCCACCATTTTCCGCGGAAATTTGCTGGTATGCCGTTCAGTTCACTTAGCTGCGACGCGCAATGTACTGCTTGTCATTATGATTCTCTGCAGTGTGAAACAAAAAATTCTGCTTGATTTGTTCATATTTATTATGAAAAAAATGCAATTATTTTCTCTAATACTAACTGAGCCAGGTCAACAGAACTGTGAAATTTTGACACAGTGCTCTGTATTCAGGTTTCCGCTCTCTTCTATTTCTTTTTCTTTCATGCGCATCGCACGCACAGAGGGTAATTTGCGGTTTCGCGTAAAAACAAACAATAAGGCAGGCTGGAACTAGGTCGTGGAACAGGTGCAGTGATGTTGTCTCCCCGCAATTTTCCAACTCATTGAAGTGAAAGGAGGTTAACTCTTTGGCACCGAACACCGGGTTTTTTTCTCCCCTCGGTCTTCGTGCATTCTTCGTTCTTCCGCTTTGCGGGAAGAATCCGACCGAGCGATTAATTCTAACGAGGACCTTTTCCATGCCGCTGGCAGCATGCGCTAAGGTGCGTTAGTGCTACACAACGCCTTTCATGTTTTGGGTGCTACTTACATGATCGTAACACTTGTTAAGTTCAGCGGCGAATCACCCAAGGGGCTCGGGCTGTCGGCGTCTCATGTCGTCGAAGTATCATGTAGTCAAGGTACTAAAACACCGGGACACTCGTTTTGCAAAGCCACGCGCTAGAGCGTTTCATCTCCACGGAAAAACGCGTACTAAAACACCTTATCGGGACACTCATTTTCCAACGCCTCGCGCTAGAGCGTTTCATCTCCGTGGGCAAACGCGCAAAAGAGAGCACACCGGACACTCGTTCTCCAACGCCTCACGCTAGACCGTTTCATGCTTCAAAGATACGAGACTTGCAGCAAAGCTATATACCTCAACCCCCAACGGTTTCATCTACGTCGGCAAAAACGCCAAGGCACCTAGAATATACCTATACACTGCATGCTTCGCACCTCCCCATATTTCACGTTAGTGTAGATGGCCCGTGATTTTTTGTCATGTGCCTACAGTTCTTACGCAAGTTTATATTGTTTGGAGGAAAAAAGAACGTTATGATTTGGGTTTATCACAAAGAGGTAGCTCCCACCAGGTGAAGTGGTTTACGTGGAAAAAAAGTTTTGTGGTTGTTATTATTCAGCTCATTCTTACAGCCGCAAAATATGAGAAAAGTTGCAAACTCTTCCTATTAAGGCACCCAAAAATGTTGGTACAAACGAAATTAAAAGATGAGACGAGAAATTGCAAATGTTTAAGTGTTTTACGTATTATTTTTGAGGACTTTTAGCGTAACTGGCAACTGTAGTGTTGTAACGTTTTCATGTTCAGTGCTACTGTTATTTCTCATCCAGTTGATTTTCGTGGTGCAACGATTTCTTCATAAATGGTTTACTGTCCAATCATTACCGTGAGCTGCAGCACGATATTTCGAAATTGGTTTCGAGGAATATCTTCGTGGACAAGTTGCGAATGAGGATTAAGTTCTCCCGCTTCTTCGAGGACGCGTGGCACCAGCTCGTTGAACCACAGCCGGTCGCGTGGCTTAGAGGCCTCAGGACCATGGTCAAAAATCTGTACGCGGTAGCGACTGAACGTTACGCATTAAAAACATTCCACTCGATCACGCAATTTCAGCGTTAGTAAGACGTTAAGCGATCAAGGTGTTCATTGTGAGCTGTAACACGCTTTCAAATTCATGCGCGTGAACTGAATTATTACATTTTATCGGCCGCCTGATTCGCGGTTTCTCACGTTGTCATCCCAATAATAGCGAATCGACGTCGGCAACCAGGTAATTGGTGATGTAACCTCTTCATTTTGCATCAGTTTTTTTATATGCAGTACCATCAGCGAACCGAGAATGTCTACACGTTGTGCGGCGATGCAACACAGCAACTCTGGCATGAATCGCAACGACGCGCCGACTCCATAGGACCCGTTGTGTTTCTTATTCGCTATACGCGCATATTCTTTTACTGCGGTTTCCAAAGACACTTTGACTTGCCTAATATGCTAGGTTGCTTCCTGCTAGAACACATTGGTTTGCTTTGGATGCTTCCTCCTTCCCCCTTCGCCCAACACGCCAAGGGGACTATCGCTCCAGCACCAACGCGCCAACCACTACGCTGGTTGTTTGTCTCCAATGTGCGGAGCACCGGGTATGAAGACTCACGGCGTCACCTACAAGTTTACCAATGCGAAGTAGTTTCAACCATAGAGTTTCATACAAATAATTTTGGTTTCAACGCTCCCAAGTCAGCGGCCTTATCGGCGGTGACACCGTCGGTCATGTGACCGCATTTTTTTTTTGCCCCTCAAGAAAACGACGACCGGGCACCGCTCGGGCCGAAAGCCGAGCACGCGTTTTTCTTCGTTTTTGTTTCGCGCCTCTCGCGGCAGCGCGAAGAAGCCTTTCGCAAGCGTGGTATGCAGTTGCGATGGTATCACCCACAACGACTTAAGAATCCGGTGTGTGCAGAGCCTGCCCGCCCCAGTGTTCATGAAGGTATAATTGTATTGACTGTGTGGTAATCTCTGGAACATGGTGTGATGTTGACACCTTGGGGGATAATTCCTCAATTCCTAAAATACTTAACCTACTTGCATTCCTGAACACTTCTTGTATACTTTTTCCGCATACCATAGGGCAGGGGCAGACGTTGTCCGAGGTATGACAATTTCTCGAGCAAACGAAGCAGCCGTGTGACTTCCAACCACTGGTATATTTTTTAGTTCAGCGGAACAGGTTCCGCAGCCTGCGCATTACCACGACTATTGTACTTTCTCAATTACTGTTTCCTGGGAAAATACGGCAGACTTTTCTTTGGTTACACGACATAAAAAAGGCGTGTTATGTTTTAAGGACGGTCGCAGGTGTACACCACAAGCAAGAGGCAGATCCTGAAACTCCGCGTCAACAGTTTATTCCCAGAGCCGATGGTTCTAGAAATCTTGCGCTCTTCCTATTCAAGCGCCTTACTTGCGATGTTGCTGCGGATGCCACGCAACCTTGGGGGTTGACCATACAACATCTCCCTCCGAATAAACGAGCCAGGGGTGTTCAAGCCGTATACTTCTTGGGTCGAGGGAGGTTCAGGCCGTATACTTCTCGGTCGAATGACACAGCGTCCACAGCGGCTATGGCTATGTGATGAATCTTGACGCCTTGTTACACCTTCCTCCCCAGTGGTTCTATCTTGCAGGGAAGC
Source organism: Haemaphysalis longicornis (assembly GCA_013339765.2). Lineage (NCBI taxonomy): Eukaryota > Metazoa > Arthropoda > Arachnida > Ixodida > Ixodidae > Haemaphysalis > Haemaphysalis longicornis. Next base: position 150,539,019 of record CM023451.1, read on the forward strand.
TCCTTATACTTAATTAGTTGACCCATGCTCAGTTTGAAGGTAGGGACAAGGTATCTTCGATTCCTGCACATCACCAGTTTATTCAACGAATCGACGGTGATAGAAATCTATCGCTCTACCCATTCACGCGCCTTGCCAGCGATGTTGCTGCGGGTGCTCACGCGACCTTGGAGGTTGACCATGCACCATTTGAAGCAAGCGGTAACAGCAGCCGGATATTACGAATCCCCGCAAATACGTATAGCCTCTGTGCCTGTAACAGCTATGTCATTAACCTGAAAAACCATTCTATGAACTTGTCTGGCTCAAAATAAAATGTCCAAATACGCCTTCCTCGCGCCTTTTTTCACTTCCATCTCTAGCGTAAACGCTAGCGACTTTGGTAGACCTAGCGGGAACCAGACTAACCGTACGTGTATTGGGTTATACAGTACATGTGCATTTCGACACGGGTACAGTGCAAAGATCTTCTTACACGTATCGACTGCTTGGCAACACACGCGTGGCCAAATTCAGCCGAATGTTAGAGCTCTCGTTGTCAAATGTGAGCGGCTCTATGCTAGTATTTTCCTTTCACGAGCCCAAATTTCACACGGGGTTGAAATTTGCGTGCTAGCACCTGTGCAACACAATTATGAAAAATTCCCCCTCGGAATCAGGAATTTTTATCAAATTCCTTCTCACTCGCATTCCAGGTAGGAAGACAGTATGACATCTTATAATGCCCGAAAAGGCAACGTTGATAATTACGTTATGACGAACGTGATACGCAATAAACTGGGTCTTTTTTATTACTCGGAAGAAGCAGGTCTGCAAATTAACTAAGTACCGTTCATTTTGAACGTGTCGTTATAGAACAGAAACATGTGGCAGCAAGTACTCAGCCATTAACTAAGAGGCTTTTCGTGGGAGGTACAGAAGTGCGGCATCACAGAAGTCTAGAGAGTCCGTTGGCCGTGTGATCAGGTGTAGTGTTCCAGGTGTACCCCTTCCTTTATGAACGTATCGTGAGGGAAGGTGCTCGCGCTGAAGACGACGCTAATTTCACCACAGGCGATCCCAGCGCGCCGTCTCTGGCTGACAGGGAACGTTTCGCCGCCGTTTCGCGGCTGGGCAAATTTTCTTGATTTTTCGCGGCAGCTCTTTGGAAACGGGGCCGATTATTTCTGCTGATGGATGAAGCTGTAGCCGTGGGTACGACGCCCTTGCCTCTCGGAGTCACAGGTTTGGGTGGAGCGGTTGAGGTGGATGCGTCTGGGTGCAGCCTAGTCGGTAATCGTGGGGTGATTGTGGTGGATGCGTCTGGGTGCAGCCTAGTCGGTAATCGTGGGGCGGTTGAGGTGGATGCGTCTGGGTGCAGCCTAGTGGGAACCGTATACCGTCGCCAAGGCTCGTATGAATGGGAATTATCCACAGTGCTGCATTCGTTCCGAACACCTAGTAGGAGTGCATAAAGGAAAGAAAAAACTGTTGTAGTCCTATGTAATCTTGAAATCTTAATGACCCCTTCATGAGGAGGTGTTCCTATCTCCTATTGCCACACGTCGCCGGAATAATGCACTTTCAGATTCAGCTACAAAAGAAAGCTCATGTGATTTCTTTTGATATTTTTCAGTCAAGAAGCCTGGAATCGATAAATTGAAGTATCGTACACCCATGGATGAAATGGACGAATGTGTGGGTAACTGTGGACTCCAGCCTTTTTTTTTTTTTTGGTACCCACCATGCGAAAGTTTTGAGCATAGCAGCTTAGAAGTACTTTTCCATGGACGTTTGGTAGCGTTTTCTTATTTCACGCATGAATGAATGGAAGCTAGTCCAGAAAAATGAGAATTCTGTTCAATCCGATTCAACTGTATCATTTTTCTCTTTTGAAATCAATGCATTCGTTAGAAAAAAAGTGAACCGAGGGTAACAGACGCTTCTTTGCCATCTTGACCTATTCTTGTGTTCTTTACCAGCAGTCATGACGAGAGAAGGACTAACATCAAATGGAGAAGGATGCTACAATATTTGTCGCTCGCGATAAAGTACGTCAAGGGAAAACAACGCGCAGTGATACATGCATAAGTACTGATAGAACACCGCGTGTAATATTACCACAAATTTCTTGAACCATAAATACAATCATAACTGGGTAAGCAAAAATGAGAAAAGAAGTTTAACAAAAAAAACAGTAATTCAATTTGTCATTTTGCATCAATTAAAGTGGCAGAATGCGCTTCGTGAACGTAGTTCAAGCCGTACTTCAAAATATCATTTTTCAATGATTAAAATGGCAGATGACGCTTCGTGAACTTAATTCAAAATGACCAATCAAAATGACCACAGCATTAAGCAAGTAAGTATTTTCCCAATCTGGGGTGTGGTTTTCTAAGCTATCAAAATCATGATTAGTTCTGGCGTAAACAACCATTGTGGTGCCACTATAAACAACGCAAAATCGGCAATGAGTGGTCTGCAGGGAGAAAAAGGCGGCGTAGCCATCATAATCCGCTCCTAAATTTTTATTGGGTATGGCGCATCATGTGGCTCACAAGCACGCACCACCAAAGGCCAGTGTGTATCCATCCTGAAAATAAAACACAATACTTTCTCCCGGCATTACGTCTGCTTACGGACTTTGAGGGCGAAAGCCTGGCATACTATTGCGACACGTACGTTTTATACACGCATCCACCCACCGACACTGCTAACACGCTGCTCTACCATTATAATTCATCTTAACCCGCTTTAATCCACCCTAAGGCATCCTAAAACACATTATTCTTTCTTAGCGATCTTAATCCACAATAATGCCGCCTTAATACCCCTTAATCCCACTTTATACGGCCGTAATGCATCCTAATCCACCTTAATGCATCTTAATACACCCTAAATCCTATCTTTCTACTTTCCTATACCTACCTTCCCGATCATTATCGAGGCTAACCAATCATTAAAAAAACTTTTCCAATCATCATGTTTCGTTCGCATGCTTTCGTTTGCTTCCCGCCACGTGTTTTTGTACATTCGTGGCGGTAACAGGGCTATTCAAGGTCACCTTCCTGCCATACATGTAAGACATTCGCCCTCAAAAACGAATAAATGAAGATGCTTCGTCTTATAAGCTGTGAACCCGGCGGGGGCGCCGTGCCTGTACAGTAAGCCACAGCACCGGCTGTGCGGGTGCTTCTGCTTCATTATGGCGGTCACAATTTACCCTGTCTATACGACGCCAAGTTCTCTCTGGAGTGTTCAATTGGAACCTGCAGAATTTCAAGAATGCATCCCTCGAAAAAGCGAAAATGCAGTTGGGCTAGCCTGACATTTCGAACAAAGCAAGGGTTAAACAAACTGGTAGAAGAAAACAAAAACCCTTATAATAAACGCTCCATATTGTCCATGTCACATACTCACATGTCACGCCTTACGGGCAGAAGGACGAACGGGCATATTTTTGGTGGGGAGCAGTGTAAGAATGCTCACGCATTAAAAATCCTTCATATGAGTACACACCCTGATGGGTTTACCTGTTTTCATTTACAATCCTTAAAAATTACCTAGAAGGAAACGTCCTGTTCTCGTATTTTGAGGCTAGTTTTGTGCATACAGGCAACCGTGAGTGCAAGTTACTTATGATAGAGCTGGTAAGTCTCGAGGAGATGATCACGGCTTTCCGCTTGAAATGCGAGTTAGATTGGAAGCGTACTGACCTCCATAAAATTTTGGCGAACACCCAGGTTGAACGAATCCCCGCTCTCTACGAATTTCGGCCCCCGAATGTGCTCGAGCGTGCTGCGGTTGAGGGCGACGAATACTAGGTGCATGGAGAGGAATCCGCCCATAACAAGCGCCATCCCGGCGCCAACGAGGACGAGGAAGCTGATGTGGATCGAGTACTTCAGAAGGCCGCGACGGGGATCCGAATGCCAGAAGTACAGGGACGTGCTCGCCGAGGCATACGCGCCCAGGAAAGCGATGTAGAACAGTGTCAGCAGAAAGAACTTGTACGTGCGGAAGGAGATGCAGTTGTTGAACCACGGGCAGTGGTGATCCATCTTGGTGATGCACCTGCAAGTGCGCGAAAAGGGCATTGCTTATATGACTTTCCGCGCAACTACCCTAGACTGCTCGTATGTTTAGAGAAAAGCGTAAAAGATCTATAAAAGCATTTTTAGTGAGTTTCGAGTAGTAACCTTCTAGCAGGATTAATCAAATTGCCTTTGTCAGATTTGGTACCAAGTTCAAAGGCCCTGTGCTGCCCGTACGAGGAGATAATAGCGTCCTCTCTCCTTGTGCGCCGTCGGCTGTCAGGAGTGAAGGAAGTAACCGGGAGTGAGTGGTGCATACTGGGGCGGCGCTAGGCGTGGAGAAGGAAAGTTCCAGTGTTACCAGCGAAGTTCTCTTTGTACATGTTAATGTGAAGCACTAGGGGCTCAGCAACCACAATATCCCTGAAAAAAAAAAAAACAATGACGGGTTCGCAAATGACGTTGTTAATGACGGCATCACTGGCGTCACCATGAGGTCCGTCAATACGTTGAACCAGAGAAAACCTAGTGGCGGAAGAACTTGGGGATCCTGAATTCGACAAAAAGAGAATGAGCCCCAAATAGTCACGAATGGCTTGCTGGGAGAACTATCGAGAAGAGAAAGGTCTGGACACCTGGATAGGTTGAAATGATCAGGGAACCGTGTGTGCAGGGCCATACATCTCGCCAAGCCTCCAAGCACCTCATAGGATGCAATTACATGGTATTTCCATGGGTCGCTCTTCCAATACTTCGGGAGACTGAGGGAAACGTCTGACGCATTTACGTGGCGACTTTGGGGTAGGAAACCTAGATGTAATTTTGCAGCGCTGCTGTAATGTCTTCCCCCTCCTAGTTCTCATTCTGGTGAAGCTGATTTACTCGGCAGCGCTGCTTCGCTAATCCTCGCCACCGCGGGCGCATCCTTCTCAAGTGTTATACCTCTCGCCAGCACTCTTTTGAAGTTTTGCAATTGTCTGATAACAGCTCTAGCGCCGTTATCAGCAGTTGCACGTGCGACTCACTATGTCGTTCGCTAGGAGGAAGAACAACGGGAATAGAAGGGGCGTCGGCGCGCAGAGTCACGCGAACTTCGTGAAATGAATGAATGGACGACTTTGTTTACGAAGATGCCTGCGGCTCTGTGGGGATCTTGGGAGGCGAGGAAAGATAAGGCGCAAATGTAACGCGAAAACAACGTACGGAACGCCGATGCCACAGAACGTACATCAACTGCCCTTGCCGCCTGAAGTTTCACCTCGTCGAGTAGCTGCGGATCCCTTCCAGATGAAAGGCAACTTTCCCACTTGGAACGCCATCGTGAGCCAAACATTCTTGTTCAGCTGGAAGGGCTATCGGAGCGACTTTTTCCAGGTGTCTTCCATGTCTAAGCACGGCTCATCGCCGGCTTCCGATTTATGCGTGCACGAGTGGTTGGGAAGGGAGGGTGGTAGAGGAAGTGCACGCGTAGCTAGGCTTTATTCCCTCACCGATGACATGCTTGCTGTGCTGGTGGGAGATTTAAACGGGTACATCTCACAGCCCAATGTGACCTGCCTGCAGACCTCCATGGTCGAGCAGTTAGGGTTTGTGTTAATGTGTTACACACGGCGAGCTCGAGTCATTCCATGATTGATTAAGCGAATTGGCTAGGGAGCTATGCTCAATGGCGAAAGGGCGTAGAATGGGGCTAGTTGGTGATGTTTCATATCGAATTGCGCTACGCATACAACGACAACTAGGACGCCAACAGGACTGGGACGTCTGCGCCTCGTCCCAGTACTGTTAGCGTCCTAGTTGCCTTTGTATACGTAGCGCAATTCATAATGAATCAATGGCAAATTAGTAACAAGTGCGTTTGGTTTTCACTCCTTGAACTGCGTCCTGCAGCTTCGCAGGTCTTCCTTTGTCGCGGAGTCGAAGTGCACTGAATTTTGTTTGTGTAGGGAAGTCACCCTTAGACCACACAAGAGGCTGCTTATTCTCAGAAACTCTACACGTGGGGTGCTAGACTACCAAATCAGGCACCATATATTTTAACCCCACAATGCAGCCCTGCAAGCGTTCGTCTTCCAAATACATGACAGAAGAAAAAAATTCACAGCATATCCACGGGGTGAATGATGATGAGTGGGCGAAGCTCCTGAGGGGAAATCATCGGTAAAACCGCGCGCCGGAACCTCCACGCCGCCGTGGAGGTTGCGGCGGACGCCGTGGTTTGACGCGCCGCTCAGTTTTCATCCACCCCAACCTCCATGCAACGTGACCCGGCGAACGCCGCCGATGGAAGACGGGACAGGAAGTATAACGAAGTACGAGGCTGTGATTGGCTGCGGCCTCAAAATGCAGTTTGCCGCTTCCGGTCGCGTTCGCCGCCGCGCGTTCGACATCTAGCTCGCGTAGATCGCCGACGAACAGCCGTATTTTCGACGCCGGCGGCGGAGCGGCCGCCGCCGGGCGACGTTCGCCGCCTTTTCGCCTACATTTCTCTGCATGGAGGTCGGCCTTTATCCATCGGGCGCTCGAGCGCGCGCAACAGCGAACGGATTTTATTACAACGCTCCCCGCCATCTAGTAAACAATCCAAGAACTAAACTAGAGGTAGCCACGCCATCTGTAACAATCCAAGCGCATCTTTTCATCATATACAAGTACCGCCATCTAGTAAACAATCCAAGAACTAACTAGAGGTAGCCACGCCATCTAGTAAACAATCCAGAACTGAACTAGAGTTGCTACATACATACGTCGAGGATGGACAGCCACGCCTTAAAGGCCAACTGCACTCAAATTTCGACCTCTTGAAACCCTATTTCGTATAGTCTGCTTAAAAGAAGGCAACACGCAAAATACAAAGCTGAATCGCGCGTGGACGCCGCAAGCGGCCAGCAAAACAGCGATTTTGAACCGAAACGAGGAGAGCGCGGCCATTGTAGTGACGTTGCAGCCGTCCAGCGAGCGGCCGGACGGTCACCAGCTCGGGGGAATGTCTGCGCGCAAGCTCTACCGCGCACGGCAGCACATGGGTGAAGCGCGCAGCAGAGCTCGACCGGTTCTCCAGCTGCGTGGCTGGCCAGAGGAAGAAGCCCCCGTCGGCTGGAACGTCACAGGCGCGTCATGGCTGTTTACGCGATCCGCCGGTAGGTGCAGCGTGGTCTGCGGCGGAGCTTTTTTAAACGCTTCTGACTGATTAACGAGGCGTTTACGGGGCTACCACTTGTGTCCCAGCTGATTTGAGGGTACTTACTACGCATTAAAAATAATTTGGTCCACGTAAATTGAGTGCAGTTGGTCTTTAAGACTTCGCAAAAAACATTCACTCTGTCCTACCTTCTGCAGTGGGAACAGTGGTGGCAGCGGTCGGGCTTGATGCACTGGCAGTGGTTGCAGTACGCAACAAGGCCACGCGAAGACCGCGTGAGTACACCGCGTTTGTTTGCCATAGCCTCGAGCACCGCTTTCTTACGATCCGGGAATTTCGCGCATGACTCCAGGGCCAGGCGCTCGCCCGGGCTGAAGTGGAAGCTCTGTGGCACGGGTGCTGGTGATGTGAAGGTGGTCATGACCCACGGCCAGAGGCAGAAGAAGAAGAGGAGGTGATACACCATGTTGAAGACGGAACGCAGGGCCTGCTCCTTGACGTAATGGCCGCAGAACACGAACACGTAGGCGTAGTAGCTCCAGCCGAACGTCGCTGTCACGGCGACTGCTGGAATCCCGTAGACTATCCGTAAGAGGAACCCGCAGGTCGCTTTGACAATGCAACACAGCATTTTCTTCTCGTTGTCTTCTGCGTTTCCAGCCCGACCACGCAGTGAAGATGATCTTCTTCTTCTTCGTTTTCTCAAGCTAGCCCCTGGACGCATAATTTGCCTTGTAAGAGGGGTTGTGTGTAATGTTATGCTATTGCCGGGGAAATGGGTGAATCACTCTTATCAATTGGTGCATGCGTCGGGTCTGTTATAAAGTATCGGGGCCCCCGTCTTTTCGCCTATTGCGAACGCTATGCCGATTTTCATTGGGAAGTTCAACACACTACATTTCCCCATCACATGATTGGTTTGCGTACAAGTAGGACTCTATGTAAAACAATTGAAAGCAAAGAGAACTACAACTACCTGAGTGGGCCTTTAAACTACCCAGAATAATGATCCAACACGGCCAACCCCTCGTAAGTCCTTGCACGTGCAGCCTGAAGGAGCCCGTATATCGCTCGTGCGTGTTCGCAATGCATCGTTAACGCGGTATTTCACAAAGCCTGTGGGACGGGATATTGTACGACCTGTAGAGCTAGGGACTTCAATGGGTAACTCGTAATGCCTTCCGTAAGCATTTAAACAATTGTCGCATTTTCACAACGAAGTTGATGCCTATATACCTAAGCCAAACGTCTGTCCGTAGAGGAGGGTCCTTCGCAGGTACCCCTCCGGTTGCGCGAAATTCAACAGTGTTATGGACGCGGAAGGAGCAAGAGGCGAGGGAATGTATGGCGTTTTTGCCTAACAGTGACACGTGTTGGACGTACAGCCGCCGAATTGTTTAATAATATCGCTGCAGCTGTCGACCAGGCGGGCTGGACCAGCGCCTCATTACGGTACAAAACGGCGAAACGAGCGAGGCTAGTTAGCACAGTTCGCTTGCGCAGAATGAACTTGGCATCAACGAGCTATTTTCATTTCAGGGTGGAGATAGCGATTTTGCGTGCGAATGAAGAAAGGGGGCTGGTCACCAACGGCTAGGAGTTGCGTTGCGCTTGCGGGAACAGCCAGCAGACGACCATTTCAGTGCCGAGTTCGTTAACACAGTTGTGCGTGGGCGAACTGTGTTAACTACCCTCGCTCGTCTCGCCACTTTCTACTGTGATAAGGCGCTGACCCACCCGCCGGTCGACGCTCCTTATTAATGAATTCGACCGCTGTACATGCACTCTCGCCGCCCCGGCGTGGAGTGCAAACGCGCCAAGTGTGAGAAAGCAAGGGGATAGGGAAGGTCTAGCTCTTTCGGAACGCGGGATGACGTAGCGCAGCCTGCGGGAAGCCTGCATGCGCCAAATGTGAGGGAGTAAGGGGAGAAGGACTGTCGCGTACGAAGAACGGCGCCGCGAACCAACGTTTATCTCATAAACGTAGGTACCGCCAGCGCAGGTGGCGCCATTGGATCAGCCCTTGAGCTTGTCAACTGATGGTTATTTTGAGAAGCCGCATGGGGCGGCATTTGAATTGTCGCGATAGCCGAGGAGAGACGAGGCGGGACACGTCCGAATGCTTTCGCCGGTGAGCACATACAGGGGTTTCCATTATTTCTCGCTCGTGGCTGCACCGCACTAGCGGCGCGCGGCCAGCATTCTTGAATGGTGGCTCAGCCCCAGCGCCATCGTTCGTGGGGATTGCCCGTGCTGTGCCACATAGCCCATCCCGTTGTGACGGAGGCTCGACGAGGAATCCTTGTAGAATCGCGCGAGGCAGTGTAGAGCAATGTTCAGGTATCTGCGCGTAGTGGCAGAAAGTTAGCAGGCAATCCACGACCAAACCGCAGTTAGTCAAAGGGGCAGATCACGTCGGCGTTCAAGGGCGTACGGTGTAGCTTGTAGCCTCAGGAGGCCTGTACTGGGATTACGTTGCGGTCTCGGGCAGTAACGAGTAGACTGCAGTGCAGAAGCCATCAGATAAGCTGCCGAGCGAGGTTGATCGTCTGCGAAATAAAATAGGCTGGTCCGGATGCATAGCTTGTAAGTACATGCGCCCATTGTGCCGTGGATCCGCATTACGTAGAGGTAGGCCCAGGGCGGACGTTGTTAGCCCGCGACTCCCTATAGGCAGCTGCAGGCTCCGTAATGCTTGCAGCGGCATGTTATCGGCGCACGTGGCGTTTTCCTTGGGTGGGTGTCACGAGGACAAAACAAGAAGCAGACGACGCCATCGTGCTCCTTTGCTCTGTAAGTCGCTTGACGCGCAGGAATCGCTCGTGTGACAAGTCGTGATTGGCCTGCACAGTGGATTGAAACGCTCGTCGGTTGGCTTGCGGAGTTGATGAAAATGTGCAGACACGATACTTGGTGGCTAAAACAGATATAGCTGCGGGTGTGCGTAACCTGAATTTGGTGAGCAGGTTTCTCTCTTATCTGTCAGCTAGCTTTGATTTCTCTGTGGCGGGCCCCAGGAACGGATAGGCTTTACGCAGGCGTGAGGGGAGCATATATTGCGACTTTATTGAATAATTAGACAGCGCTATCAACTGTTTATTTCATCCAAATGGTGTCGCCACCATTAATGTCTTTGTTACTGCGGAAAACCGAGTCAATTACGTCGCATAAACCAATTCAGATCGGCCTGGTAACCTTGAAAGCCCTAATGCCTAGAGAAGATTTTTGAGACGACGAAGGGCAAGTAATTTCGTGTGTAAGATAATTCAATTGTATACGCGGAACAGCGATTATATCTTTCGCAGTTTCGGCCGCCAAAACGTACGTTTGTAACACGACTACATCTTATGAACACGAAGGAGAACGCATAAAACGTTATTTACACCAAGAACAAATGGGCTTTTATAAATAAGTGTGTAAGGCTGATACGCTTTCTTTCGTGAACGTAAGGCTGTTCGCATTATCAGAGGCAAAGATTATTGAACCTGTAATGGGGCGAATCTTTATTACTACCAACCTATTTCTTTCAAATTTACGAAGAAATAACCATTTTGTATCAAACTTTTACCCGACGAAGAATTGATCCTTTCATCACCGTCCGGAAAGTGAACATAGAGGCGGCTTCCAGCCTGGTGGAAAATAGTTTGCAAGCTGTGTTCTTCCGGAAAGAGCCCGGAGACGAGCGAAGCAGGAAGGCTTAGAGCGGGCGAAAGTCCTAATCGTGAAATCACTTGCGAGGTCAAGCGGAATTCGAAATTATTCGTTCCCTTCCATTATAGGTCAACCCCCCCCCGGAGGTATTTGTCGCGGTGCGGTGTACGGAGCTGCCTGCCTGGGTGAATGCGGCCGCGCGTTTCTGAGGCCTCCGTAGGGATCGTTTAATTAATTGCTGCGAGGCTGTCGTTTCTAATGAGCTGCGCTTCTCGAGGCCTGAAACAAGGTGGCGTCCACAGCAAGCGGCGTTTCACGGTAGAGGGAGCACTACCTGCTAGGAACTCTGTTGGTGTGGGAATAGAGGACAAGGAAGAGGAGGATTCCAATTAGTGGTCATCATAAGCGAAAGCACATCAAGTACTTCAAGAAAAAAAACTTCCGTGGTCGGAATAACCTGGGTCCCACGGGTTATGAATCCGATGTCTATCCGATTTCGCCATTGCGATACGGACAAAGCAGCTTCACGTTCTTAACATCATCCTCTTAAGACAGCGTTCTGACTTTTTTGTTGAAAAGGATGTGTGTATAGCTATTATCATAAATGAAGGTAAAAACAGCATCACCTTTTACGAACAGTTATCGCGCTGGATTTGTTACCCTTGAAATTAAAATATTGATTCACTAAAGAGAGAATTTAGACATAACGGCAGTGTGTTTCTCCATATCTCACCCCTTAGTCCGACTATATGACCTTTGTGCCCGTGAGGATGCCAAAAAATAGACCATTTCTTCGGCCAAAAGAAACGAAATAACATTGTTCGGCTAAATGCAATACAAGTATTCATTATCGCTGTTCAAATATTTCAGGGCGTCCCCTGTCGTCGTCGCCGCCATCGTCTCATGTAGTCACCATACTAAAACACCCGGACACTCGTTTATGCCTCGCGCTAGAAGGTAACGCGTACCAACAAACACCGGGACACTCGTTTACGCCTCACGCTATTACACTTCGTGCTTCAAATACACTAGACTTTTACAGCAGAGCTCTATACGTCTACCCCCAACGGTTTCATCTCCTTCGGCAAAAACGCCAAGGCGCCATACCTATATATACCAAGGCGCCATACTTATATACTGCATGCTTTGCCCCTCCCCAGGTTTCACATAAGTGGAGATGGCCCAGAATTTTTTATATACTTCGTTTTACTTAACTCTGGAGCTGTTTAGGTGGCTGGAGTCGATGACGATTCGTAGACGGGAATGTTAGCAAATAATCGAAGGCGCAAACATTTCAGGGGGAGAGGACGAGGGGGGGAGTGGGGTGCGACAGATGCATAGACGGGCGGAAAAGGCACGTTACACAACAAAATTTGGGGCAGGGTGTCGAACCGGAACCGAACCGAACCAAAAACCGGAACTGAACCGGTATTTTTGCCGGAACTGTACCCTAACCCGGATCGTTATTTTTTGAGAACGCTGAACCCGAACCGGAACTGAACCGAAAACATAAATAACGGTTGCCGGTTCATGCCGAAACGGTTCGACCCTCCGTTGTTAATATTGCACAGTCAATGCAATTCAAGGCCTTTTTTTCTTTCACGTACCATCAACTTCATACCCACTCGAGCACTTTCGCCTCCCGACAATTGAACATTATCACGCTCTATTTAACAACAGGGGAAATGAGCGAACACCAATGTAGCAATGGTCTGTTGCTGCTGGAAGGGCGAGCGTAGTGCAAGCTGACCAAACGATAAGTCATTCTCGGCAGGCTGGCAGGGGATATAAAATGACTTTGCCCTTTATTGGAGTTAATTGGAGCAATCAGGCTGCAGGAGTGCTCCACTGCGCAACAGCTAAAGCCCACACCTGATGTGTGCAATCTTTTTGCATTTCATAATTTTTTAAAAGGTCCGACACCTGCAAATTGTTAATACTTGACAAGTGTGACTCGCACGAGCTGCTCAGTGGCTAAGCCATTTGCTGCTGACCACAAGTGGCCTCGATCTCCCTTCCCCACGACCGTTTTTCTGAAGTAGATGGAAATTGAGAACGTCCGTGTACCGAGATTTCGATCCACGTTTAATATCACCAGCTGGTTAAAATAAGTCTGCTGGCCTGCGACATAAGCTGCGCCTCGAAGCAGAGATATAGCACGGGGCATCAAATGCGCCAGTTTTTTTAAATGTGTTTACACGGAAAATAACGAAAAATAAAAGGCGAATCACGTTGTTTTAACATATTATGCAAAAAGTAAGTAAAACCGAATAAGTAAAAAAAAGCACCAAAACGTGGATATTGCTCTATACTTTTCTTTGCCCTGCCTTTCACAACCAAACATGCCATCAATGCGAAGAAAGTGAGTTCCCCGGTCAGTTTTTGAGGACAGTACAGTGGACAAGTTCCGTTTTTTACAGATACAAATAACAACAGATAGGTCAGGGAAAACTGTTAAGGTGCGCACTTAATCCCTTGGCAAGAAACTGCAGCCCTCGACCTTGTCTTGGAAGCAGAAACAGTAATAAAGCAGATGACACGTGCAGAAAGGCAGGCCGGTACATCACACAGTCCCATTCGCCCAGCGATCATCTTTTCTACTTGTTCTGCAGTTTTGCCTGTTCAGATCTGCTTTTTTTCGAAGGTGCACTTGTATTGACTGCCCAACTCGCTACATTACTTCTCCTGCTACATTGTTTCCGGAGGGTAGTACTGCTCTGGACGTATTAAAAAGTGCATACCCAAAAAAGTCTCATCTCATGCTCCGCACGTCAAATTTTCCTTTCATTTTGTAACAGCATAATCTGTTTTAAGATTCCGCAGTGTAACACACGGAACGATGGCCGGGGGTCAGGCGATACGATGACATGGGGATTGTAATGCACACATTCGGTATAGCTATCGCAAAAGGAATTGCAGTGGTCAGACCAATAATGCAGTTACTCAGCGTTAAATAAAGCTTACTTTTAACAAAAATGTGGCCACTACATGCGATAAGGCGACAGCTAACAAATTATTCAGGGTGACCAAATAATCTAATTCAGTGGTAGTATTTATGTGCCTGCTGTAGGATTTTTCTGCTTTCTTACAAATAAAAAAATGCGCGCCATTGGTAGTAAGCGCTGGTATTAGAACGCGCCAGTATGCAGGCTTAAATTTAAGGCTTCAAGGTTAGCGTGATGGGCGATTCCATAGCGACGATTGCAATTTCAACAAAAAAGGAAAGGGCAGAAAATATATCGCACCATGATATCTTTTGGCGGTGGCTTTATGAATAGTCGCTAGGACAACACAAAGTCTGGGCGAGAAAGTAGGTGGTAAATCGTCGCCTCTTCATCTGTTTTTCTAATATCTCGTGGTTGTTTAAAGTTTGCTTTGCAATTGCGCCACTGCCCTTGGGAACAGCAGCATTTTGAATTTTTGTTTGTGTTTTGATTTGACTGTCGTTTTAAACTACTAAATATTTTTTCTAATTTCAGTGATAATTCAACTCATCGAACCGGTTCGCGAACCGGTTCAAGCTCCCGAACCGGTTCGCGAACCGGTTCGGTACGTGACTTTGTCTAACCGGAACTGAACCGGAACGAAATGGTTTCGCCTGAACCAGAACCGTAACCGAACCGGTATTTTTTTCGGTTCGACACACTAATTTGGGGCCGTCTTATTTAGAACGCATGTTCTTCTCACATCTATGCCGCGGCAAATGGCATGTCCATTCATCAGGCGCAACCGCTCACTCTCCCGTTTGATCGCACGCTTCATGTCATTCGCAACTTCTCCTATATCGTCACATCTGCGTCGCGCACCGCTCCGTCATTCACAGCTAAAGATAACAAGCTTGCCTATCTTTTTTGTCCATGACAACCCTTTGCTTCTTTGGTTTCCCGAAGAGTACATCTCTGGGAAGGAAGGTAGCGTATTTGGTTTACTCGCATACTCATCCTAACTACAATCACTTGACATTATCGAGCAAGCGTGTTGCAGCTTCCACTTGTATGCAGTGCATTGCGCTCCGGAACGTTGCAAGAGTTATTCATTTCCGGCACAATTAACCAACGCCATTTTACCTCTTTGTTTGTACCGCCTTTAACTGCCGGGTTAATTGGGCATGTGTGAATTTCAACCGCCACGGCGATCGACTGGATGCACAAGGTCAGAAAACAAAACTCGTCGTGATGGGTTCGTTAACGTGGAGTCCTTCGACTCTCAATAAGGGTGAAAACTGTTTTTTTTTTATTTTCTTCCGCCTGTTACTGTTAAAAATGACCCAAAAGGTGGTTGGAGATTTTTGAAAAACTTTGTTTCGAAGTATGCCCACAGGATATCTTTAAAAAACGTTTTGTCTTGCGTTATTACAAATCAAGGTGCAGTAAATACGTTACATCGAATTCTTACGGTTTCTAACCCGTTAGGCTGCAAATTCTATTTGCTGCGCTTCTTGAAAAAAAAAAACACCACAAAAGCTCCATCCTAACAGCACTTAACATGTGTTTTTGCTGCCCTGGTGCCACTTCAGTTGCGTTTGTAAAACAATTTATTGCTCTAATGTAAACATTTTTCCCCAGTATCCAGTTTGCCAGAAATGAAATTTAAACCCTCGAGATTAAATTTTAAAAGAAACCTGTGCGGAAATATTCCAAGCACGTCTGCATTCACCTTCCTAAAATACCTGTTTTTGTTGTGTCTTGGAGGGTGGTCCATGAACCCGTACCGAAAATTAGAAAGCATTTTGTAACAAATGGCAAAAGGAAGAGAAAAAACAACGCCTAAAAAGGCTACGTCTTCACTTTCACTTCGTCAATGCTCCACAGACTTCCTCTTTGTGCGCTCCCAAATAAGCAGGAAAAGTCCACAACCATATACAGTAGAACCCTGCTGTTACGTTCCTCACTTGCGCTTTCCTGACTGTTACATTGTGTGTCATCGGTCCCGGCATAGCTCCCATTACAACGATATTACAGAGCACTACCGTCTCTCCCGTCGTCTCTACCCACCATCCCATACATCTCTTCCACAAAGTGCGAACTGGAAACTCCTTCAAACGGGAGCCTTCCCAACGAGATCCCTTCTCCACCACATTCGCCCGTCAGAATTCCCCTCTCCCGAATGTCCCCTTTGTGGTGCGTATGCATCACTCACCCATTGCATGTGGGAATGCCCTCAAGACCCTTTCCCCCCAATCACCAGCAGCGAGCAGTGGGAGGAGGCGCTGGGCAGCTCGACCTGGCCACCCAGGAGCTCTTGGTTGAACGAGCTGCTTTAGTCGCCACCAGCCTGGTGGCCACCCCGTCTCCTTAACCCATCTGTTCATAATAAAGTTTTCTCTCTCTCTCTCTCTCCCATTACAACGGAAGTTTCACTTCGGAACGCCGGAAGTGCGTGATGTTAGCGCCGCCGCACTGTTGTAATGGTGCCGTGCAGCGTTTTTAGATTACGTCAGTTGGCAAAGAGCGCGGCTTTCCAGTACAGCGGCACGGGCCGGTGCTGCCGCCTACCAGGCGGTGGCGCTGCGGTAGCGTTGAGATCGGTCTCGGCGCGTCGTCTGCTGTTTCCTTCCTTGCTACTCTCGGCGCTTTCTACACCACCCATACCGTCACTTGCTCCAGTCCTTCTACACCGCCCTTCTACACACTGCGCTTTCTCACCACCCATACAGACGGTCGGAACGGCGAGCGAGTGGTTGGGTGATTTCACAACGCCCGATTTTGTTGTAGGGGGACGGCGAGCGAGTAGTACCGTGATTTTACGACAACTAACATGCCTTGACGCCCGTCCTAAATCATCATCATCATCATCATCATCATCACCACACCAGCCTATATACCCCAGTTCTGTGCTAACTGCGACCAATTTATCCCCGCGAACTTCTTGATCCCATCTGCCCATGCAACTTTCTGCCACCCCCTGCCACGCTGGCCTTCTCTAGGAATCCACGCTGTTACCCGGTTATCTTGTTTTCGCAGTACATGCCCTGCCCACGTCCATTTCTTATTCTTAATTTCTACTAATATGTCCTTAACACGCGTTTGTTCCCTGACCTACTCCGCTCTCTTCTTGTCCCTGAATGTTACAACTATCATCTTCCGTTCCAGCGCGCTGAGTCGTCATCAATTTAAGTCGAACCCTCTTAGTGAGCCTCCAAGTTTCTGCTGCGTAGGTGAGTACCGGTAAGATGCAGCTGTCATACACTTTCTTCTTCAGGGGCAATAGTAGGCTGCCATTCATTATCTGAGAATGCCTGCCGAATGCACTCCACCCCATTCTTATCCCATGAATAGGCCAATTAACCCACGGCCCTCAGTCTCCAGTGGCTGCGAAGCAACTGACCACGGCGGCGGTCAGACTTGTGACGTAGCAGAGGCGGACAGGCCGCCATTGGAATCTGAACCGTCCTAAATATGCTCATAAAAATCCAAAAAAGACAGCTACATTTGGCAGAACGGGCCGAAACCAAGTAGGCAACAATGGAGCTCTAGATATGGGGTGATTTAACGACGCCAGTTAAACGCCGGCCCATTTTCGTGGCTTTCCTCACTCTTACGTTTTCCCGGCTGTTTCGTTTTTTTTTTTTCCCGGTTCGGTGAAACACGTATTAACGTGGTGCCACTTTACTCCCAGGCCGAGCCAACTGAAAAACAACAAGCACACTGCACCCTTGCCTCTACACATTGCTCATGTATCAGTGTCTACACGACCCCTTTCTGGAAGACTACCCCGTCGTGCGAAAGTTTGGGCCAGTCAGCCGAGCCGTACACCACGCCAGCTATTGCAGCAATCATGCGGCGAGCAGGAGTGAAGAAAAACAATACCCTAGTAAAACGGGACAAAACAAGGAAAAACTTCAACCGAACAACCAGGCGATCCAGGAAGTGGCAGCGTGAAAAACACGCGATCGTATAACACTGCCCTGTTCTGCATACCAGCGGTAGGCCTCGGGAGCTGCTTATAATTCTACTTTCGCAGCACCCCGGCTGCCCAGTTATTTATGCAACTGCTCAAACAAAGTTTTCTTGGATTGTTTGCGCTCGTGGAAGTACCTCTACCGAGCCGTGTACACAAACACACCGGCAGGCGGGGCTCATTCATGGAGTCGTGAAGTCAGGAAGCAACGGGAAGCTGTCCGCGCTGGTTCTCGCTGCCATCTCCCTTTTAAAGCGAAGCTTTCGTGTGCTCACTGACACCGTTGTACGCCAGTACGCCCTGCAGGAAAGCCAACTTTCTCTGACGATCATGATAAATGATCATCGGTGAAGTGACAGAAAAAAAAAAGACTTCCCGTTGCCCGCAACCGAACCTGGGTCCCTGGCGTAATGAAGCCGGCGTCTATCCGATTGCACCATTTCTACCAAGAAGCACGTACCGATTCGCGCTATACACCCCGAACCCAAACGTTAGGCCTGCGGAGTGCACACCCGAAAGTTGGTGTGTTTTTTTTTTTTAAGAAATGCGCACCTCAAGAGTAGCATACCCTGGCAGTGTGCAATTGGCCAACCAAAGATTCCATCATAAGAAAGCTTCGCGTTCAGCCATCGTTGTCGTTAGACGGAGGGGTGTAAGGTTTGTTTTTCTCCCTCTTTGGTGTTCTGAAGAGCAAACAAAACTACACGAATGGTGTTGGTGTTCTGAGGTTCCATCGCATAGGTGAACCTTATCAGCAGCCGGTCGATTGCTCATTACGGCCGCCCAAGCTTATTTTGCTCATCGTGCCCGTGCGAAAGGATTGGTTAAAATCGCTGTCGGTGTATCGTAAAAAGGCCCTAGCGTTTTTTTTTTTTTTTTGTTTTTGTTTTGCTGTAGAGGTGCTGTTATTTGAAGCTGTGTCCCTGACACGACGGTATGCCCTTGCAGAGACTTTCGTTTTCCGCCCTCTCAAGTGGAGTCTGCGAATTGCGGGACGATCACGAGAGAAGAGAAATGTTGCTTTGTTTCTTGAGCGTGTGTTCTCGTTGGAAAGAATGTGCTATAAAAACACCTCTCTCGGGTCACATACTATGGTGATTCTATGCTGGGAAGTATGAGGGGAAGCCATGAGTTGTGTAATTTCAGCGTATTGGAGAACGGCTTCTGTGGAATGTTCTCCAAAAGGGCTAAAGGATACACTACAAGAGCTGCAATGGCACAATCATAGTAACATCGGGCGATACTCAATGCCGGAAAAAATGTAAGCTTGACTCTGCATCACTAGAAATCTCTTGTTTTACATAAGAATGAATTTCAACAGTTATGAACTGCGGCACGCGTGCGCTAGCCTCATACACGAAGCAAAGGTTGGTGAGCTTCCACCGAACGAAAGACCGACCGAGCGACCGATAAGCCGACCGACTGTGCGTAGAGACAAAATCTAGAGACTAGATAAGTTGAGTAACGTATGATCTGAACGAGGCAGCGTTATAGAAACTTCCCACCTAATTGAATGAGAAGCGGTCAAAAATATTTTCATAAAGAAAATGGCACAATTTTTAAATCTGTTGTGGTTCAACCGTTTTCAACACCGCCTCCTTTATAAATATTGCTCATACAAACGCAACGGAATATTGATATTCATGGTGAATGAACCCATTAGTATGAATATCGTTTACGTGCCAATAACTACTGTATAAAGATGCATCTTCTTGCGAATTTCTACTGTGAAAAGTATTACTCTAGGAACCGCCACCCCCCTCACGCAATTATCGTACGAAGAAGCATGTGTGGTTTTTGGAAAGAAATAAATCTGGGGGAAACTCATAGCTTGTCACTGATCCATCAATATTCCTTAAACCCTTTGCACTACGGAATTCGTTAGCGCTTGCAAAAAGCACTAACAAATTTTTAAATTTCTTTTTTTACATTCAAGAGCGCTTGCTCATAAATGTAGAAAGAGACAAATTCAGCAATATATTTCACGGGATAGCAAGTTCAAATGATGCCATCAAACTAAGGGCGTTGTGAACTCTGATTTGGACACCTCAATTTTCTCTCAACCTTTCGTTAATTACTAGCAATCTATAATTGCGACACATATTCTACAAACTAGATTCATATGCCCAGAAGCGCTGTTTGGCATATCCAGCCTCGCTACCTGTTCGGCCAGGCCGAAACCCTCCCGCATGCGGTTAATCAGCTATTACGAAATGCATGAAGCGAGGGCAATGCTCCACTGACAGCAAGATGCGCAGACATGCAAGTTGAAAACGGGGGACACCACATATTCCACGTAATGTTCTGCTGTAGCGGCTAATCTGTAAGCTCGTCTACCCGTCATGCATTGCAAATTCGTAGCACGCTTTTCGGCACGCTAAGAGGTCACGACGGCGATGCGAGAGGGGCTAGCGCACTGTTTACGAGGCACTGGGAGTCGGCGTGTTTTGTTGGGAGTCGCTCAGGCGCGCGTGTTTGCGCTGGGCATCGATCAGGTCTCCCTGGCCGCACTTGAACGGCGAGGCGAGTCGCTGGGTCACGTAGTTGCTCTTAGATAATGCGGTTGTGTCACTTAATGGGACGTGTACTGTCATTGTTCGTTGCAATTAAGAATGGGCGCTAACAAGGAGCGTGGCGCCATGGTGGCTCGTCATAGCTGCGGAGCATCTTCCGCGTGCATTTTGTTCTCTTTGGGAGATTACGCTGCGTCAGCCAAATGAACACGCCAGCTGTCGTGGACAGCTCGCGCTGGAAGATATCGAACACGCGTGCTTTCTTTGCGCCTTGTTTCTGGAGACATAAGCCGTCCAAAGGAGTGCCCAGCCATACAGCCATTTTTATCCGTCTCTGTTGCTTGCAGTAAGTTGAAACTTGCACCTTGAAGTTACCTGGCGAAAGTAAGCCGTATGTCTGCTTTTTGTATTAACTAGTTTAGTCGTGAGCTTACTGTGATGGACCACTTCCGTGTTGCTGTGTTTAGTTTCGGGTTTACTATGGTATTAATTTTATATTTATATTTAGTATATTATAATAAACTTTATTATTGCACCATTTCTACCAAGAAGCACGTACCGATTCGCGCTATACACCCCGAACCCAAACGTTAGGCCTGCGGAGTGCACACCCGAAAGTTGGTGTGTTTTTTTTTTTAAGAAATGCGCACCTCAAGAGTAGCATACCCTGGCAGTGTGCAATTGGCCAACCAAAGATTCCATCATAAGAAAGCTTCGCGTTCAGCCATCGTTGTCGTTAGACGGAGGGGTGTAAGGTTTGTTTTTCTCCCTCTTTGGTGTTCTGAAGAGCAAACAAAACTACACGAATGGTGTTGGTGTTCTGAGGTTCCATCGCATAGGTGAACCTTATCAGCAGCCGGTCGATTGCTCATTACGGCCGCCCAAGCTTATTTTGCTCATCGTGCCCGTGCGAAAGGATTGGTTAAAATCGCTGTCGGTGTATCGTAAAAAGGCCCTCGGCGTTTTTTTTTGTTTTTTGTTTTTTGCTGTAGAGGTGCTGTTATTTGAAGCTGTGTCCCTGAGACGACGGTATGCCCTTGTAGAGACTTTCGTTTTCCGCCCTCTCAACTGGAGTCTGCGAATTGCGGGACGATCACGAGAGAAGAGAAATGTTGCTTTGTTTCTTGAGCGTGTGTTCTCGTTGGAAAGAATGTGCTATAAAAACACCTCTCTCGGGTCACATACTATGGTGATTCTATGCTGGGAAGTATGAGGGGAAGCCATGAGTTGTGTAATTTCAGCGTATTGGAGAACGGCTTCTGTGGAATGTTCTCCAAAAGGGCTAAAGGATACGCTACAAGAGCTACAATGGCAGAATCATAGTAACATCGGGCGATACTCAATGCCGGAAAAATGTAAGCTTGACTCTGCATTACTAGAAATCTCTTGTTTTACATAAGAATGAATTTCAACAGTTATGAATTGCGGCACGCGTGCGCTAGCCTCATACACGAAGCAAAGGTTGGTGAGCTTCCACCGAACGAAAGACCGACCGAGCGACCGATAAGCCGACCGACTGTGCGTAGAGACAAAATCTAGAGACTAGATAAGTTGAGTAACGTATGATCTGAACGAGGCAGCGTTATAGAAACTTCCCACCTAATTGAATGAGAAGCGGTCAAAAATATTTTCATAAAGAAAATGGCACAATTTTTAAATCTGTTGTGGTTCAACCATTTTTTTGACACCGCCTCCTTATATAAGTATTGCTCATACAAAAGCACCGCAATATTGAGATTCTTGGTGAATGAACCCATTAGTATGCATATCGTTTACATGCCAATAACTTCTGTATAAAGATGCATCTTCTTGCGAATTTCTACTGTGAAAAGTATTACTCTAGGAACCGCCACCCCCCTCACGCAATTATCGTACGAAGAAGCATGTGTGGTTTTTGGAAAGAAATAAATCTGGGGGAAACCCATAGCTTGTCACTGATCCATCAATATTCCTTAAACCCTTTGCACTACGGAATTCGTTAGCGCTTGCAAAAAGCTCTAACAAATTTTTACGTTTCTTTTTTTTTACATTCATGAGCGCTTGCTCGTAAATGTACAAAGAGACCAATATCAGCAATATATTTCACGGGAGCAAGTTCAAATGATGCCATCAAACTAAGGGCGTTGTGAACTCTGATTTGGACACCCCTAATTTTCTCTCAACCTTTCGTTAATGACTAGCAATCTATAATTGCGACACATATTCTACAAACTAGATTCATATGCCCAGAAGCGCTGTTTGGCATATCCAGCCTCGCTACCTGTTCGGCGAGGCCAAAACCCTCCCGCATGCGGTTAATCAGCTATTACGAAATGCATGAAGCGAGGGCAATGCTCCACTGACAGCAAGATGCGCAGACATGCAAGTTGAAAACGGGAGGCACCACATATTCCACGCAATGGTCTGGTGTAGCGGCTAACCTGTAAGCTCGTCTACCCGTCATGCATTGCAAATTCGTAGCACGCTTTTCGGCACGCTAAGAGGTCACGACGGCGATGCGAGAGGGGCTAGCGGCACTGTTTACGAGGCGCTGGGAGTCGGCGTGTTTTGTTAGGAGTCGCTCAGGCGCGCGTGTTTGCGCTGGGCATCGATCAGGTCTCCCTGGCCGCACTTGAACGGCGAGGCGAGTCGCTGGGTCACGTAGTTGCTCTTAGATAATGCGGTTGTGTCACTTAATGGGACGTGTACTGTCATTGTTCGTTGCAATTAAGAATGAGCGCTAACAAGGAGCGTGGCGCCATGGTGGCTCGTCATAGCTGCGGAACAACTTCCGCGCGCATTTTGTTCGCTTTGGTAGATTACACTGCGTCGGCCAAATGAACACGCCAGGTGTCGTGCACAGCTCGCGCTGGAGGATATCGAACACGCGTGCTTTCTTTGCGCCGTGTTGCTGGAGACATAAGCCGTCCAAAGGAGTGCCCAGCCATACAGCCATTTTTATCCGTCTCTGTTGCTTGCAGTAAGTTGAAACTTGCACCTTGAAGTTACCTGGCGAAAGTAAGCCGTATGTCTGCTTTTTGTATTAACTAGTTTAGTCGTGAGCTTACTGTGATGGACCACTTCCGTGTTGCTGTGTTTAGTTTCGGGTTTACTATGGTATTAATTTTATATTTATATTTAGTATATTATAATAAACTTTATAATATTATTATATCATCATCAGCATGTTCCGAGCATTCGACAGGCCAGGAACCCTCGTGTGCTACCTGTGTCACCGAAAATACCACAACCGAGGATTTGCTGTGCATGCATCTTATGATATTTGGGTAGCAGTAGTGGCTCGATGAACCGACCCAGTAAGGAAAACAGAGAGAGCTGCTGTAGTCACGGCTTGCACGCTCCTGTAGTTGCCACGGGAAGTAAATACAAGCTCCCCCTGGTCCCATACTGCTCGGAGTGGTGCAGGTTATAACGCCTGAACGCAGGGAGCACTGACATCCACATTCGAACACACAAGAATGGGGGATAATTAAGTCACTCGTGTAGCTGACTTGTGAGACCTTCGGACGCGTTATCCCAAGGTTTTGGCTTCAGATTCCACACGGGGGAGAAAGTGTTTTCCACTTTCTAGTGTTTTCCACTTTCTCTATTTATTACAGTTGTAAAATGTCTGTTTTACTCAGAAAAGAGACGTACTCCCCCTATGCCCTGAATAGTATTTGCGACTGTTTACCTTCCTTACTATGTTCATTCAACGAGCCCCGCATTCCCAGTAATTATAAGCCATATGTATCAGTGAACAAAGGAGCAGATGATATAACGGTTCAAGGACCCTTACGCCTCCCTTGAGTGTTCGGCGGAGAATGCACCTTAACGGCAGTCACGGTACATCACGTCTTCTTTTGGAACATTCTTCGAGGCATATTATTACTCGTCCACAAAATTGGGCGCCTGAATTCGTAACCTGAATCCGACAGCGCAAAACCTGGCATGAAATGCTCAGAATTACCAGCAGAGCTGCTAACCACGCCGGGCTTTGGAGGTTTCCTAGTGGTTGGGTTACCGGTTTCACGTCGTAAAAACTCTGGGCTCGATTCCGGGACCTACCTAACCACTTTTTTTTTTTAAGGCGCGCACTCCCAACACTTGTTCGTGGGCTCCTTGCCTGCTCGCCACTTTCCCTCACGCTTCGAGGTTTTTTGGTGCTACGGACGGATATGGCTCGGCCTAAACAGCTTCTATGCTGGGAAGTATGAGGGGAAGCCATGAGTTGTGTAATTTCAGCGTATTGGAGAACGGCTTCTGTGGAATGTTCTCCAAAAGGGCTAAAGGATACGCTACAAGAGCTACAATGGCAGAATCATAGTAACATCGGGCGATACTCAATGCCGGAAAAATGTAAGCTTGACTCTGCATTACTAGAAATCTCTTGTTTTACATAAGAATGAATTTCAACAGTTATGAATTGCGGCACGCGTGCGCTAGCCTCATACACGAAGCAAAGGTTGGTGAGCTTCCACCGAACGAAAGACCGACCGAGCGACCGATAAGCCGACCGACTGTGCGTAGAGACAATCTAGAGACTAGATTAGTTGAGTAACGTATGATCTGAACGAGGCAGCGTTATAGAAACTTCCCAGCTAATTGAATGAGAAGCGGTCAAAAATATTTTCATAAAGAAAATGGCACAATTTTTAAATCTGTTGTGGTTCAACCATTTTTTTGACACCGCCTCCTTATATAAGTATTGCTCATAAAAAACGCACCGCAATATTGAGATTCTTGGTGAATGAACCCATTAGTATGAATATCGTTTACATGCCAATAACTTCTGTATAAAGATGCATCTTCTTGCGAATTTCTACTGTGAAAAGTATTACTCTAGGAACCGCCATCCCCCTCACGCAATTATCGTACGAAGAAGCATGCGTGGTTTTTGGAAAGACATAAATCTGGGGGAAACTCATAGCTTTTCACTGATCCATCAATATTCCTTAAACCCTTTGCACTACGAAATTCGTTAGCGCTTGCAAAAAGCTCTAACAAATTTTTACGTTTCTTTTTTTTTTAGATTAATGAGCGCTTGCTCGTAAATGTACAGAACCCAATATCAGCAATATATTTCACGGATAGCAAATTCAAATGATGCCATCAAAGTAAGGGCGTTGTGAACTCTGATTTGGACACCCCTCAAATTTTTCTCAACCTTTCGTTAATTACTAGCAATCTATAATTGCGACACATATTCTACAAACTAGATTCATATTCCCAGAAGCGCTGTTTGGCATATCCAGCCTCGCTACCTGTTCGGCCAGGCCGAAACCCTCCCGCATGCGGTTAATCAGCTATTACGAAATGCATGAAGCGAGGGCAATGCTCCACTGACAGCAAGATGCGCAGACATGCAAGTTGAAAACGGGGGACACCACATATTCCACGTAATGTTCTGCTGTAGCGGCTAACCTGTAAGCTTGTCTACCCGTCATGCATTGCAAATTTGTAGCACGCTTTTCTTCATGCTATCAGGTCACGACGGCGATGCGAGAGGGGCTAGCGGCACTTTTTACGAGGCGCTGGGAGTCGGCGTGTTTTGTTGGGAGTCGCTCAGGCGCGCGTGTTTGCGCTGGGCATCGATCAGGTCTGCCTGGACGCACGTTAACGGCGAGGCGAGTCGCGGGGTCACGTAGTAGCTCTTAGATAATGCGGTTGTATCACTTAATGGGTCGTGTACTGTCATTGTTCGTTGCAATTAAGAATGGGCGCTAACAAGGAGCGTGGCGCCACGGTGGCTCGTCATAGCTGCGGAATATCTTCCGCGTGCATTTTGTTCTCTTTGGGAGATTACGCTGCGTCGGCCAAATGAACACGCCAGCTGTCGTGGACAGCTCGCGCTGGAAGATAACGAACACGCGTGCTTTCTTCGCGCCTTGTTGCTGGAGACATAAGCCGTCCCAAAAGAGTGCCCAGCCATACAGCGATTTTTATCTGTCTCTGTTGCTTGCAGTAAGTTGCAACTTGCACCTTGAAGTTACCTGGCGAAAGTAAGCTGTATGTCTGCTTTTTGTATTAACTAGTTTACTCGTGAGCTAACTGCGATGGACAACTTCCGTGTTTGTTGTGTTTAGTTTCGGGTTTACTATGGTATTACTTTTTATATTTATATTTAGTATATTATAATAAACTTTATGATATTATCATCAGCATGTTCCGAGGATTCGACAGGCCAGGAGCCCTCGTGTGCTACCTGTGTCGCCGAAAATACCGCAACCGAGGATTTGCTGTGCATGCATCTTATGATATTTGGGTAGCAGTAGTGGCCCGTTGAACCGACCCAGTAAGGAAAGCAGAGAGAGCTGCTGTAGTCACGGCTTGCACGCTCCAGTAGTTGCCACGGGAAGTAAAAACAAGCTTTCCCTGGTCCCATACTTCTCGGAGTGGCGCAGGTTATCACGCCTGAACGCAGGGAGCACTGACATCCGCTTTCGAACACACAAGAATGGGGGATAATTAAGTCACTCCTGTAGCTGACTTGTGAGACCTTCGAACGCGTTTTCCCAAGGTTGTGGGTTCAGTTTCAGTTCAGGTTTTGGGTTCAGATTCAGATTCCGGTTGTGGGATCAGTTTTGGGTTCAATAAGCAAAGCCTTGCCCTTGTGGTTCAAAAAATAGGTAGTCTTACTTGTGTCAGTTCGATAAATTACTCTTTTAGTAATTTACTAAGAGATGATAAGGGCTCAAACCATGTGCTCAGATTTTTGTGTGAGAGCTTTGGCATTCACACGATGTAAGCCATCAAAAATGCGTTTTCTGGGCCCGTGTCTTTTAATGTGTGTAATTAAAATGAGATAATATAGTAATTACTTGTGTTGCTGTAATTCTTGACGAGCTTTTTTCCCTGCTTGCACCTCCCTCACCTTCCTTCACCACCTTACCATTCTTACACGTAATTTCTCGGCGAGCAATGAGCGCGTAAGAAGCAGCCAGCGTTCTGTATATAAACAAATATATGCAGTCCCCGCTATCTCGAATGAGCCAAACGTTTTCCCTTCCCGATATTAAGTTCGGTCTTTGTCTTATCAACAACTAGGGACAAAAGTTTCTAAGACCTAATTTTCACCGTTGCCTGATGTTGCTCCGACGAGTGATAGAATGTTGTGAGTACATCATGTATGCAAAAAATAGAGTGTGCACTAAGCAAAATGAATATATTTGGCCGCAAAAAAAATCGGTGCATTCCACGTCAGGCGGTGCTCGTAAACGGGCAAAATTAACAGATATCTAGGATAAGTCGAGGGAGCCCGGAGTATACTGCCGGAGCCTACACGGGGTGATAGCGAAGCCTTTGACGTCATTTTGGGCTACAAACGCTGCGTATTCCCGAGGAATACCACCTGTGTTTTCCCGCAAAACAGCTTTTTTTGTCATGTAGTTGTTGAGTTAGGGGCCAAAGTTGATTCCTCCTCGGTAGGATTCAGTTATGAGATTTTACGTGACCAGAGCCATTTTATGAACTACGTCCTCAGTCATAATGTTCCCCACATCGTGTCGACGTACGTCCTCTCAGGGGGCATATAACGTATAGCGTACAGCCTTTCAGACAAACCTAGACGAAAGATTTCTCGAAATAAACAATCCGGAAAAGAACTACTAATTGCCCGTACGGACCTTTCACGCAGACGGAACAAGCAACGCGCTCAATGGGTCCGAAGAGTACGGTGATATCGCTCTAAATATATGTCCCCGGGCCCTGCACATAACGTCGGAAGAGGAAGACGGAGCAGCTCGCAGCTTCATTTCCCCCGCACGTGGGCAAAGAATGAAGTCAGCCGCGCTACTCGCTTCTCGGTTAGGTTCGTCTGTGCAAGAAGCCAAAGATAAATCCGGGGCCTCAAAATTAATGAGCGCGTATGCCGGTCCCATGGAAAAAAAAAATGATCTAGGAACGTCCGTTTTGTCTCAAAGCGGAAGAGTAATAAGAAAAGACGCAAAGTAGAGACATAGAAGCAGTAGAGCATTCACCATTATGTCGTTGTTATTTACTTGGCGACTGATACGTAAGCTGGTGGAATCGTTTCATCTGAAGGGAAAACGGTACAATATAACCCATGAGCGAATGCGTCAGAGCAGAAACGCACTTGGAACGGGTACCTCACCAAGGGAGTGGCCGAAAGCGGGTACGACAGCAAAATAACAAATGCAGACGACAAATAAAAAGCGCGTTTACTTATACAGAGAGACACAGTAACGCGTGAATAGAAGGCACAGTTGGAAAGACAGAAATGAAAACAGGGAGGAATACGTTTCGGGAAGCGGGAATAGTGAAAGGAAGAAAAAGTTCCATACTTTCTCTTGCGAGCACCCGGCATGCTGTGTTGTTCAGCCTCGCGATGAAGAGGTGAAAAAAAAGGGGGGGAGGTGGGGAACAGCACTGCGACCTCATTGAGAAGGGACTTGCGGAACAGAGCGCAATTCTGAATGAGGGCTCCCTAGTGGCAGAAGATAAAATTGAATAAAAAAAAAGACCAAGTAAAAACGCGGAGGCGGGAGTCGACTGCCGTCTAGAGAAAGAGCGAAAAAAAAAAACAGAAAAAATGTTTGGAGGCTGTACGATACGAAGTGTTTTTATTTCGAGAAAGTTATCGCCATCGTCATCATCGTCGTCGTCATGGCTACATCCCGCCTTCGCTCAACTTACATTCTTTTTCTCTTCTTTCTCCATCTAAGTGGAGTGAAGAATGGAGCCTAGCTCGATTACAGGCCCTGATGACGCTTCCTCTCCCTTGACAGGGCTTCCTCCCCCGAGGCGTGCTTGTCTTGTTAGTTAAAGGACCCTCTGGCTGCGTTGGAATCCGCGAAGAATCAGGCAGGCGCACTGGGGAGCAGAGGTGTTAAGAGAAAGAAGAAAGAAAAAGTTCGGCTGTGCGCGCTGAGGAGAGAGGAAGGGAAAGAAGGAGTAAATGCTCCTTGATGAGGGGCCAAATGGGAGTGCGAGAGTTTTCGCTGCGCCGGCG
The DNA here is from genome assembly GCA_013339765.2 of Haemaphysalis longicornis. Classification (NCBI taxonomy): domain Eukaryota; kingdom Metazoa; phylum Arthropoda; class Arachnida; order Ixodida; family Ixodidae; genus Haemaphysalis; species Haemaphysalis longicornis. The sequence goes on from CM023451.1 coordinate 150,568,188, forward strand.
AATTTCAGCTCGGTGAGGGTGTTGACACCTTGCTTCTCGTCTCGTCAGCTGCGTCCTCTCCCATTCCATCTCCACGTTCCCGGCCTACGTTTAGTGCCGCCTGATTCTTACTCGTTCGTTTAACCCGGAAATCATTTTGGTTTCAGCCATTCACTGTGTATGTCGGGTTGTCTACTCACTGGATTTGATTGAATAGGAAAACGTTTTCATTTTTTTTGTGCAATGAGTGATGCCGTGGGCAGGTGGGTGGACACCCCAGTCCGGTGGTCCACGCTGTGCTGCGTTGGTCCGGGCCCGCGTCACAAGAAACTCCGGGTTTGCGAACTTGGCCCTGCGCGGCCACCTCTTCCATTGCTCAATGGTGTGTGGGTGAATGGGTGGGTAGGCGGGTGGGTGGGTGAGTGGTTGGGTGGGTGGGTGCGTGGAGAGTTGGCAGGGCACAACCGAACCAAATAAGTTATCTTCACAAAGACAGAAAATGAGGTGACACGTAGTTGTAAGGCTAGTATCATCCGCTAAAAGTTAGTGTGCCGAACACCCGAACTAACATCTACCTTAACTCGTTTGTTCCGATGGCCAGCTTGCAGTGGAATCGCCTTCCAGCCTCCATCGTCTCCATCAGTGACGCTGCGCACTTCAAGTCAGCAGTCAGCTACCGTATTTTGTAACTGCCCTGCCGTGTTTTTTTTTTAACTTCTTTGTGATTGTCCCCGTCCTCTCTGTAACACCCCACGGCCATCAAAGTAAATAAGTGAAACTGAAATGCAGTGAAAGTATGTGTAGCCAATCCAATTCTGAATAATAAACGGATTTTGTGCTAGTAAAATGGGTGCAACCAAGGACACTACGTTTCGTGTCCTTTTTTAGATACGGTGTCCAACACTGCCGTTTCATGTGCTTTATTACACATGTTCAAAGCTGCAGCTGCAAGAACCTTTAGTTGATTTTTGGACTACAGTGCGCGTCACGCTTGTCTAGGGCAAGCGAGCGCACGGCTCCGAGCATGCTGGTGCCTGCTGAGCTGGAGATAGCTCAATATTGTGCATGCGCCAATATAGAACAGGCTCGGGCGAGTCGTCGTTTCGCATGGACCTCCCTAATTTGGAGACGCCTTTTTTCGTCTGCAAAGCGCCCATGAGGGGCGCTTTTTTTTTTTCGCAGGGCCAGCCATAAGTGGTGACACGGAGATAAGCTCGTCTTTTGACGTGCCGCAATACCACCACAGGCCGTTACGTAACAGCATAAAAGCTCCCGCGGAAAGCGCTGCATTCCATTCTTGATGCCTGTTTTTCGTTTGCTACACGTGAGATTCGGGAAAGTAGCCCAAGTCGTTGTGTGCTATTACATCGATGCCTGTCCGCTCCTTTTTGCCGCGTCATCGCTCACGGCTGGCACTGCGAAAAAGTGCCCCCGTCGCATGCCCCCGCGCGAGGGACACGAGTAAATGCAGAGCATGGGGGGTGGTCACGTGGCTTAGGTTGTGGTAGTTGGCGGTGGTAGCTGTAGTTGTTGTTGTCGTACGGGTGCGTCGACGGCGCTTGAAGGCCAAGTACGACGAAATGCACGAGGCGTTGGAGCACGGGGAGTTTGCGAGCTTGGACGAGTTCCTGTGCGCCTTCGACGTGCGGTCCGGGGAGGAGTACTCGGAGATTCTGCGGGCTGGCGCGTCGCGTCCGTGCGTGCTTCACGCGAGGACCCCCGCCGAGAAGCGCGTGAACGCGTTCAACCCGTGGATCGGAAGGGTTCTCGACTCCAACATGGACCTGTAGATCATCCTCGACCACTACGCGTGCGCGGCGTACGTCGTGGACTACGTCAACAAGGCCGACCGCGGCATCTCGTTCTCGTAACGCGGGGTCCGCCGCTCGCCGCTGACGTTTCGAAGCCGTGTCTCGCTCTCGATTCGATGGATCCGCAGCTCGACGCTGACGGCTGGCGGCGGCCTCTCGTTCTCGACGCTCGGGATCGGCCGCTCGACGCTGACGCTTCGCCGCTGCCTTAGCGCGCGCAGTAGAGGGAGAGGAGGTAGCACCTGCTGCAGCAACGCCTCTTTCAGCGCCGGAGCACGCGCATGCGCGCCCGCACCTGTTGTTGAGAGCGGACAACGCCGAGGGACGACGGGTGAAGTGCGAGTTAAAGAAATGCTCTGCATTTAAAAGAAGCGCCCTTCATGCGTGGTGGTGTCCGCAAAGTTGATGGGCCCACGCGAAACGACGACCAGCCCGAGCCTGTTCCAGATCAGCGCATGCGCAATATCGAGCTACCTCAACCCATCAACAACCATCTGATGTCGCCAGCATGCTCTCCGGAGCCGTGCTCTCAGTAACCCTGCACAAGCCTGACGCGCATCGTACTATCCCGTAGATGTCGTTAAAATAAAGGCGACGAGAGGGTTGGCTTCATAGCTTCATAACCGTGTGATGTGTTGCTAATAGAAGGGAGACTAGCTTGCTACTGAAATAAACAGGGTGCGATTGTGTATTTGTATTTAGCTGAATTTTCCCAAAGCAGCGGTGGTTAAAGTGTTGGTGCGTGCTCGTGAGTGTAAGCAGACGGGGTTTGCAAAATGTCAATTTTAGATGTTTTAACACTGAACGACGTTTTCTGGATCTAATGATATTCAGCCTGAGGAAATTGAACTACGCTTGCAACGATCGCTGGGACATTTAAAACTGATAAAGCAATATATCTCACAGTGTACACTTTTATTGCTACCTAAATGGATGAGATTCAAAATTATGAGTGCGTAACAAACTAATACGCGTATTGAAGTAGTACTATGAAGAGTTTTATCACATAAAGCGATCTATGCCTGGCTTCATCGAAAGTAAAAGAATCGTCTACAAGTACGCACGTTTTTTTTTTTTGAAAATAATTTCTTCTATATCTACCTTCTTCCGCTTGATATACCATCTTGGGGATACAGAGGTTTGGCGCCCCAACGACTCCCCTAGTGGCTCCTGCACTAACGGCACCGCATGACATGTGATTAAGCATGGTGGAGAGGTGGGCGTTCTGGTGGGTATTCATTCTGTGAGAGCGCATTCAAAACTTTGAGAATAGTGCCATCGCCCTTTCCTGTCTAATATGTGCACTGGAAATAGTCTTGCGAGCCTTTATTATGCTCCAGTTGTGCGAAGCAAGATACCCGGCTCAGGAAAAAGGGGTTTGAACTCAATTATTCTAGTGGCTGAAAGGAATAAACTGATTAATTCATTTAGAACGTGTGTTCAACGAAAGGAGGGCGCTGATTTTGAAAATAAACTCTGCCGTCATTTCATATGCACATAAATTTAAGAATGGAACAAATGAATGTCCGTTCGCGGTATAGTGTTAACGATGGTTTTTAAGGCTTCCAATACCTTTGCAAACATTTTGCGACGTAAATGGCGTAAAAAAAGCAACCAAACATTTAACTCCTAATCAGAAGTGACCTGTTAGCCACGCCTACAAATATGTTGCCTGTGAAGTTGCAGTCATTTATCGGATCCCGTTGTTTTGTGGCCATTGCAATACAGCTATAACATACCGCTGTCTAAAGAATATCCGCTCACGTGAGCTCTATTTATCATTAGAAAACATACTCCTACCTCCCATTCGCCACTGGGTATGGACAGCATTTACTCTACAGCACGTCCATCTTCACATTCTGGGTCAAGTTTACAAGTATAGGATTCGACGCGTTGATGAAAGGCGCCCGTATAAATGTCTGAGGCTTGTGTTTTTCCAAGTGTTCCTGCCCTGCACCGTCCCCCTGTTAAAAGTATTTCGCCCCTGATAAAAGGTGTGCCAGCGTACCCTTCGGTTGTAACAGTTCTGGAGGGCTTGCAACCGTCGACACAGTCTACGGAAGGATTGGCGAAGGAAGGCTGTTGGACAACGCACGACATCAGAATTCCCGATGGATGGTGGGGCACTCTACTTCAATTCACTGGAATTATAAGCCTACGCAAGTGGTCCACCCTGCACAGGGCACCGCAATTTGGAACGATACGGGTGTCCTTAAAATATTTAGAAGATTCCACTAGGTTACCGACAGTAGTGCGACAGCTATCGCTGAATTCGAATACCCACATCAGCTTGTTGCAATTTTGTACGAATATTTTTTTTATATATTTTAAGTGCAGCGCAATCTTTGTAAGCCTCGGTGCATTGACTTTGACCAAGAATCAGTGGTTTTTATTAAAGAACGCACACCTTAAAATGAAGGCGACTCTAACTCCGGTTTGTGCTGTAGTTAGAGAGGATGGCGTCAAACTTACTTGATATGCACGTTTCTGGTTGTATTGTCACCCTTTTTGCTTTTCAGCGTTTGGGTTCCGTGTCTTCCTGCTTTTGTTTCTGTGTACTGATCTCCTTCAAATATCGACACCATAGATGCGATCGCAAAAAGTAACTTCAGGAGTCCAGATTTGCCTTCGCACACCAATGAACGCTTGCTAACCAGCTATAAACAAAAGGTCAAATCGGACTTGACGAAGACGGCAGCAAGATACTTTTTTTAAAACAGTGAAGCTGTTGACAAAATCATAATTTTGCGTGTCCACAGTTAACAAAACCAAGGGAATGCCTAGCGCTCGTTTGTGCGTGCCCCGCGACGACCGCTCAGCGTCTCCTGCGCACGTCTGTCAAGCCAAGCATACCCACTTAAGGAGACTTGGAAAAGATCGGAAAAAAAAGCTCGAGCGTTCGCCGTAATCGTGGCAACACTTGCTCGGAACGAGAAAGACATGTCATAGCGTACGTCCCTCCAAGGTGATGTGTAATGATTATTACTTCCAAAAAAATGAGGGAACGTTGCACTTATAGCAACAAAGATGGAGTTAAGGTCGTTGCGGCAGCGAAGAAGAAGCAAATTGGATGCAACCGTAGACTTAAACCACCGTGATGGCCGTGAAGGTTGCGTACAGCCTCGCTACCTTCAAGTCTTACGCGTTAATGGGAGCTTTCTTCATATATTAACTTTACCAGTCTACCAGAAAGCAAAGCAATGTTAAGCTGGACCAAATATAAACAATAACGTCCTTGTATGGTCACGGGAATACGTTGGTTGACAGTAGCACAAAGCACCGAACACACGAATCTCTGAAGGAGACGAAATTGTGCGAGGCGCATGGCTTGCGGGGCCTCTTCGTTATGGAGGATATCGCGTGAATACATCGTTCCCCTATGCACCCAGACCCGTCTCATTTGCTTTGCCGCCCCGTAAGAGTTTGTACAGAGGCAAAATATCCCGATCGATTCTAAGAAACTCTGAGAAAACACAAATGCCATAAACGTTGCTATTGAGAAAGAATGGAATAAGCGTTGACTTCCAAAGCTTTAACAACGACGCAGATGTGGCAGTGGCCCAACCTAGTCCCGCGCTTCGAAGGTTATCACGCCATTAAATGGCAGTAGCATAATGTAAAATTTAAAGAAGGATATGCGCTATTACACACTCAGGCCGCGAAACTTGAACCAAGAAATTGAGAAGCACCCTGTGAATCCGGTTTGCTCTTTCCTATTAGTTGCCAGCCGTTGATACGCGAAATCGCAGGCGAAACTAGTCAGGTTTGCTAACAGGTTATGGCCGCCTTGATCTACAGCGACCTTAACTATTCGGCTCAGAAAATTGCAGCCGTGCCATCTTACGAAGAATCCCCGCACACTGGGGGATTTGGAATGCGGGGTTGAAGAAGAAAAATGACCCGGAGAGTACTGTTCCGAACTGGTGGTTCCCTGTGGAATACCATCCGCACATCTTCATTTATATTCTCGTAAAAACCGGGTACATTTTTTTTCTCAAACTTTTCCGCCCATTCTTTCGTCACTTTCCCAAGCACTTTTTTTCAAGTATGATTTCAGTTTTTTTCATCATTTTTGGCACTCACGTGGGGTTGCTCATGTGGGGTGGGGTAAGAAACAAATTGAAATGCCGCAGAGGGTGACCATAAAGTACAATTTTATGTTAGCTTCCTCCTATTTCCCGTATGTGTATTTTTTGCAGTGTTTTTTATTTCGCGTTTTGTTTGCATGATGTCAACATTTATTTGAGATAACTGGGCTCTTTTGTCAGCCTTCACCCTTTTCACGTGTCAAAAACAAAAACAAAACACCGACACTCTCCACTCTGAGAAGAGTTTTCAGCGAGCCTCTTTATTTCATTTCATTATTTTCTTCAGATAAGGTGGTAGAGAGATCGTCTCGTTTTGTCCAAAGACTGATAGTTCCCTGCCACGAGTACCATACATTGCTTGATTTTTTTTCTTCGCCTCTTTTGGTTTCCATCGTGACGGACGTCCTGTAGCACATATTTCGCTTCAGCGCCCGTGAATACTGAAGTATGCAGGGCTCAGTTATCGCGCGTTCTGCAAGTTACGACCATTGGAGTTTCCCTGTTTTTTCTCCTCCTTCTCCCACTCTCTTTACTCATTTTTCTCCGTTCCACTTAGAGAAGAAAATACTGCCCGCAATTTCCCGTGATGAAGTGTAAGAATTATGGGAACATTTATAATAAGGCCAGAAGAACGGGCGGACAGACAGACAGACAGGCAGACAGACATTAGAGCAGCTAGTGGCGTGACGTCATGGATAAAATGGAAGCTACCAATAATTTAGGAACATGTGCATCATCATTGGCCTCTGTCGAATACCTTTCCCCTATCCTACCTAATTACCATCAGCAAATTGTTTAAAATTTCGAGCGCAGCTCTTAAGCGTCCGCCCCTGTGGTTTTGCGTCGCCGTCAGCCTCGCTGCAACCGAGCGATGGAGAATAAAGCAATCAGGAAAGCGGAGAAGGAAAGTGTGAGGGCGAGGGCGGTATGCCATGACCGTGCGAGACATGCTGGGCGGCGGCGAAGTGCTGCGAGATAACACCGGAGTAGCGCGCGCCGTCGTGCGTTCACCGATGACGCGATCACTTCCTGACACGCAGCAGCTATGCGCCGTGAGTGAGAAGACTGCAGTTCGCGCAGCACTCATTTTGCGCAGGAGGAATTATCGTAATCGTCAGCCATTTTTTTATTACAAGGACGGTAAACAAGTTGTCTGCTTCCTGCACTAACGTTTATTACTACAACGGCTATTAGTTGTATTCTCAGTGATTTAAAACTAAGATTAAAAAATCGCCGCCATTAATTATATGAAGGACAACGACTAGGGCCAACGCACCTGACTGAACTGTATACCTTGCGTTCTGACGCATTAATCTACAGCACAGAAGTTTTTGCAATCGGCTGCTCGCTTGAAACTCTGTCTACGCGTGTACAATAAAAGTAAACAGTAACACTCAACTTTCAATGTTTTTTTCTTTAAAGCACAGTAAATAATTTTATTGCCATGCGATCAGAAAACGCCGAGAAGGGGCCGTAACACTACGCCTGCTGCTTTTTCCCTTGCGGAATTGTGCGAAGTCGTAGATATGCCTAGCCAAAAAAGTTTACGATTGCGGCATTTCCTTACAGCTCAGTTGTGTGTTACCGACAACAAAAATATGAACAGGGCCGCTAATTATATACACGGTTCCCGTTACATCATAAGCATTCATGGTTTGTCAATAGTTGAGATTGTTTCATTGTGAAAAAGAGAGGTGACGCGTAAGCCTCGCCATTAGAAGTGGAACGCGACAGCAGTGAAGCGCACCCATTATATTCGCTTGACATGCTTCCAAGTGAAGCGGTGCCTTCGAGCGTGGAAACATTTGTGCTCCTGCTGTTAGGGAAGCGCCTTAGGATCCCCAAGGTTTCAGACAGCGCGGAAAGATGTAGCAACGGGATTTTTCCCTCAAGCCAATTTTCGCTCACGTTCACCACCGCGGCGACGCCGACTTTTCTGCGACATGTGGCCCTATGGCTACGGGTTAAAACAAACACCCCACATTTACTTCTTTTGGCATGGTTTCTTGAATTATAAAGTGGAAATAGGAGAAGGGTGATTAGCAGTGTTTTCGGGACTCTTCTGAAGCACATGCAGCTAGAAATATCAAATTTTTCACAAAGCAAGAATTAGTTTTAACTCAACAGCCGGATCAATGCCGCCAATAAGCATGGACAACGAATCTTCCAGGTTTTGATAGGCCTCGCCACAGACGACGACGACCATAACAACGATTAATCCCACCACTACCACCACCACAACAATAAAAACTACGATATGAACAACAAAACGTGCGAATGCAGGAGTTGCGTATACTTCACTAGAGGAAAATTTCGAGAATATCCAGTCGAAGTGAGCGCATCCAGCAGATTTCCAGCTTTAATTGTTGCTTGCCATACCTTCGGCTCTTCCCTGTCCACCCTCATGCGTTTTAAAGACGATAGTCTTTCTTGGGAATCTTTATCATGAAAATTTTGGTCTGTCTGTCTGTCTGTCTGTCTGTCTGTCTGTCTGTCTGTCCTGTCTGTCTGTCTGTCTGTCTGCCACTCGATTCAGCCAGCCGGCAAAAACTCACAGCCATATCTAAACGTCTAAGTCCGGTGTTAATGTTCATACTTGACAACATTGTTGAACAAGAACAAGACATTACGCAAATATAAGGCAGAAAATCAATACATGACTGATATTTGTAGTGTTCCTTTATTAAAAAATATACGGATGCTTGCTTTTTGCGATAGCAAATAAAATACTACATCGACTGCAGAAAACCGTCGCCTGCTGCTACCCGTGCTACCTGGCGGAATTAAAAAAAAAAAAGAATCGAACGGCAACAGCAACGAAAGGTTCCACTAAATAGATTCCGCGTTCCGCTTCGAACGCTCGTGGAGTAAGGCAACGTGGTTCTGTAAACGTTGTAATCAGGTGCCTTGATTCACGCGCGTCTCCGCCGTACGGCAGCGCTGGCATCGAGGCACCCGACTTGGAGCAGTGAAACACGGCAAATTTAAATTTACTTGAGCAAACCTCTGGCGTGTTATCTTGGAGGGAACGAGACGGGAGAGGAACAGCATGATAGGTGAGCGGGAAAGAGAAGGGAGGCATTTACTTGCCAGGGGCGCCAGTAAACTATCGTCTTGCGTCGACATTTGCAAGGAAAGGAACAGATACGCGGCGAATTTTTTAAGTGCGAATGCACTTCTTAAGCGAGCCTGAATCGTCCGCCGCCGTCGTCCGCATAGCAACAGCTGCGGGTGCGCGCGCTCCTCGTCTTCCTCCTCGTCTTCCCTAGCAACGGGGGGAGATGGGCGCGCGCTACTCTCCTCCTCCTCTCTCCGCTCAGTGACTGCGGGTGTTGGGCGCCTCCTCTCCACTCCAAGATCACGATATCCACCGTAATCGCGCAATCAAAAACCGTGCATTCGCACTTACACACTCTCCCCCTCGGGGAAGTGCGAGGGAATTTTTTTTGTTTCTTTTCTTCTGTGGCCGTACCATGATTATATAATTGGGTCATTCGTCCACCTTTCTTCTCCCTCCATTTGTTTCTTTTCTTTACATGCAAATATTTTTTGCTAGGAGGCGTGCATGGCGTCCTTGAGGCAGATTTGCTGTCGAGCGGGCCTAGCCGTATAGTTCTTGCACATTATCTCGCGTTGCGACGACACCGAGCCTCTTCCTACCGGCAACGCTTCCTGTTCGGCTCTGGTATGCGGGTAATTGGCCTTGGGTCACACTTTCTTACTCGGGGGAGATAAGTCCTTCCGCGGTTTGTCGAAATAAAACTGATGGTGTCTGGGGGCTCAAGCGGGACACCACCTCTCGTTCCATCTTCTTTCTTTGCTTCTTCATGCTCCTTCATCCCGATATTTTTAATTTATCCTTTCACCGTCATCTTTCTCCGCTGTTTCTTGCTCTGTCGCTACTAATTCATTTCACTCGATTCGCCTTTTCTACTCCCTTTTTTGACCTGTCAGCATACTGTTTTTTTTCTTACGTCTCTACAATGACATGCCCTTTCCTGAATTATCTTAATCCTGTCTCGCATGGTTCTTGTTTTTTTTTTAACTTATTCTCCTCACCTGGTATCTCGTTCTCGTTCACAGGCTACCCTGTCTCGTGCTCCGCTGCGCTCTCTTTCTCATTTGTACGAGTTTTCTTTTTTCCAGGCTTTTTTCCTTTCTGTCATTCTCTTTATCCTTCCTCGTTTTGTTTCGTTCTGCCTGAATGGAAACGGCGGAAAGCTGCTGCCTTGCGGCGACCTAAACGGTCGGAGAAGGGAAGGAGCAAAAGCCTCGCCTCTAACGGCGTAAAAACTGTTGCTTGGCACCGCCTCCATTGTGCTTGTTTGTATCGGGTCATGGTAGGTCCCTCAGTGAAATAGAAATGGTCATTGCTTTAGCGTCATTATTCTTCACTCACCCCAGCTTCAACTTGTTTACAATTCCCGCAGGTTCCTACTAAGCTGGGCATTTATATTGACTACCTTGCCAGTTTCCCGTAATGCGAAAAATGCTTGATGATTTTTTTTCTGGAGAACGTCTTTTTGTGAACTCTGCTCGAAGAAGAAAACAGTTCTATCGCTGGCTGTAGTTTTCTGTGCAGACCATCCTTGCTCTCCCCAGAAAGTGGCTGCAAAGTCATTCGTGAGTCAATTTGGAACGCAAGACACGCCCCTGACGAGAGGGATGGCGGGACGCTTTCATGGTGTTCTACGGAGGCCAATTCCAGCCAGGCACTTGGAAAGCCGATGGCACTACAGAGGAGTGTAATCACGTCCGGCAAGTCGAAGGAAAGAAGACCTAAGGAATCCCAATTACTTTCTTAAAAGAACAAGTAACCTGTTATCGAAAGTTTGCAAGTTTGTCTCGTTCTCAAGTGAAATCACATAGATCCGGCAAGTTTTCCCAAAACGAAGTCCTCCCATTAGCGATTTTTCCCAGGATGTTTCCATAACGTCCAGGGAAGCAATGGGCAGCTATAAACAATGTGAAGAAAGGCTAATTGTTTCCTCCTCCTTTCTTTTCCTTCCTTTTTTCTCACTTAAGTTACCAGAAAGAAACCTCTTGCCGGAGTAATTGCAAAGTAATTTGAGCAGGGAAACGGAAACACGGGTACGAAAGGTAGAATGTTCCAATAACTTCAGTTGAGTACATACGGGGGGATAAATAAGTTACCAAATAAAACAGCAGTATTCGCTCAGCTATGTCTTCTTCTCGTTTTCTTCTGGCGTTTAAACGGGCTCTAATGAGCCGTTTGGTAGATCTGCTTTTATTTCAATGGCCGAATTTCAGGTTCCAGAAAGGGCACTGGGAAGTGGTTGGCTGTAATGACGAAAGCAATTTACGGACTTGCCTTCACTGCGGCGACAACGACAATTGAACCTAGGCAAAGTATTTTGTTTTTGTTCGATAGATTGCTACACATGGCGGCGTTCAATCTACGTGTCTGCCTTTTCTCAAGCACCATGAGAATAGGTAGCAGCAACCGAGGTGTTAGTGTTGAGGAAGTTGACGATACAATGTTGCCCTTTTACGAAGATGGGTCCACAATGTATCTCGAAGCCGCTACAAATTTCCCATTGCTAATCGGCACAATTTTTTTTTCTTTTGGGAAGGGGGGGGGGGGGCAGGTAGTGGGAGGTAAGTGACAAGAAATCCGAATAACCGATATTTTGCTCGCGTTTTATGACTGTGACGCCTTCGAGGCTTTGTTCATATGACATTTTCACACAACTAGGTAACAATGACGTAAAGACAACACACAAGCAAAAAATGGATCAATTTTGCCGCTCCCGTGCCGTTAAAATACGATATCATTAGCTACAGGGCGAAGTTCGCGCTGGTATGAACTCGTTTTTGTTCTTTATAACCTCTATAAATTGTCAGGTCATTGCTGCGCAAGTGAAAGGCTTTATTGGTATCACCCTGTTCAGACTCTATGGTTACAGTTTCAAGACTGTCATGGTAGCTTAAATAGACCATTCGGTGCACAACAAGTTATCATTTTCAGTAATTATTACATATCACTAATGATACAGTAGATGGCCTCTACTCTCAGAGCGTATGTTTCGGGAAACTGTGTACTCTGTAAAATAATTCGTAACTTAGAAGTTGAAATTGCCTTAAACAATGGTCTGGGGAAAATATATAGGTTTTGTCGGCATTGTAATTTGACAGAACATAGTAAACACAATCAGAGCTGTTATCAAGAGCCACTTCAAGAGTTTCCCGTAGCGTATCGATGTCAGTGTTCAACATTTAAGCTTTCCGGGTTGTATTGATAAAAAAAGCGTTGATTTGACCTCTCAAAGCCATAGATGCGAAGCAAGAATCGCACAAAAGGATGCAAGTAAAGACATTGCAACAGACAAGTAGAAGGCTTCGTATACGGTAAAATCGAGTCCCAGATTCACGCTATGCTACTCCTTGACTGATCTGAGACGGTGGCTTGAGACTCGCTCCTCCCCTTTTTCTGCATTTACTTCTTCAAAACGAGCGGCGGAAACCATACATCCTCAGCTGCTATAGGCAAAGGGAAATTCACTTTGGATAGGCATGCGTGTGCATCAAAGTTCTCGATCACGTCCTATACTTCCTGGATCGCACTCCCCTGACTCGATTGAGACAGACGGCGCGTGATTGACGCTTATTTCTCGCTCCATTTAGAACCCCTTTGTGTTTGCTTCCATTCATGCACTTTTTTACCATCCTCTTATATGCTTTTCTTTCTTTTTAATATTTCCTCGTCTGGCCCTTCCTGCCTTTTATCCAGTCCCCAGTTTTCACTTCGAGCCTGCAGTGATTTATGATTAACATAGCCCCAAGTCATTAATTCTTGACCTGAATGACGCCTGGTCTTTTTTGTCTTGTCATAAAAATGATGGAAGATGATATATCCAGTGCTCTTGCTGCTGCAAGATATGCCTCATGTTATCTTTCTGTGTGGAGAGGGGGGAGGGAATTTTCTTTAAAACAATTCAGCAATTGGGAACATACTTTGCCTTCGATCATTACTTTTGCCTAAATTAGCTTATTTCTTCTGCACGACTTACAGTTGACACTTCCATATATGTGAAATCAATGTAAGGCGTCGGGCTAAGGGCTCTGTAACGCAGAAAAGCCGACGTCGTCGGTGGCATTGACCACGAGTGAGAAATTTCGTAGCGCCATCTTGCGGAGTCCACCGAAATCCCCGTTATGGTAGGTCGATCGCTGAAGAAGAAAGCTTCACCTCCGGCGGGCGCCTGTAGGGGTTCGATGACGTCAGCACTAGGGTGAAATAGCCGTAGCGTGCGCTCGCCCTTGATACGCGCGCGCGAGAGAGAGAGCTGGCGATGTTATCCAGGATAAAATGCCTAGGTGATAAGATTAGAGCGCGATGAGGCAACGACAACAGAAAGACGACGGGAAAAGCGCTCACTCGGTACTGGTTTTTATTTGAAGCATGGTCTCACATACATACATGTATAATCACCAGGAGTATGCGCAAAGCGCAGAAATATCGAGAAATACAGAACTAAACGGAAGATAGCTACACTCAAAGTGAAGCTTTCAAGAAATCCAACTTACTGGCAAGGAACTCACAGATGTGACAGCGACATGTCTGTGCTTTTAACTTGCTACGCCAGATGAATGCGGTGACTATGACAATGATAATGGGGATGATATTCAAGAACTGGATGCGCACGGATGCATCAGTAACTTACACTGCATGTCAAGACCTGTGCGTGATGGATGAATATTCATATATCTGTGCGAGGCGCTTATAGAGTCTTCTCTCATCAGCGACTGCGATAACATCATCACGTTCCTCGCTTATATTTAGGTTGAATCCTAAATGTCCTCCTATTTCTGTGTTCAAATATGCCACGTCGAGAAAATTAGCTTGAAAATGAGGCCGAAATAGTATAGAATGAGGGCCAGACGGCTACACAATTAAATAGTAAATTATCACTTGAGTCTGTTAGTATTCTTGTCTTTCGCTCGGACACAAATATGCCTCAGCAAGAATAAGCAATGCAGTGTAGCGTACGCGCCGTCATTCTGATATTCGGAGAGGCCCACAAGCAATTGAGGGCTGGTAAACGTAACTTCATTGGTCATTAAGGGTAAAAGAGTGAATCCCTAGAGAAGGCAAGTGTTGCAGGGGGCGGCAGAAAGTTAATGGGCAGATGAGATCAAGAAGTTTGCGGGGATAAGTTGGTCACAGTTGGCACAGGATCGGGGTAAGTGCAGAGTAATGGGAGAGGCCTTTGCCCTGCAGTGGGTGTAGATAGGCTGGTGGTGGTGATGATGATGATGATGAAACGTAACTCATTTTTTTTATCACTATAGCGGCATTCGGCAATCGCTCTAGAACGCCTTCCAAACCGCTGGCCTGGACCTTCTTTCACGTTGAACTTACTCCTTTTTCAAAATACGCTTCACGGATTCCAACCAAACACAGAACCGGCGCCTCTGCTGCGCCTTTTTTATAATATTCGGCGTTTTTGTTTGTCCTGGTTCTTCGCGGTGTGTTGATGGGTTATAAAAAATCCGAAAGCACGCTGAAATTCAGCTTGGCGCTTCTCACCCAATTCACGTTACGAAGAAGGTAATAATTACAAGTGGGAATTCGCCATCACAGAGCAGCTCATGCGGCCAGTGCAACGCGCCACAGTTTCTGCTTTTGTTCTTCGAACAAATGTTCATTGGCCGCATTCGCTTGCTTTCAACTGCCCGGTCCTAATGGCTCCGCTACAGAAATAAAGCAGCAGGCTGCCTTTTTTACAGCGACATTGCATGTACCTAGCTCCCCACCCCCTTCCCAGTTTTCGCCCTAACCAGAAACCAAAACTTGCAGTGCAGAACGAAAACTCGGGACTTGTGTTCAGAGCACGGAAAAAATTATACAAAAAGGTATCAGGGCTTCTATATTTCGGTATGTCTGATATTGACCCTGAAAATGTCTTCCCAGCAATTAATTTGGGTGTAGAGGTCAGTGTAAGCTTGCTGTTCGTACGCCGGCTGCCCACCCCCTTCCATTCAAGTGTCGCACAAAAAGCATGGCCAACTACGGAGGGAGTATCGCTACAACCCCACTTTATACTCCTCTCCACCGCCACCGCCTCTTTCCCGAGTCGTGTATAGATGGTATTCACTGAAAAGTTTAGCGGTAAATTTCTTCACTTGGCAACACTGTAAATGGCCACGGACATGGCCGAAGCGCCACGGAGATGGCGCGGCTTGTGCCCCGGCGCCCGCATGCCACAAGAGAAAAAAAAAACACCGGCATGCGTCGTCTGCTCCGTTTCAACGGGGGTGTCAAGGAGATGTTATTAATCGCACTCACATTGGAGTCGAGGCATTACTTTGTGTTCGGTGGGTAGAGTTTGGAACGTACAACACACATCATGTGCTTAGCACGGACAAGTACCGCCATCCCACGGAGCCCGACGTAACCAGTGCCGGCGCACCCACATAATTGCCTACGTGCGTGCCTCGCCAGGAATACAACCTGTAGTGCTCTCCACACGCGGTGTATATCTCCACCTTGCCATTTTAATAACTACATTTGGGGGGCGCGGGAAGGGAAGGAGAAGTAGTGCACGCGCAGGCAGGTTTCACACGCTGAGAGCTGCCGTACCTGTTCTTCTGTGGGGGGGGGGGGGGGGGCAGATAGTAAGATGCCTACGACGCGGTAGGAAAACGCACAGCCCCATGTTTATCCACCGGAATAAAACTAGTCATCCTAAGTTCTGTTGGGCTAATTAGCTACAAGACATGCTTAATTGCAAATTATGAAGAAGCGCCTTTTAAATGCAGAGCATTTCAGCAACTCACGATGTCACCCGCGTTGACGTCCGTAGTCCGCACCGTCATTGTCCCTACTACATAAAAAAGAAAATACTATCCGGCGCCAGGATTCGATCCCTCGACCCTGCGGGCGGAACGCAATGTACATGGTGCTCTACCCACTGCGCCACAAAGCCGACACAGAATGGGATGCTACTAACGCGCCTTATATCGTTGACTCATTCAAATTACTGCTGACGAGCGCTCTCTCTTCAGCAGTTGCCACAAGTGCAACAACATTAACGTAACGCAAACTACTTAACGTAGTGCGCCCCCGGAAATGCTCTGCATTTGACCGTGCCCCTCACGAGGGGGATGTTTATACAGGAACTCCTACTTCTAGAGGACTCCTGGCGCCCTCTTTCTGCCATTGTAGAGACTATGAGGCGGTCTTCCAAGGGAGCCAAATTAATTCTACAAAATCGATTTTGCTCCACGACCTCCTTGCACTGCGCCTAGCTTCGCTAGTCATCCTTCTTTAGGGAGCTGGTGTGAACTGCTTTTTCGTTGTTTCTTGTGCCTATGCATCGCATCTTTTAAGTGCAATGCACTTCTTAAGCGACCCTGAACCTGCGTCCACCGGCGATGTCCGCGCACGTGGAGATGGGCGCGCGCAGCCTGGCCGCTGACATGGCACATACCCACGTGGGGGATTGGCCAGGAATCTCCTCGTCTTCCTTGGCAACGGGGGGAGATGGGCGCGCGCTGCCTGGCCGCTAACATGGCACATACCCACGTGGGGGATTGGCCAAGAATCGGGCGTGAGAAGGGCTAATGCACCTGCTTAAAGAAGTACTGACACGAAATTTCAAAGCTGAGATCCGCTCTAGCAATCAAGTACAACGACAACACAAATAGGTGTCTGTGAATAAATGCATCTTTCTTTCTTGTAGTTGTGTGTGTGTGTGTGATCTCTCTTTCGCGAACATTACCGAACAGCGCAAATTCAACTCGTGCATTCGCACTTTCACATTCTTCCCCTCGGGGAAATGCTGGGAATTTTCTAGACCGTGTCCGAGTCCAGTCATTTTGTTTGTTTTCGAAAAAGGCAATTTCTCTTTTTTTTTAATTCAAAGAGCGCTGTAATTTTTTCGTTAGCTGATGCTTTTTTCCCAGTTTATGTCAGCGCTCGCGTGTTCCGTTTAAGCTGTGGGGCACCTGTACCTTGTGTAGGAATAAGCAAATACTGCATGACAAAACCACTCATAGCCGTCGCTGCAAAAGTGACGCCATGGCCGACTATCTTAACCTTTGCATCGCGTTCAGTGAATACACGAAATCAAAATTTACCTCTCTTTGTCTAATAGCTCACGAATCGTTTGCTGTACTAAGTGACGTGTCGTTTTAATTGACAGCCGTAACAGTTTACGGCCATCCGCTACTTTATAATCAAAGTTGCGACTTTCGCGTCGCATAATTCCATCCGCGTCTCTGGCCATGGGCTTCACATTGCTTAGCAGAGGTATCAAAGGCAATTGCACTGCAGTTTAGGGAGGTGCCTCCACGCTTCCCGAACAAATGTTTGCTAAAACAGCTTTTTACTAGTAACACAAAGAGGCGCGCGCGCATCAGGCCTCTCTAGATATCGTCACTCGTGCAGTGCAGCTAAGGATTCGTATTTAAAGGAGCCATGAAGACAAAATACAAGTTTGGTTTATTAGAAAGACTGCTTAGTCCCGATAACAATGATACCAATATCATCGCAATCTTCGACAAATAACGGAGATATTAAAGAAAACGTGTGAAGCAGTCGCGACCCCCTAGCCAATTTCCCGCACCTTTTCTATGACGTCACGGAACTTTGTTTGTGCGATTGGCGGCCGCCTAACTGACCTGTCGCGACGACACATGACTGGACGTCTGTAATGGGGCCTCTAGTTCCATTTGACCGCTTCACTTGAATGCTAACGTGCAGTTAACGCACTGAAAATTGTTTTATTGTTGGCCCGTATGACGTCATTCTTACTCATAACACGTAACTGTGGCGCAATATTTGAATGTTTTTAAATACTTCTTGCTTTTTTTTCGTTAAAAAACATATTTTGTGGCTGTAATGGAGCTGAGTGAGATACTGAAACCTAGTTCTTTCAAATTAAACCAAGTTGTATTTTCTCTTCATGGCTCCTTAACGTTTGCCACACATTCGGGACATCTTCCTTTCTTATTGTGTCGTCAAAGCATCCGATTATGTGGTCGACTGAATGCTCCCTACTGCGTCCTTCTCTTCCTCCAAAATTAATGGATTTTTTTAAATTGCTTTTATTGAAATAAGTCGCGGTTGTTTACGAAACCTCAGCGTAAAAGGGTTAGGGAGACATCGTTGTGGGGCACGTGGGGTTGGGATTAGCGACATTTTGCCGCGGGCTGTGAGGCTTCACGAAGCATTCGCGGATTTTACGACAGAGATGCTTTCTAGCAGAACGTTCAATTAATTGTTCTCCATTCGACGGCCCGTACGGGATTGTTTAACGAAGCGGGATACTTCTGCGGTTCTTTTATACTTTTTTCTTCCTGGGTTCTCGTGGTGCTGTGAGCTTAATAAAAAACCGAAAAAAATTAAACAAAGGGCAGGATGAGCGGAGAAAAAAAAGGCAAGGTACGCACGTGGGACGAGAAATGGTTACAAGCATCACATGGCCAGGGTGTTGGTTTCACCGATTCGTTCATGGAAAATACTGCAAAAGAAAGAAGGGGTGGAGGCCATCCTAAATGGTGGACGTGAAGGGAATATCTATAGTAGGCTCGCGCCATAGCCGTCACAACGCAGATATTGGGGATCTGGCCACGCCGGAGATCAACGCTGGGTGGAAAACCAAAGACATAAGCACAGAAATGGCAGAGGTCGGCCGGTTCACTCAGCCCGTGTGAGAAGTCGCGCCACGCTCCACCAGTTTCAATTTATAACACCACCGACACCGATGCAACTGATGTCGCTGGGGTTGTTATGCCTTGGGCACTCCACGGGCAGTGGTCCTTGTTACCCTATTTTCCCCATTTCCTTTCAGTGGCGGTGCGTGCACAGCCGCAGGGAGGTCATTCTCGATCCTGGGAGCTCTGACCACTTAGAAGCGTGGATAAATGCTTTGTGGCTTAATGGTTTTGTACGGAATCTTTCTTTTCCTTTTTTTCCGTCCATGACAGACAAGACAAAAGTTCTACTTTGCTTTTGAAGACTTTCTTTACCATCTCTTCCCTTTCTTTTCTCTGAGCGCTATGATTTTTAATCTTAATCGGAAGCGCTCTTTTGTAAGAAAGAAAGGGTGAGAGGTAGGCATCGGGGTTGGTTCGGTGGACGGCGTCGGGCATTATTCGCCTCTCCTTACGCAATGAGAATACCTGCAAATTATTTCTAGATGCACTACAATTCGCGGTGGGCTGAAATCTTGTTTGATGTTTTGTTTTATAAGTCTAGCCCTGCGATTACTCGCAACTTTTTGTGCGTGTGTATTAATTATTCTGAACTTCCGCGGGAACTGTACTTCATGCACGGAGTTTTCTCTACGTTCAGGAAGATCACCTTCGTTTGTGCTTAGCTTTATAACAGACTCCATAACTATTAAAGCTGCAGTCTTGGATAGGCATTCACGCGAGGCCGCCAAGGTGATGAATTGGTCGTGTCTCGTTTGTAATGTACCGCTCACAATCGCTGTATGTGAACATTTCTAGTTAATAATATCGTTTCTTGATTGGCGCCCGTGCAGTAACCCCACCATCCGAGTCCGCGAGTTTAGCTGCTCAAGGTCGACAGCACTAGTTTGGTTAGGCCGCAAACTTTACCCACTAACAGGCAGGAAGCCCCGCCATATCTTATAGCTTGAAACCTATTAAAGGAGCCATGAGGACAAAACACAAGATCGGTTCATTCGAAAGATTGCCTCGATAGAATCATACTGACACCACCGTTAACGCACACTTCGCTCATATAAGCTACATAATAGGAAAAAAACGGAATGGCCATGTGACCCACTAGCTCATTCCCCGCAACAGAACCTATGATGTCACATGACCTCAGCTGTGCGATTGGCTGAGGACAGAAAAAAGTAAACGAAAATTAGGCACGGCTTTGTAGGCTTTTCCGAATGAACTATTTGCGCTTAAGTGTAATGCATATTCCTTTTACAGCAGTAAGAATGGTGCGGGTAAACAATGAAAGTTACAAAAACGCACGTAAGCATATAAGTACCGATGCGCCACTGCTGTTGGTTACTGGGCGCCACTATGCTTGTTTTAGCTGCACAGCACTCCGCCGCTTTGAAGTTGTTTTACAGGACACTGGCCGCATCGGCGCGTAAGCGGCGTTTGTCTTACGTGACCCTGTTTTGTCGAGGATACCCCAGGTTTCATGAGACGATCACTTTTTACAAAAACAAAACAAGCCAGGTGCAAATACGCTCAAAAACAAAGCAACGGCGGCACAATGGTTCGTGGAGGTAAGGTCCCTAAAATAACTAAGATAGCCGCCAACTGCCTACCCCCCTTCTCCGCTGCCCTCCTCTTTTTCTCTCCCCTCACCCGCGGCCCCTTTAACTCTAAGGTCCCTAAAATTAACTCCGCGGCGGGGGCGCCATATGTTTGTTGGCTTCCTCAGAGCAGGACGCCCTCGCAACGCTTCGGGCCGCTCGCTGCAGTTTTTCGTGCAGTTTGCTCTTGTTTTCGCGCCCCCCCGCCAATTGCTCTTTGGTAGCATTAATAGTATTTCTAGAGCCCCGTTTTACCACCACGCATTAAGTGAGACTGTTTTTGTTGTATATTTTTGTCTTAGAAGGGGATATTTGCGGGTGGATGCCGCGGGCGCATTACGGACAGCGCGGTTGTTTGTTTACGTGTGCGGCATGCTCAGGATAGTTCGTGAACGCGAAAGGATCGAACGTGGACGTTTCAAACTGCTCTGTTACATAGTATTTCTAGAGCCCCATATTACCAACACGCCCTAAGTGAGGCTGTTTTGTTGTATATATTTTTGTGTAGAAGGGGATATTTGCGGGATGGATGCCGCTGGAGCATACGGACAGCGCGGTGTTTGTTTACGTGTGCGGCATGCTCAGGATAGTTCGTGAACGCGAAACGATCGAACGTGGACGTTTCAAATTGCTCTGTTACAGTAATTCCGTTCTTGCATTTGCGTGATTAAATTGTGGTCGTGCAAGCGCTGCACAGAGGGCTTGCGCATGGTTCGCGGTGACTTGGTTCGCGGCAGTTCGAGCGCTGCGCTGGCTTTTTTTGCCGTTCGCGTTTTTTGCGTTAGTTGTAGATCATTAGGCAGCGCTCAGTATGCGTCCCGCATTAGACTACATGACATTCATGCCCACCTTTATTCCGTGCACTTTCGGTGCTTTGACGCTGTTGCAAAATATATGTCACCTTCATGTCGTTATAGGCTACTGTCAAGGTCAAAGTTCTCGCGTCTCCTCGTTGGCCTCTCGCCAAAGACGGCTGTACTTTTGGCAGTGCGTTCCGTGGCATAGCAATGTTCGTGCGATTGGCGTTCACAATTACTTCGAGTAAGGCCCTGTCGGGCATATCTGGAACAGGCTCGCACAAAGAACGCGCAGTTAAAGAATGCGCTCAGCTTACAATTAGCTGTAGCGCCCAATTCTATAATAACTACCGTATTCCAAGGCCAGAAGCACGCTAAACAAGCGCAATTGTGAATCCTTTTCATGATGTACAGCTAACATTGATTCATGTGTGGGCTTTGATAAATTACAGCTTGCTACAGCCGAGCTGGCCGTGACTGCGCTGACCTTATTCGAGCAGCCGAAGGCACAACTCGGCATCGCGAAGCTACATAAAGTGACGCGGACGCAACACTTGTTTGAAACGAGCAGCTGACTCTTCGGTTGTTATCGGTTGTTATACGCTGGCGGCTTCGATAAGAGCTCCATTCGATTCAGACGCGATTCCCTGCAACGCCTTGCCACCGTTCCACGGTGGCGCTGCACCAAAGCGCTCGATTCGCCGCTGCAGGAATGGTGCCGTGCACCGCGTCGCTCGATTGCTTATGGTGCTGCAGCGGTGCCGCCGCGGTGCAGAGAACCGCTGCACCTGCTACGGAGGAGGTGCAGCGAATCGCTGCCGTGAGCGTTCGGGCGTTGCGGGTTGGCAGGCGGCTACCGGCAGTTGCGGCGACCGCGTGAAAATGTCCGTCGAGCTCGAAGATGCGTGGGACAAACTTTGCGTCGCCGCTGATGCGTACGACGCACCCCAGATGGCCGTAAACATCCAGTTGTAGAGGACGACAGGCGAGGATGATTAGCAGACGACTATGCCTGCACCTCGCTCGATTGTAAACACGCAGGGGCGCTACTGACGGTGCAACCGTGATGCACGGCACCGCGGAACCACGCTGCTGCACTGCACCGGCACCACAGAACTTCCTCTGCAACGTTGCCGTGCACCCCTTCTGAATCGAATGGAGCTAAGGCCTGCTCCGAGGCAGCTGAGCCTAAAATGGCGAATTTAAATGGACAGTGGCGGCGAAGAGAAGAAAAAACAAACAACGCAGGGACGAGGTATTACGTCACTGGCCGTTGGCCAATGGCGCGCGGCGTTCGGCGGCGAAAAAGAAAATGGCAAAAAAACGAAGGAGGAAAGGAACGCGGGCGAGGGCGAAAGGCGGCGAGATCTAAAGATGGCGCTACCTTAGTTAATTTCAGGGACCTTAGTGGAGGACTATAGCAGCGCCATCTGGGAGGGCTGACGGACAGCAAGGCCGCAAACCCGAATGACGCAGTGGAAGTTCGCTTGAATACACGCTCTTCTGACGTCATTTGTGACTACGAAAACCTACGATTTGGCGGGAGAATCAAAATTTTAACCTAAATTGATTAATTTCTCCGTGAATACCGCATCATTTGCTGCCGGACAAGCGCTGGGGGCGCTATAAAACGCGAAATCTTTCGAATAAAACAAACTTGTATTCTGTCTTCATGGCTCCTTTAAAAGCGCACTGATTAGGAAACGCAGGATTTTTAAGTATCCTAAAGATTTTTGTAATTTAAATGCGGACTTCGCCCGCATGACGGATTGGATGGTGGGTTCGATGTTCGACCACGGCTGACTTTTTTTTTTGGGGGGGGGGGGGGGGAGGGGGGGGGGGGGGAATGCGAAAAAAAAAAAAACGTCCGTGCACCAAAATTTCCGCGCACGTTGAAGCTCGTTAGATGATTCAAACTAAAACGTAGGTCTCCACTACGGCGGACCCTAATACCCATATCTAGGTTCGGTGCGCCAAGCCCCAATTTGATTGATTGATTGTAGGGTTAGCGCGCCGACGCAACGCAGGCGATGAGGCGCGCCGTAGTTGAGGGCTCCGGATTAATTTTGTCCACCTGGGGATATTTAACGTGCGCCAAAATCTCGCACACACGGACGTTATTGCTTTTCGCCTCCAACAGAAAAGCGACCGTCGCGACCGGGAATCGAACCCGTCACCTCGTGTTCAGCAGCGCAACGCCTTAGCCACTGAGCCACCGCGGCTGGTAAAAGCCCCAATTTCCGCTTTTAACAGACGTGGTTTTTTTCCGTTTTTCTCTTCTTGCTGAAAGGGCATTGGGACTGTATGTTTGATACGCATCACAACTATTTCACAGTACTTTGAGAGAGAGAGATGAAGAGAGAGAGAGAGAGACGAGAGAGAACGAGAGAGAGATGGCAGAGAGAGAGAGAGAGAGAGAGAGAGCGAGAGAGGAATGAGAGGAGGAGAGAGAGAGAGAGAGACATTAATCACAGTTGAAGTGAGCATATTTGCGGTCAGGGTCTTTAGTACAAGACTCCGTTGATACGGCGCTAGGAATTCTTCGAAGCTACCGCTTGTCAATTTGGGAGCGTAATTAAAGCCTGGTATTTAACATGTCACACAACTTCCATTGAATCGACGGCTTAAAATCGCCCCTACCCGGTAGAGCCTACGAGTTGGGATCAAAAAACTATTTAGGCATCTAGGCCATCAATACTCATAAGATACCTGCCTTGCTGTTAAGTTCCGAAAAAGAAGGATCGGGCTGACATCATAACTGCGATGGAGAAAGAAAAAAAAAGGTTTCAGTGAGATATGAATGGCAGGGGAAGCAAAATGCAAGAAACACTGAGCCCGTGGGCTTCGTTTATTTAACTACCGCTGACATTTGACCTTTGTCGGTCGAGAATACAACAGAGTTTGCTTTGGGGACATTATAGTATATCAGATAATACTTTTTTTCTTTCCCTCATCTCCCATCCAGCATCTTGAGTTCTGTATGGGCGCTTTCCGCTCTCGTGACACAAAGGGGTGACGGATTCTTACATTACGACTGCGCTTTCCCACCGAGGCGAGTATAACCGGTAGTCTGCTTTCTGCAATCGAGTAAGCGCTTGCGCAAAGAAAACAAAAGAACCCGTGCGACGGAAGAAAATCACTAACGCAGTTAACGAAAGACGCAAAAAATGGTCGTACGTCTCGTGTGACAAATACGCCTCTCTGGAATCTTGATAGATGATGGTAGATTCGCAGAGGGAGCTTTGGACAAGATGTCCGACAGCAATGAGGGCCATTGAAAACGATCGCATGGAAAATGCCAGTAAGAAAGAAGGTGGGAAAGGGATGAACGAGATTTGACAGTGAGGTCTTTCCTTCACTCTACGTGTGTTTGTAATCTTTATAGCGATTTCAACTGTTCCTATTTGATGTTTTCGGGGCTGTATCTGCTCGGGCGCTTGGATTCCTACCAAGAAAAAAAAAGGCTTAAAAGGGTTAATCTATGCTTCAATATTTTAAAAAGCCGCACCCGAAAAAACATTATCTTTCTTCATTTAGCGCTGTTTTCAATAAAATAAATATTCCGCAACCGTTGGCAGTTCTGTTCCAAGCACAATTGCTAAAAAAGGACCTATAGTCCAAGGTAACAATAAAAACTGGGCGCCTATCTGTTTGCTCCTCAGCAAATGTCGTCAAAAAAGGACACTTTTCGGCCGCCCCTGCCGCCTTACTGCCTCTCCTCTCTTACAACCCCCCTCCCACTTTTTCTCTCCTTTAGCCCCTCACATGATGAATGGCGTGGTTTTTTAAATACAATTCAATTTCTCCTCCTTTGCACTGTTTGGCGCCATTGATTGAAACACAACGCGTATTTTTCCTTTTTTTGTTCTGCTTGTTACAGCATCAGCCACCACATTTATCACATAGGTTTGCTGAAAACAAAACCTCAAAATTTTCGTCTCTGTCTGTCTGTCTGTCTGTCTGTCTGTCTGTCTGTCTGTCTGTCCATCTGTCTGTCTGTCTGTCTGTCTGTCCGTCCTTCCGTCCATCCATCCTCGCAAGCCCTCACTTACCGACCCAAAAAGGACCTAATCAGCCTGGCGAAGACGCGAGCAGAAGCCACTGGAGCCCCGAACCGAGAGTTCCACCTGTGATACTCTAATCTTCCTGTCGCCCTCGTCTTTCCCTCTTCTTTCCTTCAAAAAAGTTTATTCAGTCAGACAGTCAGTGGGGGAAGTTGATAAGCCTAAAAAAACCTCCACCGTGCTTTTTTTTTTTTTCGGGGGGGGGGGGGGGTGGGAGAGGGGCAGTGAAACCTGAAGTATAGCTCCTGTCACCTTACGTCGGTTCCACGACCGCTGCCGTTGCTGACAACTGACCCGCACAGAACAATTTCTCCAACGAAAGGAAGATCTGCGTCGCAACACACGCACTCTCAAACGCGCCTTCCCAGTGGGCTCGCTCGCTGGGAGGAGGTCACGCTGCGTAGACTTCGAGTTCGGGTGGCTCTATCTCCTGCGGTAACACGGGTGCAGCCACCGCGATACCACGCCCCGCTTACCCCCAACTGCTCCTTGTGTACCGCTCCTGCCAAGGCGCCGACACCAATCACCTGTTATGGACGTGCCCTTCCCTGAGTGCAGCGAGATCCAGACACCTTCTCGGTACAGGCCTTCATCCTGGTAGACCCCCCGATCTCCAGCGATGGCTGTGGGGGCTCCACCACCGCTGTCTTCTGTACTTCTTCAGGGAAACGGGTGTCAACTTGTACCTTTAGGACTCTCTGCCAAAGGGAATACTATCCTAATTCAAAAAAAGAGAGACCGGATAGAAAGAGTGTGAGAGATGGGCGGGGAGAGAGAAAGTGGGGCGTTTGCGTGTCAGGGCTGCAGAAGACCATCGTCTTTCAACTACATTTGCAGCGAACGGAGCAGATACGCGGGCATTTTCTTTTTCGTTTTCTATCGTAAAACCAATGGAGCGCGCCTGCTTAACCAAAAGAAGATATTTACTCTTGGTTATGTGCTTACATATTACTCCTCTAAAGTACGTGAGGTTTTCTTTATGTTGAACAATGGGGACGTGCCGAAGCCATGGCAAGTGGCTGTACAGACAGACAGACGGACAAACAGACAGACAGACAGACAGACAGACAGACAGACAGACAGACAGACAGACAGACAGACAGACAGACAGACGGATGGACAGGCAGACAGGATAAAATATTAGCGTCCCATCGCCACGGGCCGGCAGGTGAATCCTGTAATCAATGCGCTGTGGCCCAATGGCGGTAAATGAACGTAAGGTGTTGATTTCGCCATCAGTAAGGGATACAAATTAGGCAGACCACTTTCCAATAAATGTCCACCCCCAATACAATGTAGGGCGCCGCAAGGCTCGGGCTCGATCTTTATTAAGCTCTGTCGCGCTAGTCCGGAGCTCGCGATTTTTGTAGACGGGCTCAGTACGGCTGCTGGGATTGTGATGTGGGGGTCGCTGTAGACCACCGGCGCAGGATGCTCAACTCAGCCTCAATAAGGAAGGTCTCCGTGGTGGTGGCCGAGCAGTTCGCCATCGCCTTGGTTATGAAGAATCCATTCCGTCCGTATATCGTTGCGGACTCGCGGGTTGCGGTTCGACCATCTGCCTCTATATCGATCTCGCGGGAGGCTGAGGTCATTCTCAGATGCGAGGAGGCCACTGGACATCACACCATCAACGAGGTTCCCGGCCCATATGAGGCCAACGTCCATCCCGACGTTCCAAACCCCAACAAATTGGCCCATGATCGTGCGCGAGGATTATCTGGTGGCCCCGGAAGATTCGCGGGCGGGAACTCCGATAAGTTCAGAAGTTCAGGTATACGCTTCTAAGATTTCACGAGGTTGTCAGTCACTATGTTCTCTTTCGAAGGGTCTACCCACCCCTCATCCAAAGCTTACTCAGTCTGAGTCGTCGGCCTTGTGAATGCTCCAGACGGGGGCCTTCCCTCCGCCGGGCAGGTTAGTCCCTTTAGCAGGTTTAGCGCCCAACATTGACTTGCACTGCCCGGACTGCGGAGAGGCGTATTGCTCATTTAGGTCATATGCTCTGGCACTGCCCTGCAATGCGCGGCGCTTTGTTTAATAGCAAAAATGATTGACTGGAAGCTCTCAAAAGCGGTGACCTCTCCGTCCAACTCCTGGCTGTCCAGAGGGCCTACGAAAGGCCTGCCCCTACTTGGGAGCGGCCCGCAACATCAAACCCAACGTAGCTACTCAGGAGCAGAAAATAAAAGTACTTTGTCTGTCCGTCGGTCTCTTTGGTGGGTGCCCCGGCGAAATCGCGCGATACAGACTGAAAATAAGGCCAACGTTAAGCGGGAAGAAAAAACCGGTAAGGATGACGCTGACCATGGGAAGAGCCATCCTTGTCGGCTTCATCCTTCGCCAGATGTATTTTTAGCGCTTAGTGTTTGCTTCTTTACAGCACTGCCGTCCACCATCTTAGGGGTAGCATTGTTTTACGAGCGGATTGTTGTCTTCTGCATTGGCGTGCGGTGATTGAGTCTCAACTTCGGTATTTCTCTGAAGCTTGTGGGGGCTTTTATATTCTCTACATTCGCTTGAATAATTTTGTAATCCGTACTCATTCTTGACCCAGTACCTCACGCCGGCAGCCGTGTAACACCCTACCTCCGATAAAATATCGCTAACACATTGATTTTTCAAGAGTTTGAATATAGATAATCGATCGAAGAAAATTTCAAACACCAATCAATACAAAAACCATAGGAACGAAAGTTATATATAAAAATGAACTACCCGAACAAAAAATGTCAAGAAATTGTGAAAAGGGCAAAACATGTAACCCCTTTCCTTGCACAAAAAGGCATAATTCTGGATGTTAACACATTTAATCGTTATAATAATCTTAATGTGCCTTATTTGGAAAAAATAAAAACCTTAAACCAAGCAAAAGTCTTAGGAACCCATACACATCAGACGTTCACAGAATTTCCGCTCCTTTTTTCTTAGAATTTTAAAGACGATAGTCTTTCTTGGGCTACTTAAACCCAGAAATTTTGGTCTGTATGTATGTCTGTCCGTCGGTCTGTCTGTGACCCGATTCAGCCACCCGGCCAAAGCAAAACAATGCCTGCGCAATAGTCTTATATAGTCACAGCTAAATCTACCCGTCTATGTCCGGTGGAATGTTCATACTTGTCAACATTGTTGAAGAAGAACAAGACGTTACGCAAATATGAGACAAGAAATCAATACAGAAGTGATATTTGCAGTGTTCCTTAATAAAAAAATCAAACATGCTTGAATTTGCGAAATTAAATACTTCATCAACTGCAGAAAAGAATTCACTCCGCCGTCGCCTGCTGTCGCCCGCGCCACTATAGCTTCTGGGGCCATTTTAAGAAATCAACCGGCAACAGTTACGCCAGGTTCCACTAGGTAGGTTCCACGTTCTGCTTGCAACGCACGTGGAGTAGGGAAACGCGGTTCTATAAACGCTGAAGTAGGGCGCCTCGATTAACGCGCGTCTTCGCCGTACGGCAGCGTTCGCATCGAGTCACCCGGTTTGGAGCAGTGGAACGCGGGAAATTTAAAATGATTTCAGCAAACCTTTGGCGTCTTTACCTTGGGAGGAGCACGACGCAAGAGGAACAACATGAGAGTGAGCGGGAAAGCGAAGGGAGGCATTTACTTCGCAAAAGCCGATAAAGACTATCGTCTTTTGACGGCATTTGCAACGACAGGAGCATATACGCGGCCAATTTTTTTAGACAGGTCACGTTAAACCCGAATCTGATGATCCAACTGAGCCTGTGGACGAGCTTAAGCTCGAATCCATACGATGTAGACGTACCTTATTTGAAGAGGCAAAGTAACGTCACTTGAAGGGCATCGGTATTTACGCGATTCAACAAAGCACTGCATCGCATCACTTGCCGAACATTCTGACAAAATCGCTCCCACTTTTTAAGTGCAATGCACTTCTTAAGCGACCCTGAACCTGCGTCCACCGGCGATGTCCGCGCACGTGGAGATGGGCGCGCGCAGCCTGGCCGCTGACATTGCACATACCCACGTGGGGGATTGTCCAGGAATCTCCTCGTCTTCCTTGGCAACGGGGGGAGATGGGCGCGCGCTGCCTCGCCGCTGACATGGCACATACCCACGTGGGGGATTGGCCAAGAATCGGGCGTGAGAAGGGCTAATGCACCTGCTTAAAGGAGTACTGACACGAAATTTCAAAGCTGAGATCCGCTCTAGCAATCAAGTACAACGACAACACAAATAGGTGTCTGTGAATAAATGCATCTTTCTTTCTTTGTAGTTGTGTGTGTGTGTTGTGATCTCTCTTTCGCGAACATTACCGAACCGCGCAAATCCAACTCGTGCATTCGCACTTTCACATTCTTCCCCTCGGGGAAATGCGGGGAATTTTTATTTAAATTACCAGAGCACTGATACACTCTGCTATGCACCGATGTTTTGCCTCAAACGTGACTGAAGTTTCCAGTGTATTAAAAAATACTGGTAGGTACGAAACTGTCCATGCGATGTTAGTGGTTGGACGTTTCTGTCGTTGGTAAACACTGTTGTGTACGGGTGTTTATCTTAACTGTGCCACCACGTAAGTCCAAACGGCTTCGAAAAAAATGCTACGTATAGAATGTAATGCCCCAGAAGCAATGTCAATAAGAAAACGGTACCCAAAGCTCTTCCGTGGATCGCTCATACAAAAAGAGATTCTCAGGCAGGATTTTTCTTGCATCGACCTCATCTTTCAGAACGCTTCACGCTCAACGTGCATTCCCGAAAGATAAATGCGTGCCGTCTCCGAGCTTTTTCAGGTATACACGCCTCGGATTGTGAGTGAAAAGCAGTGCGTCGTTGGCCATTTCAACACCCATCTCTTTCGAAGCAGACGCTACAGCTGTCGAAAGCACCCTGCGCGTTGGCTGAGAAGGCTTCTCGCGATGTTTATGCACGTTATCCAGCTGGAAAGGTGTTTTGAAAATGGAATTTAGTTCATGTACACAAAAAAAAACTTTCAAATCGGTCTCAACACATCATTCACAGCGACGCCAGCCTTTTTGAAAGAAGTTTACCAGGAGAGTGCCACTGGCATCGATGCGAGCGTTGCTGCATTACCAGACACTTCACATGCTCTTTAACAGGTAAGCATAAAATACTTACATCTTTAAAAATTCCCTCGAGTAAGTTCTATGGCTTCCTTTTTATAAGTTCATGACGTTCAGAAGTACGCTCATGACAGGCGCGTGATGCAGGCGTCCGTTTTGTTGTGCGCATCGACACAATCGGGGAGAGATGAAAAGCTTCGCCTTAATAATAATAATAAGAGAAGATGATTACGACGATATGATCGCACATTTTGCTGTTAGATGTTACCTGGGAATCGACCGTTCACTGGAGACCACAGTGGCACCCTGAAGCGCATACCAAGCGGCTGCCACCGCAAGCGTTTCTGGCGCTTCAGATTGATTTTCGCTAGCCTGGCCACGCAAAAAAATCAAATCTCCTCTAGCTTCACCTCTCAAGGCAGCTAAACGAATAGAAGAAAGTGGTAGGGAAATACGAAAAGAGCTTGGAGAGCGAATTCTCGTGTTAGCGGATTCCCCGAAGATGGTTGACTTCGATACACTCAGACCAACTTCTCCGTCTATTGAAGCCAAGCTCCAAACTTGGATACATAAAGCTAAAGGGCTATAATATAAAATAAAAGCCCACCCCGTACCACATACGTATCACGGGTGACGCCAATTAAAAAGAAACAAACTGGACTGAGGTCAACTAGAGTTTGACGAGAAGGAAATACCCACCGAAGTGAAAATAAAAAGGAAAATGCTACACAGCGACACCACAGCCAGGAGAGCGGGCCCGGGGAGACTCCCCTGATCTCCCCTGGGACGGTAGCAGGAAAGGTTGGGATGAGGGATGAGGATGGTTGTGATAAGGAATGGGTTATGGGAAAGAGGGTGGGAATGGGGACAGCGAGGTTTTTGTTCTAATCCTCAGATGTCTGACTCCTAAAATAGGCCTGAAAACTCAGGATCGGCGTCAGACGGTGCCAATTGATATTCGGCGGACCCCACTATAGGTTCCTACCATCTGAGCTCCGACATCGAAGAACAGGGAGAACCTGCGACGGAGTGACGACACCTAGTCTCCGGACCCCTTTCACAACCAGCCCCCCGGCTAACACCCACCAGGTCCCCCGAGTACTCAAGAGACCCTGCCCAGCCTACATAGGTACTAATCCCCCCTCGTCTCAACGGTTTCGGATACTGGTAAAGCTAACTGTCCGACAGACGGGGTAAACTGTACCCTGTACGCATCCGTCGATCCCTATGTGCACCTGAATCACCTATCTCCATAGGAAGGCCTATGTGACTTATAGGGTTTCGGTGGACCTCTAATGTGCTCCTATGCCAACCACTCACCCACCAGGAAACCCTCCCCATACGGGCAGCAGTCATCAGGTGGAAGGAGTAATCCTTATAGAGTACGACCAGCCCTACTCCCGATATTGAGAACGAGAAGCTTCCCTAAGAAGTGAGCCAATCCCTCTTTCCTCGGTCCTAGCAAGTGCGCGCCTCCTAGACTGGTCGCTACTAAAGGCCAGAGACATTGGCTATCATGAGCACCTATCGAAGACCCTGGATCCTGTTGTCCAGGAACCTTCGTGTCGGGCAGCGAGCAGTCGTGCCCGCGTGGGGTGACTGCGGCGGTCCTTTATAAAGGAACCTTTTTCACCGCTTTTTGCCAAGTTCCCAGAGCCAACCTCGGTAGCCACCCAGGCTGTCCGGGCCTGCCTCCGCGTCCAGCATCGGCTCTGGGGCAGGAACTGGCCCATACAGTTCCAGGGAGTCGCTGCCACTCCCTTGGGGTTTTGCATCCCTGGGTGAGACCTGGCCCTCACCCACCGCTGCCGTTGGCAACCGACCAAAGCTAGGCAGCCGAAACCGCCTTTGCCCAGCCAGCTGGCAGGGGGGACCACGAGCAGGTGGCAGTCGGATTTTCCCCCCCCCCCCCCCAAACTTGGATACAGTAATACGAAAAGAAGGAACGAAGTGTGAGCGGGGCGCAATCTGCGTCTCCAGCTGAGGATTCCGAAAAAAGAAGCGGAAGCTTAAGCGAGGTCATGGATTCCCAGCGAAGCGATCGACGCTAAATCAAATTACCGCTTGGTCATTTCGCCCGCTGGGCGCAATACGGAAGGGGCCCAACGGTTTCTGCTGCACCCCGCTGTACTCTTAAGCAGTTTGTGCTGGCTCATTATTACTAGTAATGGCTCGCACTTGCTTCGCCCACTCACTCGTTTGCGTTAATGTATATTTAGAGCGACAGCGGTCAGTAATTCATTGTACGCAATGCGTTTTCACGTCGCGTGTCAGGCCGTCATGCGTCCATTGACGTGTAGAAGATTCCGGTAGCACGGCACACGCGCTGCCGAGAACATTTACGAAGAGAGAGAGAGAGAGAGAGAGAAGAGAGGACGGAGAGAGGATGAGAGAGAGAGAGAGAGAGATAGAGAGAAACGGGGGTGGGGAGGGGGAGGGGAGATGTACACATTATAACAAAACACATATACAAATGTTCAGAGTGTTCACAGACCTCTTCTATCCCTGTTTTCCTCAAGAAAGTAAGAGAGTTCTGTCCCCAGCAATTGCCTCCTCATGATTTTCGTCCCGGGGCTCAAGGAAGTGGGAGAGTTCGAGAGACCACCACGTCGGAGTCGCACAAGTGCTTTCGGTGCTGTCATCCGTTGACTAGCATATCGCGGGCAGCGACTTAAAATGCGCCTAAGGTTTTCGGCAGTAGAGCACATTGTACACAATGGCGACTCTATACCGAGCGCAGCTGAAACAAGACGCTTCGGCTGTATGCAACGCTAAGCCGTAGCCGGTGTAGCGCGCCTTCAGTGCGCTTGGACAGAAGAGCACACTGCATTGGATTGTTTAGAAGCTTTTGAGTTCGAACTCGGGTTACTTTGGCTTGGGTTACTTTGCCAATCCCCACCCAAAGTAACCCAACTTGGGTTACTTTGAAGCAGGAACCGTAAACAGTCGGCGACGAGCATTTTTGATTGTCGCTGCTTCATTCAAGCTGGAACCTGCCTGGCCGACTCAGTTGACCTGCCAAGGTAGCCAGCCGCATAGCTCTCGTTGCTCGCCTTCAGCGCGCACTAAGACAGGCCACGACAGCAAAGGCATCCTAAACTTGAACTTTTCTTCAATCAATCAATCAATCAATCAATCAATCAATCAATCAATCAATCAATCAATCAATCAATCAATCAATCAATCAATCAATCAATCAATCAATTTTGCACAATTATTAATCCCGAAATAAAAGCGGAGCCGGAAGCTGCATTCAGTTTCGAGGTACCGGTACAGTATTGGTCAAAGTTGTCTAGGCCAAGCCGAAAGTGCATAAAATTCAATGTACAAGCTTGCGTCTGGAGCCAGGCACAAACGTTTACGCGGAAAAGATACAGAAAACACCTTTCTCTCTTACTGTCATAACATAAATTCGTTAGGCTCATTCTTTGAATTCGTTGTGGTTCATAAGCCTTTGACTTGGACTACAAAATTTGGCAGACTGTACATTCCTTGTTAAAGCACAATAGCACAATTGTTATCCTCTACACTAGTTTGATTCAGCTTTTCTAGTTTTCTTTGTTTTTTCTCCTGTATTAACATCTCCGTCTTAGTGCTTTAGCTTGGTCGTATAATGGTCATCTCGAACCGGGGCAATCTCCCGCGACTGCACTGGGCAGACATCGGAAGAAGGAGAAGCGGAAGAAAACAGTAAAGATGGCCACCGCACACTATTATTTTTTGTTCCTAGGCACGTGAAGGAGGTACGCTTGTCCTGGGTCCCTGGCCATACGGGCATCAGGGGCAACGAGCTGGCGGACCATTTAGCTAATCTCGCTGTCACAGCTCCTATTTAATTCGGAATTCCTAACCTGGCTCTATTTGCATCTTCAAGATTAAGACGATATTTTCATTTAGACGCTACTCGTTCAGACTCACTTTTATCATTTGAAGAGTACAACATTTAAAGTTCGGGTGGAATGTTCATTTTTGTGGTTCTCGCCAATGCGAGGGTGACCTTCACCGAGCTTGGCTGCAGGATTCCAAGGCTTAATTTCTATCTGTTCAGATCAGGACTTTCACCTACGGAACTATGTGTGCGGGTACCAGGTCCCTGAAACAATCGAACAATTTTCTCTCGACTGTCGCCGTTTCTCAACAGCTAGACAACTGCCTTTGAAGGGCCCAATTGAGCGTTTGGGGTTTGAATTTTGCTATTCCACTTATATTATCTATTTGCGCACCAAATTTTGGGTTTGCAAAAAGGATATATATAATTGCATTCAAAATTTTCTTTTCTGCTTCAGGTCGTTTGAATTGCTGAAGGGTGCCAATTAATGGGTAATTCGGGTTTCATTCATAACTAAGTTTCCTTCTACAGCCTCTTTCTGGTAATAATTTAGTGTTTTGAAGTGCCCCACGTATTTAACAACCGATTTAGCCCTGGCCAATCCCCCATTGTGGGTACGTGTTAAAATCTTTGAGGACATCGTCATCATCATCACCCCAAACACAGGCGAGCTTACCCATGTCGTTTCAGTCCTGCGAGCCTCCTCGCCAAAGACTGCTTGCCAAGCCACCAGCAGCCTGTACGGCCGTACAACCCCGGCTCGCCAGAATAGTCCCAGAAGGACACATCAATGTCTATTGTTTGGTAGTTTTTCTCAGACTTCGTTTAAATTCTTCTACGATATTTCACAGTTTGCATGAAATCACTATTGTAACCCGGAACAATGCCAGCCAGCAAGTGAAATAGTTTGTGCTATATTTTTTTGTTCCTATGATCAAAGGGTTCCTCAGGATGCACCCACGTGTACTGGTCAGTCTCTCGGAACGGGTGCTGGCGGCAAAGGTGTGATAGTCATCATCATAAAAATGTTGTCGTCGTCGTTGTTTGTCATCGTCGTCGTCATCGTCATCCTGCGGTAATCCGGATGTTGTGGATACAAGACCAAATCCCAGCTTTATTTGAGTTTCAAACCTTGGTGCAAGACCAATGCTGATTAGTGCGTGTGGGCCATAAAACGAAGGAAGCAGAACAAGAAGGAGATAGAGGAGAATAGGAAGGAGGAGAAGAAGAACAGGAAAAGCATGAAGCAGAATATAAACGAGAACAAAGAGGGACAAGAGAAGAAGACGTAAAATATGGAGCAGAAAAAGAGGAAAATAACAAGTGAACCTTCATGCGAGATGTGTTTTAAATGACTCTGTAAGGGTAGGTAAGCAGGTTAACGACAAAGTTCGTGAGGTCTAGATGGCGTCCGTAAAATGTCCTCCTGGGCTCGTTTTCATGAATTCACGTTGAAAGGCCTACAATGTCAGTTAATATTTTGCCGCCATACCTGTCGAGGTAAAGATTATATTTAGGGCACGCACAACCTTATTTCGATGGCCATGCTAATCTTCTTTAATGCACAATTGCTCTGAGTATATAGTCGCACATAATTTCTGTTTATGCCGCCCGCGCACATCTGTGATACGCCGGGACAGCAAAGTCGGTATAGCGCTGCCAAGGGCTCTCATACATCCTGCTTTCAACTTTCAACAAGGAATGCTAACCACGTCGTCACACGTAGTAAATTTTTCTATTAACTGTTGCGCACTGAAAAAAAAAACATTATGAATTAAAAAATTAGCTAGCCAATATGACGCGGTTAGCATCCTCGGGGTTGTGCTACAGATTTCTGTTCCGATGAACCCAGTTCTCCCCCTTCACTTTCTACACTCTTTCTCTCCTCCTCATTTGTAAGTGTGGAGGTTAAATTGCCGTTTCTTCAATCATCTTTCTTATTGTTGTCTTATTGTTCAAGCAGAAGAAATATCATTGTGATTCAGCGTTATTTAGGAAACACTCATATTGCCCAAGAAAGTTCGTGCTTAGACTAGTTGGTGTCTTCGGGTATCCTATTTAACAACAGCAACTTAAAGAGGATTCCCGGTAAAGTGATAAATACATTTAGGGTTACCTGTGCTACCCATCCTGATCGATCTATGGCTAAGGGATACCACTGCGACACGAAATGGTTCATTGATAACTCACCGCGACAGTGGTTTTTTGTATAAAGCCGGAGAGCGACAACACCCGAGGACGCGGGATTTCAGCGCTATCAAAAAAAATAATAATTTGAGTATCTGAAGATATTCGTGGGTGGAGGCTCAGAACGGCCCGCTACTTTCACGCAAAATAAAAATTTGTACTAAATGTTGCAATTTGTGGGAATCTAATCAAGCTGTGGTTTGATTTATTTGCACACATCGTTTTGTTTGAGACCGGTGGATGAATTAAAGTCTCATCGACTTTTTCATTTAGCATTTTTAGCAAATATTTGCTTATTTCGAATTCCCCTTTGACTCAATTGCTAATTCCTTCTTTTTTCGTTGCTCGACTAGAAAAAAAAGCCATACTAAGAGAACGCACGCAAATACCAATACATGGCCTATTGCTGTGTCGTTTATCGCTTCCGCACTCTCGGAGGAAAATAAAGCTTCGGCACGAAAAGACGCCCTTCCCTACAATCGGCATTTGCCATTTTGTTTATTTATCCGCATAAGTAAAGTGTGCAGGATTAGATCGCTCCCGAACTGCTACTTCCGGTTGGACTACCCCAATAGCGCTTCTTTCATGCAAGCATAGAAGAGGAGGAGGAGGAGAAAAACTTTATTTATAGAGATTACAAAAAAAAAAAAAACTGACGCTATGCGCGAAAGGACCGATAGAAATGAATATCGAAGGCGTTTACGGTTCCCTTCGTTTTTCGATTTCCGGTAACTCTGCACGCAAATCGGCTCCAAGATTTGTCGAACGCCCTGTGAGCATATTCGAAGCAGGAAAGGCGTTTCTCGCGCTTACTTTGCTACAGCCGTAGAGGAACGGGAACAAGCTTTGTGTGCCTTGAGGGGGGCGGAGGCAGATTGGGGGAATTTTGTTCCCCCGGGAACGCCGATGAGACTTACGTTAAAGAGAACTTTCTATTTTGAGCAAGGCGGAAACCGCGGTTCCTCCGGAGTGTTAGAAAACTATAGTCGGCATTAATTACAGCACAAATCAGACAGCGGTGCATAGTTATAAAAACGCAAAAAGGACGGATGGCTTGTTTCTAAAGACAAATTGTGGACTACACTATTGCACAACATCACGAAAACTTAAAATTTCCAAACTTCACGTAATGAATGCTTTCTAGAGTTCAAAAATGGCCTTTTTACCAAAGCCACAAATTAAAACCCGCACACTTACACTGTTTTGCGCTAATGAACTGTATACGAAGAAAAAACGTCATCCGCGCTCAATACAATCATGCAAGATAATTAGAATAACATGCTTAAGGTGGTCATACAGACAAAATAAAATTTTGTTTTATTCGAAAGATCTTGTGCTTTATAGCGCCCTCAGCGCTTGTCCGGCAGCAAACGACGCTTTATTCACTGAGAAATTAAACATTTTAAGCTAAAGTTTCAATTCTCCCGATATATCGAATGTTTTCGTGACGTCGACAATGACGTATTCGGAGCAGGCCTTAAAACTAAATATAGCTTGCGGACCAGGGCTGCTACCATCTCAAAGTCGGAGGTTTGGTTATCTTGAGTGGCGCTGCAATACCACTGAAGCACTAGTGTTCGCCCTTTGCTTATTGCCGGACTTCTATACCTGTCGTATTTCTATTTGGATTCATACTAATCGTTTCATATAACGTAAGCTATGACTCGGCAAACAGGGTCACGTAAGTGACCGTGTCGCTTACGTCAATTGCACAGTGTTGCGTCAGACGAGTCCAACGCGTCCGACTGGCTGAGTTAGGCAGTG
The DNA here is from genome assembly GCA_013339765.2 of Haemaphysalis longicornis. Taxonomy (NCBI): domain Eukaryota; kingdom Metazoa; phylum Arthropoda; class Arachnida; order Ixodida; family Ixodidae; genus Haemaphysalis; species Haemaphysalis longicornis. The sequence continues at coordinate 150,606,037 of CM023451.1, forward strand.
TCAACTGTGAAAGTGCCGCACTAACTGCTTCAGTGTTTGTGTGGTCGTTCGTAAATGTAATTGGTACCCCCACCACTCTTACTGCTAAAGAAGATTTTGCTCTAATTTATGCCCAAATAGCTTGTTCGGCAAGCTTAGAAGCCCTGCCTAGTTTGCGTTTGCTCTTGCCGGCCTCAGCCAATCACACAGCTGGGTATATGACATCAGAGGTTCCGTTGCGTGAAATGAGGTAGCGGGTCGCATGGCCATTCCTTTTTTTCCTAATTATATAGCTTAGTTGAGTGACGTTTGCGTTAAAAGTAGTGTCAATATAATACTAATGCGCAATCTTCTGAATAAATCAAACTTGTGTTTTGTCTGCATGGCCTCTTTAACAACCATCAAATATAATTTCTTTGTTTGCATGCGGGACAACATGCTAGTTTGCAGTAGAATATTGTAGGGTCGTGAAAAAGGCTGTTTGATGAATTAATGTTTTTAGTGAATTCCACCTGGTGTTTTTACGCGCAGCGCTGCCGTGCATGCTGATTTACGCTTCCGTGCTGGCTTTTGCTCCCTGCTGGGTCCTTCGGCTCCCTTCCAGACTTATCTAAGCATTCGTGGTCCGGATCAACCTCTTTTCCCGGTCGATGGCTTTTACTACAACCTTTTTTTCCCCATCTTCTCAATCCGATTACTCAGGTGTCATGTTTTCTCTTCGTTCCATAGAAAGCACCAATGATAGCTTAGAAAAAAAAAAAAAAAAAACAGGCCGCGTGCAAGGCAGCTCGTCCATTCTATGCGCGGTGAAGACGTCATGCCTCCAGTGGCTTCTGTGCCGTGGTAAGCATGTGCTCTCACTAATATCATCCCCCTTTTTCCTTTGCTGCGTTTTCTTCCTCCTTCGGTTATTGTGAATGAGAGGTTTAGCCAATCGCCCTGTTTTGCCTAACTATGCTATTAGCGGGGGCGTGGTTTGCCACTCACTAAATAATGCTTGCGTAATTACTCAGGGCGAAAATGCGGTCACTGACCAAGTCAGGGTAAAAACACAGAGACGTTTCGGGACCCGTTCGGGTACCTTGATCACATTGAGCAGGCAAGAGCCGTAATTCTCTTCTTATTCTAAAATGTGACGTAATGAACGGGTGTAGCTTGCCGGCAGATTCTACACTCGCATAATTAATCTGCTCACATTTCTCACTGTAGTACTGAGTTGGTGTCTGTGACACACGTTTCTACGTTGAAGGCCACAAACCATTCCCTGGGTCCACCTGTTGTCGGCCAGAATCCATCTGTGGCGGTCTATTGCTTACGTGCCAGTCTCTCATTGTGGAGTACCCTCTTTTGAATCACTCCCAGAGCCATATTTGCCCAATCTTTTTGGCTCCATGAGTTACTTTTAGAGGGATTCTCCGAGAAATGTGGCGTCGTTTCAAGCATTCATTTACCGTATTTTTGGGCTCTGATCACTCGCCCATTTTGGGTAGCATCCGTTAGTTATCCTGTGCGCCTGAATATGCGCCTAGATTTTCTACCAACATAAAGCCTTATTTATTTACCTGCTCAAAGCAGCTGCGAAGCAGCTCTTGGACAAGAATTCGCGTAGTGGGTCACGTCAACAAGCAGCTGCAAGCCTCTCTGAGCTGCCCGCTATCCGGCGCGGCAGCAAAATTGAGGACGAGCAGACGATTTTTCGTCTGTTCGTGCCCATTCGGAGCGTAGGCGCAGAACACGAAGTTGGAACTACGACAACTGCTATTGTCTAGAAATTTGTACAACAAATAGTTTTTGAAGACGTTTCTCAAAGTAATTACAAAATTTCTCGGTTGCTACTATGAAGCCAACCTGCGCTCAATACTCCTGTTTAATTAATGGAATAAACGTTTATTCCTCCTCCTTGGTTGCATCGTGAACCGTTGCTGACACGTCCGGGCTTCTGTTATAGACGCAGACGGGCAGCTGTTTTCATGCGTATCCTGAATGCAGCTGAACAAATTCTGTGAAGCGTGCATTGACCGATTGAAAAGGGAACTGTTTATTTCACATAGCTGGTGCCCTACCTGCAATTCTGGAGGTACTCGACTGCGACGGTGATTACGATGCAGCGGTGCCCTATCTTGTGGCGAAACCCACTCGCGGAGATGCAAACCGATAAAAAGCCCATGGCATTAGCTTCAGAGAGTGGTCATACACACATTTCATAACGACGTTCAAACGTCGCCATTTATATCCGTTAGACGCGAAAACCTGGTGCTCCTCGTAAAACGCCGGTGTCCCGTCTTTGTCGAGGACCGGATACACCAACGTCTCAATGTTGTTTGTAATCGCGACCAGCAAAGGAACACCAGCAGTACCCGGCATTCTCGCACTGTGCAGACGATTAACTTGCGCCAGAACGAGCGAGAAGGCCAACAAAACCGCGAGTCTCCTTTCGCCACTGTAGTCTGCTCGCACGTCGTCTGCTCGCCTTTCTGTTGTCTGCGGGCTGCTTCTCCCGAGCAGCGGGAGCAGTCTGGGCAGCTTTAACTGCTCCATCGTGCAAAATCAATACGATTGAGCAGCTCCGGGACTGGTGGGCGGAAGCGACGCGGAGCTGCTCCCGCAAATGAAATACGGAGCTTCTTCTGACATGCTCAGCTTAGAGTAGCCAAATAAGGGAAACGCATAATGAAGTGATGCTTTCACATAATCCACAACCAACACATGTCACTCGAAAAACAGATGGTAGTAACAATACCTCACACATTTTTGAAAGTTTCTGAGGATCTACTTTTTCACAAGGAGCTATAATGACCAATCACGGAGTTCAAACCAACAATTGTGTCGAATAACGCTGTGATTCATTTTCATTTTCTCAGTATCACCATGCAATGCAAAACTTTATACTTGCATTGCCTAACGTTACAGCGCAAATGAAAGTTTTCGTGACATATGGTAAGCTAGCCGTCGTCATTGGGCTTCTTTGTCTTGTTCGGAGCTATTGGTCATTCGAATTTATTGTTAAAAACCTTCCCGCGGATATTTTAGGTGAATATTGGTAGAGCTTGGGGAGTCATCCTGCAGTTGCCATCGGTGAGACTTCCAGTGATGCCAATTTAGCGGATTTTCCGCTAAATCTGGCGGATTTCACTTTGTTCTGACGGGGAAAAAATTAGTCTAGCGGCTAGTGGATTTTTTGGCGGGCCATTTTCATACATAGCGGATTTCTGGCGGATACCTCACGCAGTGCACCGATTCAAAATCGCCCTGCAAGACCTTATGACTTTGCTTTCAAGCTTGGTTAAAAAAGTCGTAATTCCGACAGAGCAGATTGACGTTCTGACGTGCAGACTTGAGGACCACTTGAACCCCAAGCCATATCTGGGCTACATGTTTGAGACGTACGTTGACAACGTGAAAGCTCAGAAGACCGACGGGTTCTCTCTCGCAGATGAAGCTGTGATGCGAGAAAGCTGCATAAGGTTTATTACCACGCTAGTAGATCAAATCAGACAGCGACTTCCCTACAAGATCACAGTTCTCCAGGAAACATCACTCTTATCGATCGAAAACGCTTTGTGCGTCGTGAAGGAGCCATTGATTCCTCTGCTGGAAGCAATGGCAGTGCCCCCTGAGACAATAGAAAAAATTTAAAACCAGTGGAGCAAAATCACCCTCCTGAATGGAGGCAAATATCATCCACGCAGTCGTTCTGGTGTGAAGTTCACTCCTGTAAGGACGCCTGCGGCGAAAACCTGTTCGCCGAGCTGGCCAGATTTCCATGTCGATGCTCGTGCTGCCGTATTCAAATGCCGAAGTAGAGAGGGACGTTTAGTCAGCTTAAAATAGTAAAATCCAAGCTGCGGAACAAGCTGAAGCCTGAAACTACAAACGCCATCTTCGTCGTAAGAGCGTGGCTGAAGCGACACCAGAAAGGTTGTTTTGATTACGAACTTCCCGCGGCAGTTCTTAGTGCCATCGGGACATCTGCAACGTATGTGCAACCAAGTCTCCTTTCTGGTCCCTGAACAAGTACCTGAACAAGTTCCTGTAGAGATGATATCAGACGACGACAGCGGCGACGAAGACCTCGATGTGTTTTTATTGACCTGTGAGTTCTTTTTTTCATCAGTGTGAACATTTATAACTTTTAGCCTCATCTGTGATGAGGTTGACAAATGACGACCACCGCCGCACTGAAGCTTCAAGTGTTCTAGTTAGGCTCCTTGTAAGACTCTTTTATATATTATTTCAGCTCTCGCAGTTTTGGGGAGTTCTAAGAATGATAAAGGTATTTATCATACGAAATTGCACTGTTTTTCTTATAAAATAGGCCCTAGCGGAAAATGTAGCGGATATGTTTTAGAATCTAGCGGAATCTGGCGGATTTCTTATGGCTTTTTAGTGGATATCTGACGCCCAGCGGTGGCAACACTGGAGACTTCCCACCCCACCAAGGCGAATGACACCCGGCGAGGGGAATCCGCGGTGAAAACGTGAACGGCGTTGCGAACTCAGCGTAGAAGTACGCGATTAATGTTTGGGACATGATTCAAAGAGAGGGATGAGCTAATGTACCACTTAAGTGGTAAAAGATATGCGCACCCATAACTCTAATGGGGCAACTGGCACCTGCTAGGTTGCATCTACTGGCATGAACGACCGATGCCGCTGTTATCCCCGTGAATTTTCTAGCGACTAGCAGCCAAAAAAGCGGGACACGAACAATTATATTACCCCACACGCACACACGTTTATTCACTCGTGGTAAAAACCTACAAGCTGGGAGCAACGGTAGGGCCTATCGGTGGCGGTGGAACATTTTTGACAATTATTCTTGCACAGGAGCATGCTTATTGCACGTGCTTACTCTAACCACTTATAGGGCGCTGACCAACTCATCCACTGAGGACCGCGCTTTATTATTATAAATTTCGGAAACTGCACGAGATAAAAAATCTCTAACACATAGCTCCGTCAACATTGTTCTGAACGATGAAAGGCTTGAAAAGCTGAGAAAAACTAAGATGGAAGAAGAGCGGGGGTAGCGCTGTTGAAGTTGGCCAGCCGGAGCGCTGATAATGGGAAAGCAGAAAAACATTTTGCTGCAAAAATTTCTAAAGCATCTATCTAGGGAGCAGAACAACTTGCCCTCGCTTTCGGCGCTACCACTGACAACGCTTACATTACAGTAATGACAGCCTCCCAAGCCGCCTGCCGCAGCTTCCGGCTAGGTCGCATACCCCCCGCGGCACTCTAAATTCGGTAAAGTGTGTGCCAGCTCCCGGAAATTCACATCATTCGGACCCCTGGACACGAGTCCTTCGAGGGAAAAGAGGAGGCACACGCCGCTGCCCGCGTTCTTACCCATCGCGCCGTTTCTCAGTACGGCGACGACACGCAGTCCCTTCGCTATGCCAAGCACATTCCTATTTCATCAAGCACAGAAATCATAGCCCAATACCGTCACGAACGACGACAGTTCCCGCCACCACACCCCCATCTATACAGATCCGAAGCGACTACCTTTCGCCGATTTCCACCCTCTACAACGCTACCTGTAATTTATGTCCCCTACATGGCACCTTGTACAACATGATGAGGGAGTGTCAGAAAACGCCATCTCTTACCCCCAATGCTCACCCAACCTACCAGCAGTGGGCGGACCAGCTGGCCAAGCCTCTCAATCCAGCGTAGCCTGATGGAGAGGGCCGGGCCAGCCAGCACGGATCAGGGCTTCCCGGACTTGAGGAGGCCCGCCACCTAACGGGCGCCAAACCATCAACCCACGAATTTCGTTGCAATAAACTTTTTCACTCACTCACTCACTCACTCACTCACTCACTCACTCACTCACTCACTCACTCACTCACTCACTCACTCACTCACTCACTCACTCACTCACTCACTCACTCACTATAAAAATATGAGCATCGATAAAACTAAATGTAAGGCTCCGTGCGCCGCTGCTTGTGACTACTAACATGCCAGATGTATAAATCAATCCTAACTTTCAAAACAATATGTTGTCCCAATGATGAATTCACTCATCAGCAATGAGAATAGGAGCGGTGGCATCTTTCTGGTGTGCAAGACTGTGTTTTGAGCAATCTGCAGCAGCCTTAAGACGTACGAGCAGTGCGTATAGATCTACATACTAGTGTTTGACGGTCTGAATTATAAGCTGCGAATGCTTTCCGTAGAATTCTATCGTCCGGTCTTTTGTAGAACAGTCTGTGCAGTTTAAAATAAAAAAAAAATGCGCGCCAATTCACCCTGGAAAGGTGGTTCGAAAGCGAAGCTGTAAACGACACCCACAACGAATACCCATGCGACGTCACTTGAATTTACACACGTGGCTCTACATAGAGGGAAACCAGATACAAGTGAAATGCACGAAACCACACCATTTTTTACTTCAAAGAGATATTCTTTGCTAAGATTAAATAAATGCATGTTCCATGAATGGCGGTTGATTGAGTTGTATTGCATGGTGAAGCGCATGAGTGGAAATTATTTCTTTATAAAATGAAAGAAACTCAAAGACGGTGTTAGACGACCTCCCTTCTGTTCCATCTATGCCGCCGCCGACTGAGGCGACAAGATCGGTGGCAGAGACGGAGGAGAAGTGAGATGACGGCCGCCACACGCGCCATGGGTAGATCCCACAGTGGCGCGAGAAGTTGCGTGAAGCTATCAAGTGACATTAAGCGAGAACACAGGGAGTAATCCCGCAGATGTGATGATGATGATGATGATGTCCTCAAATATTTTGGCACGTACCCACAAGGGGGATTGGCCAGGGCTAAACTGGTTAAATACGTGATCTTCAAAATACTTATTTCGGATAAGAGGCGTGTAAAAGGAAACTTAGTTAAGAATGAAACCCGAATTACCCATTAATCAGCACCGTTTAGCAATTCAAACGACCTGAGGCAGAAAGAAAATTTCAATGCAATTAATATTCCCTTCTTTGCAAACCAGCTTTGATGCGCCAATAGATAAATAAGTGTTATCGATAAAGTCAACCCAACCGCTCAATCGGCTCCTTCAAAAACAGTTGTCTAGCTGTTGAGAAACGGCGACAGTCGAGAAAAAAGCCGCCGCATCTTCCAGGGGGGAAACTCGAGTAAATGGTCGCATCTACTCGAGGCAAGCAAAGCATCACGTCAAGACGCCCTTGACTGACTTCCGAACGCGCGCTCCTCGCCGCTTATATACGTTGAAGGGGACTCTGCGGAAGCCGGTACCAGTCGACGACGTGGAGCGTACTTGTAAAGCGGCTGAGGACCCTAGGTGTTTGAGCCAGCGCGGATGTTGCTTCGCGCCGCCAAGCACATCCAAGCGCGGATGTTCTGCTTCACCGCACAAGCGCCTTATCATCCATAATGCGGTTTCGACGGTTGTTTTGTGGTTTGTTTAAACGAATACTGAGCTCTATGTAGAATGCCTGACGCATGCGCACGGGGTTTTAGGTGGGAACTGCTGGGTCCTGCCTGGAGTTTTGGTTTACTACCACAAAATTTCCGTCCAAGTAGAGGCTAACAGCTTCGCTGTAATATGCGCTTCCTTATTCAACAATCTTCTAAGGTTTGACTGGGCAGCTGGCTTAAAAGGCAGTGATTGCATTTGCGAACATGCAGGGACAGAATATCTTGTAGGACTTCATTCATTCCGATAGTCTAATCAACTCAACGCGAATACAAAAATTGAGGTTAAGCACACTTACAATAAACTAACGTTTCGGTTGTTTATATAATCCGGACAAGTGCAACATCACTTGAAACTATCACAGTTTTTCATCCAACGTGTTCTTCTTTATCACTTGAAATGAAATTCGCAACGTGGAAATCGAAGTTTATATATGCTTACGCAACAATGCGCCGGTGCATAATCTGCGCCGCTCTGACTGTCCTTCGCTCTTCGGCGTTACTATCGTTTAATGCCCCATTTATATGCGACTACGTGGCTGCACGAAAAGTAGTAGTTTTCGGTTTGCACGTACACCCGGGCTATGGCTACGACAGCAACGTTTCCAGTGCTAAACAGCTGTTTGGCCGTAAAAAGCATGTCCTCCGGTCGTGACTCCTCCTCCCAGAACCACATCCATATGGGCTTATTGTGGCACCGCATTGGATACATGCGTGGCCGCCGAGACCATGGTGCATAAGCTCCTTCAGGCATGGACGAGGGATGGAGGTGTCACTGCAGTGGCACGGAGAACGAAGAAGAGGCTCTTCCACTTCGTCACTTTCGCCGACGCAGAGCATGCAGGATGGCCTCTCTCTGTACACAGCCTCCGAAAGCGGCAAATAACGCTCACACTCTGTGGCTTCGGTATGGGTGCTGCTGGAGTCAGTGCGGCTGCGGGGGTCAGTGCTGCTGGCACAGTTCACGTCCTGGACAACTTTCCCTAGATGCCGCGATCCTCGCTTTTGCCCTGCCGTCGTGATGGCTCTCGACGCTGTTCACCAGCTTGAGGCCATCGGCACATTTACGAGACGAGCTGAAGAATTACGTGGTGTCCGGTGGGGGACAGCAACGGCACAAGACAACAGACGTGCCGCGAAAGGCGGTGAAAAGGGCGGGTGCCAAAGCGCTGTTCTTGCTCACCTCTGACAAAGACGAAAGCTGGGTGCGGGTGGTTCGTCGATTGTATTGGAGGTTGAAGGAAACGCGCTGACTGATGACGATAGTGCGCCCTGGAAAATTTATACTACTGATAGCAGGGAAAAAAAAAGAATTTCTTCGAGTTGGTCTTTAGTGGAGGTTAAATGGTATTTACTCCAAAAGTGTCGCTCCCACAAACAATATAAGAGAAACTGGAATGTCAACCATTATATATTTTTCAGCAACGCGATAAGCAAAATAAAATAATATTTTTCGTCACGAATATTACTTCTTCATACCGCTATTAGTCCCTACGAGCAAAGGGCCGGCCCTCATTCATGTACGGCCATGTTTAAACTTCTACTGGGAGGTTTACGCGAATTTGTTAGCGGTAAGAGTGCGCTGGAGAGGTTTTATTTCTCGTGCACCATGGGGGACGGCTGCGCCGACACTGTCTAAGCGTTGCAGGGCGAGGTTGGATTCTGAAATTCTACGAGCATTTAACCTGCATAACTTGTGTATGTGTGAGCTACAAAACAAAAAATAATCAATATCCTGGGATGAAATACTGAGAAAGCGTCGTTTTAAAGTTTAAGTTAGAAGTGATCGAGATTGACGTCCTTGCAGCAGTTCGCAAAGCATTCATGAAGTGGTGCCTAGTGTTCGTTTGTGTTTCCTGCGTTGTACGACAGCTCAATCTCAAAATGCCTGGTAAATGGCTCATTAAAGCATTACTTAGTTTAAACCACACTGAAAGCCACAAATAAGAAGTCCACAATTAATTTCGGTATTCCTGAGCGCTTAAGTAATGCAACTTTAAATGAACTAACAATAATGTATCCTGGTGTTACAAGGGTGTTAGTAAAAAGTGTAAACGTAGAGCAGCGTTGCCCGCAGGTACTGACCCTTCTAAGCTGACCGAATTCTCACCAGCTCCTACCCCCACTATACCCTCTTCCACTATGTCTACCCATTCTAGTATTACAGTACCTGCAACTTTTGCAACCAGCCAGACACACTGTACCATCTGGTATGGGAATGCCAACAATCTCCATCCCTCACAACCACTCCTTGTCCCACATACGAGCAGCGGGTGGACGGGCTCCAGCGAGGACCTCTGGACGCAGATGATATATTGATATACTGATATAATGTACAGGGCACGAGCAGCCAGCAAGGACCAGGGCATCCCGGACGAGCGGCCGGCGCTCTCACCATACTGCACCATTGAGCTCGACATTAACGATGTTTATTCTCTCTCTCTCTCTCTCTCTCTCTCTCTCTCTCTCTCTCTCTCTCTCTCTCTCTCTCTCTCTCTCCTACACACACACACACACACACACGCACACTCTGCGAGGGTTAAACTAATGGGGCATTTTTTGCCTTTTTGTCCTTCTCTAAACCCTGCTGGGTTTCTTCTTCCCCGATGTTTAGCTTCTGTCTGCGTGTTAGACACATTTGCTGCATCGGTCGGATATCCGGATAATTGGGTTTCGGTCGTTCATTTCGTCGTCTCTCCAGCTGAGATTTCTTCGTGCGGTTTCCTGAAATCGTACCGGTGATCCCCGGTGGCTTAGGTGTGACACTGCTATTCTTTGCTTTCTGGCACCCGTGCTTGTTTTATCTAACCGTTTTCGTACTCATTTTCTCCTCCGGGTTTCGCTTTCTTTGCTTTTCTTTTCTAGGTTAGTTCATCCCTTTACATCTGCCGGTCCACTCCCCATCTCCCACCCTCTACGAACGAATCGCTACTTGCTTCGCCTTTTATTCGGACGTGATACGACTGTTTTGTTACGAGACTTTTTCTGCTTGGGGGTGCGTTTTTTCTGTAGTTGGCGAACATTATTATTTATCACGCTCCTTTATTCCGTCATTCTATTTCGCGCGCTATTTTTATTTGCTCTCACTCATGCATGAAACCCGTGAACGGAATCGCGGAGAGAACCCTAATGGCCGGGGATAAACGTTTAAAAACGCTCGTTTAAAAACACAATTGTTCTTCGCGACCGAAGTAGCCAGAAGGGGTTTACCGGGAGGAAAAAAATAATGTTTGCAATTTTAGATTACCTGTCTTGAACAACTTGAAGGTAAGAAACAACGAGAAGCAAAGAATGAGGTATTCATTAAAAAGAAAATTTTTTTCGCTGATGCTAGAAGCACTTCACACGTAGTAAGCCTAAATAGTTTATGCTTACGGAATAATTTGGCACCAAGAAACGGTGTAGTATGCTTTCGTGTACGTTTTTATAGTGATACCTTTTAAAATCTTTTGTAAGCGTACGCATCACTACCATTTTATAGGCGCAAGTGTTTCGGCTCTAGAAGCGGCCCTTCTGAGTCAAAGTGCCCACGTGGAAAAGCACTCTTCCTAGCGAAGACAGAAATAAACGTTGCCAGCGTTTTTACCCGTCCTTTCTGGGCTCGCATTTGAGAGTTTCTCATAGTACATACGCCATTTATGTTTTATTTTAAAAAGTACTTACACAGGGCGCCACTAGATTATTTGTAATTAGAAGAGGCGTAGTTTTAAAATAGACGGAACGGAAGCGGTAGGTGGCTTGTGGATTCAGAAAACTAAACGTTGTTTTGAAAAGTCACTGCACATGTTTAATTAATGGATAACTTCTCAGCTCTGCCAGTCTCCCGCGTTTCACTCAAATGTGTCCCATGTTCCTTCTGTGTTAAAATACACTGACGTATGTGAACCTATTAAGCGATCCTGTAGCATGAGAGATATGTTTATATATACCGCTCGTTCGTAGGTAATTGTGTTGCAGGTATAATTTTAATTCGAAGCATTCTTTGCCGAGGACCCCCCCAAGCCAGGACCGTGTTATGCCCTGAATTTCTAAAAAAAATACATATTTAGCGGAAGTAACACGTGTAATCATTATAATAGCGTAAATTAAGGTACTGGGTCAGACAGAATTTGGTAGTGTGCACATATGTTTAATCTGTTACCAATCAAACCAATCCTCGCATACTTTGCCAAGAAGCGCAGGCGAGCACTGCTGGCTGGCATTATTAACGCTTTTGTTTGTTTGTTTTTTGGTTGGTTGGTTGGTTTGCTTCTTCGTTCATTGGTTCATTGCTTCGTTCGTTCGTTTGTTCCTTCATTCATTCGTTCGTTCGTTCGTTGGTTTGTTCGTTTGTTCGTTTGTTCATTCGTTGTTCGTTCGTTCGTCCGTTCTTTCGTTTGTTCGTCCTTTCGTTCGTTTGTTCGTTCGCCTTTTTTCATTTGTTTGTTTTATTTTGCATGTCGGGCATGCATGGTGTAAAATGTGCTGTTGGGCTAGATGGTGCGTTATGAATTACGAAAATTACGCTGAATAGACAAACAGAGGAAGAAAGACAAACAATGCGCAACTCACAACTATGTTGTGAGTTGCGCATTGTTTGTCTTTCTTCCTCTGTTTGTCTATTCAGCGTAATTTTCGTAATTCATGCAAGGTGTATATGTATGTTTGTATTCATTTGTAATTCTTACTATTTTCCCCAGTTTGCATTGGTACACTGATATCTTTCTGTGAAACGTAATCTAAGTTTCTGGTGGAGTTTTTAATACCCAAAAGCGGGAAATATTTGAAGGCCCGTCACGAATAAAAGAATGAGAAAACACGAAATAAAGAAACAAATAAATAGCATTGCATATAAATCTCGGCACCCATGCCAACAGGTTGTAGAGCCAGGCTCTACCGATTCTCCTAAACACTGGTTCCTTCTCATGCGTGACACGACATCCCTGTGCCTTAAGAGAGACGTCTTGTTCAGTCACGTTCGCTGCACATCGTAAATGGCTCACCACGCCGCCAATAGGGCTCCTCGATCATGGCTGTCTAGACGTGGTCTGGACGATGAGGCTCCAAGGACGGGTGGTTATTGACGCATAACCTCGACTGGGAACTACGGTTTAAGAGCTGAGGCGAGACTGACCTTAAAGCGAAATATTCCGCCATGAGAATGAGCAAACGAAATGATTAGCGGATACGCTTCGCAAGGAAAAGGGTATGTCCTTACGTCAGTGTATGATTTTCAATTGTTTTGCTCCTGAAATACTAGTGTATTCAGAAAGTAACAACTCCTTATGTTATAGTCTTTCCATTTTAGACAATTGGATCATTAGTTACTCAAAGGATAGGAAAGAGACAGAAAACTAGAACGTTCTGCTGAGTTTTGAGGGGTTCAAAACAGCACAAAGCTTAGCTTGCGACGCCCAGTGTACGTAAAGAGGAGAATGGTTAGAAAGAACACCTGAAAAAAACATTACGCCGTTTTCTTAAGCATCTTACACAAAATAGGCATACGACACATTGTGGAATAAGACATTCTGAAAGAAAAATACACCCTTTTTTCGGCCCTAAAACGTTTGAGAAAAAATAAACATGCAAAAAACGGAAGACTAGGAGGATGGGCTGATCGAAACTCCAACTGGCAATGCGAATGCCCTTTAATACTTCGCAAGTCGCCCCATTTTTAACAACTATGAACCAAGATGCAGCCGGTCCCACTTATAAGTAAAGAAAAAAGGGTAAAAAAGTATATAGATATATATTTGCGCAAAATACACAGAAAAACTTCAATACATTGTGCCTAACTTTTATAAAACTCATTTAGGGTGAAGTGCAGCTTAGAGGAATATTGCTATGAGTTTACATATTTTGTATTCGTTTATAAGGTGATTTCGTTTTTTTACAGTTTACGAAATTACGCGTATTTTTTACGCTATTCTGCTTTTAGCGCGGACATGACCGATGTCAGATCGTTAAAAAAAGGGTAATAATGCTGCGCTGAATTAGGCTGTCAGACATGAAAACAAACCTTCGCACCTCGAAGCGAAGGCTGCACTTATCCGTTCAGGTTTTTTTTTTCTCTCGCGAGAGCAAAGTGCTGTCGCGTTCATTTATGGTAATGGCGAGGGCATGTTGTTCGGTCGTGTGTGCAGTAACGGCCCACTGGCCACGCTCAGCATAGGCGGTGGCCTTCGCCGGAGATCTTAAGTGTTTCTGCTTCCTCGTCGAGAACTACCTCGCCGGAAAGTGACTGGATAACAATTTTATGGAAGATTTTACACTTTAGACGATGGGAGACCAGACGAGAGCTATTATTATTATACTAGATTCTTCTCTGGGCCCCGCCATCAGTCGTTAGCACGTCATGTATTCATGAGTTGGAACACTATGCGAGCTGCCCTCGTTCCGCAGGATACATTACTAGGCTGTTGTTGTTGATGATTATGATGACTATGAAGACTACGATTAGGATGATGATGAAGGTAAGTGGTGTTGATGTACAATAAATGCCTAAAAAGTTCTTTGGTTCATTCATTCTTCATGTACTGTTTGTTTGCAAAATACTGCAAACTATTTAGGGTACAGGCAGGAAATTTGCAACATGTTCATCACCATCAACCAATACTCGTGTTCCACGCATAAAAGGCTGAAAAAAGAACCCCCTCTAGACGCCGGGGAAGCAGACTAAAAGCGCTTCAAAACTCGGAGATGGCGACGGGGGTGTGTGTTGGACTCACATTCTGTAGAAAAAAAGGGTTCAAATCCTATACCCCGCTAATTTTTTGCTTTGCTTTGATTTTATTCTGTTTGCATTTCCGGGCAACTTTTGAAGCATCTTTAGGTCATGCCGACGCCGAAAAGCGCACTTACTCCTCTTTGGGCATTAAATCGTTTTGCATTAGAAATGAACTTCATGTATTTTCCAAGCCACTGCGCACGCTTAGAAGACGGCTCATCCTGAGGTTGTTCCGCGGAAGCTATGGGTCGTGTTTTGCGTTATGAAAAACCCGTTTCAAAGTTCCTGAAAAAAAAAAACAAATGGTGTCACGAAGCCTTTTTTGATGGCTTGATATCGTAAACCCAAACTGAATGCCCTCCAAACAAAAGTTCTTTTTCGAGCTCCCGAGTTAAAGCGTCCAAGAAAAAAATGGCGCCATAACCCTGTATAAACAGACAATTGTCAAGAAAAAGTTTCAGACTGTTTTGAAAGAAGAAAACGCCTCTCGTCAAATTTTTCGTCTTCTTACCACTCCACCCCTTTGCTGCAATTTTTCATTCGGTTGTTTTCAATAGCCCGAAGCGCTGTCAGGCGCCCTGTCAAAAGCTTCTCTTGTAAATCTACTGCCATGTATTAGGATTTATTGAGGTGTGCTTTCTCATGTGCCGTGTCAGACCGTACCGATTTTTGCTTTTATCAACGCTGAAGTTCGACGCCCTAGATCTGTCAGCCCGATGACATTCTTTCATTTTGTTTACAAAGAAACCCACACTCCATTGCAAAAGCCGGAGTTCCGGCTGCAGTCAGCCTCGAAAGAAAGCAGAGCTCTCAGGCATAAAGCTGTTGGCCCTTTGTGCGGAGAAAGGGGAAAGCACCCACGCACAGGATAAAACATGCGAAAATAAGAACGAATAGAAAGTCTGACGCTTCAATAATATACTGACAAAGAAAACAAACTAGAGAATCCGCGTAACAAAACGAAAGCATAATTACCCTGCTAGTGGGCTAACCTGAGGTCCTGCGCCAGCGTTGTACAGCGTCAGGCTGTTAAGACATTATTTGGGTCTGGTGTTCGTACAGCAACTGTTTATTGATTTTTATTGATAAAGCACCCGAGATCTGCATTTAGGCACGTCGCCTAACTGATTTCAGTTTTCTGTAGAGGGCAACTTGGTTGCAGCTAAATAAAATTGTCGTTTTCACAAGACGTGTTACCACGTACCCTCCCTGCCCACTTTGTGCAATTTGCTGTGCCACAAGAATTTTTAAAGCTGAAATTGCATCAGCATGAACGGAGTTATGACGCATAAAAAGAGTTTATCCTTATGCACACTTTCATCCTTGTCTCATAAGATGTTTTGCGAGCAGTGGTACTTATCGCCGCAGCGGCTGAAATGGTGCAAGGCCTAGCGGTGCATAATATCAACTTGCTGATCGGCAATGGTACCTTCGTACACATGCTCTCCCCACGACTGGGTAGGTAGTGTGGCAGTGACATCTGACCAATATGTCGGGCTAGTCGCAAACGCTATTTAGTCCTTTTAGGTGCGAAGCACCTTAGGACCTCGCAATGTTCGTAATCCGTGCGTTCTCCGGCGTGCGCGTGCGAGCTGCGCATGCGCGAGGAGCATCGAATTGGATTGGATTGGATTTGAATTGGATTGGATTGGATTAGATTGAAATGAATTTTATTGAATTGGAATAAATTGAATTGTATTGTATTGGATTGGATTGAAATTCGTTTTAGCAGCAGTAAGCACTCTCACGGGTGATTTACGGTAAGAACGATCCCCAGTGCTTCGCCCGCTCGTCATTATGCACTTCGTGGCAAGATGCGTGAATTTTTTTTTTTGATGCGACTCACGACTGGCCTTTTCTCCTCTCTGAATTGTCTCTCTATCTCAGTCTTCCTTATATGGTGATGTGCAAAGGAAGCGCGAATGATCTCCCAACCCTTAGTCCCCTCAAAGCAATCGCACTGCCTTCCTCTTGTTATCAGGGGACGCATACGCCTTGAATTTAAGCATGTAAGCTCAGCCGGATGAAAGGGGAAAGAAAACAAGAAAACCGGGTCCTCTCCACTAACTTGAAACCTGTGGAGAGGCGAAACGTACAGTATATCTCTATTAAAAGATTCTGAATCTCTCTCTTGAAACACGGCGCGCGCTGATATACGCGACATCCCAGTTACGAACACGGCGGGGAAGTGAAATTCAAAACGGAGAAGTGCAAATTTAATAGTTAAAGCGAGTGCGCAGCCAAATAGAAACAAGTGAGCAAGCGCGAACGAAAAAAAATTACCCGCACCTCCCCGAGGGGGATCGTGAGGATGCAGAGCATCTTTGTTGCTATACCGGCGTTAATTGCGTTGTTAATTACGGTATTACGGTGTTGGGTGTTGTTTACGTTTGTTATTCCGTATTAATTGCGAATGGTTACCATCATCATCACCATTGCTTGAGTACTTTGAATGTATGAGACTAAGAGTGCGCCTAAGAGAGCGCCTAAGAGAGCGACTAAGAGAGCGCGCACCCGGAGGGAGAAGCGCGCCAACCCGAAGACGACGCGAAGAGGAGGAGGGGAGAGGAGGTGCGAGCGCGCGCTAGCAGCTGGAGTGGAGAGGAGGATGAGAGAGGGCGCGCATGCGCGCTTATCACAGCTGGTGGGGGTGGAGCCGCGGAGGGAGGAGCGCGACAGCGCACAGATGGCGTGGAGAGGAGGAGGGGAGAGGAGGGTACGAGCGCGCGTTATCGCACAGCTGGCGTGAAGAGGAGCGGTGCGGACGGACGCACGTTCGACGCATGACAGGCCCCCGCTATAAGATGCTCTGCATCTAAAACGAGTATCCCGGTAAGTTCTTCTGGTGCGCGTTTTCACCGATGGAGATAAAACGTTCTAGCGCGATGCTTCGGAAAACGATTGTCCCGGTGTTTTAGAACAGAGACCACATAATAATACGACGACCAAAGATGATGACGACATGAGACGCCGACAGGCCGAGCCACTAAGGTGATTCACCCCTGATAAAAAAAAAACATCAATCGCTGGAAAAACAAGAGAAATATGGCCACCGTAAACGTAGGTAGCAAAAAAACATCGCAACACCGGATTCACTCCCAAGGCGTTTCTGACTCACATTTGAAGTGGTCAGCGATCCCTGGGCTAGAGAATGACACTTTTACAGCTCGGCAAACACCTCACGCAGCTCGACTGAAAAGATATTAGAAATAGAGGAGGAAGGGAGGTGGGGGGGGAGGCGTTAGACCATGCCAGTGAATGCCCAGGACATAACCACTTACCTTCTGCGGCGTCTAAAACACTGAATGTTACAGAACTTGGGGCTTCTTCTCCCACTTGCCGCCCAAACTGTTCTACATCTCTTATTTCCTTGCAGATACTTCTGTCTCTTCCCTCTGTCCCTTTCCCTCTTCCCCCTCCGTTCCTTACGCTGGTCTTTGCCGTGGCCGCGAAATCGTTCTTTGGAAGGCCGTACCACTCGCCCAATATAGATATTCTTCTCAAGTCCGCTCGCGAGCGTGGTCTTCCGCTCCTCCTATCTGCCCGTCAATAGTAAAATATACGAAACGCAATCAAAACCGCCCTCCCTTTTCCCCAAAACGCCCGTCTTCGTATTTCCTTGAATTTTCTCACAGTGCGCGCCTTACTCGCAACACACTTGGGCAACGGTATTTTTACCTTCTTTCCCGGTGGCTGCTTTCTTTTTCATTTTTTCAGAGATAAAATGAGAACCTCAAACAAAAGTGCCTTGAGACAAGCGGCCTCTCTAGAAAAGTCGTCTGAACGGCGGACTAAAGAATAATTAATCGCCCTTTTTCCGAGAAGTGCCTTCTATCGTTAGACCCCGGGCATGCTCCAATCAGGAGTATTGTGCACAGCAACGTTTCCCGTCAATTAGCCACCTCTCTCTCTCTTCTCTCTCTCAGTCTCTTCTCTCTCTCTCTCTCTCTCTCTCTCTCTCTCTCTCTCTCTCTCTCTCTCTGTTAGTATTTTCCACCACTCAAACCATTTTTACTTTTCTAAAAAGAGTACAACTGAAAAAATCAGCAAGAATTTTAGACGGTAAGGTAGCATTTTGTCGGCTTTATAACCGGATGCTTGTATGCGCAGCAGGTAAGCGTCGTCACGCAGAAGACTGCCGTTTGCCCTGCGCACAAATTGACCATTAGGGAGTATCGCAATCGTCAGCCATTGCTTTTCGTGATCTCTCTGTAATACGCTAGTGGGATCGATAATTCCGTGGAGACTGGCTGGGCTTCTTCGAAGTCGGATTCTTCCGGTGCTCGGTTTGTAGGATAGCGTGTCCGCTTCTGTATTCTCTGGTATCCCAGCGTGTCTCTCTGTGCACAGTATATTGTGTGTATTTATAAGTGAGTGTTCAGGGTGATGAGTTACCTCACCTTTAGTGTGTGGTGCCTTGCTCTGCCGTTCAGGAAATGTTAACAGACGGCCTCTTGCAAGTCGGAATTATTCTAAGTGGTTTGGTCGGCCGGTTCGGAAGCCCTCTCCGCTATTAGAGGGACAGCTAGCTCCTCGGCTTCGGTCACGGGGGTGTGACGTAGTGAGCCACTGCTGGTCTCATGGGAGTCTGATTCAATGACTGCAACCAACTTGCATTTGCCGCCAGGATCAGTGTGGCTGCGCCTACGTGATGCGTATAGTTATTGGCTGAGAACGTGCGTCGAATGAAGCGTTGGCGTCTTGCTTGATAGAGGTTGGGGTTCATGTTTTTCGTATTGGGGGTAATCCGGAACTGGCTCGGGAATGTCCACTGGTTTGGAAATTTATCTGGCTCGTTTGGTGAAACCCAGCCCCTAGTCCCCACTCAACCTAAGAGCAGTGGGCGGGCCAGCTGACCAGCTCTAAGGTTGTATGCCAGCGCAGGCTGGTGGTCAGGACCGGGACAGCCAGGGAAGTCCAGGGTTACGTGGACTAGGAGGTCCCTTACCGAGTGGAAACCCCAAAATCAGCGTTTGCTCGGAAAAAGAGTTTATGCTCTCCCTCTCGAACAGGAGTTTACTACTCATCGGGGTCTCCATCAGCTCTCTGTCTGTGCCTTGCGTTGGGCTCCTCTAAGTTCGCTAAATTTGTTGTTGGCTCGTAAGGCTGCTCTTGGTAAAAGCTCATATTCTATCAAGGGATGTTGTATGGTTCCTTGCTCACTATCAAGCTACGTGCCACGCCTCAATCTGTCTTTTCTCGCATTGTGACCTTTGGTTTGCGGCTGGTTTTATCACTACTACGACTTGCACCGTTACAGCCTTTAGCAAGCATGGGGTGTTCACCGGTTAAATTGAGTCCAACAGATCTTCTTCGAAGGAATCTGAGCAGTGGGCAATCTCTCCTGTATGCTTGGGACTTTCTGTTTCGCTTCCTCATCGGGTGGCACAGCCCCCCCCCCCCCCCCCCTGCTCTCCTTCTTTCAAATGAAGGGACGATGGACGGCGCAGTGCAGTGCAAATAACCATTGACCGCCTGGCGCTTACAAAAACTGAGACAAGCAAGAGTAGCACAAGAAACTACCTTATCAGTTGCACGCGAATAACTTCGTAGTGACGTCTACCTTACCATTTCCTCTTATTCTCCGCTACACTCGGTGACAACTTAAGATCGGCACCAGAAGTTGCCGCTGTGCCTTATCACCGTAGCCGGATGTTTCTCCGCGCGGCGCAAGTAGGGCGTTACCGGGAATAATTTGAACATGGCGTGAGCCTTTCCCGTGATTTTTTTGGACTTAATATGCTTTATAAACGAACTCCAGTGACGACAAACAAACTGCGTGAGACAAGGCAGACGATATCACGCATTCATAGCAAACCCCTTTCAAAACACGCGCGCACTGACGTCACGGGTCGGGCGCTTTGGCGGAGTGATACACTACATGAGGTGGTGCCGTTCTTTAGTTGTAACCGAGTATAACAGTTTTTTTTTTTTTTGATGCCTTAGCCTTGGCCGAACAGCAATGCGACCCCATTGTTTGCGCTGCCTTGTCATACGGGCGGGCGTTGAAAGGCGCATATCGTGAGCCCAACACCGGACTGTCACGTGAAATCAGAGAGAGGCCTCTTGGTGCCGACACTTTTGCTTTAAAGGAGCCATAAAAGTAGTAAATGGGCTTCCATAAAGAATAAACCATGAAGCTCACTTTCCACCCATCCCTACGTACTGCGCCTTCCTTCCCTCGCTAAACGCAAAACCATGTTTTAAAAGAACCAAACTATCGCAGACTATATTATTTAAAGATGGATGAGTCGTGGGAACGCGTTTAGGAAAACTACGCAGTCTTCCCCAGTTTTATTATTGCTGCACGGCAGACGCCGCTTTCTCTGTGGTAGTTCGCGCGCTCCTCAGGGGTCGACCGCCGAATGTAACCTTTAAACTCTATCCCCCCCGCCTTCCTTTCTTCCCCATGCTGACCGACGCGTCCACCTTGTGTAATAAAGTATTGTTATGTTATTATTGCTGCCACGGACTCAAGCAACCCAATGAACGAAATAAGAAACAAGCTAAGTCACTCAGCAGTGGCACAAACAACGCCTACGCCTGATATTGTGCGCCCAGTGTGCTCGACCTGTACGCCCAATGCACTTTGTTGTGGCGCTTTGGAATGGTGCACCCTCTAATCGATTTACAACCCAGCTGCTTCCCTGGCCGATTCACTTTTCGAACGTGAATTGAACCCGGGACAGACGTTGCCAGAGGCGTCATATGCACCAGACAGATGCGAATCGTTACCCCCTTTCTTTAAACTCTTTGGTTTTCCTTTTGGCATGCTCACTGTTATGTCCTGGACATGGAGGTGTTTCGGGTTTGGATTTTAGGTAGGCGTGGCGGTCGGAACGCGCAGGCCGCATAAAGGCGCATATTGGAATTGAAAGTATAGTTTTTGGCAGTGATGCGCTGTTACAGTGTTGCCCAAAAAAAGGGCATGAACGATGCGACTTTGCGCCAGAAACAATTTATATTTTCACACAACCGCAGTAACTATTTAAAAGTAACATGAAATTCTATGCATCGCTTTTTGGTCGCCACCTCATTCTGCGGCACGCCCCGAAAGAGGAAATACAAAAAAAATTACAGTACTTTGGAGTCTCTTACCAGCCGAACCGCGACTATCCCAGGTTCTACGGACTCTATTCTTGTTTTACCACCTATTTTTTCCTCGGCACGGTTCAAACTTGCCCTGGCTAAACCCTGGTAAGTGGATGGACAGCGTTCAAGAAACCAGCAATGCCACCAAGGAACGCGACAGTACTGTTGGCATTACCTTGCTCCCCAATAAATCAGCGCTTTTTGTGGTGCCGGAAATTATTCAGAAATAATGCTTTGGGGTTCATCAAGAAATGCATCACGCATAGTAAAATCTTGCAAGCCCGACTCCTCAAGTATTCTTCGTCCTCTTCGATTCGCCATTTTGTTGTGATGGAATGGGGCTGTAAACTATTCCTCTATAACAACACAGTGATTGAGCATCATACGTGAACCTTATCGTTCATTACACTTTAAAAACGCCGCAGGTGGGGTTCCCCACAGCCAACAAGAACAGCCAATAGTCGTGACCAGGTGTGCGAATGAGAGTATTAGTCCAATGGCATGCTGGGCTTCGTCATTCGCCAGCTTCGCACACTTGGTCATCCTTATTGGCCGTTTTGTGGCGTTGTTGTGAAGCCAACCTGCGGTCATTTCTTAGAGTGTACAACATCTCGACCGGTTGCCATTGTTAAAACAAGCCACGGACTCGACAAAACATGAAAAGGGGAGCCGAAAGAATTTTGACGGTTACTATTTTATGGAGAAGGAGTAGAACGTAACCCAGGAACTATAAGCCGCCGGCCGTACAGGTGGTTGGGGCCACGCTTCAAACCAGGCGCTTTGCATGTTTTTCAACGGTGATAATCACTGCGCAGCGTGCAGCATACGCAGTGATTTTTTTGTAATCTACAAATTGGTTTTTATGGAAAAATACGCTTTGGGTTTCTCGCATTCGAAGCAAACTCACCGCAGCCTCCCACCACCACACTGGAGCCTCTCCAGAGAGGAAGCTACAACTTTTCGGCGTCTCCTGACAAATACCTATCCACATCCCACCCGCCTCTACCTCATCTTCCCCACCCAACAACCTTCCCTCTGCGCTTACTGTCACCAGCCTGGCACCCTCTACCATATACTATGGATGTGCCAACGAACTCCAGACTTGGCCCCACTTCCCAACCCCACCTTCGAGCAGTGGAGGGCTTCCCTGGCCAGCCTGGATCCGGATATCCAGCTTAAGCTGGTGACCCGAGCACGGACGGCCAGCTGAAGTCAAGGCATCCCGGACTAGGGACCCCTTCCATGGGGCGAGGTCACACATCAGCCTCTGCTGGATAAATAAAAAATATTTTATTCTCTCTCTTGGATCCTCTTGGTTTATATTTTATTGGCTGTTCACTTACCTTAGCTTGGCTAGAGCGGGTTTGATTGTCCTTCCTCTTGTTCTTCTAGCGAAAACACGGAATAAATAGAGAAATGAAGGCGTAAACTATCGTAGTCGTTCTTTCAGATCCTTGAGCACAGTTCAATGTAGAATTCGTCATGAAGTAAGCAATGCCTCTATAGAAGGAAAAAAAAAAAGGTGGCATGAATCCTTCGAAATGCTTGGTCATTTTTGAGCCTCCAGGATGCATTTTCTGAGAGTGTACGCTGCATTCCATACAGTGTCCTTATCGTCACGGGTTGAGTTTGGTGCAAAACTAAATAACACACATATCTTGTTAAAAAGACTCAACTCGTTCCTCGTGAGGAAAAATATTATGCTCCTAAAAAACCATGCTTAGGCTACGACAGCCTTGTTTAAAATAAATTAATATGGTATAAACACATTTCAGACTCTCTAGTCATTCAAATATTGTAATTTGTTGTTGTGGAAATATACTTTCGTAGGCCGTTGAAATGGACACAACAACAAGCATATCCACTATTTATTTGATATAAAAAGATGGTTTACCCGAAAAGTGAACTGCCCAATTTGTCTGATAATTCCGTCTTCGCATGCTCGAGGTATTGGTTGTACATCTACATCCCACCCAATACACCCTCGAATCGGATCATATAGGCAGCACGTACCAGCGCTGAGAAAGTGATGCATTATAGCTAGGGCAGCATCTTTCATATATCCGATCAGCCGGCAGGCACATGCAGTCACCGTAGTGGCTGCGAGTCATCCATTCTGCTTTTCGGGGAAACCGCCGACACCTCTACAGCATACATGCAGGTATGCCGCCGATCTTCTTGATAACGGGTCAACGTTAAACGATATCAAGACGGTATGGAAGGGGAAACATTTTGGGCCATTCTACTTTGTGGACGTGGAAAACTAGCGAAGTTTCGAGACGCGCTACTCTCGCAAGGCCCCGAGACGTCGCTTTTGGTAGTAAGGCTCACCACGCTGCTCGTCTCCCGTGGCGTTCCATACCACGGCCGGACTCGACTCTCCTCCTCCCGCGCTCCAAGGGGAAGCGCGGGAGGAGGCGAGTCCGGTCGTGTCCATACGTGGTCAGTACCTGTTCAGTCGCTAGCTGGAACCACTGCCTTCAATTCTGCGTTCGGCCAGAGACTGAAACGAGGCCCGTGACGCTTCCGTCAGTGCCGCGGAGGGCGTTGGGCAGCTCGGATTTGATGGTAGAACTCAGCCGTGCTAGAGCGGCGGCGTGCGCGCTTTTTGTCACAGCGTGAGCCACCGCTCTAGCCCGGCCGTTGGTAGAAGCAGCCATCGTCGCTCGGGAGGCCAAAGTCACCGGGGACCTTCCTCCCTCCATGAATTAGCCCTTAGGGCAACAAAAGTTGCTCTCTCTCTCTCTCTCTCTTCTTCTCTCTCTCTCTCTCCTCTCTCTCTCTCTCTCTCTCTCCTCTCTCTCTCTTCTCTCTCTCTCTCTCTCCTCCGCTCTCTCTCCTCTCTCACCTCTCTCTCTCTCTCTCTCTCTCTCCGCGGCAGCGATCGGTTCGGTGGTGGTCAAAGCGTAGTCGGTTGCCCTTCCGTCAGCGCCGGGAAACCCACGAGGCGTCGTGCGGTGTATCGCCCGTCGTTTACAGTCTATACCAATTGACGGTACGAGGCATTTCTTGGGTTTGGTCCGAAAGTAATAGGCTTTGCTTAAAAATTGTTTGAGCGGGCTCGATCCCATTCGTGATGTATGAAGCCTACTGGGCTGTGTGCTAATGCTGTTGAAATGTAGCTGCGTCTATAGAGCACGTGCAAGTACTTTCGCCTAAACCTTCCTCATCTGGGTAAAAACGCGAGTGTTCACGTTTTGCGGGTGGTACACAGTCTTAAAGTTCAGCGCCCGAGACAGCCAGCTGACCTCTTCTATAGATTTCCACTTGCCAGCTTAACACCTGTTCCGTGAATTTTGCGGCATGCTTATGTAAAGAAAAAAGAGCTTGGTGCATCACAGTGCAGGCCCGCGATCCGCTTTCCGCTTTCGGAAGACGCCTTGGGATCGATAGTGCTCGGGGGGGTCCCAGTGGGACCGTAATGTGCAAACCATGCCGCTCCTGCCGCAAGCGTGTTTGCGCTTTACATCAATTTTCTCTCGCAACAGCGATGCCACGAAATCAGATCTTGTCTAGCTAACGGCAGAGAAATTTTGGGAAAAAAAACCAAGATTAGGAAGGCATGATCAAAGCTGCCACCGAAAAAATCACTCCTGCTTCTTCAGCCTATTTCCTCTACCAAAGCAACTGGGATGTAGGGAATAAAGCAAAAAGTGAAGAGAAAGCAGAACTGAAACATTCCCATTAGAAAACAAGTAAGCGAGCGAGTTATTCTCATGGCAATCAGAGAAACAACAGCCGCACAATTTGTGTCCCCGGCCTAGGATCTGGAGAGGGAAAACGTACGACAGGGTCCTCGATTTTTCCGCTAGTCGCTAAATCAAATTACCGGCCGGGAAATCCACAGGGTGCAATCGGAAACGGGCTTGAACGTTATTGCTGCGCCCGCCACGGAGCTGTTCAACAGTTTGGGCCTGGCTCATTAATGCTGCAATCACAGCACACTTGCCTCATCCGTAGTGCTCTTTGTTTGAAATGGTGCCACCGGGATATCTCTGCACCTTTTCAGTACACTTGCAGGCTTGTTCAGAGTTTCATTTTTTATGTATTACTTTTACTTCAGTTGTCAAGGGACGCAAACTAATTATCGGAGGAAAAATTATATTGCGGTTTTTTCGTGGTTCGTAATTTTTTATGGCCGCTTTATGTCGTCTCTTTGTAGATGACTAACGGTAGTAAAAATGAATTTGCGAATCCTCAAGAGCAGGTGAACAAATGTCTACTTCCGCGATACACGGTTTCTGACAAAAAACAACCTAAGTAAGATGCTTGGCCACCTTGGCTAACCGCGGCCCTCTGCGGAGCTGGGCGGGCGAGTCACGTGTTGCGCCGCTGCGGTCAACTGAAATTCAAATCCAGCGCAGGGGCGAAACTGCTCGACGAAATATGAAAAGCTTTGCTGTTAAAGCAGGCCGAAGTGTTACGGTTGTTGCATTTCGTCTACGCCGCTGGTGCCGCCGGGTTTGCGTGCTACGGCAGGTATGTGATGGCACGCGACTCTGGAAGCTCGTCACGGGCCGGCACTGATATTTGGGAACGCGGGGGTGTGCCTTTTACCGTATACCCAAAGGTAGTTGGAGTGTCGCCAAATTGGGGTCCGTCGCACTTCCGTTGGTTGCCATGGGGCAGCGGAAAGGGAGGCTATCCAGAGAGGCCTTGGCTAATCGAGCCTCGAGGCACGCGAGGCCTCAAGTAAACAAGCCTACCGGGATATACGGCAATTGGTTAGACGCAGGAGAGGGCCCAGGCGTGTTTCGATCACCTGTCGGCGACGTGCCTCTGCACAAAAAGGACCGAGCACCTGTACAGCCCCGAGAAATACAGGTTTTTTCTCACTCCCGCTCGCGCAAACTCTATAAGGGCGTACAGAAAGCAAGTATGTTTGCAGATTAGGGAGGGAGCGGAGGCAGAGTGGCACAGAAGTGCGGACAAATCGACGCTTAGTTGTCGGGTGTTGCGAACACAATTTAGCCACCGGAACGGAGCGGGTCTGCGATAACCATCCTGGGAGCGCACTGGGGAGCGAGGCTCGAGCAGGAGCACTACGTACAGGCGCCGCTTCGACAGTTAAAACAGCGTGCGGGCAGAGCTGTGCTGTGCTGAGCCTGCGGGGCCACCGAGGATACCATGGAGCACATAGTGATGCGGTGCCCGAGTGGGTTTTCCAGCCCGGTAGAAGGCGAGGCCCTACCACAGGCACTTGAAACAGTTGAGAATTTAGAACTGCGAAGGACGGGGTATGTGCAAGGGCAGGGAAAGGTGCGAGAAATGGATGACATTTTTAACTGCTGGAGAGAGAGTAAGGGGGAGAGAAAAAGTGCGTTCATAAAACTTATTAAGTGTGCTGCAAATAATTTGAATAAAACAGGCAAGTCGGAAGCGGACGGCCCACGCCCCACTGCAAAGGGTGAGCATCTAATCACCACTACCACTATCATCATCATCATGATCATCACCGACGTCGTTGATTTCGTTCCATACAATGAACGGCTTCTTTGAAACTCCTTGAAAGGGTATGTATGCAAAAATGATGATCCTTATCTTCATCGCTGTCGTCGGCTAGCTCCCTCAAAGTAATGCTGCTGTTGTAAACATTTTATTCCGGAAAAAAAAAAAAACTACGCCTGCGAGTAGTAGTGGGTACGTAGGGAAGGGATTGAAGCTTGGAGTTCTTCAGAACTGAGGATTTCATCAGTATTGTGAAGCTATATCAGTGAAGCAGTTCATCAATATCGTCGTCGTCGGCGTCGTCGTCGTCGTCGTCGTCGTTTTCGTCATCACCGTCGTCGTGCCTGATGGATAAAGGCGACAGAGAAGAAACCGCTGCAACGGAGACCATACCTGAGGAAGCGTCGTGGAATGTCGAGGCTGGGTATACTGCAAGCGCAGCTACTAGTGTCGTGGATTCCAACCTGCCAAACCATGGACCCGGCTCAAATTAGCACCAGTCATGACAGCTGGCTGCGCAGAGTTCCAAGCCCTGCAGTCACAACACGCTTCACGCTGGGCTGCGCCGCCGTGATCTTGGCAATCACAGGCGTTTTATGGGACGCCAGCGAATGCGTCCCGTTTTGTGGTTCTCCAGAGAATGCTTTTTGTCCGAAATGCGAGAAAGCTACTCATGCACTGCGTGCACTTATTCGCACTGTACGTCATCATGACACAGTGACGTGGAAAATTTCTTCTGTCTCTCGACATCCGCATAGTGAACGTGTCTGACGTGAATATATTTCTCTACATTTGTTTCCCTATATGTTAAAAATTTCTAGGTGTAATGGAAATGAGACGTGAAACCCAATCTGTTAACTTAATGGCGGATACGTTTTCTTCGAGCTTAAGTGTAACGGCTATTTTAAAAATAGTACAATGAAGAAGTGTATTGAACTTTCCAACTTTAACGTACTCACTATGCTCCTATGTTTATTTAAATTCATCATGCAGTTTAAGTAAGAATATTACACACTGCTAAGCAAAGCCAGGTTTAATATGGACCAAAAAACAGCAATGATTACAGAAAAAGAATGCCCGCAAAATTGGTGAAATTCTGAACCCTTAAAGTAACCACGAAGAGCCCATAAATCCTGGTTTTGTTAAAAAATACTAGCACTTGATAGCTCTCTCAACACCATTTCGAAGTTTTAGCTTCAGTCCATGATTTCGGCAACGAGAATAGGTCATAAATATTGTCCTAAATATTGTCATAAATATTAGCGCTACAAACCTACATAACGTACTGGCAACAACCGAGCAATGAATGTCCCCTCCACGCTACCATTCAACTGTTGCGATCCGGCGTACCCAGAGGCACCCCTATCATTGCAGAATCGTGTTTATTGGCTATAAAATTGGCCGACGGCTGCATAAAACACAACTTCTCTTTGTGAACTCGTAGGAGTAGCGAGAACAGGGAGGATTGGAAATCCCGACTATATTATCCGTTTTTCTTATTGTCTAGCTCAATTGGCGGACTTTTCCGCTAAGCAATAGTGTGTATTACCTGACATGACAATCTCTGCAATAAAGAAAACTTGCGTTTTGCCTTCACGGTTCGTTCTATCAGGCGCAAGTTTGCATTCTTGTACGCTCACTTGTTGTTGATTGTAGAGCCCCTTTTCTTTTCAGTCAGTGTCGTGTTCCATGTAACATATTTTTTTACATAACTTCGAATTAAACGACACCTAATATTTGTGTTCGAAGAAAAATAGCAGTTTTGTAGGCTTATGTGCCGCCGAACTCAGAAAATTAAATAGCTCAAAATATCGGACGGAACAACTTACGGCGCTTGCAACGCAAATGCTCTCAGCAATGCAATGGTAGAAAGGGGGAAGGAGGTTATGCTCATGTCTTCTCGCCTTCTCAACAAAATCGAGCTCAGTTACTCAGTTACAGAACAGTACTTTATTGTTTGCAGCGGTGGCGTAGAGGTAGAGCATCCGCCTCGCGTGCAGACGAACCGTTGTTCGAATCCCGGTGCCGGACAATTCATGCTGGATTAAAAGAAATCCGAGCGTTGATGGAATAGCAGAATGAGGCTTGGGGTGCGGCCTGACCCCGGCGATCATCGCCGGTAACGTACTCTCTCACCAGAGCAGCATTGGCCACCCTGGTGTAGTTATGGCCACAACCTCCCATGAATACGCCAATTAACCCACGGCCCTCAGTCTCCAGTGGCTGCGAAGCAACTGACCACGGCGGCGGTCAGACCTGTGACGCAGCAGAGGGTGCTAACGATCCCTGGAGCCGGACAGACCGCCATTGGAATCTGAACCCTGGCAACGTGTAACACGAGAACTTGATCTAGCGAAGCGAGTCTAGAGGTGTTGTTCGAGGAATTAGAGGGCATCAAATGGGATGTAATAGGGCCTAGTGAGGTTAGGAGGAGAGGTGAAGCCCTTACTGTGCTGAAAAATGGATACGTCCTATGTTATTACCATGGTCTAGCGGACAGAAGAGATCTGGGAGTGGGATCTCTAGTCAATAAAAGCATAGCGGGCAAGATAGACGAATATTATAGCATTAACGAAAGGGTAGCCGGTCTTGTAATTAGGTATAATAAGAGGTACAAACTCAAGGTGGTACAGGGCTATACGCCCACATGCAGCCATGACGACCAGCTAGTTGAACGCATCTATGAAGATGCGTAATCGGCAATGGCAAAAGTAAAAACACAGTATACCGTAGTTATGGGATACTTCAATGCTAAAGTAGGCAAGAAGCAAGCTGGCGACAAGGCAGCTGGTAACTATGGCCTGGGCGGTAGAAATAGCAGGGGGGACCAACTAGTCGAGTTCGCAGAACGGAATAATCTACGCATAATGAACACCTTGTGCAAACGGGAGAGCAGGAAGGGCACATGGAGCAGCCCGAATGGGGAGCATAAAAATGAAATAGACTTCATATTATTTATGCAATAACCGGGCCTCGTGCAGGATGTGGAAGTGCTCGGAAGGGTAAGGTGAAGTGACCTTCGTATGGTAAGATCTTGAATTATGCTAGATTTGAGGAGGTCCTTAACAAGCTAGTACGTAAGAAGCCGATCAATGAGCTAACAGTAAGGCGTAAAGTTGAAGAATTCAGGATCGCGCTGCAGAACCGATATTCAGCTCTAACCAAGGTAGCAAAGTTTACGACACAGGAAGCCAGTGACAATCTTAAATGCATTATCACAGAGTATGCAGTAAAAGTAGGGGGCACGATGGCTAGACAGGATAATAGTAAACTTTCTCAGGAGACGAAAGATCTAATTAAGAAACACCAAAGCATCCCAATCTCCACCGCAGCTGACAGAATAGAACTAGCGGAGCTTTCGAAGGTAGTTAATAAGCGCAAACCAGCTGACCTATGGAAGTGTAACATGGAGAGTATCGAATATGCTGTAAAGAACGCAGGCAGCCTGAAAGCAGCGAAGAGGCGTGTAGGCGTGGGGAAAAATCTGTGTGCACTTAAAGGCAAGCAAGGCAATGTCATCACAAATAGGGACAAAATAGTCATAGTAGCCGCGGAGTTCTCCAAGGACATCCAAAATAATGCCGAACGAGAAAGTGTTTCAGAGGAGATAGACATCCATCACACCAGTAACGACAGAAGAAGTGAGGAAAGCTTTGCAAGAAATGAAAGGGGCAAAGCACCCGCTTGAAGATCAGATAACAGCAGACCTCTTGAAGGATGGCGGTCAAAATGTACTAGTAAAACTGGCAAACCTGTACACGCAATGCGTAGTGACCGCGAGTGTACCATAATCTTGGAAGAACGCGAACATCCTCCTAATCCAT
Organism: Haemaphysalis longicornis; assembly: GCA_013339765.2. Lineage (NCBI taxonomy): Eukaryota > Metazoa > Arthropoda > Arachnida > Ixodida > Ixodidae > Haemaphysalis > Haemaphysalis longicornis. Next base: position 150,636,498 of record CM023451.1, read on the forward strand.
AAGAAAGGTGACATGAAGGATTGAGAAATTACAGGCCGATCAGCTTACTATCAGTCATCTACAAGGTACCTACCAAGGTAATCACTAACCAGAATCTCTGCCACCTTCGATTTCAGTCAATATAAAGAACAACCAGGGTTTCGTAAAGGCTATTTAATAATGAACCATATTCACAGGATCAATCAGGTGATAGAGAATTGCGCGAAGTATACTGAACCACTATATATAGCCCTCATCGATTTTGAGAAAGCATTTGACTCGGTTGAAGCCTCAGCAGTCATTCAGGCATTACAGAAGCAGGGTGTAGCGAGCATTATGTCAAAATACTAGAGGATATTGGGTCCACAGCTACCATCATCCTCCATAAGGAGAACAGTAAAATACCTATAAGGAAGGGCGTCAGACAAGGAGACACAATCTCTCCAATGTTATTCACAGCATGTTGCAAGAAGTATTCAGGACATTCGATTGGGAACAGGTGGGAGTAAGGGTTAATTGAGAATATCTCAGTAAGGGTTAATTGAGAATACGTTGATTTTCTAAGTAATTCGGGGGACGAATTGCAAAACATGCTTACCGCACTGGACAAAGAGAGCAGAACCGTGGTCCTGAAAATGATATGCAGAAAACTAATGTAATGATAATAACCTTGGGAGAGCACAGCGGTTTGAGATAGGTGGCGAGGCAGTGGAAGTGGTAAGCGAATATATCTACTTAGGCCATGTTGTGACCCCAGATCCCAACCATGAGGCAGAAAGAATTCGAAAGATAAGCATGGGCTGGAGTGCATTCGGCCGGCATTTTCAGATAATGAATGGCAGCCTACCATTGTCCCTGAAGAAGAAAGAGTATGACAGCTGCATCTTACATGTACTCACGTACGGGGCAGAAACTTGGAGGCTCACCAAATGGGTTCAAGTTAAATTTAGGACGACTCAGCGAGCAATGGAACGGAAGAAGATAGACGTAACATTAAGGGACAAGAAGAGACCGGAGTGGGTCAGGCAATAAACGCGGGTTAAGGACATATTAGTAGAAATTAGGAAGAAATGGACGTGGGCAGGGCATCTAATGCGAAGGGAAGATAACCGTTGGTCATTAGGGCAACAGAGTGCATCCCTAGATAAGGAAAGCATGGCAGGAGACGGCAGAAAGGTTATTTGGGCAGATGAGATCAAGAAGTGTGCCGGGATAAATTTGTCGCAGTTAGCACAGGACCGGGGAAATTGAGAATAATGGGAGAGGCGTTTGCCCGGCACTGGGCGGCGATAGGCTGGTGATTAGGATGATGATGATGACTTTATTGCTTCGTTAATTTTCCTGACAGCTTACTGCTACAAAACCCCAACAGGTACCGCTACGTGTTTCATCCCAGCTTACTCATCCTCCATCCTCTGATGACAGTATCGGAGGAGCCAAAGCGCGGGTTTATCGTGAAGGAGAACAATACAGAGCCCATTCCGTCTGCGACGGGTTCGGCTTTGCCTGGAAGCGGAGGAGGCAACCACATCAACACCATCAATACAAACACTGTACTACCCGCGTCAGGCAACTTAAAAACCATCCCGGAAGTACCGAGCTCATCTGAAGACGTCCCTCTTCCTGCACCCTTGTGAACTGTGCGCGTGCCTGGGCTGCTGTGGGTTCATAGTCATGCAATATTTATGCTGCCAACCTCTCATGATTCTCGTCGGAACGCGCCAAGCACATAGCAAGGGATTATAGGCCTGCCGAACTCCGCTGTGGCTTTTTTCATGAATATTAAATTTGGCTATCAATTCATGATGACTCCGAGCCGCGCGACATTTTTCTATTCATTTCGTTAGCCTGGAGTACTAGGTGTGGTGGCGTCACTGGTCGAAGGTTCTTTGATAGAAGTCAACACATTAAACTATTGCTATAGCAACGTTTTGATTCGCTTTAAAAATATGAAGTATTGTTTATTGTTTTGGACAATAGTTTGGTGTTTCTTATTCTTGAAGGAAAAGCTAAAGGTCACTTTGCAAAATAACTTAAATGAGGTTTGTCGGCTAGGATTCTTGCACATTTTGTAGCACCAGGGGTCCTTTTCAGACAACAGTAAATTTCAGTCTGACGGTCGATAATGAAGCGTGACTTTTGTAATCCCAATACAGTCAACAGCAGTCCCAAGTGGTAGAAGCCTCTCACGCCAGGACGCCGTGTGTCGTCGACCAGATCTCTGTGTTAGTTGCTGATACGCACTCTATTAAGCGAATTTGACATGATCACCTTCAGGAGTTCCCCACATCTTCGCACCTCGTGATCGTCTTTCACAGGGATATGAAAAGAAAGATGTCTTGTTGCCTTGCACTACTTTTTGAATATATCACATCTTGCCAGTCATTACTTTCCCACAACATTAAGCTTGGGACCGCACATTATTGGTTTGAGCTTGTGCAAATTTGAGCGAATGCTCATCCGTTGTACCGCTATGTAAATAAATATCTTGTTTTGGCGGAGTAGACTTGGGCACTAGCAAGGCTAACTTTATTTTTGTAGCGTGAGCTACACTGGCCGAGGTTGAGCAGTTTAGCGTGGCTCCTGAGAAGCCGTCCTGCGCATGCGCGAGGAGCAGTGATGTCACACGGCGCACAGCATGTTGCTCGCTGCCCGGCGTCTTCGCCGACCTCTGTTCCGCACGGGGTGGCCGGGTACACCTGATGATCATGCTAGAGGTGGCCGGGTGTGCAACCGATGGCTCGTGCGTCGCAGCAACACTGGCGTACGCCTGTAGAACCAGCTTAGCTCTGGGGCAATTGGTGACGCTGCACCGGAGCGGCTTGATAAATATTGTCATTGAAGCAGCAGTGTTGTCATTGTCATTGAAGCAGCAACCGTGTGTTTGTCATTGAAGCAGCAGTAGGCATGATAATCAAGCTAATCCTTGACAACCAGGAAAGCTAAGAGTAACCAGCTGAACCTTAGCTCACGCTACGTATGTCCTGGCATAGCCGAGCTAAGCCACTGCTAATTTTTCCCCTGTTGTTAGCTGCTTTTGTCTAGCATTGTGGTATAAATGTGTGTTCTGTCGCCCCCCTAAACGTAAGAGGCCTAGGCAGTTGCGGAGCAACGAATCTGATTTCAACAGTTTCTTCAAACCCGGCGGGCAATTCTGAGGCAGATTTGGCGGTCTCCAACACACATTATTAGAGTGGTGAAAAAGTGTCCACAATTCGATGCTTCCATCAAAAATGTCTTTGCGGTTGCCACAAAAACACCATTAAAGTCACCTACGAAGGCAAATTGATATCTGGCTGGCTTAGGATCAATATTTTTATGACGCCTCTCATTCACATCGACTAAACCATTTAAAGATGATTCGAACTGATCTCTAATGGCAGGCCGCTGGACTGCGGAACAGGCGCTCTTGTCGCTCCCCTGCGAATTGAGAGGGGAGTCCGGAATGTAATTTATGCTTCATTCCAAAGTTTGTGCACGTCCAGAACGTGACTTCAAAGCTACTGCTGGCACCGCGCGAAGAATCCAGGCGCACGGGAATAAAACAACCTAAAGAAAAAAGAGACGTGCGTGGGTGCGTCTGTGAGAGGAGCGGTGCCAGCGAAATGTAATTCTGCTTTCTCTGGAGAGCATTTTCAGAGAAAGTCCTGAAAGTATCACGAAATTTGTCACGGTGTACGAAAGTGGCGATAGTCCGAAAAAAACCAACAAAGAGGCATCTTTCTACGTGAGCAAGTCCTCCTAAAGCACTCCTGGCGTCTTATAGCTCAACCGGAAACAATGGCTACTAATATCTGAATTTCAACACTTCATCATTTTGCGAAATAACAAAAACTTTACACATATCAGTATCTGGTTTACTGCTAACCCGTGAACCTGGTCGCCATCCGCCGCATCTTGAAATCATTAGAAGAGGATGAAAAACAAAGAAATAAGAACACGCACGCAGGAAGCACCTTTAGATTTACCTTTGAAATGACATAACGAGGCAATAGTAGCCGAAAGGACGTCACAACATTGGTCTTTTGTGAGGATTACATTGGAAAAACTAGTATCTTAACATGTTACTCGGGTTCTTTATTTAAAGAACAATACATGCCTTCATGCCGCAGGGCTAAGACAACTTTTAATAAGAATACTGTTTAGGTGTAGACAAACCCGTCCGGCGTAGACAGAACACCCCGAGTGCACGTTAGCGCGTGCCTTGCGGCGACCGCCCGGCATCGTCCAGGCTTGGGCGTGGGCTTACGCCACATGAGGTGCTCCCGCCTTTATATAGTCGTCGTCCGTGTAGCGACCGGCGCGCCACGGGTCCGCCGCGGCGAAGACGATGACGACGAATTGCTCAAGCCATCCCTTCAAAATCCATACGTGAATACGGCCACCGGACCCGCTGAAGAAGTGGAAGTCTACTGAGACGAGGACGCTCTACAACAGGATTTGCCCTACTGGGCTGTGCCGCCGGACGACGACCAAAGGGATGACGACGATTGCTACTAAATAAAGAACTGTACATACTTTACTGCTATTTGCTTGAGAGGGCCGTCCAACACGGCTTTGCGGTGCTTGGGAGACAGACAGACAGACAGACAGACAGACAGACAGACAGACAGACAGACAGACAGACAGACAGACAGACAGACAGACAGACAGACAGACAGACAGACAGACAGACAGACGCAAATTTCGTGGTTTGAACATCCCACGAAAGACTATCGTCTTTAATGAAATTGTTTTACTAATAAGTTGGAGTTACAATGCCGTACAATCCCTGATAAACATTGATTTCGTTCAGGCATTGAGGTTATGAACACCCGATACAGTCACAAAAGCGCCGGAGAAACACCACCCCGGCTAAAAATTTGCATTGAAAACATGGAAACCTAGTTATATTGCACAGCGACTGTTAAGAGAGATGGCATATCCTGCATGGCTGTCCTCCTCAAAATACCTCCAGCACGTAAAGCGACAAAATTATGGCCATCTCCACCAGTTCGGGCACACAAAAATGTGCCATCAAGAAAAGAAAAACACAATTTTCTTTAAAGAATTTGCCTTTGGTAAGTCTCTCAACTTCATTCTAGCCACAAAACATGTTTTTAACAGAAAAAAACGAATACATAAAACTCATGTTTCGCACTAGAGGATCTTATCAAAGACGCAATAGGGATGGCGATAAAAGCTCGGTTACCCCTCTGTTGCATGGGCGTTAGCATTCAACTGGTGCAGTCAAACGAAACTTAAGGCCCATTCCCATTCCGCAATCATATTTTGTGGCGGTGAATTTCACTGGCAGCCGCCAACCTCACAAACAAGTCGCTGTCACTTCATCAGGAGATAAAGTGGCATGGGATTCGAACTTGGAAGTGATTCGAAGCCGGAAGGTGTTGAAAGTTCGTTAAAAATGACATCATAATTTGGACAGAGCATTTCTTGAACGAGCCAAACTTTCATAGCCCTTCTAAGTAGGCCATTAAGACGGAGGTTTAGATAACTGTGCGAATAATACACGTTTCGATAGCCATATTCCTGACAAGTCGGTAAATTTTGTAGTCGAGAACAACCTGTGAAACGAAATGAATAGTGCTGCGCTGAGAGATCGATCCTGGTCCGTTTCTAATTGGATGGGTTTTATTGGCTAGACAGCATGCATAAGAAATGAGAGGAAGTGTTGCTAAATTAAAGGGCCGGAAGCGCCCAGTCGCCTAACACGACTGCAGAATAAGATTGAAAATAATAAAATTATAACGGATGCGTTATGATTCAACACGAAAAGCAACCAGGGAAGACGATGGCTGGCTTGACCAGCCAGAGTGGCCTGGTTGCTAAAGCATCGACGAAGGTGGGCCGAAAAAGCTGACGTTCAATAATCAGTTGCCGCAACAGAACTTCCGTACCTCCAAAACGTCTCGTAAAACTTCCATTGGCAGATGGAAAGCAACAAGGTTCTCTCTTCTTTTCAGTGTCCCGTCTTCGTTGTGCTTTCTTTCACTCCCCGTTGCTTCTCGCTAAGTGTTTCGTTTGCTTGTAAAAGGAATGATGATGAATAAATCTTTATTTGTCAGCTGGTGGCAGATGTTAGGCGCACCGCCCGGTGGGGGGCTTCCCTATCCGGGATACCCTGAGCTCGGCTGGCGGTTCCAGGCCCTCTTCACGAGTTCACGCTGGATCCCAAGGTCCGGGCTCGTCAGGCGGTTCACCCACTGCTTGTAGGAGGGGGAAAAAATTACACACCATCTTCCCGTGGGGAACCCTGATGAGGATGCGAAGCATCGTGGCGGTTCCGTGTGGGTTCCATTGTGTTGCCGTTATGTTGAGTGATCTGGTTTTTACTAGCGCTAGAGGGAATTCCGCGTCAGGGTCCACACCGGTGGCAAGGCACGCAAGTGCGTTGTGTTACGGGTGAGTAGGCGGTGGCTCTCGAGGCGCCGAAACTCGTCCCACCATGTTCTTGTCGCTGTTGTCTCTGTAGTAGAATCGGTAGTCTCCGTCAGCTTTGGTGAGGTAAAGGTTGTTGACATTGGTGCACCGGCTGAGAGCAATGTACACGCCCTCCTCTTCGCAGCTTTGTCTTCTCGTTCTTCTTCTTCTTCGGCGGTTCCCCTACGGGAAGATGACGACGGTGGTTGAACGCGAACCTATCTCGTGAGGATTCTTTGGTTAACCAATCCCTAGGGGCATACTGCCACAATCAGCATCAGAGGGCACTGCGAGACGGAGCTGGTTGAGCTGCAAGGGCGCGTGGCGCTTCCCGCCACAGCTTCCCACGGGAAATTCAGCATCCCCCTCTAAAGTTTTCAGTTCGTCGTTTCCGTTGACGTTCAGCTTGGCGTGCCTTCATTGTAGCTTCTTGACGTAGTTTGAATGAGTCAAGGACATAAGGCGCGTTCGTAGCACTTGCTCCTGTCCCGGATTTGTAGTGCAGTTGGAAGAGCACCGGTACCTCCCGTTGCGGCCAGAGAGTCGTGGGATCGAAACCGGGCGCCGCTAGCTATTTCTTTTTTTATATAGTGTAGTATCACGGCACTGTGGGTGTAAGGAGGAGAGTTGCGCATGCGCAGTGAGCGTGTGGACGGCGCCGCCATCAACGACGCAGGACAAGGCGAGCCTAAGAAATGCTCCGCATTTAAAACGACCTCCACGCAGCCGCGGGAAGTTTCAGCGTTATAAAAGCAGGCCGTATAGCAAGCAGCAGTCCCACCGGCTGGCGGCCGAGAGAGTCCTAAAACCGCGTGAAAACGCGCTCCGGCGCACTTCTGACGGACAGCGCGCGTACGGTGAGCCGATCCTTCCAGAAAGCCGGTTGTGCCGATGGCGATGTTCTAGCGGGTGCCGATGCCCATTTTAGCTTCGTTAATACCCGCATCACGGGGCCTCCACATAGCCTTCAGCGTGGTACAGAACCTGCCACTCCTGTGATCTCTCGTATCTAAGGTTCGTGGCGCCTGCATGGCGTGTGTCCTCTACGTACGGGAGTCGGGAGCGGAGGAAATAAACGCTCGTTGCCCGTGACGTGCCGAGTGCGGGCATAAAGGCTGTCACGGCAATGCCGCCGCCCCTCCTTCTATGCTATAATTGCACCCCCACAAAGATTAATAAAACGACAACGCGAGCCTAAACATAGACCAGCGATTCGAAAAGCTGTGTTGAGCTGCGGAGGAATAAGTACGTGGTTAAACTTGAGAATGAAAGTCGATTTCTCGTGGTGGTGAACAGGCGCTCTTTGTAACAGAAGATGACTCACTGGGTCGGTTTGTAGTTTATGACTTGGAGTAGAAAGCGCAAAAATATACCATTGCTTCCTAAAGGAAGTTAATTAAGAAGGGCGAAAGTTGAAAGTGCGTCCAACGTTCGCTGAAAGTGCGTCCAATCTATCGTGAAACCTTATCATATTCAAATCACCAACATAGAGCGAATCCATGCGATGATTCTTCGTGCACGAAGTAAACGAACGAAAAATCTAAATGCATACGTGCTTGATATAAAGGTATACTATCGCATGTACTCCTTCGTCATGATTGATGCGTGTATTTTGTTGTCTAGGACCGTTTCTTTTTCGAGATTTTCAAGTAACCATTTTGACACACCAGAAGCGCGGTTGTGTCCCGAAGCGTGTGTCCAGACACCTTATCAGAGCTTTTCGGTCGACCAGCTTGTCTATGGGGGAATGCATTAGTTTAGTGAAAGAAAGCCAGCTGTTCCATTAAGAGAGCTTTCGCTTTAAGAGCTTTCCCTTTAAACGTGCGCCTTGATAAAGGACCCTTCCCGCATCCTTTCTCCCCAAGCTTTAGATCGCGCTGGGAGCCAGCAAAAAGCGTACTAAAATAGCTGCGAGTTATACAAAATCCACCCAACATCGGAGCGCGCGTAGTGAAAGGGAAACTGCCACGCCGGAGGCGGGTTTTGAGAAAAGGTGACGGAACTTGTGCCAGGAAAGAGAAACGTGTGTGCGTGCGGGCGCCCGCGCGCCCGTTGAGATGACAGCGTGTTGGTCCTTTAGTTGCATACCTTTCGCGTCGACATTTTCGCCAGTAGAACTTCCGTTATTTCGGTTGTTTTTACACTGGTTACAAGGACACGGCATCATATTCCTCCCACTCTCGACAAGGCGACACCACAAGGAAAAAAAAACTATGAGAATTAGTAATTAGTAACTTTCCCACATAACAATCCTCACTCGCTCGGATGGAGAGAAGAAAGACCAAGAAGAAAGCAAGCTAAAGAATTTGGTAAAATGGGGAAAATAGTGGGTACACACAACCTTGAATTGGTTTACTGAAATTTGAATGAAGAAAATCCAGCCACGGAATATACGGCGTACCATTTTCTAAGTGGTACAACAACTAGAAGTTCAGTTGAGCACAACTTTGTTGCCGGGACGAACGAACGATACCATGCACGATACATAGCTTTTATCTAGTGTCAGTTCATTTCTTGTTTCAGCAAAGTCTCACGACGAGATTGCGTGGCAGGGCGACCAAGCCACACCCACGCGAGATCATTCCACCAGTGAAGCCTAGGTCGGGCCCTACTTACAGTGATCAGCGGTTCACGGATCAAATGTGCGCTCCGCACTATAAACAACGGGATCGATTGAAGCCACGGCTACCAAACCGTCGGCTCTAGTTGGGACTGCGGCAATGGTCGAACCTTCATTGTCTAAAGCTAGGTTGTCCTGAAGGGGCGCAAGGTCGCCAGACAGAGATCTCGCAGCCGGCTGCCGATTTACATACGGCACCAGTGCAGAGCTCGAAGAGTTGGTCTTTTAGGCCAACAGGGTTTGCGTCGTGGATTCCGTCAAAGCTCCCGTACTACTGTCTGAGTGTCGCCTTCTGAATCTAGCAGCGGCACATCGTCCGAAACAAATTCGGTCGACGGCACCGTCGTCGTCGTATCTGTGCGATCCGGTCGGCTCAGGGGAGTGTCCGTTGCTGCTGTTTCCGCTTTAGGACTTGACAGGGGCAGGAGGGCGAACGGTTCGTGAGAACGTCCCAGTTCCCGAAAGTCGTCGGTGGGCGCATATCTCGCGGGCTGTGAGGAGGAGTGCGATGCCGTGCAGGATGGTCCGGGCTGTGGCGCGGCTGGGGTGCTGACGCGCGGCATCCTGGTGGTGGCTGGCTACGCGAGCAGTGGCGGTATCAGCTGTTCGTGCGGCTGCCGCACGGCGATGCTCTCGACATCTCCTGATGGCGCTCCCTGTGGCGGCGGCCGGCAAGGGGGATTACCCGCGGCCAGTCATGACGCCCGCTTGAGTGCCAGGGCTGTACATCCTGCAACATGGGAACTGCACCGCGAATAATACATGCGATGAGATAGCATGCTAAAGTGTAGGTTTATGAAGTGATAACAGAGCGGAAAAGAATGTGACACGTAAGGTGCCAATTTGATGTTGTTCCCAGCGCAATCTATAATTCTTGAATATCTCCCACAAGCGATAATAAATGGGTACGGCGTGTTGCAAATTAGCAAATCTTTATTTGCCCAATTAAACATTTATTTATTCCCGTACCTTCAATGTTAAAAGAGCGTTGCAGAAAGTGATTGCTCTTTGACAAGTAGTAGGAACATAATTAGGGCATGATACAAAGGAATCAGCATTTAAATGCGACGTCATGAACGCAACAGCAAAGATTTTTTTCACTGCCAATGAAAAAGCGCAATATCTCTTCTTCTGTTGGTTCCTATCACTCGGCACATTCCAGCAATCGAATCGCCAAGTAAATAAAGATTACATTCATCAGGCACGTACTTTGCAACTCTCCTGATATTAATTGCGTAATCCGTAAGTTCGTGTGTTGCTCCGTCAAGTGGCAGGCGGCGCCCTGTGCGTTTGATCCAGTAGCTGTGCAGAGGCCATTTAATGCTTGCGTGTGCAAGCCCTTTCCACCCACCCCATGCTCGCATAAAGAGACCACGTCCGGAGATGTGCACGTGCCTGGACGGGAAAAGACACCCGCCGAAACGTCGCTTCTGGTGCCATAAAAGAACAAAGTAACACCCAGCCTTTCAGCTTGCGGCCATATTTTGTGCGCCGTCCATATGGAATATTGTGTGCACCCCGCAGCGGCCCCAATCTGCGTACCCTGAACGCCAGATTTCTGACCAACACAGTTACCCATCACTTTCACACTACAAAATATTCATTCTCAACGCAGATATACTAACATAAGAAATATACAACGAGATGTAGAAGCAAAAAGGAACGCTAATTATACAATACACAAGTGATTGTGAGTTGCGAAAGGAATTCGCGCGCAGCGGTAATCATGGCGATTGATGTCGCAGTATTGTTTCATTCATGTGATCTTTTAAAATCGAAGCGATGACAGGACACAATATCTCCACAATTACGGATGTTTAATTGAATAATGGTAACAGTTTAGATTACTAAACGTATAACGACAATGCAAAAAGCTCGTTATTCTAACCACAAGGCGAAGCCGTCTTAGTTCTAATTAACGAAAATTTGAAGCAACATAAGTCGACATAAACCAGAGTATTCTGCGATTTGACAACGGTAGGGCATGCCAACCATTTAATCCTTGAAGACGTCCGTCACAGCGGTCCGCATTTTTTTCTGGAGTGCAACAGCCTTTTTGCAATACAGGACGAATACGGGGGAAGGCCTCCTCTTCGCCTTGTTCAAAACTGAAGAACAGACGGGTAGTAAGTATTCAATCAGGTAATAAATTTTTCGATTACTTTTCGTAATGAATCAAAACGCAGCCGTCATAATTTTATTACTATGGATGTTATGCTGCAGTCATGTTAGTAGACTTGTCGCATCCTCCCTTTAACAGATATACTTCCTCATATGCATGTGTGAAGCCCAAGAAACTCGCCCCATTCCAATCGGACCAGGATCGATCTCTCGGAGTGGCGCAAATACAATGCACACAATTCCTGATAAACCCTCCTTTTGTTAAGGCATCGCGCTTGTGAACACCCAAATCACTGGAAAAACACCGCCACCGCAAAAGATTCACATCGAAAACACTAAAGCCTAGTTACATTGCGCAGACCCTTAAGGGAGGTGGCTTCGCTGTATGCGTGTCCTCCTTGAATTCCACTGGCGTAGTTAACGCGACAGACCTCTGTCTATCTCCACCAGTTCGAGCAGATACACACTGAGTAGATCAGCAGTGGTAGGGAAAAGCCGTTAAGACATAGTAAAACTTAGTTAATTAAAAAAAAACTGGCCTTTGGTGAGTCTCTCAACGTATTTCCAACCACAAAACGTTTTTAACCGAAGAAACTAAAAACGATTTTAATCTTTGATGTTTAATTTATAGGCCGTTAGTAATGACGCAATAGGGACGCTAATTAGAGCTTCGTTGTCCGTCAATTACGCTTATAAAAATACCAGCTGTACCTAAAAGCATTCCATGATGGCACGGAAGCACAGAGGCGGCATTTGGCTAGTGCATGACATTTAATTTGACATCGTGTTCTTCGAAGTTGAAGAAAAAAGCTTACTTAGAACACATGTCTTTCACACACCAATATATTTTGCGCCCAGTATTTAGTAAAAGTGCGACGGCGTCAGAGACTCATACGAGATGCACCGAGGTATGACGTCTCTTGTAACGCACCCAATGTATTGCGCTGGTCACCGCGTTGAAGGGCGCAGGCGTGTACGCTCATACACGCTGTACAATAAATATTTTTCAGTACTGTTCCAACAAGTGTGTATCGGTGGTTTTATAGATACGAGAAATTGGGGGGTTGATTATCCGCCACCAGGAGACTTCGGCTGATGTTAGTCGATGTGCCCCTGTGGATTAAACCGGCCTTTTCGGGGTTCGTCAACTGAGTTTTGCGTCTGTCTCTCCCCAGAAACTTCGGTGTCCGCGTAGGCGTCCCTGGACAAAGCCTCTGGATTTGGAGGGAAAGGGCACTATTTTGTCGCGATTGAATCCTTATTATTACCAACTCGTGCACGCGCCTTCCTGAGACATGGCTTACAGAAATAAAGGTCACAACACCGGGGTTTAAAAAAAGAGCTAATGGTTCTCTTTTCGCGACAGAATGGCATGATCGAAACATTTCTTACCGGCCTCGGTCGGCGAACACGGGTCGATAGTAGGGCTGGAGGGAGCAGAACAAACGCAGGCCTGTTTGGGGTTGGTTGGTTGGTTGTTTGCCTCAGACCATGGCACATACCAAGCGGGGGTTATTGGCCAAGAAGCTTCTACATAATCAGGATGTGACCTATATTTTAGATTCAGAAAGAAAAATGAGAAATAGTGTGAACGTTTAGCTGGCTAGCAGGAAAACCGTCCTGTCGCCGCAACATAAGAATGAAGGGCAGACACAACATCTCTGTGGCAGACTCCTAGGGCGGAAGCGCCTAGTGACAGGACCTCGGAACTAGATAGCGGAAGGTGAAGGCGTCTAAAGGTTAACTCCAGATGCGTGCGTCGCATTGGGGAGAAGCTGCGGCAGTTAAATAGGAAATGTTCTATATTTTCCGGTTCGTCGCAGTAAGGGAACTGCGGAGATGGAGCCAGACGAGATTTATAAAGATAAAAATTTAGTGGGGGATTTTTGCACCGAAGTTTAGTGATTGCTACCTCGCATAGCCTTGTTTCACAAAAACATCGGCTTCCATGCATGACGAAGGTGGCTATAATCTCTAGAAGATAGAAGGGCGTCTTGCTTATAAGCCTGGAGTAGCTGTAGACGCCTACATCTTGCTCCCAATAGAAAGCTATCATTATGGACATTGCACCATCACAGGGCCACAAATAAAACAAGCTGGCTAATTGATCGGTCACTTCATTGTATGAGATTCCTGCATGTCGTGGAACCCACACTAGCCGAACCTCACAGAGCTGATGGAGAACAAATGATCGGAATTTTCGGATAATTGGGGAATGTTTTTCGGATGTTAATGCGAAACACACAGAGGGGGAGTCAGAAAGTATAACAACATGGGAAAATCTATGCTGTGATCTCTCGCGGTATTGTTGTTGTTGTTTTTCGTCTCACGGCGCGTACCCAGGCGGGGGAGTAGCCAAGAATTGGGCATGAAGGGGACTAATGCGCCCGCTCACAACTTCAAGGTAGGTAACTAACCATTTACATTCAGAAACAGTCTGTGATTACAAGATAGAATTGGTTAAAAATTGAACGTTGCGGTTGAATTTGAGCACACGTACTCGTAATAATCAGAGTTAACAGGGAAGACGCCTGCTCTCGGACACGTATTCATGAACGGCTGCAGCCACCCCTCTATGACAATATCCACGTGATGTGGCCCCAAGCGAAAGTAGTACGGGCATTGAAATAGAAGTCCATTTCGATGTAAATGCCCGCCAAGGGGACTTTCTCTCATCATTGAAAAACCTTGGCAATGTAATAGGAAGTGCTCTAGTGTCTCATGTTCATCGCAAATAGTCCATAGGCCGGGGGAGGCGAGAGCAGACCTGTACATATAGAAGTTCAGCTGGGGAACCCTACGCCTGAAGTTGGTTAATGTGACCTCGCATTGACGAGATCCTCATAAACGGGAATTCCAATTATGTTTTAAATGGGCATACTCTTGAAAATTATTGATGATCCCTTCCTTCGTTCTCGTTAGGCGTTGAGACCTACGGAACCTTGCTCCTGCTGCAATAACCAAAACAAGGCAGAGATCAACCGAAGGGCCATCCAAGGAGATCGCGCCAATCAGTCAGCATCTTTATTAAGGAGTAAACGTTTCGTTCCCGGGAACCCAAATGAGGCTAATGTCTCGCAAATAGGAAGGAGGAGAAGAAGGAGGTAGCCTTCATTGTGGGAGGAAGAATCTACTTCAAGTGGGGGAAGGGCAGTAGAAGGTGGGGGGTTTGTAACTTGGGACATCTTAAATGCGTACAGTACGACCCAGAACAGGTGGGCGCCTTGAGAAGGCTGGAGAGGCCGCGTTGGGTGAGGAGAACAGGCTCACAACTTTAAACTGCTCTTTTTAGAGAAAAATGTGCAATTAAAGCCAGCATGGAGGGTTCCAGTGTTCGAGGGTCGATGTAAAGAGAGGTTGTATTTGGAGGAGACTTGCAGGTTCTGTAGCGCGTGAACTTCGGGCAGTGCCAAATTAGGTGCTGGAGATTGGCGGGTCGGAGGAGGCGCAGCAGGGACATCGAGGTGGTAGAGACGGGGTGTACCATTTACGGAAGGTCTCATGGGTACGGCTAGCATTGACAAAACATTTGTCAATGAAAATTTCGGCTGATCTTGGGAGCGAGGGCAGGGCAGATAAAAAGCCGGTTGGAGTCAGCGGCCTTGAGGCGGTCTTTTTTTTTTCTTTTTGTAACGTAGAAGCTGTATCGCTGGTGGTAATGTCTCAGTAGGTCGAGGAGCCAAGTCGGGTAGCAGCGGAGGACTAGAGGTTATACACTCCCGCGCAGCCGAGTGGGCTGCCTGGTTCCCCGGTGATGACTGCTCGTGTCCGGGTCACCAGTCGATGCGAACATGAATGCCGCTAGATTTCAGGATGGAGATCTGGTGAATGATTTTGTTGGCGATGGTATTGGTCGACGTGGGACATTTTCGAATCTGTAGGGATTCGAAAGAGTCAAACATGATGTAGTCTATGGCTTGAATGATAGCATTGAGTTCCGATTAGAGGATGGTAGCACATGGAATATTAAGGGATCGTTTGCCTTGGATGGAAGGGAGGTCAGGTGAAGCCCATGCGGTGCCAACTAGCGGAGGAGAAATGCTCGCGTCGGTGTAAATGTCGATTTCGTGGGGGAGTTTAGTGTTTCGGAGAGCGTTGATGCGGGCAGCGCGGACGGGGCGGGCGTTAGGCGGGACGGGATGAGTGGCCGTAGAGTCCGTGACAGAAGGGCGGCTCCACGGAGCGAGAGGCGATGGGATGCCGGGGGGTTCTGGCGCCTTGAGATTGTCCCAGGCGATGATAGAGACACCTTAAAGAAGGGATTGAAGGGCGCTTATGAAGGGATTGATTCACTTGCTCTTCAATTATATTTTCCAATGGGGGAAGAGCAACTGCAGCTTGCAAGTTCTCCAGACGAGTATGTTTTGGTAGTCCGCTGATGGTTCGAAGGGTGGCTGGGTGTAGGTGTTGAAGCGTTCTTATGGCCGTAGGCACAAGCAATTTCAGTGCACCAATCAGGGGTGAATTTTCGGGGGATGACAAAGCGGAACAGACTGATAGTGAGTCAGTAATTACAGCTATATTCAAGTGCTGTGGAGGTACTTCTTTTTAAGGCAAGTACTACCGCTATGAATTCGGTTTCAAATATTGGAGTGATATCTGCTAAACGCAGCGAGACTGACCAGTTAAGGTGTGAACTAAACATGGCGACACCTGCCCTCTCTTCACGTTGCGATAAGTCTGTTGCCACTATTACATAATCATTCATGTTTGCAAATTGGCCATTCAGGAGTCCCGTAGGTAATTCCGACAAAAGCATTTTGGCGTTATTGGTAAAAATATTATGAAAGGTTAGAGGTGCTGGAGGGACCTCACAGGGCATCTGCATTATTGTCAGTATGTTGATTTCCAATGGAGAAAGTAATGCCTCGGCGTAAACACACTAAGGACGAATAACCCTCCGCGCGAGGCAAGGCGTGCAATGCTTAGGAAAATGATGGTGATGGTCTTTACGTGACAGCAGAATTTCTATTTTTCTCCACCACCAAAAAAACGACCCCGCAAATCTAAGAACATTTGGTGTTTCTGTTTAGGCACTTAATGGCATGTCTTCTACGTGACGAGGGGCGGCTGTATCTTGACGAGGGGCGGCTGTAAGAGTGTTTTCGCAATTTAAATAAGCAAGGGTTGACATACGACATTGAAAAGACAAAGCAAACCTATTTAGTGGAGTTGTGCGAAGTGGCACTATGCATGTTTTGGTAAAAGGAAACATTTTTTGTCGCTTTCCTTAAAAGAAAGTCAGCTGTCAGAACTTCAGTGATCAAATAAGCGCATACAAAGTCAATGCGAAAACTCCTCCCTGAAATCCCGTATAATAAATGTCGCATCATCCGAAAAATAAACCATGTCTAGGTCGAGTCATCACGCAATTAAATTATGGTTCTCTCTCTGCCCGTGGCGTCAGTAGTGAGCCGGGCCTTGAGGAGCCTTGACGCAATCTTCTAATGGTAACTTGTCAACTGTTGCCCCAAACATGCAACCATTGCTTAGTTACGTCAACGCGAAAACACCTAAAATTGTTAGTGTGAGAGTGCGAACTCTAAAATACGAGTGGAACAGCTGAAGTCAATTCTTAGGTTTAATCATGTCAAGAGCCGTGCTGCTGCTTGTCGTGGCGCATTGTCACCAGGAGACACTTCATAAGCCCCATACGTGGTGAACCTTTCGCATTCCTTTGCTACCGTCTCGCATCGTGTACGTTTTGGTCGGGCCCAGCTTCAGCTCTGGCGTCGAAAAGCTACCGCGAGATTGGCGATAATTGTACGACTGCTTGACGTTGGACAGTTCGGCTGCCTTGGTGGGACCGCTGAACAGTCGGACGGAGTCAGCGTCAGGCCGACTTTCCTCACTCGTTGGAGCGGACGTGTCGGCCACCTTGCGCCAGTCATCCACTTTTACTAAACGGGGAGGTGCCTTCTTGTGCAGCGGGGGCGAGGACACGCCAGAGAAGTTTACCGTTCTACGTGGCACGGTGCCTGGCGCCTTCTTGGCGCTCACGCCGAGCCTCGGTGTGGACGTGCCCTTGACGCCGCTTTTAAGGGGTTTCAGGCCCATGGCGCAGCTGCTGGGAGTGACGCTGGTAAAGATCGAGGGGCTACGGTCGACCCTGCCGCGGCTGCTCAGCTCCGTCTCGCTATTCTGCCGCTGAGACAGCCTTCGACTGCGCCTTGTCCCGCCCGCATGCTGCTCGGCTTCGACGACGGGCGCTTGGTCTTCTTGGAAGCCGATATGCTTCCTCGTCTCTGGCACTTCTCTCTTCAGGCTTGGTGCGGCTTCAGCGTGCGACTGCATTGGGGGCGCATTCTCCCCGACTGCCTGATTGCTCTCCTCGTCCTCGGTCAGGGTCGTGTAGTAAGGGTTCGCCTGAAGGTGTCCTTTCCGGATCCTCGCGAGGAAGGAGCGAAAAAACCCACGCTTTGGCTCCTTTGGTGCAGGAGCTGCCAACGTTGTTGGTGCAGGAGCTGCCGACTTTGATGGGCGTGGCGGTGGTATGTTCGGGCGGACGATGTCGTCGTAGTTCTGGAAAAGCATGCTGGCCTTGCGGAGCTCGTAGGCGGGTGAGCCCTGGTGGGACGGCTCTTTCATCTTGAGACCTCCCATGGTTGGAGACTTCTTCTGTTGCACCTGCTGCGGAGCAGGAGAAGTTGACCCAGCGGGTTCCGTGATCCCGCGCTCTCGGCTTCGCACGGAAGCTGTGGCGCCACCAACAGCTCCATTGCTGGAAGGACCTCGACGCCAAAGTTGTTCTCTTATGGCTTGCCGCCTGTATGTGCCTTCGGGTGGCTGAATGAACACCACAAAGAGTACGACCACTGCGGAGATTGATAGGAACACGACAAGGCAGAACTGCTTGCCGAATGCAAGGAGAAGAACGACGAAGAGACACAAGGATGTGATGAGCAGGAGCCAGCAGGATAATACCGTGTAATGGTCTTTGTCTAACCGCGATATTAGGCTGTTCCAAGTCTCTCGTCTCGTCGCCTTCAGTGTGCCCTGCGTCTGCGGGGCGCGCAAGACGCGCGGTCTGGAAGAAAAGAAGGCACAAAAAGCAGGGTCTGATATCTAATTTCGGAGAAAAAATACAGCCAGTAGTAAGGTAGTGGACATACTTACGCTCCAGGATGCACGGAGGGTGCATCTTCAATCTCTCTTGCGGTATCCGACATCTATACTAGCAAATCGAAAGATGATTAGCGCACAGGTATAGCCACAGCGCCGAGAGCAGTGCTAAACAAACTTCTTCTTTCGCGAATTTTCGGGCATGCCACTCCTTGAGCGCTGTATGCAAGAAGAACTGAATGCACCAGAACGGGCGAGCAGATATCGTCAGGCCGTCGGTTCATGCCGAGGTAAATTTCTTTCGTTCGTTTAACTTGTTCGGTTCCGAGAAATTCCTAAATATTTTTTTCTGGGGAAAGCATAAGAAAATAGGATGTTTGATGGCGTAAAAGCGTCAGTGTGATCAAGATATAGTGCTTCCTCGTCGACTTCGAATGACGTACATAGCCATGAAATCGGATTCATGATTGTGTAATATTAAGCGCCGATGGAAAATCTAGAATGCTATGCAACCTTTCTTCCCCCCGCCCCCGCCCTTTCTCCTTCTTGCAATAAAATCGTTGCAAAGATAAGGTCCGAGAAGATCTCTTTATTTATCAATATACAGCAATATAGTCGCGTGCAAGCCTAAGCCTTCGGAAGGGATTGCGTGGCGACACCCTGCAGCAGCGAGAGTTTCACATACTGGTTGCGTACAACGTGTAGTTATGATACGTAAGAGACAATGCAACAAAAACACCGGAGAAAGGTTCAGAGGAAATACAAATACAAAACACTAGAAAAAACAACAAACAAGAAACACGGGGGCCATAAAATGAAAATTGATGGATTGATTGTAGGGTTTCGCGTGCCGACGGCGGGCAGGCCGTGAGGCAGGCCTTAGTGGAGGGCTCTGAATCAATTTTGACCCCCTGGGGATTTTTAAAATGCGCGGAAATCTCGTACATACGGGTCGGGGGTGTTTGCTTTCCGCCTCCACCAGGAAAGCGGCCATCGCGGCCTGGAATCAAACCCGCGTCCTCACTCTCAGTATCACGACGCCTTAGCCACTGAGCCGGGCGCGGCGGGTCAAAATGAAAATTGCTGAGCACTTGGGTGCAGCCGACGTCAAAAGAAAGTGTCGGCGCTATCAGCTTACCTCGCGAGTTTAACGAAAACAGATAAGTTGGAACCTAACTTAAATATGCTGGCACACATTACGATCGTATGGCACTCACGTAGTTTGTTCGAATTCTTCGTATCACATCACATGACACGTGCCGTAGAGGTAAATATTTCTTGTTGCAGACCTTGTAATCACTTTACAAGAAATATTTCAACAAGACAAACTTTATTAAAATACGTTCATAAAAAACTAAGCAACCGTGCCGATTTATACACACCGATTGATTCATTTCGAGTGAGAATAAAAGAACACATTTGACAACATTTTTCAGAGTTCGATTAACCCTGCTTGTTGTTGTTGAAGAACAATGTTAAAAGCCGCACATGCCATAACGGAGATTAGTGTAACGTAGTATAGCTTCGGCCGTTAACCTCCTAATTGAGAAGGGCAGAAATACGTTCGCATTGAAAGTAAACACACACCGCTTCCTAATTACTTACAGATATACACCATGTGCAAGGTAAATATAACTGGTGGCGAAGCTTCGGACGAAAAGCGGTTCAGAACCTATTGCCAGAGACATCAACATGGGGAGTTATGGGAGTGGCGATTGAAGCGCGACTGTGTGTGGAGAGAACAAATACTAATAGCAAAAAAGATGTTTTATTCAACAATAAAACGACATTTATATTTTGCGATCAATATTAATTTCTGAATCACATTTATTTAGGCACAGTGTGCAGAGAATATATGAAAATGCTATGCATTATCAAAAGCCTTTTTTTTTGTAGCGCTCTTATAAGAATGGCACATGCCATTGCTCTGTGATGCAGTCAAATACAGTCGTTTTAGTGTTCGGAAAGGTGCGCGTTAAGTTCGTCGGCTAGGAAACGCCCCTCACGTATTTTGGTGTTGCGCATTTACATTCGTCTTTCCTTATTAATTTCGTGTGAACTTAATTTTCGCTGTGCGTGGAGTTTCGAGGTGCGTTGTATAGCAGGTGAACACGTTTACTAACGTGCCCGATAGGCACGGTGTCGTACGGGGCGATGCTGCCAACGGTTGGAGCGCTTCCCTCGGTACCTACGGAAACGATGGGCTGTACAAGGTTGCAACAGAATCTCCATAACGCCTGGCGTTTTACTACATTGTTTTCATCTCATTTCCACAAGGCAAGGCAATACTATAGTACTATTAATACGTGCACGGAGGTTGTGTAAGGGGACATAGTTGTGCTTCGAAAAAAAAATGGGTCGAAAGCTTTGTTATGTCACAGTTATCGCTTGATTGCACCTCAGGTTTGGCTTGGAGCAAGTGGTGTCAAATACTGTAGGTCTTCTCAGTGTATTCCAATACCGCAAGTACTGTGCACCAGTCAGATTCAAACGATTCGCTTTAATTGTCTATCTCAGTCCCTTCTCTGTTGCATTACAACGCTTGTAGTGATCGTTGCTTCCCGCGCTTGCATGCGCAAGCAATCCTTCCATCGCAGTACTGTGTTGTGCTTCTCTGTTCTGCGCTGCTGCCACGTCTTTCCTACTATGTGTTTTTACTTACTGCCGTGGCTTTCTTCTGCATTGGTCCATTTCTTCTCTTTTTACTTATCTGCTGCGACACTTGCCTAAACTACTATGCAACCATGAAATTGCAGGCGGGAATCCTGGGTGAAGTTCTGTAGAAACCCATGTCTACTTGATAAGACGCCGGGACAGCTGTGGTTCAGAGTGGTGTGCTCGCTGCTCTTTCGTGAATCCGCATTCCTGCAGCCCGGTTTTCTGCGTCACGATTCAGTGTCTAGTTCTTTTCTCTTGTTTTGAAGTAGTGCTGCTGTTGGTACTTTCATTGCTCATAATGCTATGTGTTGCGAGTAAAGTCAATTTTTAGGCGCGTAAAAAAAAACATAATGCATGTAGTGCTCACTAACATTGTGTACTGATTTTTATACGTGCTGATTTCGAACAGTGTAATAAAGTTGTTTTGAATTTATCCTGGAATAAAATTGAAATGTCTCGTTTATAGCATGACTATGCATCATTTCTTTTCTTAAAACTGAAGCCCACAAACCGCTCAAGCATTATATAAACCTGATCTATACTTAAGGCATGCACGCAACCTGCATATGTGGGACGCAATTATTAAGCAACCAAGCAGTGGCGTAGGCAGAAATTTGTATAGTGGTGAAGGATACAAGGCACGTTTTTAATATGAAGGAGAAGAGGGGGGAGGGCAGCAGACAAGTGGGGTCGAGTGTCATATTGAGCTCTGTATCCCATGGCAGAAACGGAATTCCGGGAAAGGGGGGGGTGGAGGGGGGGGGGGGGTACTCGGTTCTCGGTTTTCCAGGTTCTCGGCTTGCCACCTACCGCAATAAAGGTAAACAACTGCTTGCTTTTATACAGGAGTGGAAGACATGAATACAGAATAAAGTTCCAGAGAAAATGCAAGATGTTTTCAGCAACGCCGAGGCGAATCATACGACGTTTCTCTAGTCACGAGTCTATACTAGTTAAGCTGGCGTTGACTTGAAGCACACTCACCAAGGGCTCGCCAACTTGCGTCGGATGGCAATGACATGAGCCCTCAGCGATAAGAGGACTGCTAATGCTATTTTGAAGTCAAATTTTCGTACTAATGCCACCAAGATGACGTCACTTTTTGACGGGATCTTGCGTCAGATGCGGTTTACTTTTTTGTTCCGCCGGAAGTGTTCCCTCCTCACACAGTTGGCGCTAAGCCCCACGAGCAGCTTGAGAGCCGCCATTTTTTTCAACGTATCGCCCAGTTACATCTACCTTGCCATGTGTGTGTTCCAGGACAGGTCACTGGCCATGAACACCCTGAGATATTTTAACGATTGTACTCGTGTTACAGGGCGGTAACAGCAAGTGGTGCATTTGTACGTATGCAAATACACCGAATCTTTACTTGATAGTATTGATAGTATTTGGTAGTAATCATTATTTGGTAGTTTTATAACGCGAGGGACACAGGTTTGGTAGCCTCCACGTAAAGCGTTTTTTATTCTGTCCATTTGGAGGTTCTCTGTTCGCGTTTGACAACATACGGCCGGGTTCAAACAGCTCTGATGTTAAAAAAAAAAAAACGGAGGGTTCGTCCTACAGATTTACCAAGACATCGATTTCTCGAAGTGCAATAGTGTAATCCTCCTGTTTCTACTAACACGATCAGACCCGCCGCGGTGGCTCTGTGGGATTCCCGGCCGTGGCGCCCGCTTTTCTGATTAATAAGGCAAAAGCGAAAACGCCCGTGTATTGAAGATTTCGGCGCACGTTAAACATAACCAGGTGGTCATAATTAATCCGGGGCCCTTCACTACGGCGCGCCTCATCGCCTGTGTAGCGCCGGCGCATTAAACCCAGGAGTCGGCGGACTCACTGATGAGTCCACTCACCCAGATTCATTTGGACCCGAACTCAAGCGTAAGTTTGAGTTTGAGTGAGCGCGAGGCTAGTGTGGCATGATGAGTTTGTGCTTGAGTTAGTTTAAGCTTGACGGAGTTTAAGTCCGCCTGAGACCGAGTGAGATAGTCCCTTTTGAGTTTGAGTACATTGAGTTTGAGTACATCTGAGTACATTATGAGTTTTAAGTACATTTTGAGTTTGTGCACATTTTGAGTTCTGAGTACATTTTGAATTTGAGTAGATTTTGAGTTTTGACTAAATTTTAAGTTTGAGTGTATTTTGATTTAAAGGACATTTCTAGTTTCAGTACATTTTGAGTCCGAGTGAGTTCCGAGTATCGCGCTCACTGTGAGTTTGAGTTCGAGTGAGCGCAGATGTGCTGTACAGCAATTGATGAGTCTGAGTTTGGGGGAGTGGGGATTCGAAAATAAATTTGTGAGTGAGTTTGAGTGAGCCGCACCAACTTTGCCGACGTATGGTTAAACACCATAATAAGTCAATACTAACCATCAGAATTACTTCCACGCACGCCTGTCTGTTTTTTCCTGGCGTTTGGCGTTTGCCGAGGGCGCCTGCTCAGTTTATATTGCTGCTTTTTGGATCAACCCACGGAATGAACGAGGGACACGGCCGGAAGTGAAGAGGTTTATTTGTCCATCGAAGCAGATAAATAACATGCCTCGATGGAACTCTGCATCGGGTAACAAGCGCACATCACAAAAGGGAAACGCACAAAAAACAACAATCCAGGAATGCCTGCCGCTGGCCTACATACAAGTTGTAACATTTTGTACCACGCAGGGTACAACATAGACAGAGTGGAAAGTCAAGTTGTCGACAAATGCGAACAGTAGCTTCAGGGTCGAAACACCACGAATGTGGGTAGCAGTGCTACAGTCTTAGATAGTTACAGATACACACATGGTAAAGTGAACACTGCAGATAATTATGTACCGTATTTAGTCTGGTTACAAGGCTAATATTATAACTTCTTTTATTATGGTTAGAAGGGTAATATTCAACTATTCGTATTTCCAAACGTGCGTTGTTGACCTTGATGAAGCGGCACGACCAACCCGGGAGGAACGCCTCTTCCCCCAGCGTGGCGAGCTCCGCTTCCAGGTGTTCGAACAGACGCGTGCGCATGTGCAGCAACATTGGGAACAGAGCCTTGTGAGGCCGGGACCAGAGTGCCGCGAAACCACGATGCCTCCACACAACCAGGGCCCCCACACATAACAGAAAAGTCACTAGGGCATCGCAAGATTTTGTGCGCTCCCCTAGGCGTACCTTAAACATTCTAGATATCAGCGTCAAAAACGTCCTCGCTACAGAACACTGAAAGATTGCGTTTCGCAAATTTTCCTTTTGTCCGCATTGAGGGCACCGTGCTGACGGTGTTACGACCCCACGCTGTCAAGCGGTCTCTAGTGGGCAGAACGCCCAAACCACGCTCCCACCCGAAATCTTTGATGTCCGCTGGGAGGACCGAAGAAGTCAGCTGCCTCCAACGCGCCTTTTTAGAGCGCGCCTTCTGCCCCGCAGTGAGTTCCGCCACAGCAAGTTGCTCGCAAAGTTTGCTTGGGGCAATGTCCGAAATTTCCAAGTCGGGGATCTGTGCTAACAGTTCCCGAAAGCTTTTCGTGACATAGGCATAGAACGGCGGCCGGTTCCTCTGCCGAAGGGCCGATGTAGGGTTCACTGAAAAACACGCATCGTGATGCGCCCAGGAAGTAGTTCAGAAAGCTGCTTTCTATGTAGTCCGGGTTTCGCGTCAAATCTACACACCTACGCAACGCCAGGACGCTGCACATTGTCGGCATGCATGGAAGGCTGTATCAACCCGTGCTGGTTGGGAGCCGCATGAAAGCCCAAGCTACACTCTCCGTCTTTCCACCCCAAAAGAAAGAGAAGAACTTGGTCTCCAGCTTCCGCACTGCATTTCGGGGTGGACGAGCTATGCGCGCAACGTAATAAAGAGCGGAAGAAACGGATGCTTTAATTACGAAGCTGCTCTCCGAAAAGGACAGTTAAATTGCGCGGCTACCGACAGGCGCTCTTTGGCCTTCTTCACAATTCCCGTCCATGTCTCACGCGCCACCTC
The DNA here is from genome assembly GCA_013339765.2 of Haemaphysalis longicornis. Taxonomy (NCBI): domain Eukaryota; kingdom Metazoa; phylum Arthropoda; class Arachnida; order Ixodida; family Ixodidae; genus Haemaphysalis; species Haemaphysalis longicornis. Next base: position 150,661,331 of record CM023451.1, read on the forward strand.
TGCCGAGGCGTGGTACGTTACACCAAGGGGTATGAAGGCGGTGATCCACTCCACTCCTCCCCAAAGGTCTGAGGTGAATGCTCCGAATCGCAGTGCCTGACTCTTACCCCTGTTTATTTGCGCGCCAGACAGCTGGCTGTAGATGGAATAGAGGCGTGAGCACGCGGTAAAGCTGCTGTCGTCCCGCAAAAACAAAAAAAAAATTGTTTTAACTTGTTATTGAATTTCTTTCATTTTCGTTTGCGAAATATCCGTTTAGCGGTACAAGTGACCAAGTAAATGAAAAACCCGTTTCTCTCCTTCGTTTTTCCGCCCCCAAATCATGGTTTGCTTGATTGAGCATTCGCGTTGGAATTGCAGGATTCTGCGCGCACGGCGGAAAAAGATTGGTTTTGATCAATATTCCTCTTCCCCTGAAGTAAAGCAAAGTAGAATAGTATACGTTCTTGCGTTCCCTTTTGCTTCCTACATTCAGGCTGCATTTTGTACGAGCAAAAAGAAGAAAAAGAAGTGACGGAAGCTCACGCTAATGCGTAAGAGCCCTCACATCGAATTTCGTAAAACTAGTAGAAAGAATCTTGCTACATCGAATTGAAAACGTCTTAGAACGCGAGAACGTCTTGAACCCTAAACAGATAGGATTCAGGGCTGGCTGCTCAATTTGGTCGGCCCACATTGATTTGGAGAGTCGCATTCAGCTGGCACGCCAACGTAAAGAAGTGGGCGTGTTGGTTACCCTGGATATTGCTAAAGCTTACGATAGCGTTGAATACCAAATTCTTTTTGACACAATCCAGCGTTAATCATTTTCCAGACTACATTGTTTCGTGGATTGGCACTTTTTTGTCGGATAGAAAATTCTTTTGTTCACAGCAGGGCCTGTCCTCTCCAATATACAGTCAAACTCGAGGTGTTTCCCCAGGGGCTCTGTTTCTCTCTCCCGTGCTGTTCAATAAATTAATGAGCTCGGTTCCGGTAATCCAGACATTCAGGTGTATATTTACGCGGATGATATTGCTTTTTTCACTTTAGACAGGGATATACACACGTTGTATCGGCGTATGCAGTCGTATGTAAGCGTCTTAGAGGCTTGGCTGGAAGGGCTCCGCTTGACCCTAAATGTGAACAAATGTGCTCCTGCTTCCATTTCCAGTGAGCGGCCCAGTCTTCATATCTCTTAGTTGCCGGCAACAGGACATTCCTCAGGTCAATTCCTTAAAATATCTTGGTATTTTGTACGAATATACCCTCAATTGGCGTTCACACATAGATTACAATACTACCAAAGGGGCTCGGGCCGTGTCATTCTTGAGAGGGCTAAGTCACAAAGATTGGGCATGCGTCGTGACACCATACTAATGATTTACAAAATGTACGTCCGACCAATTCTAGAATTTGGATGTGTGCTATTTTCCGGGAGTCCCCACTACAAACTTCGCCCGTTGATAATGCTCGAAAGACAAGCTCTACGTTTATGTCTGGGTCTTCCCCGTTATGTACCAATTAAAATTTTATACATGGAAGCCCGTATTCCTCAATTAGTCTCACGCATGCATGCCCTCACCGTAGATGCCCTTTTTACGAGTCATGGAATCGCCCATATCCAGGCCGCAAACTGCCTTCGTTACATGGCCTTCATTGTTCTTCGGTAGTTCATGGCCGCGGTTCAAACAACCACAGGCGGTCTTTGTACAATCTCTGCTTGGCCCATTAAATGTGGCCCTCTTGTCGGCTCCAGTACTTGACAGAGTGTCGCACTTAGATATTTCTTTTGATGAAATCTTTCCCTCTAACGCGAAATTACTCCCTCTGAACCTTTTAACAGGCCTCCTACAGGATCATCTGAACAGTTTCCCATTCCACGCCATTGTTGCAACCGATGCTTCTGTCCGGGAGGAGAGGGCAGGCGTAGGTATTTTTTCTCCCGGTCTAGATTGGGGGCCTTTTCCCTCCGGCTTGCCTAACTTTACTACATCTTTCCACGCAGAATTTCTCGCAATAGTCTGTCCCCTCGTAAGCTTGGTTCCTCGAAACGACAGGCAATAATTCTCACGGATTCATTTTATGTTTTGTTCTCCCTTACTTCTTCAACTTCAATCCCCCTACGCCGAGTCCTTGCTTCTTTAGCGCCTTCCTCCCTTCGTGAACTTCGTTTGGTCTGGGTACCTGGACATGCAAGTATCTGGCTTAACGAATCGGCGGATGCTCTGGCTGGAATGGCATTGGGCGGTCCAGTAGTGGAGGTTTCTGCCGCCCATTTCCCTCATAACTTCGGCTCGCTTCCGTAGGCAGTGCTTACTCCAAAGTCTGCCTGATTCTACCTACGACGACTCGGAGCTCGAGCACCTCCGGTACTCATGGAAGTGCAGCATAAGCCAGTCGCGAGCTTGTGAAGTAACCCTCACTAGCTTTCGCTGTCGCGTTCCAAATTTAAATTATTACTTGCACCGCTCTAATCTGGCCCCGTCGCCGTTATGCGCCTTTTGCAAAGAACCAGAAACAATCGACCATTTCTTCTTCTCCTGCCGACGGTTCTCCTCGATAAGACGAAGATACCTAGAAAGTACATGCAGCCGGCTAAACCTCCCGCTGTCTGCTACAGTCATTTTGTCATTCGGGGCGAAGGAACTGGGATTCTGCCACGGGGATCTCTGCAGTGCGTTGCACTCATTCATCCTGGAATCAGGCCGTCTGCCGTGCTAGACAGCATTTAGCTTAACTGGATTTTCTTGTCAAGAATATGCGCACCAAGCTCACTGCTTCGTCTGTACCACTTCTTCGTGTTTCTTACTTCCAATTTTCATTAAATGGTGTTCGTTTTTACCTTTTTTTTCTTTCTTTCTCTAATCTCCTTACTTTTATTTCTCTACTCATCTACTGCTAATCTATCCTAATAATTAAAAATTTTTCTTTCCCTTCAAAACTTACCTAATTTCTTTCGGTAAGGCGCCCATTTCCTGGCCAATCCCCCTGAGTGGGTACGCGCCATTTCACTGGAACCACCACCACCACTTGAAGGTAACGAAGCTGTAGGCAACCTTCAGGGCCATCACGATGGTTTAAGCCCACGATTGCAGCAGATTTGCTTCTCCTTCTTTATTTTTCTTCTTTATTTTTTGGGGAGTGATAATCCTTGGACATCACCTTGGCGGGGCGTACGCTATGACGTGTCTTTCTCGTTCCGAGCAAGTGTCGCCACATTTAGAGCAAACGCTGAATTTTTTTGTCAGTCTTGGTGAATCTCCCTAATCATGCCTGGCTTGACAAACGTGCGCAGGGGACGCTGGGGCGTCGTCGCAAGGCACTTACTTACGAGCAATAGGCTTTTTCTTGGTTTTTTAATAGCCGCGCGTTCGCCTGGACGCCCGCTCTGACAAGCGCGAGCTCGCGTGTGTGCTCGGAAATTTCTTGCTATTTTTAACTGCGGACACGGAAAATTTCTATTTGCTATACAGGCTCGCTGTTAAAAAAAATTGGCCGCGCATCTGCTCCTTTCGTTGCAAATGTCGTCAAAAGACGATAGTCTGTATAAACTTTTGTCAAGTAAATGCCTCTCTTCACTTTCCCGCTCACCTCTCATGTTGTTCCTCTTGCGTCGGGCTCCTCCCAAGGTAAAGACGCCAAAGGTTTGCTTAAATCATTTTAAATTTCCCGCGTTCCACTGCTCCAAACCGGGTGTCTCGATGCCAACGCTGCCGTACGGCGAAGACGCGCGTGAATCGAGGCGCCCTACTTCAACGTTTATAGAACCGCGTTTCCCTGCTCCACGTGCGTTGCAAGCAGAACGTGGAACGTATCTAGTGGAACCTCTCGTAACTGTTGCCGGTTGATTTCTTAAAATGGCGCCAGAAGCTATAGTGGCGCGGGCGACAGCAGGCGACGGCGAAGTGAATTTTTTTTTTCTGGAGTTGATGATGTATTTCATTTCGCAGAAGTCAAGCTTGTATGACTTTTTATAAAGGAATGCTGCAAATATCACTTCTGTATTAATTTGTTGTCTTATATTTGCGTAATGTCTTGTTCTTCTTCAACAATGTTGACAAGTATGAACATTACACCGGACTTAGACGGGTAGATTTAGCTGTGACTATATAAGACTATTGTGCAGGCATTGTTTTACTTTGGCCGGGTGGCTGAATCGAGTCACAGACAGACAGACGGACAGACATACAGACATACAGACAGACCAAAATTTCTGGGTTTAAGTAGCCCAAGAAAGACTATCGTCTTTAAAACTAGAATGCCAAAAAATTATGATAAATTTACGGAGCGTTTTTACAGTAGGAGTAGCAGCATGCAAGAAAACAAGATTACTTTATAAAAAGAAAAGCGCATTTGCTGGCATACTTTGCGGGTAAAGGTCTCAGGCAGCATAGCGAATTCCTAGGTCTGTGAATGTCTTTGCGTCCTTGGACATGTTGGGACTACAAATACGCTGAGAAACAGGGCACGTGGCGCTGAGCTTTGTTCTTGTACTGACGTCAGAAAGTTTACCGAAAGGAACTATGACTGCGTTCAAATTTTATGAATATAACAATTACGGTACCATTTATTCCGACATGTGAAAGAAACGGTCCGACAAAATACGGTCTTGCAGTCATGCTGCGTGAATTCCGTTCTCAAGCAATGGCAAATGAATTATAATGTGGTCCGTTCGAATTTAATACTGTTTGCGGAGCTCGATGTCTAATTACTCTTCTGTACGTAATACACATGTTTGCGGATGACGGTATGTGTTCATTACGGTTAATTATGCGTGAAGAATAGACATGTCTTTTAAATTTCTGAAAGAAGAAAACAGGGCCTGATGAACTGAAAGTATTGTTCCCATTTACACTCATTACGCTTGCGCCTTATCCAGGAAAAAGAGGTAGGTCTAATTCTGCCACCGTCATTTCGGCCAAGTACAGAACAAAAATAATAGTTTTTATTGTGTTTTCAGCTGGAGAGCGCCGTAAAACAATGAACGGGGTGTTTTTCGCGCGTAGCTTTTAACTTCCTATCCAGTCACACAGTACAGCAGTTTTTTCTGGTAAATTTATCTTTTAGATCTGCACAACACAACTCCGATCAACATCTTGATTTTAGATGTTTTATACCATGTTAGAGCAACATTCTTCTTTACAAACCACTCAATCGCAGGCTTTCGAGTACTAAAATGTGTAAATAAACTAATTCTGCGTAGAAAACGGATGTTATACCTGTTTATACCTGGCGTTTTCTAAAACCGCCATTATGGTGAAGCTCAAAGTCAAATAAAATCCCAGGGACATTACTTTGAGAAAGTAAAATTCTGTGTGAATGTTGCGTAAACGCAAGAGGCTTTGCTATGCTGTTCAACAATTTGATTCTAACTTCCGGTCGGAGGTCTTACAACTTACCTCCCAGGTCAAAAAATAGGCACCTGTTAATGGATCACTGATTTTCAGCGTACGCCAGTTTGAAGCCGTCTGCACCTTTTATAAAGTGCACCTTTCCTAAACCGATATAAATCTCGGTATTGTTACGCTATTAGGAACCCTCAACAGGATCCCCACTGTTTCATGACAGGTAAACCAGAGCTGTGAGTACTCCTAAACCACTTCAATGGTGCAGATTGATTGTGTGTGGTGAGCTACGTTTACTCATATTTCAGGATTTATCTTGCAGGCGAATCCGGCCGCAATGAAAAAAAAAGCACTGAGTTTTACGTGTAAGTGGGCCCAAGTAGACCCTCCTTCTTTTTCATAAACTGTTAGAAACCGGGTTCACTTCTTATAAACATAACGAAATATTCAAGGCAATTGCTTTACAACTTTAGAACTTCTGTATGCCTCCAGTTGCTATCTGAATACCATGGTCGACATTATGCTATAGATACTTTTTTAAATGAAATTTAATGGCGGTTAAACACTTTTCTAGTTATTTTCTGTAGTGTGTCGTGTCCGTAAGTTGTTTCAACCGCCGTAACGGATGCGGGAAAATATTTCTTTCCAGCCAAGCAGGGTGTCCGTCAAGCATGACATTTTGCTTAATATAACCAATTTGAACGTTAACATTTAATGTAGTCTCTGCGCACATAAACTGGGTACATTTAAGGTTAAAACTGTTTTTTCGTGGTTATGAATACGAGATCATTCGCTCTGTATCTCTAGGCGATTTTCAGTCGAGCCTCAAACAAAGTTGACCGCTAAAGCGTGCTTCACGGCGAGCACAGTTTTTCGCAGAAGCAAAAGTAAGGGATAGGAAATGCGGGATCATTAGGCAGATACCTCTTTCGCGATGTTTCCAGCTACAAATTGACCATTTGACAACAGGGAAAACCCTAATTGCCATTGAGATTGAAAAGAGAAACACAAATAGGGCGTGGGTGACGCGCGCTCCTCGTGGATGAAGTGTCATAATGCTGCCGCAAACTAAACGCACTGGTTTCTTTATTTCTGTTCTGTGGTTTGATACCAGCATCTGGTCACGCCCAGTTGCCTTACTTAAGTCAGAAGTGAAACCCACGTTTCTGTCTCTTTCTTTCATCTGCCGCGCAGGCTATCTAATTTGATAAGAATAGAGTAATACCTGGCTTAACAAGAACAGGATGTTCGTTTTTGATCGCCAATATTCCAGATGTGATTTGATGGTTCTCGAAAAATTAAACGGCTACATCCTCGCGAGCCAAACAACACGGCATTTGATTTTCCAACACCAGTCTGCGCGCGTCACTTGTTGACTGCTTCTGCGTTGCTTGTATTGTCGATGAGTTTTTGGCAGAGCACAAGTCCTATCCAAATATTTTGATTTTTGGAAGAAACCTGCGTCGTTTTTGGCGACGTGATAATTTTGGCGTGGTCATTGTAATAGGGTACCTAAGCCCTGGCGTAACAAAGCTAATACAGGAATTTCTGTTCATCAACATAGTCACACAGACTGCTGGGGCTGTGAAGCACAGGAAGGGATGGACATAACTGAGAAGGATCAGTGGAGGGGATGTGGAGTACAGGGATGATACGAGGCCAGGGAAGACTATGCAATAGTTTATGCAGAAAACAAAAGTAATGCTCAATAACCTCGGGAGGCCCCAGCTATTTGAGATAGGGGGCGAGGTAGTGGAAGTGGTAAGCGAATATATCTAGTTAGGCCAAATAGTGACCCCGGATCCAAACCTTAGAGTGAGAGATAATTAGGACAAAAATGGGGGTAGAGTGCATTGTCGCGACCACAACGCCTTCGTTAAGGGAAAAGAACTGTATTTAGATTACACCACAGACAGAACACGTCGATCGCCGCCATCGTTCTTCATTGTCCTCTTCTACTGACATCTGCGATCACTTTGTCCTCGCGGAAATAAGTTCCAACAACCTCCCCCGCGGCGAAAAAACAGTGACTCGTAGGGGGTAGTCCTTGCACCTGTCTTTGCGTCTGTACTTCCAACAGCGCCGTCTTTGGCTGCGTGGTCCGTTTCCAGTCATCCAGGGCAAACGGTCGCCTCGCTGGTGATTCTTGCGCCGGTATTTCCAAGTATGTCGAACAGCAGGACAAACCTTCATTCGGTTGTTGCCCTTATTTATTGGAGAATGGAAGCTGTCATGGTCGTGATGACACCGACGTCCGACGAGCACGCCATGTGTGACGCGAGTTCTTGGTTTCATGTTCCTGTAACGGTGCAGAGGAAGCTTAAAAGTAACTCTTCCGATGGCATCAGTGTCTTTTTCATTCCTCCTCTTGTCTTTTCGTATTTGGTTCACCCCCGTTCTGTTTAGCAGGGCTTCCTTCGATGCGCCTACTTTTAGGTCAGATGGCAGCCACAACTGCGTTGGGGACACGTGGTAAGCTGCAATGTCTCCAGTTTGGGCTGGGGTGTCCCTCGTTGACGAATTCTGTTCTTTGTTGGTTTTTCGATCGAGGCAAAGCACAGCGTCAAGATATGCACCTTTCTCTGCAGGCATACCTTGAGCTCCTAGTTCAGGTTGAACGATAGCTGTCGGCGTATTTCTATGTATCTCAGTGTTGCCGGTAGAGTCCTCGATACCGGTGGAAGCATTCATGCAGTGGCTTGAGGATTGAAGAAGTGTGTTGACGCGTGATGCATCACTGGGGCAATTGAAGTAGCATGATTTGGTGCGGGCGAGAAACTGCGATGCTACTCTGCCATATCTGAGACAAGCACCCCAAAGCTCGCTCCGTGGGCACTGCATTGCTTGCTTTAAAATCGATTGCCATGTGACGATGATGTCACGAAACTCAAAAGTGTCCATAAACTCTTGCTCAGCGTGGGCACCAGTCAAAAATGGTTCGATGTTTCGGTCGATGTTCCGTAGTTGGTCGGACTCGTAGTTTAGGCGGTCGGTAATGGCGGAAATTTCTTCCTCAGTTCTGTCCGCGTTCAAAATGGCAGCCTTCGCTTCCGAGATCAGCGTCGTTATTGTAGAGCGTTGAAGACTTCGTTTGTGGTATAACTGACCTTCAGTAGGCTCCGTTAGTGATTCGGTCATGATTAAATCGGTTTCAGTTCCTTTCAGGCATTGGTCGCAACCGTTGAGGTACATACCATGGTTCGTTGATCCCTCGGGATTTCGGCACCACTATGTCGCGACCACAACGCCTTCGTTAAGGGAAAAGAACTGTATTTAGATTACAGCACAGACAGAACACGTCCGATCGCCGCCATCGTTCTTTATTGTCCTCTTCTACTGACATCTGCGATCACTTTGTCCTCGCGGAAATAAAGTTCCAACATGCATTCGGCAGGCATTTTCTGATAATGAAGGGCAGCGTACCATTGTCCCTTAAGGAAAACGTGTATGACAGCTGCATCTTACAGGTACTCACCTACGGGGCAAAAACTTGGAGGCTCACTAAGAGGGTTCAACTTAAATGAAGGACGACTCAGCGAGCAATGGAACGGGAGATGATAGGCGTAACATTAAGGAACAAGAAGAGAGCGGAGTGGGTCAGGAAACAAAAGCGTGTTATGAACATATAAGTACAAATTAAGAAGAAGAAATGGACGTGGGCAGGGCATGTAATGCGAAGGCAACATAACTGTTGATCATTAAGGGTAACAAAGTGGATCCCTAGAGAAGGCAAGCGTGGCAGGGGGTGGCAGAAAGTTTGATGGGCAGATGAGGTCAAGAAGTTTGCGAGGATAAATTGGTCGCGGTTAGCGCAGGACTGGGAGAATTGGAGATCTACGGCAGAAGGCTTTGTCCTGCAGTGGGCGTGGGTAGGCTGATGATGACGATGAGGAGGAGGCTCGCGAAGAGGGGACAGAAGTGTAGGAGAGGCGATAGGGGATAACTTTATGGTAGCGTAAACTATGAGAAAAAGGAGGAGAATGTGAAATTGAGAAGAATGCGGTAGGAATGCGGTAGGTGTAGGAATCAAGAGGAGGGAGGAAGGAATGAGAAAGACGGTGAGGTTAAGAAGAGTGGAGCAACTGCAGGGAGAAAAGTAGAAAGAGGGAAGTGATACGAGCGAGAGGAGAGGAACGGGAGAAAATATGAGAAGGACGGAAGGTAACGCTGACACATTGCGTAAGTTAAATTTACGGGTACACGTTGTGCCCTTGTATTCACAGTGAGACGCGCTGTAAGGCCCAGGAAGAATACTACCTAATGACGGAAGCAAAACAACCTCGACCATAATTTTAGTGTTTTTTTAGTCATAGGGTGGGGGTTCAGAGTGAAGAGACACCCACCGCTAAGGCATCTAGCGTTAGAGGAGGAGAATGTGTCGAAAAATATTTGTGCGCAAATCAAACACAAAATAATGCATGTACTGGTGCCTGACGACCGGCATAATACAGGACATCTGAAATAAAAAACGGGATTTCAAGCTCCGTCAAGTGAATTATCGAAGGCGCTTTAAATTTTTAGTCATCGAAAACGAATATGTCTCGCTTAAAATATTGTTGATTCATGTTGCGCAGCAATCTTAAGACTTCCTTTCAAAAACGGCTTGTGCAAGCTTCAACACGTATCCAGAGCCCCGTTCAAAACTTTATAATTCCACAGCATTCTTTGTCGAATACCTCCACAGCCTGAAACATGAAAAGGCCTGCGCTTACACAAAAAAAAAATTCACAGCATATCCACGGGGTGAATGGTGATGAGTGGGCGAAGCTCCTGAGGGGAAATCATCGGTAAAACCGTGACTCTTCAGTGAAAGTTCGCCCACTACATCTGTGTCCGAACGTAACGTCTAGAAAGTCTCGCTTAAAACCGCGCGTCGGCACCTTGGGGCTGAGCTCGCCTGATGCGTTTTGCAGACGCCTCACGAGCTCTCACTGCATCGGGGTCTGCCTGCCGATACGCGCGCTTTCTCGCCGCTTCCCGTTCTCTGACGTTTTGGAGATCCTCTTCGCGCCGCAGCCGTGCCGCTTCGCGTACGGCAGGGTCCTCGCGCCGTTGCCGTGACGCTTGGGCCTCTCGTTCTCGAACGCTGGGATCTTGGCGGCGTCGTCGCGCAGCCAGACGACACGCTTCGGCCTCCCGCTCTTGTACGGCAGGATCTTGGCGGCGGCGTCGCGCAGCTTCACGGAGCGCTTCTGCCTCGCGGGCTCGCACATCTACAGCCTTATCCATCGGGCGACTCCGAGCGCGCGCCAACAGCGAACGGATTTTATTACAACGCTCCCCGCATCTAGTAAACAATCCAAGAACTAAACTAGAGGTAGCCACGCCATCTAGTAAACAATCCAAGCGCATCTTTTCATCATATACAAGTACCGCCATCTAGTAAACAATCCAAGAACTAAACTAGAGGTAGCCACGCCATCTAGTAAACAATCCAAGAACTAAACTAGAGGTGGCTACATACATACGTCGAGGAAGGACAGACCCACGCCTTAAAGAGCTTCGCCCCTAAAATGGAAAATCGGTAGAACAAACGCATTGAATGAATGAGCGTAAGTGGAAATAATTGGTCGAATAAAATTTAAAAATTAAAGAAATACAACAATAGGAAAAAAACTACAAATCTGCATACTGTGCGTGTCCCCCACAAACCGAAAACAAAAATAAAGCACGAAAAAAAAAAGGACGGAAACCTGAAAAAGGAAAGTGCGATAAGGAACCAAACGGGCAGTACAGCTTTGCACAGAAAGGCTTAATTGGTGGGCTGAACGCGCTTGATTGTAACGCAAATTGGGATAATTGGTCGCACAAAATTTTAAACCGTAAAAGGCAACAATAGAAGTAAACAAATTATAGAGATGGACTGAATGCCGTCTCCAAAACCCTCTCAGAATTTGATAACGCGTGTAAACGACCTGAGTCGTCTTGTTGGCACGAACACTACATATCTCCCACAGCCTGCAGAGTGGGCACAAGAAAGATAGGTGTTAAAATGTAAGGGCACATATTACACGAACTTTGGGCTAGAGAGTTTTGGGATGTTAGTTTGATGCATTGCCGGACGCACAAGTAAAAAAAAAATTAGCCCCATCTTCCCGAAAGGAACGCTGAGTAGATGCGGAGCATCTGGGGGTTCCGTTGTGTTTCCGTTGTGTTCGTAGAACTTCATCGGAAGAACGGAGTGAAGTGGAGTCAACCGCAGCAAGCGCTGAACTGAACGCGCGCAGCGCGCTACCCGATTTACATTCAAGGTTGAAGGAAAGAAGACGAGAGGAGGAGAGATGCACAAGCGCCGAGCATGCGCCGCGAAAGCAGAAGCGAGAACGCGGGAGAAGCGAAAGCGAAGTGCACGCAGCTGGTACGAGAGAAGTGGCGGGAGTATCGCGCAGCTGTGGGAGAGAGGGAAGGAGGAGAGTTGCGCATGCGCAGTGTGAGTGCGGACGCCGACGCGGGACATGCCCAGACTATAAGATGCTCCGCATCTAAAAAATTCAAAGAAATGGTCATTGAAGCCGCAGGTTTTGTCCTCGCAACAAAATTAGCGACAAAAGCAAAGACCGCCCGTTCGTTCCTTCAGGCTCTCTGAAAAGCCTGTAGTACAAATAATTTTGTAAGAAACAAACCGCTCGTTCCATACTGCCAGAAACACCATGATGTAAAAAGTGACCGCATAAGGGACTGAGGGCAACGCATTAACCTCATGGGTGGACTGATGCAGCCGCGCACTTCGACTTTATTCAAACTCAAAGCACTGCAACAAACTTTGCATCAAGCTCTATAAAAATGTTGCTATTAAGCTCATTTAAGTGAAATTATATACACAGGCTTTACTGCAACACTTTCTTCAATGCTGTGTTTGTAGCTGTTCAATGGTATTATAACCCCTCCACCAAATCGACGACGAACGGCGTTTCGTAAAAAAATAGCAAGCCATACCGCATATGGCACTACTCGCTCGCCCTAGTGCAACGTAACGTAACATAATCTAATTTAACAACGAGCAAAAATAAATCACTTGAAGCACCACAAACTACCCTAAGCCATGCAAATTACAATTAAGACAAAAGGTGAAAGAACTAAAGGGCGCAAAATCCGGATTCGAAACACCGCCCTTGGAAGAAGTTTGCTAAGACAGAAATTCTACATTACAACGGCAGACTATGTGCCGTTTGCTAGTCTAGACTGAAATATTCAAATCGTCGTGCGGCCCTCCAGCCATGGCAGCAGCGCTGAGCGGGAGCGAAGTCGGACGGCACATAGTCACTGCGTTTATCCCCACCTCTTTGAACTCAACCTTGAAAATGGCGTCACCGTTCGAGGGCTTGAAAAATCTGGTCTATTGGAAATACGTCGGTTTCTCCGTCTAGGGTGGTTGAAAAGGACAGGGGACATGGTGATACAAGCTGCAGTACAATTCAAAGTTGCAACCTTTCGGCACTGTCGTGAATCGATCCCCACATGCATGGCTCCGGCGAATAAGAGACGATGCAGCATAGTTCAGTTAGCCCAATCCTTGGAACGTAAATGGTAAAAAGCTGCAGCCACATCAGTGGACACAAGTCGTGACCAGGCACATTTAATGCCGAGGCGCCGTGCTCTTGAAGCACCCACCAAACTCGCCACTCGCTTGAGAAGAGTTTGAATAGCGATGTGTCCTTCTTGGGTAACATCACACAAGAATAACGCGAGGATATTGAAACTCTTGGTCAGACACGTAGTTTGGAGTCATTACTGCACTCGTTGTTTGGATATCCGTAACTCAAAGAAGTTTTCCTAACCACATCGCTTTAGCTTACCCACAAAATATCTCCTTGTCTTTTCATCGACTTATCTGCGATACATTATCGAACAAATTTTCTACATGACGGAGGGGGGAAGGGGGGGGGGGGGGGGGGGCGTCGGCTTTTGCAGATACCTCACTTGTAAGTGGTGATACAAGAAAAAGTCGTTTTTTTGGCAGCTGACAGTGTTGAAACCAAACCAGAAGCAGACTAGCTCCCGGGGAAGTCCCTTACCAGTAGCCAAAGTCAAAGGTTCCATCTAGCCAACTTCATGACTGAGTGCAACATTTACGTTAAACGCAACCGAAGTTTCACTACCAATATATCCCAGCTTCGGCTAGACGGCATAGCGGTTTGCACTTTCCTTATTCGGTGTAGCGAACAAAAATTTACGGTCACGGCTTCACTGTCTGCCAGTGGTCCACCCTGAAGTGCAAATTCAATGTAGCTCATAATTCTCCACGGGTGTATGCGACTTACTGGAGTAGGCCTGTGGGTAATCTTCCCGACATAGCTAGAGCTGCGATGACTAATTCCCGGTTCGGAATGCTTTGATATGGGGACAAAGAAGAAGAGGAACGATAATAACACGTGCCAATCGCAAAAAAAAAACATTATCATCATCCGTATCTAACCTACTGTCTCCCGAAAACGACCTAACCAGCCTTGGTTTCGTCCATGAGTTCCCAGGCAGACCTTTGCGGGGACAGCCAGCCAGCTGAGACGACTACTACCCACAATGTGGACGCCATCCGCCCACCGACGCCATTGCAGCCGCCCCGGGATCCCGATGCCGCCGTGGTCCGCGTCAGAGCCAGAGCCGATGGCGAGCAGGGCGCGACACGGGAGTAGCACATGCCGCAAGCTGCTGCTCGCTATGTGCATCAGCTGCGCCATCGTGCTTTCCTCCGGGATTCTCCTTGGATCGGTGGGTGACCCGCGAGACCTTCTGCAGCCGTTAGCTGGCAAAAAAGAAAGTCGTGGCGTCGTCATAGAGAACCGGACGAAGGAAGCGATGGAAAAGCCAGGCATCATATCCAAGCTGGGTGTGCCGCAAGCGTTCACACTAGATGAGGAGGACCAGCTCCCCAGCCATGACTCTGCGCCACTAGCGATTTCGTCAGCAGCAAATGCGAGTTTCAGCAGCGGGGATGTGATGCTGGTGATCCATAACACCGAGGAACTGGCTCCTCTTTCCCCCCTACAAGCAAATAATCACGACTTACAAAATGTTTCTACAGCTGAAGGCGATCAGCGCATATATGCCAACGCAAGTTTCGGGGACAGAGATTTGATGCTAGCCATTAATATCACCGAGCAACCGCCTCCGCATTTTGCCCTTGAAGCAAATATTTCTGACCTACAAAATGCTTCTGTAACTCCATGCACAGAGAAACAAGAAGAAACGGTTATACAAAAGCGCCAAGGCTCGGGTACTAAGGAGCCATAAGAGAAGTACAAAGAGGGCCTGGAAAATTATTCGCCGTTCATATCTACTGCTAAAATAAAAAACTTCTCAAATGACCTACCTTCTATCCTAAAAACTAACCCCAGACAGTTAAGGCAAGAAATATCCCCCCACGCGATACTAACAATATTGTAGTACATGTTGATGAGCACATTCCTATTCTGGAAAATGACTGCCCCTACGTATTTAACACACTTATTTCGTCAGTATTCAATACGGAAGATTATTCCAACGTTCCTTGTTTTGATGACCTAGACTATCCACACATGCAAGAGATTGTAATAACTGCCGGAGGAATTGAATACCGTATAAATAAAATTAGGCTATCTACCTCTGCAGGAGTTGATGAAATTAATTTGAAAATATTAAAAAAATACCAAGTCTATTACAAGTAAAATTTTGTACCACATCTTCTTGCAGTCCTTATCATCCGGACAGTTGCCGAGCAACTTAAAAGCAGCTAAAATTGCGGCAATACATAAATCTGGGACTGAAATTCGCCCGACAACTACCGTCCTATTTCATTGGCGTGCATATCTTGCAAATTGCTCAAACATATTATCGCGTCTAACATTTACTCTCACCTCGAAACCAATAACTTTTTTCTTGGATAAGCAGCATGGCTCCAGAAAAGGTTTTTCTTGTGATGTGCAGTTGTTTTAATTTACCCCTGACTTGCACAATAACATGGACAGTCTCTTACAAACTGACCGTATTTTTCTTGATTTTAACACGAAGGTGTTTTATGCCGGGGTCCACCAAGATCTGACTCACGTCATATCCGTCACGGAAGTGATATCGTCAGAAAAACCTCGATTGACGCTGCTGCGCACGGATTTGAACCACGAACTCTTTCGCGGCAACGGGAAGTACGAAACGTGCTCCCGACTGCGCTATGAACAGACGCGTAAACAGGACGACAAACGCACCTTATATTCTTTCCTTCATATGATGCTTCCGTCCAGGAGAGGCGAAGTGAAGGAGTGCATCATGACGCTAATGAGCGCCGACAGTTGGCGCCTCGATGCCAGCGCCTACGCGTACGGGGGACGCGCAGCGTACCCTGACTTGCCGTCTTGCAAATGTCGACATGACCCGACGCCAACTTGCAAATTTTGCACTCGTGGTACGGTTGGCTGCCCTTCTCGCTGACCGTGTGTTCACCAAACGATTCGCTGACAACCCGCTTGGTTTCGTTCGCACGGAGGGTTTGCGAGCGCCTCTGGTTTCAGTCGGATTTACGCAGTGCTTCGGTGCGTGCGATCCAGCGTATAACGTTGATGCGTATGACGGTGCCATACCAATGAAATAGAAATAGCGATGTGCAAGTTCATATCGATGCACAATAAACATTCAACTGTTCCTGTGAAGGCACATTTCACTTTCGTGTTTGAAGGAACGCCCTTCCAACGTAAAGGGTTCGCGAGCCCGAACCAGCCCGACGAAGTAACGCCAATCCACATGAGAACAAGTCACCGGTTTATTCCGGGAGAACAAAGGAAGAAAAAAATTTGCCCCACCTCGCCGAAGGGAATCGTGAGGAAGTGCGAATGCATTTCTTGCGCCGAGAGTACACGGCGTAGTAATTCTGCCATCGCCTTGAGAGGCGCAGTACCGGCGAGGGGGAGCTGTCAGGCGAGGGGAGAGGCGCGCGCCGAGGGTGAGTGCAAACCTAACGGGGGGAGAGGCGCGCCAGCTGCAGAGCATGTCACGTCACGGCGCGAGGAAGAGGGGGAGCAGACGCAAAGGCGCCAGCGCGCGGTCACGTGGGAGTGTGACGTCACGGCGCGAGGCAGCGGTGCGGGAGCCGGCGCGGGCGCGCGCAGCCACGGCGCGGGAGGCGGAGCGCGCCGTGTACGTGGGGTGGTGGGACGTCGCTTGCGGCCGTTGCTACAGAACGCCTCCCTCCGCTCCTCGCGCCGTTGCTAGGGGAGAAGGGGAGGAGCAATGCGGGACGGCCGGATTCAGGGTCGCTTATAGAAAGTGCATCTCACTTAAAAAAAAAACAAGAAAGCAACTTGGAAGGCACTGTTACGGTAGGACAACCAGCGTGCGCGTAAAGACACATTGCGGCAGTTGAAGCACTGCTTGTTCAGAAAGGTACGGCCCTGGTGCTTTACCCTCACGACGATGTCTTCAGTCACTTGTGCCGACGACAGGTAAAGAGGCGTCCGCCGCGGACGCTGGTTGCTCCTCGCTTGTCCAGGCGTCATTGCTATGGCAGGCCGCCCGTCGGTCCCGTCCGGCAGCCCGCGGAAGCAGCCGCTCTCACGTGTGCCCCAGTGCGCACTCCCCCCCCTCCCCCCACGGCGCTCCTGTGAGCGCCGCTTTTACATCTTCCGTTGGTTGTGCGCATGTTCCGGGTTGTATGCGCACTACACGTATTTGTCCCGTCTGAACTGTTCATCACACACGCGCGCACGGGCCATGACGCACTGACGCCACTATCGCTGTTCGACGCGAGCGCACTTCACAGTAATCACCCTGCGCGGGCGCTCGTAGGGGGCTGCGCACCTACATGTTTACTCGTCTCCATCGAGAGGAAACCGGACATTTTTTTAAAGCAAAGCTTTTTACCTCTACCCCCAAGGGTTCTTTCGCGACCGTTGGTGTCAAGAGAAAACTCCGCGAACAAATAAAAGAATTTACTGGCACCGTCAGGAATCAAACCTGACCTAATAGAGTAACAAAGCCAGAGCCTGTTGTCTTACCGATATAGCTACGAGCCCACGCTGACACGGGGAAGACAAGTGGTGCTCTCGCCAAGCACATCTACGGGTTAAACCCCTGCATTCTCACTGAATGCCACGCGATAGCGATTAAAGGAAGCTCACACCAACCCATGGCACCTCACTTCTAGTACGCCAATGTGCTGAAGCCTGTGGCTTCCAGTATTCACGTAAAAAATCCCAGCTCCTTGTCATCCGCCCTCAAGCCAAACGACATCTCAAGGAACACATCTAAATACTCCTTGATGGCCAGGCCATCACTCCAAGCCCCAGCGTCAAGATCCTGCACCTACATCTTCAGGCCAACACCAAGACTGACGTATCCTTGCAGCGCCTCAAACAAAGCATCAATGAAATCATACACATGATCAGGCGAATTGCCACTAAAAAGCGAGGCCTCAAGGAATCCGATACCTTTTGATTAGTTCAAGCTTTTGTCCTCTTGAGAATCACTTACTGTCAACCCCCTGTCTTTTTCTCGGCAAGGAGGACATAACGATACTTTATATGATGATTAGAAAGGCGGTTGAGCAAGCCATTGGTCTTCCCATGAGTGCGTCCCCAGAGAGGCAGCTTAGCACGGGGCTCTACAACACGGTGGAAGAGCTGATAGAGGGCCATCTTTCTGTCCATCCTGAAAATCATCCTGAAAATCACCGTAGAATAAGGCGTAAAGCACGCTGATACCGTATGAATACCGGACACCGGGGATACCGGCCATTCTAAAATATTTATGCTACACCTACACTTCCAGGTGCCATCTTGACAAAAGTTCAAAACCTTTGTTCTACTTCACTGCTGTAAAAACAAAAAAAAAACACCTTCACCACAAACCCACGCCATCTGGGGCGAATTATTTGTGTGTCATGAAGCCAAATGATAGAAGTTTTGGCACATTCCAAGAAAAACTTGTGTAAGAACTCTCGGCACGCAAGGAGATGGATTCAAAGCAGTATGTTTACGTAAGTATCACCAAGAACACGAAGGGCGTCGGGTATACCAGTAAGGCGCCAAAAGCGTGCATGCTGCCCGCGGCATGGAACAGGTGCTCGTTAATATTAATCGCTTGGTCGGATTCTTTCCGCAAAGCGAAATACGAGGAATGCACGATGACTGAGGAGCGAGAACACCGGGTGTTCCTGGCCTGAGAGTTTACTTTCTTTCCACTCCAATGACCAGGAAAATTGCGAGGACTCTTTTGCGAGCACAGCCGTCGGTAGCGAGTTTCCTGAGACCGGTGGCGCGACCTAGATCCCTCCTTCCTTGATTTTTTTTCTTGCTAGGAAATAACAGTGGTGTGTGCGATTCAGATGAAAGAAAAAGGAATGGTGAAATTTGAGAGCATTCTTATTGCTTTGGCACAAAGAGCACATTACCCAACATTACTTTGAAGTTTCACCTCTTGATGACCTTCCTTAGTTAGGGCTGGAGAAAGAATTTACACTTTTAGCGTTACGAATATGAGAAAAGCCAAGCATCAAAGTTTCTTTTTTGAACTTCACGAAATCATATTGCTGTGCAAAACAATGTGCGTTCGCCGATAGATGAACTAAGCTAGGGGCATGCTGGCACTTCCGGCTGATAATGGGGGATAATGATAGACGGAAAGCCGGTTGAAGTAAACTGATATCGTCATTATATGAGACACAAAATATGTGAAACTGCTAATTCTGTATATCAGCGGCTCAACGCGCACGCAAAAGCGTAAAAATGTCTTGAAGTGATGGTGATAAGGGACAGTATAACAACCGGAAAATAGGGGCTGTACGCTTCGTGAAAAGATTGGCAGCATATTGTATTGGGCAAAACATTTTTTTATTCGACGCATTCAAGTTCAGCGCCTTTCAACTTGAAGCCTCAAATTGATAACAAAGATGCTGTTCACCGCAATACACGGTGTTAACGTTAGAAGTTGTTGGGTAAGTATGATGACCGCCCATTGAAAACCCTCCGTAGACAGTTATGAGCTTTTGCTTCTTGATGGAATAGGAGCCTCCTTTGTTTTTAATCGCAGTCACTTGATGAACCCTGTCACTGTGCCGTGCTTAGGGGATCATTAGAAGGAGCGCAACATTCTTATCAGAACGCCGACGCCCAGAGCATCTGCTGCATCGCAGCCTTAGGTCTTTATCTCTGCCTTAGGAGTCTTTATCTCTGCCCCCTTCGATCTAACCTTGCGCATTGTTCGTGGAAACTTGGCGTTCTTTCTGCACTGTTGCAGTGGGTGGAAACGGCGCTCCATCTTAAACATCAACTTTACAGTTTGCACCAGGCGAGAAAAACGCTGCTCGCTACAGTTCTTCGGCCAATCTTTTCTGAATGACATAATTCGTGTTTTCAAACTGCCAAATAAATCTCAACGGGTAAACTTGAGCGTCATACGCATACTCCGTCAATAATGTACAAAAGTAGCCATCAAACACAGTGACAGTGCTAGCAATTTTAAGTTGCCTATGTATTTAGTTTTAAATGGCGTGACCCTATCGCATGGTTCAACAGAATGACTCAGCTGGCTCCACTAAAGAAAAAAAAACATGCTTTACAAATTGCAGTCTATACTGCTTCATCGTCAAGCGAAAATGTAATTACAACATGGTGGGAGTCGCCTGTCAGATGCACACATCAGAGTATTTGCCTAATAGACATCGTAGAGACTGCGTCAATTAAATTAGCGAGAGAAACGCCGAGACATTAAAGAAGTAAACTACCAGTAACTCATATCTGGAGGGATGGGGGGTACTCTTTTATTTGTGTTTTTGGGGAAACCTGGTGTACAGTAAGGGTTGGGATGTACATCATAGGTCTGATTACGATCCCCGCCTGGCATCCCGATTCTCACACCATAAAAAAGATTCCTGGAAAAGCTAGTGTACTCTGCGCTTGCATTCGTTACAGCAATGAGAGGTGCTCTCTTCTGGACACAGTGATTTTACTCCGTATACCATCGAACGGCACTAGCTTTACCCTTACAGCATAAAATGGTGAATATTGCACCTGGAATTAATGGCAGGGCACCAGAATCCTCGAACTGTCGCCTGTACTCACTCGATCCCGACATCCAGCGCCGTGTGCTTGCAAACAATGCTGCGCTCGGATAGCCACGCTACTGGGTCATCTCTCGTTAGGCGTTTCATTACAAACACTTACTCCTTTATGGCTAGCAGCTCTGCTTGTGACGTGCGTGGCAGTGAATAGACTACTGAACACCTCATGTGCCACTGTGCCTGTTGCCCAACGTTCAACCATCTCCTCTCAACCACTCACCAAATTGTATAATAACCCGTTCAGAGCCCACAATATTTTAAGAGGCAGGTGTTGCTCATCCCAGTTCCAAAAGTCTACAATAGCCTCACTAGGTTTTTTGAAGGCCACAGGCATGTACGAAACGGTGTAGGTACGAACATCCTTTGTTTTCAGTGTCTTTTTGGAACTCTTGTTTTCCGTGTTCGTGAAGTTTGTTTTATGCTTTCTTTTTCCAATTGTCTGCCCTCGTACTCACTTCCGCCCCTTATTTTGTCTCCTTGTTCTGTTTTTTCTCACCCCCCCCTCCCTCACGAATGTGCAGGGTGTTGTGACCGGGTGGGCCGATTCGATCCGAGCTCCGTCGCCTCCGACATACGTGTGGTAGCGTGGTGTGAAGAGCGGCCAGCCGCTGTTGCAGCCGTGAAGACGTCCAGAAGCCGTAGGCTAACGTAACTGTTTACTTCATAGCGAGAGGTGAGCCGAAGCCAAAGAACAATGCCCCGACGGGCGAGGTAACAGTACAGGACTCGTGCATAGGGACAGCATGGATTCACTGCTCAAACAGGAATGGGTTATAGCGCTGAGAGGCTCGTATTTATACCCAAAAGCGCAACGGTCAAAACCGCGTTCCCTCTACATTTGTGCACACGCTACGAACGTCACAGACACACACAACGCTCTTTCTAGAGTTCGTGAGCAGTCGGTAGCTTCGGTGCACGTTGAGTCTGAGAGAGGGGAGAGAGGAGGACTCCGCTCCGATCGCAGGGCCTCTGTGTGCTTGAAGCGCGTCTCGACGTGAAAGTATGATTCACCGACACGGTGGGGCCTGTCTAAAAGGCGTACGTAGTGGCTTCGCCGTAGAGCCGAGGAGTGCTGAAAGAAAGCCCGTCGGCGGGCCCCTACGTAACAAGGGCAACCGAAAGCATACTTCCCTAGATAACCTTGTGGCCTTTTCTTTACTGGTTGGATTTTCCTTTGTCTTCCTTCTAAACCTGGCTTGTCAGCAGGAAATCTGAGGAAAGTAAGGGCACAAGGTTTGTGGCTGAGCAAATTATACTATGTTCAGACTACCGACGCAAAAGCCATATTGTAATCTCTGGAGGTAAAAAACGGCGTGTCAGCGCAGTTCGGCTGGCTTAAACGTGAAATGACGTCATTCTTTAAAGTTATTACGACAGTTGCGGAAAGAGCCTGAACCCGGCCTTAGTATCAGTAGTCTTGACGTCTGCTCATGCGTCTACTTGAGGTCTTCCGTGGTGCATCCTTTACACATCTGCACTTGGAAAACTTACGTGTAGGCGCAATATCGTACGTTTAATTACATTTAGAAAGAAAAAAAAACGTTGAAGCACGCCATAAGACGACAGAATGCTGTTTTTTTCCTTATTGTTTTAAATGGAATACCTTTTTTCGAGCATACTCAAAAGGAAAATGAGCGATAAGGGCTTCCGTGAAAAAGAATAAAGAGGCAGACACGGAACATTCACTCTTTGCGGGCGTGAAGGACGGATGTTAAAATACCCGCCCACACGTGGTGCACCAAGAAAACATTTCTACGATGGACTAAATCCCAGCAGGCCACCAATCTGGCCTTTGTGGAACGGAGCCTTCTCCTGAAAAGACATCGTGCCAAACAAAGGTTTACGCACATGTGCGCTTTTAGCCGCAAATATAGCTGAGATCTATTGAATGCGTAGCATTGTTTCCCGAGTACCTCCCCAGCCAGTACCGTGTAACCCCCTGCATTTCCACAATAACGCAGGTTTCGCGAAATTTCCACTTGTAATCGTTATGATAGCGTTTCGTTATGATAACGAAAGTGAAAAACTAAGAAATCATAAAAAGTATAACAAAATTAGGGAAAGTGGCGAACCGTAAAATGCCCTGCATTTCACAATAATGTAGATTTTGCGGAAGTTCCACCTGTAGTCTTTATAAAAGCGTAGAGATAATTGGTTGAACGAAATTTTGAAAAACTAAAAAAATAAGAAAAATTTAAAAGATTCGGCAAATGGCGAACCGTGTAACACCCTGCATTTCCACAATTATGCATATTTCGTGCAAGTTCGTTAAATATCGTAAATGGAGACAATTTGTCGGACATGATTTAGAAAAACCATTAATTTGGATGTAAAGTACTCACGCAGAGGGCAAGCTCATCAGCATGCTACGCATTTGTAGACAATTCTGAATTTCTGCAGTTTCCTTTTTTTTTTGGTATCTTCTTCATACAAACGTATCTTCTGCGCTCAGCAGCTTACGTGATGTCCATAGGTTTCCTGTCATGGTTAGGTAATTATCTCTATCTGGGAACACCTCTAGGGTCGCTGTTTTATTTATTAAAATGTTAGGTTGATGTTGCCTACTTATTCAGCACATGTTTCTTGTGTTACTGCGTACATACAATTCAGATAAATGTTAGAAGGGGTAAACGAGTGAAATATTTTTTCAGCTAGGCGGAGCGGTAGAAATATTGTTACGCACACCATAAGTGCCGTATATTCGACGATGCGTTTATAACATTTCAATGGTCAACCATCTGAGCAAGCGGATTGAAAAAAGAAGAGGAGAACGAGGTTCCACTCCGGCTTGGCACCATTATTCACGGACCGCTCTACCATCTTCGCTCGTCCTACACCGTTCGACCTCACTGTAAATAAATCCATCTCGTAACAATATCTTTCACAGTGATATTAATAGAGTCGTGGCCAGAACGCGCGTGCGTTCTGGCGCTTCGCAGCTGGCAAGCTTCCAGTAAGAAGATAGGCAGTGAGAGCGACGAAGTTTGTGTCTATCTGGACGTAATAATATTGAAACTGTGTTATCTTGCACACACAAAAACTGTGAAAATTCAGCGAAATGACTGCTAATGCGTACCATTCTCATGCCGTCTGTCTAGAGTGTGAGTTCTTTATAGCCAATTTTTTTTTTGTATTTCTAAATTGTATTCGACCGGTTATCTCCATTTTTGCTATCATAACGATTCGGTGAAACTTCCGCCAAATGTGAATTTTTGTGAAAATACAGGGCATTACACAGTTTGCCCCATAGCACTTCTTTTGTATTCCGATTTTTTTATTTTTCAGAAATACGTTCGACCAATTACTGCCGTTTGCGCTATTATTCGCCTCGAGCTTCGCGATCGCTGCGCCGCCTGCCGCCGCATCTCCGCGGCGCTGACGGGATTTGCGCTGCCTGGCTGATAGGGGCTCGTGCAGTGTTTTGGTTCTGTTTCGTTTCTTCTCGCCTTTCCACGCCCTAAAAAACTTGTTATGGTGGCGTCTATAGGCAAAGAGTACGTTTAGGTCACTTAAAAAGCAGCTGTGTCTCCGTATACAATACGCGATCGCCTGCAAGAGCTACCCGGGGACGCGGTGCTGCGCGCTTCTTCGCCGCTCTTCCGGGCGTCGGCGACGGTAGCAACATATCACCCCTGTCACCTCCAAACATCAGGCACAAATGAATTCTTCTGTCGCCTCGTTTAGCTGATACCAGCACAATGAGAGGTTGGCTTCATTTTGCAGCTTGGACAACGAATGCGGCTTCGTTTCAAATATATACGTCGCCGAAAATATGTTTCGGGGATGTGATTACCCAATCCCGGACAATAGCTTATGTCTTTTATAAGAATATAAACCATGCGAAAATGTTAAGTATATTACAAGCCTGTGCGTCGTTAAATATGTGCCCACACACGCCATATAGCAAGAACCACGGCAAGTTAATGAAACCATGGAAAAATAAATGATGTGCAAGTGCAGAATTAAGGAACACAATAGCTCTAACGGAAATAAAAAAAACGAACAAACAGTGCAGCTTCTGACATGCTAAAGACGTTCGTCGAAACTTAAGCCAGGTATAGGGTTCACTACGCCAACTATACGCGAAATGCACTGTTATTTCGCGAGACATCGGGGGGGAAGGGGGGGGGGGGGGAGGGGGACGCTGTGCACAAATGCGGAGCGGAATCAAGCAATGAACGTTTTAGTAATCACACACACACAAATCTCGCGTTCACTTTCATTTGCTTTTCTACTGCAACGAACAGCTGATCGTACGGCCGACGCATTGTCTGTTCAACAAGGCATGAAAGGTGTCGTTGGGAGAGTGTGGTTTGTGATAAGGCCCTCTGATTTCAGTTTCTGCTTTATTCTGCAGGCTCCCTCTGCCATATGACGATATTTCGAAGAAGCATTAGTCGCGGACGCGGATTATACTATAAGCCCGTTTCTGCGATGCTCGACGAGGATATATGTAGCAGATGAATGTTTGCGGGCGCTCACCTCACGACAAGACGACTCTGTCGTGTGCTGATCCCTCGAGTATAATTATGCATTGTCCATCGTACGTTTGTTGAATATTCCCGAAATTAACACAGACTGGCTTGTAAATGGTGGTGATCAATATCTGAGGTATAATATTGGCATGAGTGCTCCGCTGATTGTGTAAGCGCACAAAACCGATTTAAATCGTAGTGTACAGCCGTAGCATGAACATCTGAGGAACCGGTGGTTACGGAGACCAACTGTAAATTCAGGTCAGTGTAACTACAAGTCATTTGACGCTTATTTTATACCATTAGAGGTGGAACATACGTGAAATCTGCGTTTTTGAGACAATACAGGGCGTTACACTGTTCGCCACATTCCACCAGTTTTTTCTGTTTGTTTGTATTTTTAGTTTTTCAAAATTTCGCCCGATCAATTCTCTCAGTTACGCTATTAAAACGATTACCCGTAGAACTTCCGCCAAATCTGCATTTTTGTGGAAATACAAGGCGTTACATGGTTCGCCAATTTTCGATATTGTTCTCTATTCTTATTTTTTTTATTTTTCGAACATCCGCTAGACCAGTTATCTTCATTTACGCTACTATAATGATTACAGGCGGCACTTCAGCCATATCTGCATTGCTGTTTAAATGCCGGTCACTACACGTTCCTGGCTGGCGGGGTACGCGGCAAAGAATGTTACCCCTAAAAATAACGGAAGCAAACCCCGATTGTATACACCATCTTCGGCGTCTGAAGCCCAAAATTCCTCTAAACAGTGAAGCTCTCAGCAGGGTGCCACCAAAGAAGATTGATTGCCAGTTGCGCGAGTGCTGATGGCGACGGCGTCTGGAACCGAAAAGTTATGTGGGTGCACACTTAGCCAAGTTTTCTGCCCACTCAACCAGGGGATAATTGATTTTTTTTTTTTCGCTCTTAGTAAAACTGTGTGCTTAAAAAATAAAAGGCCTGGAGAGTAAGCACGTATTGCCGTTTTAGTTTAGGTGTGTGCAACGGTATTCAAATCGGTTGAGGAGTTTGGGATTTTCTCTAATTCCTACAACGTGTACATCTGCTAACTCCTTATTTCATTGGGTCGTAATATAGATCTTTGGCTTTAAAATGTGGGCCATAACTCTCGATCAAAAAACCGCGCGGCAGGAAGGATAATTCACAGCGTAGAATAAATTGTCTTGTAATGTGCGCATCAGCGTTGCATGCGACAGAAATGGGTAAGCATTTCTTGTGTTCTTTCTGCAATACGTGGAAGTAGGCGCTTGCCAAAAGCGTAATTCTATGGTTACCACTGCTCGTCTTGTGGGCATGGTGTGCTCACTGGGGCTCAGCGCAGAAAGCTATTTTGCTCCTGATCCTCTTCTGTCGTGCACTCCACTTCGATCTTGTGCGTACTATCCCTTCAGTAAGTCCGCCATCTTTGACTAGAAGCAGTAAAATGAATCTAATTACAGTAATGCACAGTAACCCATTGCATCTACCTCTCCCTTTTATCTTTGCCCGAATCCCTGAGAGGGCATTTCCGTAGTGCGCGCGTGGTGCAAAACGCCAGAAAAATTGCTCTTTGCATGGTCTCTAAGTAAACACCGTAATTACCCCGTCCTCGTCACCAGATGACCAACTCTGCTAAATGTCAAAACCACCAAGGGGTGATCAAATAAAACACGACCAGAACAGCGTGTACCATTGTGCTGACAACTTATTTCGGATTAACAGCTGTTGACTGGAAACTGCCACAAATCCTCGCTCCCGTGATATTTTGTCTGAGTGCTTTGGTCCAGTAGCAATGCGTAGCAAAGAGCTGCCAGGTGAAGTAGCGTTCCAAGAATAAATGAGCGTTCGTTAAGAAACGCAGCCAACGATCGGCGAAGCATCAGAAGGTCATAAATCAAGTGCAGGTTTACCCCGACACCATTAGCCTTGGCAGGGCAAAAGGAAGGGTTTATTAGAAGCCAATGGCCTGTAAATGAAAACTTGGCCGCGTATCTGCTTCGTTCGTTGCAAATGTCGTCAAAAGACGATAGTATTTGTAGACATTTGCCAAGGAAATGACCCCCTTTGCTTTCTCGCTCACCTCTCATGCTGTTCCTGTACCGTCGCGCTCATCCCAAGGTAAACACACTAAAAGTTTGCGCAAGGCGATTTGAATTTACCGCGTTCCACTGCTACAGGCCGGGTTCCTCGATGCCAGCGCTGCAGTACGGAGGAGACGCGCTTGAATGGAGGCGGCCGACTACAAGGTTTATAGAACCGCATGGCCGTGCCTCACGTGCGTTCCAAGCAGAACGTGGAACCTAGCTAGCGGAACCTTTCGTTGCTGTTGCCGCGTGATTTTTCATATGCCGCCAGGAGGCGGTGGTTTTCTGCAGTAGACGTAGAATATCATTCGCTATCGAAAAACCAAGCATCCATGAATTTTTTAATACAGGAACACTGTAAATATCCCTCGTGTACTAATTTCCTGTCTTATATTTGCGTAATGTCTTGTTCTTGTTCAACAAAGTTGATAAGTATGAACATATAAACCGGGCTTAGACGTTTACATTTGGCTGTGAGTATATAAGACTATTGCGCTATATTAATTTTACTTTGGCCGGGTGGCTGAATCGAGGCACAGACAGACAGACAGACAGACCAAAATTTCTGGGTTTAAGTGGCCCAAGAAAGACTATCGCCTTTAACAAACACCGAAGTAAGAATAGATGGTGCATTTGGGTCGCTGAGCCATGTCGAAGAAAGACGCAGTCAATTCCGTCATTCTAGCACGTGTACTTCGTTCCTCGCGCTTAGCATAGATTCTCGCTGACGTCCAGTCTTTCGTTATTAGGACCCGAGCTGCGGGATACAAAATATTGGTTATTTTTTTCGTATTGGGGTCTTTCTCCCCACATTCAGAAACTCTACTTTGTCTTCCACACTCATTGCTTAACGAAAAATCCATAACGTCACTGGCGAAGTTTAAATGCAAAGAATATTTACAGTTTCTAGTTTAATGAGCCACCCATGCAGACTATCTTAAGCACTGAACCGCCGCGGTGGCTCAGTGCCTGTGCAGCTGAACACGAGGACGAGAATTCGATTCCCGGTCGCGGCGGCCGCTTTTCTGATGGTGGCGAAAAGCAAAAACGCCCGTGTGTACGAGATTTCGTGGCACGTTAAAGATCTCCAGGTGGTCAAAATTAATCCGGAGCCCTCCTCTACGGCGCGCCTCATTGCTTGCGTTGCCTCGGCGCGTTAAACCCTAAAATCAATCAAATCAACTTCACCACTGAGAACTAACCTTCGTACCAGATAAAAAGGAAGACAAATAATGGCAAAGCTATTTCAATGCTACAGGTCTGCTTATTTCCTGTAATTGTCCTGCCTGTTATTAAACGCTATGGGGAAATGTGCAAGGTTCGTTACAAAAAGATTTCACTAATTGCGTGCCCTGTTGATTACAAAATCAGGCACACAAAATTTTGGGCCTAAAATTTTTATTTTTTTAATTACAGCATACAGCGTATCGCTAACACTTAATATTAGCCATTAACAGTAGCCACTTCAAGAGCCGTAAAGAAACATATGTAGGCATGATTCATTCAGTATTATGGTGTGTCCGACGTCAATGTAGGTTGAAGTTTTGCCTCAATATGCTGTTTGCCTCACGCATCTGAATACGCCAGGAGTTCTTAAATGGAGCTGCAGCTATCTTCCCCCCCCCCTCTCCCTCCATACCATCAATAGCGAGAAAGCCATTTTGCTTGTTTCTTTACGTCGTGGTCACTATCGTTGGATGGCGCCGTGTTGCTCTGACCATTGAAAGTTTCTCTTAAAGCTTGCGCTGCACAGCGCATGTGAGGATTCTTCTGCGCACTCCATAAGGAAGTAAATTACATTTCGTTGAAACCGTGGTTCTAGTACACCACATACCCACGCGAGACCCTTTGGCACTGCGCGTTTTTTTTTTTCCCTTCTGTTTTGTACCCAAATGCTGACCGCTCGTGATTTTGTTCCGCGATAGCACCTTTGAAAGTGTTACAGTGACGTTTTAGACGTACGTACGCTTTTGTAAATACGCGCGGTTGAGAGTCCGCACACATTGTGTATTTGCTGCGAAGCGGCCCCCGAAACTCCGGAAGCCGCTACGCAGTCCAGTGGGCAAGCGCTGGAGATCCGTTACAATCAATCCTCTTTGCAAAATTCACTCGATAGAGCGATGCCTGACTAAACTAGCGAAGCTAGGTTAGCGCAATAGTAGGGTTTATTCAAGGGATATGGGCTACGACAAAAAATAGAACCAACGTTTTAAGTGCGAGAGCGCACTTCTTGATATAGTTGTCCTGGCCAGTACAGATCGGTTCCGCATGAGATACAAAAAGTGAACAGGTTTTAAGAAGCGTGAATACTATTTTATCATTTCAGCTGTTTAACCCGTAAGCAAGTTATGGCTCCTGACATGCGATCGACATCGATAAATTTAGGCATGGTAAATTTTATGTATGCAAGGGAAGGATATCATGTATGCGCGATATGCGACAAGTACAAGCTGTGCCAATTTTTCTGTTACTCAGGTTACTCAGCAGCGTAACTTCGTCTTCTGTGAAGTAGCGTTCCTCGGACTCAGCGACTGAGCTACCCTCCGCTTCACCACCTCATTCAATTCTGACGCCTTGGAGGTAGCTGGCTGACAGTTCCGGCATGGCGTCTAGTCTCGTGCTCTTGTTCAGGTTCCAGCGTCGATAGCGTATGATCTCCCAGAACGGAACCACGAAGGCTACCCGATACTGCCGTCTTATTCCTCGACGCCAACCTGCTCGGTTGAACAACGAACCTGCGCGTGAATCAGAATTTGTGTACGACAGCAGATACACAAGCAACTGGGAGGACGCTTAATTGCACGTGGAAAGGCTGTCGTCACCGCAAGCGCATTTTCATACTTCTTACCTGTACAGCACGACTCCCATTACGACCAGGAGAACCAGGACGGTGAGGGCAAAGCAGGCGACCATGTACTTGGACCTCTGCAGGTTGTGTATTAACCGGTACCTTGTGGGCTCCAAGGATCGGTTGACGCTCTCTTCCATCAAGTTCAGCGTGAGCGGTGGGCTCCCATGTGATGCGGCCCCTTTGATGGCCGACGGCACTGCAGTCATTGGCGGCGTTTTGGCCTCAACTGGTGGACGACTCGATGCGGGCTGCCTGGCGCGGGGTGACGTGCTTCCCGGTGAAGCCATGGGCTTCGGCTGTCCCTTCACTCCAGCGAGTTTGCAGTATTCGCACACCCTCAGCGTCAGAGCGATGGTTGTGCTTGCTGCTGATCTTGCGGCTTCACTTCTGACGTCTTCTGGTGGTGGTATAGGTGCCAGAAGATATGGCTCATACCCAATCGGAGGGATTTACCAGGAAACGGGTGCTCACCGAGAGAAACTATTAAAGAAATACATTTAACGAATTCCATTAAAGTAGGCGGTCCGGGAGGTGACATGAACAGAAAAAAAACTGCCCGAATATAAGATGTAGCACCAAAAAGTGATAAAACCAATAGAGAATCAAAACTTGAAAATCTAAAGAAGAAAAAAACAAGCAGAGAAGGTGGTGAAGGAGAGGCAGTGGGTGGGAAGGCAATGATGATACTCCAGGCTCCAAGCTCTAGTGGTCTTCTTCTTCTTCTTCTTCTTCTTTGGGTTAAATGGCCCATAACCACTGAGAGGGTTTGGCTATGGCATGACTTTGGTCTAATTAGTTAGGAAGTGTTCGTATAATTTGAGAACTATGATATGTCAGAGAAAAAACCTACTCAGATGCTCCATAGGGTGGAGGAAGTGAAATGCTTGAATGAATAAGCTTGTCAGTCCCCCGGTGGCCATAATGTACTCATGAAGGACGGCGTAAATTTCTTTGCTTGCTTTGCCTAGGGTCTGGCCTCGTTGATGGGTCGCCTTATGGGGTCGTTGCTTTTTCTTGCATTGCACATGTCCAAATGTAATGATGGTGATGTTCGTTGGTGAAGCCGGAACAACGCAAGTCATTTTTGCTTTTCTTTTCCTCCTTTGGCGCCATGGGCATCCTGTAGAAAGCTAGAGCACGCTTAAATAAGTAGCAACGGTTATGAAACAAATTTTTTCTCCTGTTCATCTCCCACGCGGAAGTACCGAGCCATACAAAAATCAATACAAAAGACAGCCGAAAAACGCTTGTTTCTTGGATTAATATTTTTAAAAGCAATTCAGTCTTCTATCGCGGCACACAGCAATAGCCGACCAGTCCGTTAAAGTGCGCTTTTCTGTTATTCTCTCTTCCAAGCTGACTTCATAAGCTCTTTCTACTTTCATCCCGAGCCCTCCGAAAGACGCTCGTTTCCATATCGTAAGACTCAAAGCATTCTCCAGTCGGCGCGCATTTTTTCTGATGCTTATTTCGCAGTCGTATTCAGAGCCCGCTGAATACAAACACTTTCTCACAGTTTGTTGCTCGGCTTTCGTCCAACAAAAGTTCTTCTGGCTTAGGAACGAGTCGACAGCAGCCGGCGTCAGGCTATACGGCCTTCACATTCCAGGCTGGCCTTCTATCGCGGAAAACTTTTAGTCTTTGTTCTTTTTTTTACCCACACATTTCGGTTGCTTCGCTTTGCATGGAACCGGAGAATTCGCCAGCTCCGTCACTGATAAAACGGAATAAATTATGCGAATGAAGCGAGCAACACTTGAAAGTGGCTGTATCGTCTAATCCTCCGTTCATGTTTTCACCCTTCAAGCTGAAATAAACCGTAAAAAGCAGGTGACTAGAATTTGGGGGAAGAGGAAAAAACAGAAATGGCAAATTGAATCGGCGCCCTGATTGCTGTTCGAGAACAGGGCAATTAAGAGGCTACGAAGGTGGAAACGGTACGGCAGGCTGTATTATGTATGCTGGTGCAGCTGCAATTTGGTTATTGTGTTCGTTTTTCTTTTTGCCACAAGTGTTGATGACGGTTTCACTCCACCTGTAGCTGTGTTTCTTACGAGTCTTTCCTATATCATTGAAGCAGTGACTTCCTTTTATTCTTCTCTTCTCAAACACCCAGCAGTAAACAAGTCGTCCATGACAGTCGTACAACTATGATCCGTCATGCGCACCTGTAAACATTCTAGCACGACTTCCTGCTCAAACATGGTTGGGTTTTAAGGTTGGAAGGGAGGGTGGAAACTGGGTTGCGACTGAAATTGCTGTCAGTATTTTTTGCTTCCATTCGCGATAATACCGTAACTATTATAAACAAATCATAATCAGCTATTTTGGGACGACGGCCTCTGCCATAGACATTCATCCCCTTCTATCTGAGTATATTCGCCCGAAAATGTTCTGATTTCCCCTCCTCCATAGAATGTGCTTCCTAACTTCAGATACCGTCGTAAGGTAGCGATTCCGTTGCTCGTGCGGACACGTTATGTAAGTAATTCGCACTACATACCCGGCAGTAAGAGTAGTAGGAAAGTTTAATGAGTCATAAAGTAGGAGTGGTTTCATAGTCCTGGAATTCCAATGATGACCGGGTGACCGATGCCCTAGATGCCAGACGTTTCTGGATGTGTCAAGTGCTCACTGGTAATCAGGTTCTCCCACAGCTCATGAAGAGGGGAGGGCGGAAGAAAGGTAGGGAGGTCGGGGTTACAAGCACACTCCAATAAAATGTGGGCTAGTGTACCAGCCTTAGAGCAAAAAGTGCTTTGGGCAGGAAATTGAGTGGGAAAGATGCGGTGTACGCGAATTGAATGGAGGAAGGTTCTCGTTTCTTCTGATTTTGACAGCTTGAAGTGCGGTTGAGGGAAATGTTGTCTCTCTGTCAATAGTACTGTGTAATGTCCTGAAATGTGACCGATGGTGTGGACTCCGATTGTTCTTCTGGGGCCCGGGAGGACGGTGCGCCGGCTTGGAGATTGGCAAAATTATTGCCCATCGATGAACAGTGAGCGGGTGCCCAGAGGAGGCGACGTACTTTTTGACTGATGTTGCGAGACGAGGCGGAAAGTTGGTGGTGCCACCCCTCCCGCCAAGAAGCTCCGCAGGCAGCTTGCGGGTCGGTTAATATGACTGCGCTCTTGGTGTGAATGAGGGCGAGTGCAATCGCCAGTTCTTCAGCAATCTGCGTAGATGTCTTAATTATGGAAACACAGGTTTTAAGGGCCGACCTGGTCGTGACGGCTGACTTTGTACTACCCGCCTAGATATGAGCTAGCGTCTGTATATGCGACGTCCAAACGATTCCCATTGATGTTCTCGTGGGCTTGACTCCGTGCTCCTCTCCTCCCCGGTAGGAGTCTAGAATGTATGTTCTTTGGTATTGGACGAGCCCTTACAGAAGATCTCCAAACCTCGGGGGGGGAGAAGAACAGCAGGGATGCTGGGTGCGCGAGTCGCAGGTGTTGGAGTAAATTAAGGCTCCCCGGCAAAACAGTACTGACATCTTCTAGCCTTAATATGGATGTCTTCCACCCCAGTATCTTTCGTAATTCGCGACACTCATTTCCCACACCAAATCGTTACTCTTTTCATCGTTTCTTCCTTGGCTGGCTGGGCTAAACGCATTCAGTGCTAAACACGTTGCAAGAAGATACGGATTCAACCGAATCCGTATTTGTTTCAATGCATTTAGCACGCCCTCCCGTTCCTACGTTTTAAGTTCACACAGGAAGTTCGCATTGGTTATATACCATTTCCTTTTGGGGCAGAAGTAGCCTACGCTGCCTTACTTTTTCGTGCTCGCTGAATGTATACTATGACTAATACTCATACTAATCCTGTAGACCTGGTTTCTTTTCAGTGGTTTTGTTCAGCACTGACCTCTTCTTCGAGATAGTTTTGTTCATCTCAAACTTCTGGCGTTTCAGTATCTGTCCGAATGCAAGCGTTTGTGGCGGTCTGTTTAAGATTTCAGAAGGCAAAATCGTACTAGATACGAGGCACTGGCACATGGTTCAATAACTAACTTGAAATACAAGTTACAACTCGACATTTTATCCTCGATATTCCTAACAATATTTTCGGTTAAAATATGTTCTCTAACGATGCCGGGGTATCAATATCTCTCCCGCTTTTTTTTAAGCTACGCTTTTATAATTGGTGTCTTTTTCAAGATTACTCGAATAATTTTGCTGGATGTTACATTTTGACAAGCAAATGTTGCTGCTGTAAATTTTGTTAGCAATGTTGCTGTTTTTGAAGAAAAAATTATCCGTCTCGATACGATGCGGTCTAACTCATTTCTCTTCGCCTGCATGGTCATCTGAAAAAAAAAACTATCATGCTATACAAAACAAAGTGAGCGCTCACAAGCAAAGCGTAATTGGTTTCCTTACAGACGAAGAAAGAACCAGTACGATACAAAGAATGCACTGTAAGAGCAGGGGCAAATCATTTACTCCGGAGAAATCGTTGCGTCAATTAGAGTCCTTGTGGGGCAGACCTACGGCTAGACGTCGGATGAGGGTCTCAGAATTGCCCTCTGGGGATGGAAAGAACCCGTGGCTGCCATCAACGCGCTAGGTTGCGAGCAGGCCCCTAAAGAAGCCCTCGGCTCGCCTAGTCAGACCGTCCGTTGATTGGCCCGCATGGCTGACAAGCAGAGCGCTTTGAGCAAGCCCAGGCCTTAACCTATTCCCAATTCCTCCGCTGCCGGAATGCTTTCCAGACCTGGCTGAGTGCGGCCGATGGCCTTCAGGCCCAAGATGTAATTCGATTATTGGCGCTAAAGCCTGTTGCGTTCAGGGGAGCCTCCAATGTGATGTTACGCGTGGCCTCAGCGTTGATTTCAATTTCGCAGCCGGCTTTTTAGATTAGTCGGACACTGTCAGTCCTCCCGTTTGTTTCCGTAGTTGTTCCGCCCTCTTCGGTGTCGCACCTGATAATATTTTTAATTCGAAAGCCTCGTACTTGTTCCAGTACGAGGAAAGAAGGAACAGGCATTGTTGTGCCCTAAAGGTGACCGTAAATGCGCCATCAAGCATGCGTCTCATCTGAGAAATAAAACTTACGCACATGCATGCCCACCCCCGCACGCACGCAACAACCACCCCCAGCACTAACAACAAGGCCCAGGCAGCGAAGAATCACGTGGGGGAGCGGTCAATGCAGGGCCGGCAGCGGTGGCTGGTCCGGGTCCCCTGCTAGTGAAAGAACGCTGCTAGGTTTCCGCTTCCATTGATAAGACGTACGGTTGCACCGATCTGATTTTGGTAGAGTGTAACCAAAACGGCAGCTGCTGCTTGCAGTTGCGGCAAGATAAGCTAGCTATGATGACTTTTCTGCTTTCCGAGGTTTTAAACCAGCCTATTAACGTGTGAACGTTGCCAGAGGAGCCCAGAAGCAGAGCAGCCTAGCTTCCATCCCCACAGCATCGGAGCTTGCATAAGAATTCTTCTTTATCACGCCGCAAGGAAAGACAGAGAGAGATTAAACATTATTTAAATGAAAGTGTCAAGTGGTTGATACCTCCAGTTCAGGACTCCGTTTAAACGTCCAGCCGATTCAGCTCGGTGGATCAGTGGAAGCCGGTATACGACGTTCGAGTTGGCCAGGTGGCCCTCCCACTGCTCAACTGACGAGATAAAAATCGGGGAAAGAGTGGGGTTACGCTGGCACTCCGACATTATGTGATACACAGTTCAGGGCGCGTTGTCGAATCGACCATGCGAGTCGTATTGCATTGACCAAACTAAGTTTAGCTTGGTCGGATAGGGAAGATGTTAGTTTTAGTTTGGAGGAGACACCAGTAGCGCTCCTCTTTCTTGCTGAGAGAGGGGTGGCCCGGGGACAGAGTAAGGCGGGTAGCCGTTAGTATTGTGCCACGTACTTGTATGAAGTTGACGGTATCGTTGTCTCTAGCCAACACTCCGGCACCGCTCTGCTGGTAAGACATGGAGCAGCCTTCGGGAGCCAAAGGCTTTACCACCGAGGGAAGCGTGAGTCCGGTGTCCAGACAATCGATACCCTTTTCTTCGGAGGGTTCCGGTTCGAAATCTTCATTACGGTGTATGGGATACGGCCTTGCAGGTAGCAGAGCCTCGTGTCGCTGCTTTGGCGTTTCTAGCTTGTAGAACACTTCGCTGACATCCGGGGCAACGCAGTTGCTACGCATTTATCCCCCACGCTTTATTACGGAGTGTCGCCTTTCACTATACGGGGTGAGAGTTAGCGTTGTAAACAATTCTCTGCAAGGCCTTCTAACACCAGGGTTCTCTTTTTCTAAACGACAACGCCGTTGAGTTTTTGATTAAGCGCCACTTAAAAGGGGGGAATGCTATTAGGGTCGAACTAGAGTGTACAGAATTCGCGCTTTCTGTATTTACATGGGCAGGCCGCGCACTGCGCCTAAAGCTACCTAAGAGATACCGAACCGTTCTTATTTACGCGAAAGGAAATGCATAGCAATCCTGCACAGAAGGAGTTTTTGGCAGAATCTTTCATTCGAAACAAAAAATGTTCTCGACTTCGCGGACCTGGACAACTGTCCGTTGTGTAGGATCGGTAGGCTGTACATCCACGCAAAGAGGTTGTACGGAAAATACGTTTTAACAGTTCATCGAGGCATACAATATTGGCAACGCTGATACCGGACCACTGGGCTGGCGCCTACTGTACGTCCCAGTCCGCAGCCAAAAAATTGCGGAAATTCTCAACTGGGAATGGTCGCATTGTGCGCTGGCTGGCACTATTTCCAGCCGCTGATCTACGCGCATGCACGTAGACGTGGCCGACACCTTGGCGAATCCCTCTCAATGAACTCGTCAAGTAATAACTGCAATCAAAATCATAACTCAGTCCCACTCATAGCTCAGTTCTTATAGCATAAATGCCATTATACACAATATGACCCAGTCAATACCATAGCACGCCACTGTCATAGAACGTTGTCATAAGTCATATTTAACCATTCATACTCGAACAAATAGGTTCTAATAATATAACAAAGTTACGAGAACACAGTCATAAGTCTTAGTAAATTTGTAATGATAACCCGGTAGTCATGATACGAATGCCCTGTAGACCCCATATATATGAATGAACCGCACCTTGTCATAATCATAGGTCATAGTCATACACCCTGGTCAGAAGTACATGCAGCAGTCATAGCAGCCACAATGATTATCCTGTGCTTATACCATAAAGGCTACATAAATCTCATATACGTTTATAAAGCACCCAGGCGTCATAGTCAGTAGGCCAAAGGTTCACAGATCAAAGCCTCCTGAGTTCCAGCTATGGAGATTTGCCCAATTTATTGGGCATCAAATACCACGACACTATGCTGACTGTGGTCTATTTTCTCTCATAAAACCCAGTTGTCCAATATTTTGGACGCCTACTAACGCCATCTATGAAGTTTTGTCGAAGTTGAGCCAACGGAGACGGCAGTAGGGGAGAGGACATGACGGCGTTCAGCAAAAAGGTAGTTTATGGGGACCGCCGGAGACATAAGTGCTGTTTACAGTGTTTTGTCACCGCTCTAATGTGATATCGATGATTCAATGGAAAGGTAATGATACAGGGAGCATGCTGAATGGGAAATATTAGTTGCACGCGAGCCTGCTTTTTTCTGCTTCTGATTTAATTTTGCATGTCCAACATTTCTCGACACGGACGCTCAAGGCGGTCCTTTCGAATGTACTCCGCACTACAGTGTGTTAAACGCACGTTCATTTTGTTGTCGCACTGCATTTTGTTTTTGCTTTCGTGGTATTTCTCTTGTACCGTGCATGAATGAAACGGCTACTTTTTGTATTAAGGGGGCAGATCTTTAAATAGTCAACCAGAGAGCTGAAAACTTTTTAACTGCCGGGATTTTAAGCTCTTGGTTTCGCGGACAGTGAACAGAAAAACAGCCCACGTGAGCGAGCGTCTCATCCAGTGCGCCCAGCGGCGCGTACCCACTGTGGGGGATTGGCCAGGAATCTGGCATCCGGGGGATGGTGCGCCCGCTACACAACGGCATTGCCTATTCTGCCGACCAGGGAATAATGATGATCATGAACACAGGATAATGTGCAGCGTTATTTTGTGCACCAGACCTTAGGGCAATGTCCAGGTTTATTCGGTGGACCGTACCACGGTGCAGTTGATCCTTATTCGTCAGAAGCAATTTAACAGATACCAATCCACACTTATTTACATAAATAATGCGCAGAATTCACTTGATACAACAGGTTAGAGTAAGTAATTCACTGGAAAAAAAACACATCACTGCTGGGTCTCGAACCCAGGGCGTTAGCGCCATAACCCAAGGCTCAACCTTGCGGCACGGAAGCCAAAGAGCGGAGCCCTTTAACCAGTAGTTCAGCACAGAACGTAATCCTGGGGTCTTGACGACAGAATAAAGCTGAACCTTGTTCTGCGGTCCGGTAGGCAGAATAGGCAGTGCATTACACAAAACTACGCTCACAAAACATTGAGGCGCCGCGCGGCTGTGCCACAACGCTCTCCGTCTCTGTGCCCCGCACGTGGGGGATGGGACGACCAAAGAAGACCCGAACGCCAAAGAAGAGGCAGCTTATCAAGAAGCGTGCCGCGACTGCCAGGCGAGAATTCAACTAGTTCATACCGAAGGGCGCACTTGTGCAATAAAAAAAAGAACCAAGAGAAGTAGTAGTGCAGGTGGGCACCTCTCGAGGGTGGCAGATAGTGCAAACGCCGCCCGTTGCAGGCTTCAGGGGTGCAGCATGAAGACGACGTTGTTTTGTTTTTTTTCCACGAAGGGCCAGCTCTTCTTCTGAGTAACGAAGGAGAGACGCTGTTTCGAACGGGCCCACACAATGTAAACTTGACGAAAAAGCTTACAAGCTGTTTAAGACCCACTTTCTTTGTACATTTCTTTTTATATTTGTAGCTAGAATTTTGTTTAATTAATGGTTCTTCAAGGATCTGTAATAATTTTCTTCGGTAAAGTTAGGGCGTGTTACTGCATGCCCACTAGTTCACAACTTACCAAATAAAGTTCTGGTGTCCAATTAATTGGGTATCATGCCATGCTAAAACCGCGGAGATTACTGAAATAAGAATTGTTACGTTTCATCTTCGCAGCTTACACTTATTAGTTTGAAAGTTTCACGAAAATCTGTGAATTTAACTACAACCCGGATGTTTGGAGGATATAAGATTGTCTTGAGTTCATTGAAAATCGTAGCAGATATAATGATAACTCGTGGCTCATAACGTAAATGTCGCATACACCCAATATAACCCCACGTTCGTAGGAGCGCAATTTGTCACGCACAGACGGATAGATTTCAGGAGAAGACGCCTGAGAATGCTTACACATTAAAACATTCTTCTCATTCCAAGGCGTCAAAGTAACAAACAGAGACACCACGCCTTGACAACAAACGCCGTTGTATTTAGACAAGAAGCAGTAGATTAACCTTTTCTTACGGTCGTTTCTAAAGAAAAGGGGTAGGTACAATGATTATGTGTACGTACGCCGATAAAATTCGTCAAGGAGGGGGCACTACGGCTGCCAGCGTGAAAGATGCGGCTGAACGTCTTAAAAATCCTAACTTACTTGCTGGCTCCTGTGGGCTTTTTGTGCCTTCATTGCACACCAAGGAAGCGGTGAAAATATATAGGTACCCATCAGGGGTGTAGCGAGGGGGGGTGTCCCCTCAGAAGTGTGCTCGGCTGTCATGAACGGTGACCCAGGCAACCACCTTCGCCGGAAACCATCCCAGGATATTGTCTAGAATCTGCCCGGGCAGGAATCCTGCCCGGAAAGCGCCCCTACTCTTACGTGGGGGCCCGTTTCCTTCCTGGCATGCCTAGAGAGAGAGAGGATTTATTGGAGAGTTTAGCTTCAACTAAAAATGAGCTGGCTACTCAAAACATTGGAGTACATTAAAGTACAATGGTTATCTTAATAAACCACAAGGTCAGAATAGGTGCATTGAAAGAGAATCGGTTGAGAGATAACCCAAACAACCTATATACATCTATATCGAACAATACAAAATGTCCATGACGCGGCACAGATACTCTCACCTAAATTCCTAACTCCATTGTGTGTTTCCACACTCCTCCAGAGGAATGTACGCGCATTTAGTAGTGTTCGTACATCCTCGTGACTTGAAAAAACTACCTTAAGGCAAGGAAGGCTTTGGTTTGGTTAAGAACATTGTCTCATGGTCCCAACAGTTTCTGCTAAGATATGGGTGTCCGAGATAGCAGACCAAGCATGTCACTTACCTTTTTCCACTCGGTGGCGTTAACCATATACGTTTATATTTTTTTTGCGTTTCCATATATCTTGAAGTGCTATTTCTTCTTATGTACGTAAAACAGAAAATTACAAGCAGTGATAGCAATTCTGCCACAATTCTCCGAACATGCGAACTTTTTTATGAAATATTTTATTTTCGGTTTTCTTGACACTTGTTAGATATGTCTACTATCAGTTTATAGTTACGTATAATAATAGTAATGGTTATGTAATTATTATACATATTTTTAACCGCTTGAAAAATTATATGGAGAAGGTCGAGATGCAATATCCCTCCCCGCCTCCCCCCCCCCCCCCCAGCAAAATTTCTCGCTACACCTATCATGTCCATTATTATCGTGTTCAGTTTTTGCTACTTTTGATTATGTTTAGTTCAGTTTCGAAATTACTTTTCAGGTGTAACCTCGAAACCCAGCCTGTTATTGCTTTATAACCTAGTACAAACTCCGTTATGCTTCAATAGGCCAAAGAAAAATTGAAGCCGAAGAAGCTATGCTTTCATGTAAGGAAATGCCATTAGGTAAGAGAAATTCTGCACAACAAAATGTTTATTTCTTCGCAGCTTGGTGTGCACAGAGCCAACGGTCCAAAACTGACAAATAATGTACGTTCTTACGGCAATGAGTATTACCCAACTATAGATGGCTATAAAAAACTTGCTATAAATGGCTGAAAAGCGTAGGTGATGTCAACCTACTGTTCTGTTAGGTAGATTAGATACTGCCAGAAAAGACAACATCAAATTAAGAGAAATCTCCCGCTACTGAAGATCAAAGATACGCACTTAAAGTACCCCCCCCACCCCCCTTCCCCCCTGACACACACACCGTTCAAAAACCATACCGCCCTCTCTTCCAGCGACGAGGAAGAGTCATTCCTTTAATTATTATTGGCATTATTTATTCATGCTTCTTGATCCCTTCTTTGCCTCTTCTCATTGTTAAAAAAACCCACAGTAAAATTCAGCGTGGCTGTACAAACAAATTCTCACGGGAGAGTTCCCAGGAGTAGTCAGTACCATTTTGTCTTTAATTCCCCTTTGTCTTAGGGTCGATTAGCATGCGTTTCGCGGTAGGCGAGACCAGGAAACTCCTCGCGCTAACGACGGCGTTAAGGGAGCGACTATGAACCCGATTACCGCCTTGAAGAGAGGGACGGCAGGAAATGGCAGCAGGCGGAAGGCGGAGTATAGGCAAAGAACTCTGGTGGCTTCATCTGACCCCAGCCATCATTAAGGCGGCGCGGCTGCGTATTGAGCGTCTGGCTCTAATTTCCGCGCCTTGTTTCCGAGAGGGTGGCGGCCCTCCGACTGGAGGTAATTGCCACCAGTTCCACGCTTTTCAAAGACGCCTGGTGCGGACTAGAGCCCCGGTCGGCGCGCGTTTTGTGGAGTCCGGTTCCTCGGAGTAAGGTGCGAGTGTCGGATGACATGCATGCGGCGTCATTTGGCAGGCAGGCCTTTCACTTGTCCTTGTCACATATTTTGTTTTCTTCTTACGCTCCTTTCAGGGATGTTACCGTAAGGCCACTCTCCCTCGCACTCCGCTGTACAGAATCACGCTTCAAGCCGCAATTCGTACCACTGGACATAAGGAGGCGTACCGGAGTGTCAACTCAGTGCATAGAAGGCGACATATTTAAATACCAATGGTGGTTTGCTGTTTTAATCGGCATTGCGCTAAGGAGAACTTACTCCTTGCACTTAGGCCTGCTTACGTGCGTTGAAGAAAAAATCATTATGGCTTCCCCTACCGATACCTATCAAATTATTCTTCATTGTCCCATTATCCTTGCGGCTACTTCTCTCTTTTTTTTTCGTCTTTTGGCGCGAATATTTTGCGAAACTTCCCCTGCGGCTTCTCCAGAACCAGAGGTTTCCGTGGCTGCTCCGCAGCAGTTCTACTCTTCTAGTCACGTGCCGTCACTTTCACCTGCCACTTGATAGGACAATAGCTCCGCACGCACAAGGCTAAGTCGTGTTCTGTCACTGGCAACGTTGTGATGTATCCTGGCAATAACACACTCGGCTCTTACTTTGCAGACCCAGATTCTATTCCTATACGCACTCGAATTTACCCAATTTTAGTCTCAAAATAGTTTACTTAATTCATAAAAATAATTCATATACGCACTCCGGCACAAATTGCGAAATTTTTAAGTGTTTTTGCTCTCAACCGCGGCGGCCATTGTCTTTACTGAACAACGCTGCTTTTTCGCAGAATAAAATACTTAAACAACCTCAATAAAATGCCTATTACAAGACTGTAGAGGCTACCTACCAATTTTTTGTTTGTAAATTTAGGAATAATTTATTCGCAATCACTAGCTGCAGGTTTACGGCCAATTGTGTGATAAAAGTGAGCTGTAACTAACTCGCAACCACTGCATAATGCTCTGCCTCTTGCACGCATTTTGAGATAGCCGTTGCCTATGTGTGTGAGCTTGTGAATACGTCTCCGTTGTCGAATGACACTTGCCAAACTGCCCTTCGTGACACCGCCAAACCTAAAGCGAGATCATGCGACAACGAACCCAAAGAAGGGATTTAGCAGCAGAAGCAAACGAGGTCCTCTTTCGGCGAGGTGGGTCAGTAATTGGCGACATACAATACACAACTCGCCCCGCCGAAACGAGAATGACAGTAGAATTTCGAATTGAGCTAATCGGTCAATTCGCCTCTCTAAAACAAAGTAACGCTAAGATCGATAAAAAAGAGAAAAAAAAGAAGACGAGATGAGAACTGGACAAAGAGGCAGCGCTGTCCCCGTTTCCGTTGGGATGTTTGTTTACTTTAGAGCGCCTTTTCTTCAAAGACGAAATAAGTAGTGCCTGCATGCAATGTCGGAGGATATTGTTTCTTTCAACCTGAGAGAAAAATGGGTCATGCGTTAGCAGATTTCTGTAATATATCTGCTTTCAATATTTAGATCCTTTAAAAATGTGAACTTCTCCGCTCCACGCGCCCTAAAAAAGCGACGATCATACGAGATCCTGCATGGCTCCCTGCCTGCACAATGCAGACATATGTGGTCATGTCAAAGGGTTGGTCATGGTAAAGCATGTCTAGGGCAAAATGGACGCTTTGCTTGTGTACTTGTTCGGCGGTGTAGACTGCGAATAATAAAAGCAATCATTCATATTCGGTCGCTATGTGAAATAATTCGAAACCCGTGGCTCGGTATTTTCTTTCCTAGTTTCCCATAAAAGCACGTTTGTAAAAACATAAAAAGAAGAGGCCACGCACACAAAATGCGAGTTTGATTTCATTCAAAAGATTGCCTAATAAATAACGCTGACACCATTTTTAGCGGACACTTA
Organism: Haemaphysalis longicornis; assembly: GCA_013339765.2. NCBI lineage: Eukaryota > Metazoa > Arthropoda > Arachnida > Ixodida > Ixodidae > Haemaphysalis > Haemaphysalis longicornis. Next base: position 150,704,706 of record CM023451.1, read on the forward strand.
ACTCAAATAAGCTTTATAATTAGGAAAAAGGTAATGGTCATGCGACCCACTTGCTTATTCCCCGCACTACGACCTATAATATATTATGGGCAGCTGCGCGTTTGGCAGAGGCCGGTAAAACCAAAGCTAAGTTAGGCCAGACTTATAAGTTTGCAAAACGAGCTATATGCTCTTAAATACAAAGCATATTCTTTTTTATAGCAATAAGAATGGTTGGGTAAACAATTAAATTTAGAACGCGCACGTAAATTTGAAGAACCACTGCGTACTGCGTGCACTATGCCTGTTATATCTGCACACCAGGCGGGTGCTTTGTGGTGGCCTCACATGTCACTGGCCAGTTGGCATGTGTGTCATTGTCTTCGGTGACTTTATTTTTGGAGCATACCCAATGTTTCACGAAACGATTACTATCAACCGCAACGAAACTAAGCCAGGTGCAAATCCTATCAAAAACAGAGCGAGTGTGGACAGGAGGCCTGAGAGGTATTGTGGCGCCATCTAGAGGACGGGCGGTAAACGAATCAACGAAAAATGATTCGTCGATCGCCGCAGCCCCAGTCGACATACTTAACATTCGTTTCAAATACATGCCCTGGATATGTCATCGCTGACATGACGAAACACGCAATTGAGCGGGAAGAATTGAAATTTTGACATAAATTGTTGATTTCTCAGGGAATAAAGCATCAGTTTGTTGCCGGACAAGCGCTGGGGGCACTATAGAACAACTAATATTTCGAAAAAAAGAACTTTTGTTTTGTCTTCAAGGTCCGTTTGAGTATTTGCGCTTTCCAGTGGATTAGGCGAATTTAAACGAATGCTTTTTTAAACGAATTATTACATAGGAGCAGTGGACACTTAAATGGTGTGGGTACTTACTGAGGCGCATGCAGCGAGCTTGACGATTTTTTTGCGTCCGCAGCGGAACCTTTGCCTATGAAAGGCGAAGCAGGTGTTTCCTTTCGCTTACAGCCTGCAAACAACGTGATAGTTTCCTTGCGCAGTCTTCACGGTGCGTGCGATAACCTAACTGCGGCAATAATTTTTAAAGCAAGAATTCACCTCGGTGGCTTAAATGCCTGGTTACATATTAGAAATTTGAGTCCCACTGAGCGCGTGAAAATTTCCACATCAATAATAGAATACTAAAATTTACTTCAAAAGAGGCGCTAAGTTCTCAAGTCCTAAACTGAGTTTGTGATTTTTATTACAAATCAGCTCTTCTTGCACAATTCGCTAGCACAGAAACTCGTTTCCTCAAACTACATGCTGCGTGAGTGCGGCAAGTTTGAGATAGATGGTACCTTATAATGAGGAATTCAAGAAAATAGGCACTTTTCAGCGTTTTCTCAAGTTTATTCCTCTCTCGCTATAAAGAAGTGATCTCGACGCCGAGAAAAAAAGGGGTAAGTGCAAGATAACAAGAAAGAACAACAGAAAAGCAGAGAACTAAAATGGGAATAACGAAATATTTATGGCGCCAGAGCAGTTAATCTGGAAATTAGGAAGCCGGTCTCGAGTTGAGTTTGAAAAAGGTTACGATCAATAAGCACCCTACCGCCGTCACTAGTCTGCGTGCAAATCGTCCTAACTGAGAGTGAGGCAATCATAAAATACTGCAGCATCGAAAAACGCAACGCGTGGGTGTTTTTGTAAGCGGGGCTGTCTAGACGAACTAATATGCCGATATTAAATTCTTTATATAGATCTGGAAAGGTTTCTTTCGGTGGGCTCCTAAACCTTAAATCTTTTTACTGCCTAATTCTTTCCTCTGGAAATGCTGGGTTTAGTTCTCTGATGTCGCAATAGCTTTTTTTAGTTCAGTCAGAAAATTCCGGTGATGATTAGTCTCTCGTTTGTATTTTTAAAGGATGCTTATGCTACAAAATGACTGAAATGTTAGCTATCTCTTCCAGGAATTACGGCCCAATTTCCACTCATGTAGGTGGACGAAAAGAATGAATATTTGCTGTGGTACAAGAGGCTCTAGTAGTGGGTGTTGTGCTTATTGCGCGAACTAATTCCAACTATTTTTAAGTTAAGAGGAGAAAATAAGGAAGAGTTAATATTCCTTCATCCTATCAAATCCTATCAAATAGGATTCCTTCACAGTTTCGCTAACGTGCTTCCTTTACACACAAGCTGTGCATACCCCTCGAACCATAAGACTCGGCAGCACCTAATCTCGTCAGTCTCTGCAGCACTTCGCTCACTGCGTTGTCTCGTTTGGTCCTCAAAATGAAAGTTTAAGTGGGCATAAACGCATCCTGATGTTGCCTGCACTTTGCGCTCGCCATGCCACGGCCTAGGTATTGACGTGGGGGAGGGGGGTAGTGATGGAGGAAATGACTGAAATAAGGTCTATTAAGAAAAACAGCTGGTGAAAGTAACAATAGGTGGCAAACTGACCTGGGGGCAGTGTTCCCGTTAAGGTTAAGTTCAGTTAGTCTTAGACAGCCAAATAAAGTGCTACTATATACCAGCCCCATATACCCGTTCATTTGAAGCCCGCCATATATTTACTTTATTGAGCAACTTCAAAAAGGAGGCAGTTGATCGGCAAGTGTAATCGCTGTTCCTCACGGTAACGGCATGAACTTACCCCACAGCAATTTCATAGTTTTTTTGCAGGATTCGTGATGTTTTTATTGTTTCTATGGTATCAAGGTCTTTCCATGCAATTTTTACACATTGATATTAAAATAAGGATGATTTGGTAAATTTGGTGTAGGGCGGAAGTGCTGGACCTGTACTTATATTAGGAGCAGAAGGCCCCCGGAGTATTTGTGACATCGACAAAAATATTTAACTCGTTTTTGCTACCCGAAAATATTTTCAAAGCCTGCACTGCCTGTATTTTGTCCAGCCTTCAGAGGGAAAGGGGGGGGGGAAGGAGGCGGGTAATGCTAAAATATAGTATAATAGAGCCTTGATCATGCTGCATTTTCAAACCGTTATTTTAGAGCAAATGTAGAAAACAATCAATTTTTGTTAGTTAAGGCGTGTTTGTTAATGCAGATTTAAACCAACCGAGAACAAGAAAGCCAAAATAGAAACTCAACAACTTCACTTTGCATGCACAAAAAGCCAGCATTCAACCAATAATGTACGCAATCAATTTTGTTTCTCTCGTTCCCAAAGTGAGAACATTAGTAACTTTTCTTCTTCGAAAATTGCAAAAAGTAAACTATGCGGATTTAGTAACAAACAGTGGAATGCAACTTTTATAACCAGGTCACGGGTGTGTTTTGCCCCCACAGGGTTTCATTTGCCTACACTAATTGTCCGAGGGGGAGAAAAGAATGATTACAAACCGGCTGCAAGATTTCCTCAGAAATATATCGCCAATGCTGCCACACATCATTATATATGGACTTAATGAGAAGGCACGCGAAAATTACACAACTGAGACAGTAGAAATAACGGTTGATGCATAAGAGCGCGATACATTTTTCAGAATACAATGTGGGCCAAGTAAAACTGTGGGACGCGCCTTAAACACAAACACACAATATACAGGGTAGGGTGTCCCAGCTATCATGCACCAAGATTTAAAAAAAGAGTAATGACGTAACTCGAAGAAAACCTAGTGCATAATGTTTGCAGTACTGTGGAGAAGCGGGCAGCATTTTTTTCTTGAATGAGACTTAACTACTTAATTGTAATTATTTATCTAACTCGACAAGTACTGTCCTAATCACTAAAGTGTCAATGAGGCACTTGTAGGTACCCACGAGGGGCATCTAACTGCGGTGTTTTCAGCGACAAACTAATTGCGTACTCATGTATTCTGACTGATAAAGCAAACCCGCGAAATATGAAAGATACCACGTGATGGCGCCTCCGCGCGCATCGTAAAGCGACGCCCTCAAACAGGCTGCCTGTGAGTTAGCCAGAATGAAACAAACAAAAGAAAGAAAAAGAAATCGCGACCGAGTTTGTGCCTTATCTGCACACGCGCCCCGCGAATCTTGCTGTTGCTCCCATAGAGTTTCTTACAATATACACTAGAGAGGAATCTGGCGCTAGCGTCTATGCGGCTCACATCAAGGCCGTCTGTGTCGTCATGGGCATAGAGTTTCTTAGTAAGTATACTAGAGAGGAAACTGCGCCTTGTAAGCCATGTCGTCATGGGGGTTCATGGGAAGACCCCCTTTTTGGCTTGGGCTTGGCATGACAATTGGATTCTTAAGCGTTTTTGGGGGTTTGCTTTCTTCACTATGCATTAACACGCTTACGAGCTACAAGGAAGCCGAAATCTTCCCTGTTCTGTGGTAGACGTGTTCGGTGAAACAGCAGGCAGTGCGTGATCGCACCTGACGTTGCTCATGCCGCAGTCAAAGGACGCATGACTGAGCGGGTAATATGCCGCCGCTAAATTTGTAGCCGACGAAAAGAAGAAACAAAACCTACTTCGACGAAGACAAGATACGACCACGGGGATACGAAGATACGGGCGCTTGTATGCGTCCTATCTTGTCATCGTGCACGACTGTTTAACGCCACGCCTTCTTTTTTCTTGTTCAACTAGTTGGCGGTCGGTGCACCGGTTCACCACGAAGGCAACGTTTTAAAAGGCACGCTCAAAAAACTTTCCAAACTCTTCAAGCAACTTACTATTTGCAATAATGGTAAAATCAATAAAATCAGAGTCTTTATGAGTCCCCCCCCCCCCCAAATATTTACCTTGTTCGTAACTACAACCTTGGCCTGCGGAATAGCAGGGACAACCGTTTCGGCAAAAATACGCTTTACTTGCTTTTTTCTTAGTTTTAAAACAACCTGTTTTTATTTTCCACTTACATAATTTCACCCTATTCTTCGTGTTTTTGTGGCACTTTGTTTAAATTTGCGGTTACTAAACGTTTCAATCCAAGCCAATGATGAAACTAAGGCGAGCTCGATGTATAATGGCGGTCCATGACGACACAGATGGTCTTGATGTGAGCATAGACGCTAGCGCCAGATTCCTCTCTAGTGAAAATTGTAAGAAACTCTATGGTCATGGGCCGCCATTAGGTCATGCGCTCGCCTAAGTTTCATCATTGGCTTGGATTGAAACGTTTTAGTGACCGCAAATTTAAACAAACTGCTACAAAAACGCGAAGAATACAGTTCAATTATTTAGGTGGAAAATAAAAACAGGCTGTTTTAAAACTAAGGAAAACGGAAGTGAAGCGTATTTTGGCCGGAACGGTGGTGCCTGCTATTCCGCAGGCCAAGGTTGTAGTTACGAGCAATGTTAATATTTAGGGGGGGGAAACTCATTAGAGACTCTGATTTTATTAATTTTACCATTATTTCAAATAAGAAGTTGTTTGAAGAGTTTGGAAAGTTTTTTGAGCGTGCGTATAAAAACGTTGCCTTCGTGGTGAACTGGTGCACCGACCGCCAGCTATTTTAACAACAAAAAAGAAAACGCAGCTTTAAACGAGTCGTGGACGATGACAAGATAGGATGCATACAAGCGCCCCGCATCTGTCGTATCTTGTCTTCGTCGAAGTACGTTTTGTTTCTTCGTTTCGTCGGCTACAAATTTCGCGGCGGCATATCACCCACTCAGTCATACGTCCTTCGACTGCGGCATGACCACCGTCAGGTGCATCCCGCACTGCCTGCTGTTTCACCGCACAGGGCTACCACGGAACAGGGAGGATTTCGGGTTCCTTCTAGCTCGTAAACGTGTTAATGCATAGTCAAGAAAGGAAATCCCCAAAACTGCTTTAGAATCCAATTGTCATGCCAAGCCCAAGCCAAAAAGGGGGGTTTTCCCATGAACCCCCACGACGGCATGGCGTACGAGGCGCAATTTCCTCTCTAGTATACTTACTAAGCAAACTCTATGGTTGCTCCCTCCTTCCATGCACGCCATTATCAAGGTGATGCGCTGTCTCTTCGGGCGGGTGACAGGCGAAGCAGTTGCTTTCAACCAGCTTATTTGGGGACGCTGCTTTACAATGCGCGCGGAAGCGCCGTCACGTGGTATTTTTCATATTTTGCGCGTTTTCTTTATCAATCAGAATAAATGAGTGGGCAATAAGTTCGTCGCTGAAAATACCGCAGTTAGGTGCCCCTCGTGGGTACCTACAAGGTCCTCATTGACACTTCAGTGATTAGGACAGTGATCCTCAAATTAGGTAATAATTGCAATTAATTAGTTAAGTGTCATTAACGATAAAATTACTGTCCGCTTCTCCACAGTACGGCAAAAATTGTGCACTAGGTTTTCTTCGAGTAACGCCGTTGCTCTTTTTTAGATGCGGAGCGCCTTGTGCTCGGGGGTATGTTCCGCGGCGTCGGCGGTGGTCCAGCTTCCGCACACCACCGTTTCTTGGCCAATCCCCCACGTGGGTACGTGCCATAGGAAAGAGGAACAACAACAAACAACAACAACTACTCCGGTTGTGCTTGCGCTTGACTCCGTGATTCTTCAGATGATTAGGATGGAAGCAACAGCCCCGTCAGTGAGTGTGCTGACGAAATTAAGTGAGAGCATCAGCGCAAGCACTAACAGCAATTACACCCAACTACAATCCACGGAACGTGTATCTATCTCGTCTTTACCAACTGCAACGGCGACGACTGCATACAACCGCTGCTACGAGATCCACTGACTGTGCACTCCTGCGACCATAAGGCTGTCATACTCAAAGTAAGAAGACGTGCAAACCTAAATAAAGACCTTTAGATACCACTTCAAATCTCGACTCACTCGCGTATATACGCATACAATAAAGAAAATTACACACATCTCCCCGAAGGGAACATGAGTAGGATATATGAGCATTACGGGGTCACTACATTTCCACCAAATTTGGCTAACAAACATAACGGAAACGCAAACGGAACTCCCATGACGCTCCGAATCCTACTCATGGTTCCCTTCGGGAGATGGGTGTAATTTTTAATTCTTGGTGCATGATAGCTGGGACTCCCTGTATACAAATAGCCTCAAATAATGCATGTTAAATGCGATTGAACATATTTTTCGCCTCTATTTTACCTATCTCAAGCGCAAAGCCAAGACGTAGTAGACATGTCTACAGTTCAAACGTTAGATTTACAGAGGTCCAAAATTAACCGATAAGGGATGCGATGTATTCGCTGCACACGCTAATTAAATTCGGTCGCTACATAGTACCACCAACACTAATGGCCTAGCGTTGCAAGGATAACAGCGTTTCCAGGGGTGGAAGAAATTTACTTTTTCTGCCAACTCTGTTTAATCGGCGGAATAACACCATCGACCTGAACACGCGAGTTTCTCCTGGCCCGGCTTTTCTATTCTTGCCTGAATTTTCATTTTAGGCATCGAAAACCGTGCGCCTTTCACGTAATAACTACGACGATCAGTTTGTCTCAACTCTACCGCATATGTTTTTCTGACTGCAGTTTCTCAGGACTTTCAATGACGTGATATTTTCTCCTGGCGTAAACAGCTGTGATCGATGGTGGTGATTGACCGTGAACAGCCATTATCTTTGTGTATAGGTGCGGCCGTAGCGGCTATGGTCGCTGGAGGAAGTGAAGCACAGTGCTGTCAAAATGGAAATCATTTATTTACAGACACGCACACACATATTTATCTATTCATTAGGTAAATACTGCTACCCTTGACATGGGCTTTGGCAAGAGGGAGTTCATTACCCAAACCGAAAATATACATGATCGTTCACACAGGGATCAAAACTAAAAGGCTTTAACCTTGGTTTAAAAGACAGCTTACTCTTGCTACATGTACAGGGAATATAAAATGCAACGTTTTGGCGACGAGAGACACACAACGGAAAAACCAGAGTTTATAACGAAGTGACATTGTGTGGCTTGAAAACCCAGACAAAAGCAGACTGTAAAGATACACAATCGGTAACCTCTAGATGTAACATATTTCAATGGCACATAGCTGGCGAGAAATATGAATAGCCGAAGCGCGGTTATAAAATATACAGTCTAACAATCTCGAATGTATTAAAAAACTGTTTTCGTTTATTTGTAGCATATTGCTCTGGACTAGGAAGAAAATTTAGTCCGGGATATACTGCACTAATGCAATTGTTGGGAGCCCGTATAAGTGTTAAAGTTCAGTTGGCGAATCATGACCAGGGCACTTACTATAAACGAATCAGGCTGCATTTTTTGCACGCGCTCCAACCTAACTATGGCGGACTTTGGGCTCGGGAATCAGCGAGCGAACAACTGACGCATATGCGACTAACTTCGTATTGGGTGATACCCATCTAGAGGCCCCTTTGAGGGACATAAACGCAAGAATAGTGTTGTAGGTTTGTGGGACCTGTGCTTGTTTTATTTTGCGTGGGAAGAATTTGGAATAAATAAATGCTTGTGTTGTACGCCCGTTTGTACATATATTTTGCTGTGTTCGGTACAGAATGTTTAGGGGGTTGTCAGTCTTTGGACTGTAATGCCTGCACAATGGTGGTGGCTCGAGCGGCGTTAACTGCGTTGGGTTGATTTGCCGCTGCATATGTCCGGTAAACGCCGACTGGCGGCCGTTTAGTTGAGTCAGGTATAAAAAAGAACCAAGAAAGTGCCGTGCTCTGCCGCTACCCACGTGAGCGGCGCTGCTGTCGCGGCCCAGACTACGTGACTCCCGTCGCTGCTGCAAATGACTCAGGTCCTGCCTGGCTCAAGAAATATTTACGGCGTCTTTTTTTCCGGTGGTTATCTGGAGCTCTGTAGGAAAGAACAACTACAAAGAATAGCAAACGAAGACAAATCAACTCCGAATTCTCAATACGACACTTGCCCACCATAATATTCGTCTGGATTTTTTTGCATGTCCAAAGCTGGGTCGTAGCGAGATTTATACAGTAGTTATATATGTTTTGGCGCCTAGCGAACAACTTGCTTTAAGGAACATGTGGGCCGTACAACATACTCCTCAAATGAAACTGATTTTGGGAGGGCAAATTGCCTTGTACATGTGAATTAAAAATTGTTAACGACGTCTTCAAAGCAGTCAAGGGCAAAAAAAAAAAGCCTAACGATAACCAAGCCTCCTGTGGGACTAATTTTAAATTACACTTGAAATGACTTAAGGGTACCTTCATAAATCGACGACCTTTTCGATCGTAGTTTTTGAATCACAAAGAATCAAAGATCGCTGAACAGAGATAAAATTATTCTCTTCATCCCTCGTTGTTTTCTGTACATTGCTTTAAGGATATAATTGTGGTATGCAAACAGGATTTTTTATTAGCCCACTTTGACGCGACCATATTACCGCTACAGCTAACAATAGCTTGCTGGGGCGCTCTTTTGTCTGCTCAGCTCGCGGAAAGGGTTGTTTTTTGCTGCCAGTGCTGGCATGTGGCCGTGGCCAAAACACAGCGCACGCGCCTAGGGAAGCCAGCGGCTATATGGCTCAAATCGTGGAGGTTGCCGTGTGATGGAGCAGCAGGTTCTGGACAATGTCGCTACAATGACGGTCACATCCGTAAGCCGGGGTCCCGGAGGAGAGAACACTGGCGCACCTCATTCTTGCCTCGTCGATTAAATTAGGCGCATGCTGAGGTTATTTAAATACTTACACTGCAGCACTGCCTACCTTGAAAAGGTACCACGTGGTTCCGGCTAAGGATCCCACCAATCCCAATGCTTTACGTCGCCGGGAATTCGCACACGAGCGAGCTATAAGTACAAACGAAACCCAATGAAGCATCGTTTCTGTAGCGATGTGTAAGTGGATCGGTTGCTACAATTCTGCGGCGTGTTGTATATTTTGTGGTTGCGCTGGAGATAGTAATCACTGTTTTTATGTGCAACATTGGGAATATTTTTGTGTTCCTGCAGCCAGATCGCATATTGTTCAAAGCATGCCATCTTCGCTAATTACACGAGTGATGTTACATTCTAACGAACACTAGCCGTCGTCCATATTGCCTATAGCAAAGAGTATCAAAATAAAACAGCGTGTATTGACTCGTATTGACGTTGTAACTGAAAAAGTTACATTGACGTTGTATTGACGTTGTAACTGAAAAAGTATTGACGTTGTAACTGAAAACAAAAACGACTGGTCCTCGTCGAAAGTTTTGCGTGAAGACCGTGGTAAGCGTAGCGGGAAATAGCGCGTTCGAAAGTGACTGCAGATCCGAGCTGCACGCCAGATTAAACCACCCGCGGGTGCAACACACCTCGTCGCAAGGGCCGTCCTACCGGCGCAACCCAGTGGGATCGAACTGCAAACGGAGCGGAAACTGGAATCCCAGTGGAGCATACTCCGCAAAGTTGAGGCCGGCATGCCAGGTAATCTATGCGGGCGCTCACCTGCTCGTTCACTCGACTTTCGGCCTGGCTGGCACGGCGGAGCGGGCATTTCGGGACTATCACGTGGGTGCTATGTCGGTAGCCTGGACTGTGCTGCCTAGGCGGCGTGTTAGACCAAAAAAGAACAAAGGCACTGCATCTGACACATTGATTATTGAAGCGGCAGAGCCTATCCACCAGCTCTTAAATGTTTCACACTGAAGCATTCAGAAGACCGCCTTGTTACAGTCTTGCAGTGAGGCACGTAATGAGGATGTTTTCATTTAATATGTTTTAATTTAATTTAACTTAATCTTTATATCACCCAACCCAGCCTCGAAATTGAGGCGTGCCATGGTTGAAGGCTCCGGATTTGTTTCGAACACCTCACGCTTTTTAATGGGCGTAAGATTATCGCCATAATGTACGTTATTGCCTTTGGACACCATTAAAAATACTGCTTTCTGGCTGGGATTCTTAGCCTCTGCACGGTGCAGCTCAAGACTAGAACTGTGCTCTAAGATCTAGACTGCCAGAGGAATTTCAAGGTACCTGTCCTTCGCCCAAAGGCAAGCGGATACAGATTAAACGTCAAAGACGTATTCTCCTCAAATTATCATTCCGTCAAATTCAATCGAATATTTTCATAGAATGTCCGATAACTTTCTCACACTATTACAACAAGGACGGCTTGTGCACAGTCGTTATAACGGAATGAGAAAGTTGTGAGTCGGAATATTATAGATGACCTTACCAAGCGTAACTGGTGCACTGTAAGGTGTAAGATTTGCGCTTGATTGCTGATTTATCATGGCCATGTCAGCAAGCGTGAAATGTTAAGACATTGCGGAAAAACCTTCAGGGCATAGAAGCCCTAATCAGCCTCATATCACCGGCCTGCTTTGCGATACTGCTTTTTCAGACATACCTGGCGCGTATACAGATAGATGGTGCCACACTTTAGTAGTGTCAGAAATATTTGCACTCGTAAGCCAAGCATTTTTGTGGCAACTGTCCCTGGCCCTTGTAAACTGTTATCAACGTCATTTATTATTCCCTCAAGGTATCTTTGCGGAGCATTACGTAGGGTGGGGGGTAAAACGCTATAAAAAAGATGGAAAGTATGGTCCCATAGATAATAAAAGTCCACTGAGTGGGGCCCTAAAATATGCCTGATAAAAAGAGGAACCGGGCTACCGCATAATCATTAATTATATGGGCAGTTTCTAACTCTCGGAATGTTGAACGGTTTTGCTTCGTAACCACTAATTCTGGAAGGGATCTTGAATGTTGCATTGGAACGGGAAGGAAGGATTTGTTAAAAGTGCTAACAGAACCAAAAAGGCTTTACATGATCAAAAAAAAAAAAAATAGAGGAAGACGAGGTAGCCTTTATTGTGGCAGGAAGACTCTACGTCAAGGGGGGGGGTGGGAGTGCGAGTAGAAGGGGGGGTGTTTGTAGCTTGGGACATCTTAAAAGCGGACAGTTCGACCCAAAATAGGTGGGCTCCTTGAGAAGGCTGGAGAGGCCGCGTGTTGTCAAGAGAGCAGGCTCACGACTCTAAACTGCTCGCGCTAGAACGCTTTACAGGAGGCATGAAGACAAAATGCAAGTTTGGTTCATTCAAAAGATTGCGTCGTTAAAATCATGCTAACACCACTTTTAACGTAAACTAAGGTGTATAATTGGGAAAAAAGGGAACGGCCATGCGACCCACTAGCTCAGTTCCCGCGGCTGAACCTATGATGTCATACCAGCCAGCTCTGCGATAGGCGGAGGCCGGAAAAAAAAACTCAAATTAGGTACAACTTACAAGCTTCGTTTAGATGCACAGCACTGCGGTGCCTTGGGGTTGTATTAGACGGCACTGGTCGATTGACGCAAGCGACGATGTCTTACGTGATCGTATTTGTTGAGCGAGCATCATGTCTCAACGTCGAGCGATTATTGTCTCCATGAGCAAGCAAGCCAGGATGAAATACGTTCACAAGCATACCAAAAACACAAAACCGCTTGCCGCGGTGTGTTGGCGCCATCTAAGTTGACTAAAAGTAAGCAAGTCTCTGACGCCCGGACACGACTCGGGAGGAGGGGAGTTGTGTCCGGCCGTGCCGCTCCACACCAAGTTTAGCTGAAAGACCTGCTCTTATGGTGTCATTGCAAACGTCGTTCAAACACACGATTTGGCGCGAGAGTCAAACGTTTAGCTTAAATTGATTAATTTCGCACTGAATAAAGCATCTTTTGCTTCCGGACAAGCGCTGGGGGGCACTATGGAACAAGAAATCTTTCGAATAAAACAAACCTGTATTTTGTCTTCATGGCTCCTGAAGAGGCCATGTTATGAGCCCACGGGTGGAAACAAACTCGAGGACCGAGGTCAGAATAGGTGTTTTTAGGTTACCTACACTGAAAATAGTGTGTCATAATCTGATAAGGTAAATTTCAATCACCACCGCAGAGAAATCGGGAAATATCACATGTCAATGTGGTACAGTAACAATGGGAAACCGGTCAGAGTAACCCACACCTGCTTTCAAAAGTGCCGCTAGCAGGCTCTCAACGGAGCTATTGCAGACAGTGCTCATGCTCCATAAGCCCTTATAGAACGCGTGTGAACGAGCTTAAAATGTTTGCGCTATAATCGTCCAAAGGGAACATCAATCTGGGGCTCTGCATCCTTCCGAAAACATTGCTTGCATATGCAAATAGGTTTTGAGGTATACTGAAAAAATGCTCAGCGTACAGCGCGTCAATCACAGCCAGCCATTGAATTTAATTAAGGTCTTCATCTTCTTATCAAGTAATTCTATGTATTCTCTCTGTTATTTCATACCTCAGCTGCCTACGATCATAACAGCCCGTGCTCCATCAACGCCAACTCAAGTTTTCAAAACTTCCCTGAGTGAAAATGAGAATTCTGTGCCACAGAAATTGCAGGTGGACGAGATCCTCAAACTTTGTTGGGAAAGACGTTTTGCAATAAGCAGTTGTCTAATGAAAGAACCTTGACTAATTGACACGAATGCATAAAGACAAGAGGCTACACCGGCGCCTCCTGTGGTGTCATGCTGAACTGGTTAAACACTAAAGCGTAAAACACTATACGAACAAAGGAATATCAGGTTGAATGAAACCGAGCACAACTGAGTTCCCAATCCGGCGCTATTTCTCATGGCAGTAGTAGCTTTCAGCAGAACAGTAGGAACACGCTAGCGAAAACGGACAAACTGAATGTTATACAGAAAACACGGGTAGTAGCTATAGAATAGCGATGTTTTGATGGCGCTAGGGTTTTGAACACACACTTTTTTCTCAATGCGAGAGTCAGCTTTATGTCATAAACGTTGGTTGTTGCTAAGGTTGGTGTGTCCGTACCCTTGCTATGAGAGTACAAGAGCTCTCGCTGGTAATGCCAGTCGAAATTTTTGAATCGTTCAGAGGGCACCATGATATCATTTATTTAGACAGGAAACATTTCATTCACCGAGTGTATGTGCTGGCCACTCTGCAAAGTCATCTCGTAGTAGTTTTTGCTGTTAGGCATATTTAAGGCATACGAAGTAATTTAGAAATTCCCCGCGCAATTAGTCTCAGACTGACCTTTGTACTGCGGCGGGTTCTGCACTCTATTAATAGCCGCAGACAATAAAAAGAAGCACCCGTGTCCAGAAAGTGTCCCGTATTCTAAGGGAGACCCCGCAATTTTAACCACGATGAAACCATTTACTGCTACGTGCTACACAGAACCACTACGCATACCCAGCTTTCTCGCTCCAAATTCCGACCTCTCAGGAACCTATCTAAACCAGTTCAGGAAAGTGATATCTGGCATAATGCAAACAGTCAACGTGAAGACGAAAACACTAAAAGAAGTTTCCAGGATTCTGATTATTTTGTGTGTAATTCGCTGTCAAATCTTACTCTCCATGCATTTCTATGGGATAGTTTCCATGGCTCAGGAACCTAGTTGCGGAACGTGCGAGACTTGGAACTGTGCAAAAAGCGAGTTTTTACCCCCAATATTACCTGCGCAAAAATACTTCACACTTCGCTAAAAAACTACAGAGTAATCACTGTTGAAAGGACTGCCATAAGCGGGAAAGCTGCACATGGGTTAGCTGTTCTGAATTTGTGCAAGAAAATTAAAAGGTGTGATTCAAAAGCATGCGCTGTTTAAATGAATGTCAAATCGCAATTTACACTCGAGTAAACGCATCCACGCTGGCGGTGCACAGAGAGATATTAGGTGAACGAAAGCTGCCAGTAATCTTTATAAAACAAGGTAATATTCTATGGTTGTATAGTCAAAACTTTTTGTAATTCGGGACTAGAAGGAATTAAATAAGCCGTAACGCTGCGTTTAAGCGCATTGGTGTGTGTAAACAACAGACATTCTTCCATGTTTTCACGTACCCCGCGAATATGAAAAGTTACCCGCATTCGCTAATTCATAATTTATCTCGCTCTGAATTACTAATCGTCCTAGGGTATAGAACATAACCCTGATAATGTGACCACTAATTGTATCGTTCCATGCACTAAGTCTGCGTATATCAAAGGGGCATTCAATTCTTGAACAATAGGAAGGAGGTTCTGGGAGCCACGAAAACGGTGATACGCTCTTCGTCGACCGCAAAGCACAGAGTACCATAACTAACAAAACAACAGGTGATAAGTCCGCACTGGGCATCATTGTGGGATAAGAAAAGCAGTCTGCCGGCCAGCCGGCTACCATTGTGGAGAGAACGGTGTTGAAAAGAAACGGTCGTCACAAAGCACAATGCCGGGTGCAGCCACCATCCTGTTTTTACTGCTTGCTTCTTTGTACTTTCTTGGAATTTACTTTAGGCGCGGAGGTCTGGTTGATTTTTATGTCTAATGACTCCCTTGCCTCTCTGGGCCTATTGTTGGATGATCCTCGAGAAAGCAGGGAACGCGGTTCCCTGGTTTCAATAAAAATGGGGATCAAGATTTCATTCAGGACTTACTACAAGGCAGCCACTCCTTTTGTAAGTGTGTGCGCGTGTGTGTGTGTGTTTGTGCGTGTGTGTGTGCGTGCGTGCGTGCGTGTGTGTGTGTGTGTGTGCGTGGTGTGTGGTGCTGCGTGCGTGTGTGTGTGTGTGTGTGGTGTGCGTGTGGTGTGGTGTGAGTGTGTGTGTGTGTGTGTGTGTGTGTGTGTTGTGTGTGTGTGTGTGTGTGTGTGTGTGTGTGTGTGTGTTTATCCGTTGTTTTATCTATACTGCGCATTCGCAATTCTGCGATTCTGTTTGCAAGAGCCGCCATTTGGATTTCTTGGAATATAAGTGAGAGAAAAAATTCCATCCCGCACAGTACGAAAGCGGAATGAAAATCTAACTAAACCTTTCTCAACACTTTCTCGTTCCTTTGGAATCCCGGGTTTAAGTTAAAGGAGCAAAAAAAAAAACAAGAAATTTAGAAAAAAAATCAAGTGGTACGTTCCGAGAACCAATAGTCGGAGATTCATTTCACTCATTGTTGAAGAAATGTCCGTGCCGACTTAGGGGAAAAGCGAACTGAAGCAGCATCAAAGGGCTACTCGCCTCCAGCGCTGTGTTCTCTTGCCCTCTCTTCGCCTTCCTTGCCAATACTCTGTCCCTACTTCATTTCACACTGACTCCTTCTTTCCCTTGCAACCGTTTGTCTCCCCACCCACCCTTCCCCACCTCTTATCGCCTGTGAACGTCGGCGAAGTAGTTGAGATTGAATCAAAATCCGAAGGAGCATAAAGGGTTCCCGGACAAAGACGTTACCGCGGCTTCGCTCCGTACTGCGAATCCGAATTGTGGATAAACGCGAGAAAGACAAGCCAGGAAGTAAGACCACCAGAATAATGAACTAAATTCTTCGCAACAAAAGATACGGGGAAGTGCAGCGGTAACTGGACCTTCATTCTGTGCGAACGCAATCACTGGGGTTCCCAGCAAGAAAACGGCTTTTATTCTCTGGTCGTAGAAGAATAGCAATCACCGGCAAACTCTGGCGGGCACTTTTTCTTCGCGTTTTTTTCTTGCTCCGTCAATGCTCTGCATCTTAACTAGGAACAGGAATGTGAAGAAAAATCACAAGAATTGCGGGGAAGAACGTTTTTTCCTTTCTTTCTTTAGCAAATGTGGCAAATTTGGGATTTTTATTCAACGAAGCTGAAATTGTGGGTTTGTATACCAGTATTCTAGGTAAAAACGCGGAAAATTATGAGCCATTCTATTTGTGAAGGTGAATGGCCAGTGGAACTTTTTAAATAAAGACGATACAAAAGTGACGCAGAAGTTAAAGGGACTCAAGAACATTACCCATATGCGAATATATACTCAAGAAGCTCAGAGATTAGATGCATAATGTTGGAAAATTTTGACGGCACCAAAAAAAGAAATACTGTTCTGTACGGGCTTTTTTCTCTGCTTCGTGATCGAAACATTAGCAAGTAAACAACTTCCAAAACTTTTTAACACCTGCTCTGATACATTGAGCGGATCCGGACGGCGTTTTGAATCCTATTTGCGCTTGCGTGCGCCACCGGTTTGGTTTAATTAATCGAAGAGCGACAGGCAGGGACCGTGAGATGCAACGGTAAATCGAATGAGACGTCCCATTCATTCCGGAGACAAATTAAAGGAATGGGTTGTGCTCGTCCTTAAACATCAACTTAGCCCTCGTCAAACGCCCTCGAGGACCGAAAGTATACTAACGAACAATTATCCTGCGACCTTTAAACGAATTGTATATGGCTAGGACTCCATGTATTCTTATTCAATTTCACCGAACAAAGACTCCGACTCTCCCAGTCTCTGAAGCAAGTGGTAGGAGTTGGAAAACGAACGCCCTGGTGTTCATTCCCTCTTTTTTGTCGGTCATTCCATTTTGCTGCAGTTCTGTGCCACGACAGCGCGTCAAAGTGCGATTGCATTCCGTGCAATACCGACATGCCGAATGTGCATCTGCATGTGCAAATACCGACATGCCGAACTTGCCTAGGCGCAGCTTATGAGGTCATGACCTAATAAGAATACCTGGAAGGTCATACGTGTAACTTGTAGGCAGTGGCGTAAAGAGTAAGGGAGGGGGGGGGGGGGGGGCGGCATAATTGCGTTCGCTGTCAACGAGAATTTTGATGAAGGTTTGCGGCTACATGCAGCCAGTCGTAATTTTGATGGCAGCTGCACGCAGCTGAAACAATTTATATGACAGATACACACAGCGAATACCAATTTTTACGAACGGTTATGGCAGGCGACAAGATTTCGATGCCGCTTTTTTTCACCACGTGAGCCAAGCCCGACGTGAGCACCACCTGAGCTTGAGGGATACTCAAGCTATGATGAAAAATAAAAAATAAACACGGTGAAGGAAACTGGCCAACGCCATTTCCTTCTGAGCCTCTTTTCGCTTTGTGTTACTGTTCATTCTTCTGGTCTCAAATGAAGCAGATCCGTTACTGGTGTCGCCGCCGGCTTCAACAGGACTACACCAAGGGGTCGAGAGTGCGTTATCCATGACCCCCAAAATACCAGGAGATGGTGTAGGTGGCGGAAGAGTTCCAGTATTTAGCTTTTCATAGCTCGTACCCACAGAAAAATAGGAGCTCTGACTGGTTAACAGTTACAAATATATCGTCTTAAGAGAAACCTATGGTTCCCAACGAACACAGCTAGTTCGATTAAGATGGAGTAACTTTCACCTTAAAAACAGCTGCGCCAAAGAAGCCCTGCGGCTACAAATATGGAAGCGCCAATAACCAACAAGACTGAAAGCATGGCAGCGCGCCAGCTTGGCTCTTCCAAGCCCACGGAGTAACGCGCAGCAGCACGATACACGACACTCCATAAAGGGAGATGCGATAAAATTCTCGAGAATTATTGCGCAGGGGAGCTGGCCTCGAGGGAAACCGTGGGAGTCGTCGGCACTGCATTCCCACGTGACTGGTTCTGACACCGTCGCGCGGTGACATATTTTCTACGCCTAGTGCTTACGCTCGGCACAGTGAGTACGGCCTACGCGTAGGTACCGTAATACGGGAACCTTGATATAGGTGCGCAGGGAGGATTTTTCGGCTAGCAAGCAAAAGGAGAAAGATGCAAAGAAGGATGAATGGGGAAACAGGAAGAGAGCAAAGATGAGAAAAGAAAGCGTTTCTAATCCAGTAGGTAAGTGCGATTTGAAGTGCCGGGGAAAATATAATGTTATCCGTCAGTGACAAAACGCAGTACGTGAGGGGAGGGCAAATTATGGGCAGTTTCAGTGAGGGGTAGTGATGCACTTAAGCATGCCTCCGCAATCACTCCGACGTCTGTCAGCCAATTCATGGTACGGATAATCCGTATGCTGACATAGTAGCAGCGCTGAGAAAAATAAATTGAAGAGCTTAATAATGCTAGGCTATGAAAAGGAAGTGATGCGAGAATCTGTCATAGTAGTGCACGCAATTATTCTTGCTGAAGTCTCTCTTATTACTTCTCTACTTGTCAAGAATTGAATTTGGACCCCTCTTACCTCAGTTATTGTCGAACTGGAGAAGCGCTAAAGGGGACGTGGACGTGCGATCCGTGTCACGTATAGGGGCCAATGGGAGCTAAAAACCGGATCTTAGCGCGAAGTCAAAGACACGACCTTTGGCGCTGACACTTCCGCCTCCGCCAAGCCCATAAAAATGATAAATGGACGTCCATAAACAATGAATTGTCCAGTTCACTTTCCACCCGGCCAATGCTTGCAGGATCTTTTTCGAAAGTATGAGCGAAATTGAATATAACAAAAAATAAACTATTGGACGCAGAGTTGTCGCAATGTTTATGGCGAATACACATATAAAGAATATCCTGACAACACAAGTCCCCGGACGCAAGCTGAGACCTTAAGTTGTCTGTGCCTCACTTATATGGGCCATAAAAGTGGCAACGAGAGGACGTTCAGAAACGCTGGACACACTGTCGTCAGCAATTTTATTATCCATTTTTTATCATTTTTTGCTAGTGGTGTAACGTAACAAAAATCGAAACACTAGCAAAGTTTTGTAGAACGCACTCGTAAACTCAACGCTGGAGATATTCCACCGCCTTTGCACTTTGGTTAAGCTTTATTTACCGCTTACGTATTTACTCCGATTTACGGCCCAGCTGCTTCACTGGCCGGTTTAGTTTTGAACCATAAATTGAACGCGGGTCACGTATGCTGCCGGACGTCACACGCACCCGACGGGTGTGGACTTTTCTTATGGGTTCTTTTTTGTGTGCTTCCCGGCGTTGGAATTGTTCTGATCAGGTGGAAAGGATATTTCGGACGAGGTTGCCGTTTGAACGCGTCGGTGCTTAGGTGCGCATACAAACTCGGAAGTTACCGCGTGAATGTGATGTGGCGTAGTGCAGGAACTGAAAAAAAGTACCTGGAGGTATTTTAGTCATGGCAGCATAGATAAAAAACACGTATTCACTTCATGCGAAAACCAAAGGAGTATTTTAAATGCGACGAAAATATGCATTTCTGGGCAACCGGCGTCGTATTCTAGCAGTCTTCTGTACAGACCGCAAGATTGAATCGCGCAGGGAGAAAGGGTTATGCCTGTACCCTCATTGCCAAAAATGCCGCCACTTGCACTGTCTGAGGCTCTCCCTGTGTCTCTTGCTGCAGCCCCCCCCCCCCCCCCTCCCCAAGGACCCATTCTTTGCCCGCGCTGTTCAACTGTTCCCTTGCTCGATTTGACCTCTTCTCTGCTCCACCTATGTAGATGGGGCGACTAAGATAAAGAGGAATGGAATAAACTGAAGGGCACCATTCCATAGGCCTCCAGTGTAACACAGGTGAATTCTAGTCTCTATAGGTGCCCATCTCCAACTCTTAGTTAGCAATCATGGTAGGCACTCACTTGTGCAGGCCAGGGTGCCTGTCCCCCCTCTTCTGCCTTAGGGTCGCTACCAGGTTCTTCCTCGCTGTTCATCACGTCCGGATGCTCCCCATCACGCAGGACAAACTCACGCCACGCCGGCCCACAGAAAAAAACAACACATTTGAAATAAGGGAGCAGAAAAAGGCAGTAAGAGACAAATTATTTTGTCTGGTTGTTTGTAAGGAGGACACGTTCACCTTATTGTACGGCGACCAGCAGCCATTGAACGTAGCAGGCGTTTTCAGCCAATCGGAGCCCCAATTTTATCAGCTTTTGATTCTGCGTTGACTAAAAAATAGGCGCATTTTTACGAGCAATTCGGTGAGGAGCCTGCAGCGCTGTAATGACACTGGCATGTCAGCTGTGTAAAATATTTGTTGACGCTTGCATCTTCGTAAAGTGTGTCGCTGTGAACAGCTAGAAGGGTGGATGTTGCTGACCGCTGCCAATCCAGTAATAACCTTAAACTCCATAACTCTTTTTAAGTCTCTTCTATTTCTGCCATCTAGATTGAAAACTGATCAAAACAAGTAGTTACAACTTTTATAAAATGAACACCGCCTTCAGGGACTACACGGGAGTATTTAAACTGCATGATTTAAGTTTTTTTCTGTCCGCCAAGCAAACAGTCTCAAGATATTGCACATGTTCAAGAACAGCTGCTTGAAGTAGGGCAGTTTGTATTATCTACATTTGCACGTTTGTGATAGAAATATTTTTTGTCCTTTCAAGTTATTAGCAGGCGCGAACAACGCAAACGACATCATTATTGCAATTTTTCTGCTTTCAGCGCTCCCACGTCATGTCAATGTCCCCCTTTCATAAAGAGTGTTACGTGTTTCATATCAATCGAAGCTAATAAATATACAGCAAAGGATCTGTGCTTATCTTGCTGGTTATTTTCAAAGCCACTAGAGCTCTGATCAGGCGGCAAAGCTGTGAAAAGCAGAAGCGCATAAAGTTATTCCATGACGCCGGCAAATACTTTAAAATGCCCTGCACCTGAAAATACAATAATCGGGAGCAGTTTTCATTTTCGTATATTTTTCAGCACTAGCTGCGCTGCTTCCTTCCATCCTTGTCAGTTCACTTCATGCTCGCAGCTACATAGATAGGGCACAATAGACTCTGGGAAATAATACGCTGGTAAGGCGAGTAAACATGGCGCTCGAAAGTTGTTCCTGCTATCACCAAGCAATCATAATAAGATCATGGGTTGTTTCAAACCGAAAGATCCCAAGCGATGAAAGTATAGTACCTGTGTTGCAGAGAAAAGCTTGCAGTGCCATGCTATAGGAGATCCTTGACGTGGTTCGTAAATAAACATGATGACCTATTCATGTCGGGCTGCCTTGATGGATTGCCACATCGTGAGTAATGCGTTGGCGCTATGCACAGAAACTTTCGAGCAGAGGGAAGAGGAGCAACAGTTTTTGAAGAACGGCTTGAATTGGAAGGCTTCCATGAGTAGGTTTACGGGACTATCATGGTGTTGTTGATGCAACGATCCCCATAATACGCCCTGGTCCCCATCCACACGCGAGTCAAAAATTTTCTTTTTTGTTGGGGTCTAAGACTGCTTTCCCCAAACTGTCTTACCTCTGTCATTCCAAGCTTAAAATATTAGAAGGGCACGAAAAGATGAGTGGACGAGGAAAGCAGCTAGACGCAACCTTTTTTTGTTATTAAACTGTTTCTTTCGTCAATTTTCAAACAAGAAAGAAAGTTATAGCTTTTTTTATTTACTTGCTTGCAATGCCCGCATTACGTATGTGTACTAAAAAGAGAGAGAGAGAGAAAGGGAGAGAGGGAGAAGATTTATTAAAAGAAGAAGAAATGCATGAGACACTAACCTTTGGTCTGCTACTTGCCACTGCGGCGGGGGTACGGGGGACAAAAAGATAAAAATGAATGAATATAGAATGTGTGAGACATGACATTGCGAGCATCACAAGAACCATATACGCTCAAGTCACACTTAATACGCAACCTGACTCAGAAATCAAACTGGTACATGCGCATGCACCGAATGAATATTTTATAAAAAACCTCAAAAGTTTTGTTACTGCATACACCCACCTCTCTGCTCTCATTTCAACGTCTGAATGTCCTTCATTCAAAACCTTGGAGATATGGTGCGAGACGCGCAAACGCTGAAATGTCGTAAACAATTAGTCGACGTGGACGAGCTACTTCTCCTCGAAGTTTACATATCGGTTCCCGTCACCCGTTCCACGCTTGCTTCGGGAACCAGCAGCATAGGGAGATCACGGCAGATCATCCAGTCGGAGCATCACGAACGGCAGCATGTCCGACAGAAGCGCGCCAGAGTGGGCCGGGTTCCTCATGGCAATGGCGGCTAGGTCCACGAGGCGGCCGCTACTAGCCAGCTCACCAAATTCCACTTGACGGCAAACCATCGGAGAGACCTCGATGGCGGGCAGAAATAGCATGGCGAGCCCGTACAGCATAACGAGTGCCACGCCCGTCGACAGCAGTTTGATGGCTCCCCTCGCCACTGTGGCGACAAACATGGTAGCGGAAGGATGGAGAGCAATGCCACTGGATTGCGGCGACTCTATTCGCTCATTAGCAGGTCGGAAGAACTGACCCCATTATGTGCATAGCGGCCATCTTTGCGGGGTTGTGAACTGCGCGCGCACAGGCAGGCGTGGGAGTCAAACCGCAAGAACGAGCAGCCGAACACGATGATTGCGCGCATGTGGATGTGGTTTTACTCGATCGGGTCCCATGCTGTGCCCGCCACCTGCATGTAGTGTTAGCAGATGTTCCACGTCGCTCATGGCCATGTCGGAATAGGGCAACATCGGGGGGTGAACGCTGACTACGTTGGCATGGGCCGCCCACAACGCGTCTCGTTCGACCTCGACGAATTTCCAGCGAACCATGGGCCAAGGCCATGCACCATGTGCCTCTTTAGTACTGTGCGTGGCGGTCTCTAATAGGAACAGACTGCTCCTCATTAAGAATAAAGTAAATGTTATGGTTTGGTGAACTGTAATGTTTACTCTGCAACAACAAACATGTATCTTTCCTATTGTGCATGCTGGTAAGGTCTACGCAAAGAAAGGGCTCGATTTACAATGGTGGCAGCATTCTTAGATCAAAACGGGACCATGGAGTCCGTTAATGCTGCATTTGCCGCTTGAGAGGAGTCTGGGGCACGCATGGAAGCTCCAATCGTGGGTCATTGCTTCGCGCACATGAGATCATTGTGTGTTTACCGGAGCAGATACACGTGTGCTAAGCGCACCGCATGCTGAGGTGAACGTTTTCAAAAGACGCCATGATTGATTGGAACTCGTGTTTCCCCGTAACGTATTTAGTAAAGTTGTTACAGCGACACCAGTGACACACACGACGTTGACACGAAACGCGCCCATGAGAAACTAACCAATTAGAAAAAAGCTGGGTCGCAGCCGAATTTATGAGCCGTAAACAAAACCCCCTTGCTAATCCACATTAGCAACGCCTAGGCGCTGCAGTATTCACATATGATAGCAAAATAATACATACCGTCTGTTACGATAGTCGTAGAGTTCTTGAACAAAAGGTATCTCCGACGAAGCAAATCGTATAATGAACTGTCCATCCAAAGCCTCGCACATTGTGAGGCATCTATATGCGGCAGCTGATGATAGAATTTCCCTCAAGCTTTTGTGCGTCGCGAAAGTAACATTTATTTTGCCGCTGCGCCAGAGAGGGGGGTGCGGTGGAGGAGGGGCAGAAAAAAATCTTGCATATTTCTTCGGTTTCCACGGAGCAGCCAGTCAAGAGGAGAATTTGTGATACAAATTTGGCCTTCGTAAAGCACGAGGCTTTGAATAAAGACCCTGGCAAAATTTGACGCTAATTGACAACAGAAAATACTTTGAAGGTCACTGCCTCCTATTTTACCTCCATTTTCAAGTCAATAACATCTGATGCGTCCTTTTCAGGTTCTTCAAATAATATCCATATTGTTACTATGGCGGATTGTCTGTCTCCGTCTGCTCTTCAGGACATTTTTGGAATAAAATAACGTATATTTCCTAGCTAGAAACGAGGAAGGCATAAATGATTCTGATACAGCCCGACACCTCGGAAGCATTACCTTTTATTCTCCGTGGTAATATTGCTTCAAGCGCAAATATGCCTGGAACCATTTTTGAGCAGTAACCATGAAGTATTCAGCATTTTTTACTGGCCTTATGAAAAAAAAAAATGAAGATGCCGGAACAAAAGACAGAGTGATTACAACATCCTAAAGGGTGAAAAGAAGAAACAGAGAGCCACCGGGCATTTTTTATCGAGTTAGCGGGTAAATTGAGCAGCAGGCAATCTCTTCTCCATCAATGAAGGAACATGTACTCGATAAAGACCAGAAATTCTGAACCGAGCAAAGCATGATTTGATGGGGCGCAGCGGCGTGGTCTGGAAGAGAAAATGCGGTTTCTCGAAATCATTTAGGGTTTTTGTCTGTTTATGCCATTCCTGTTAGGACAGACAAAAGCAACAACGAAAAAAGCTCGAGGAGAAAAGAGCGCGTGCGGGAATCGTCCGGAATAAGCGATTGAGGTCGACGGCGGGAAGCCAGCGTTCATCGACCTGAGGAATTGGCCCTACGCTAGAGAGTCAGACGATTGCGGCCGACGGGTCAGCGGAACGTTCATTGACATTTTGCCCTCGTGTGTTTTGTATCGCTTTTGGACGGCTAACTCTGCTGTCGAGCCTCGGTTACACGACGACACCGCGATCTACCAAGCATTGAGAGAATAGTGGAGTAAGAGTGATAGGCGGGAGACGGGCAGTTTTAAAACAATGTATTGTTGTTGCTGCTATAAAATGTTTAATTTAAACAAACGGTACAAAAATGTTTAGTCCTTCTTTGACGTTGTTAATCAGGCTTCCCGTATGCAGATGTGTCACGATGCAATAAATGTCCGTCTACGCAAACACAAACGCGCCGACACAGATGGGGGCTGGCACGCATTCGCATGCCAATTCGCATTCACACATTCGCACAAACACACGCGCACACAGGTACACACCTACAAAAACCCACACACGCACCCACACACCCACTCACCTACACGCATGGCCGCACGCGCCAGCACACACACACATAAAGGAAAAAAATTCGTCCCCTGCTGGAGCTGCTCCTCACAGAACCAAAAAACAAACATTCCCAGAACTCTTGAAAATTGCCTGCTACTGCTTAAAAAAACCTACGTCGCTTCTCCGAGCTTTTTATCGTCACAATAGGTCATAATAAGCAGCCGAATTGGACTGCTTTTTGCTGCATTGGGAGTCTTGCTGTTTCTGTTGGTTATTTTTTGCCTCTTTGTTTCTCTTTACTTTTTTAATAACCAAAATTTAGAGTATTAAAACGATAACTTTATTTTACACCAGTTTTGCATCTTTGTGCACTTGCGAGGCGTTGCACGACTTGTGCCTTTTCATGATATTTTTCGTTCTTCCGTCTCTTTTTCAAGCGGAGCTTGTATTAGATGAGCTTTGCCTGTGGTGGTTGGGTACGCAAAAACTCCTTGCGGCAAAGCCAACCTTATCCGCTTGCTCTTACCCACTCAGGGGAATAGGCCAGGGATAAAGTGTTCACAGCTGCCCCTGTTGGAGATTATAGATAGATTGTTGGAGCTCGTCGTTCGCAGCTGGAGCGGGCGGGTGAGCACAAGAGTCACGCTATGTTACGCAACAATGGGGCATCGTTCGCATCACGTCACTTTGCAGGGGCGGTCACTGGCTCTCTACGGGCACTTCACTTTCTAGCGCGTCATGGGCAGGGAGCGTGTGATTCGCAGGAGCGGACAGCCATTCAAGAGCGTAAACGTCCCCTATAATTGTAGAAGAGGATATCAATACAGTATACCATACATTTGTTTTGGGCTAAAGCTCAGCAAAATGAAAGGGTTTTCACGTGGTCGATTGGTGTTTTTGTGTTTTGATTTCGGTCATTGCGTTTTGCTTCTAGAAAAAGGGTTTAATTTTCATTGTGCGATCATTGCGTTTCCATTTTGGCTGTTTTCGTTTGCACTGAGGTCAAGCTTAACGTGCACCCGTGTTCTAGTGGGGAAGGGGTTAGTTAATTCTGTTTTCTTTAAGCCGGTCGACGGCAATATATTCTATAGACGTTTTTAATTTCCTTATTTAAGTTGTTGGCTTCCAAGTTTCTTGTGTTTATTGAATTTAACAAGTGTTGTTTGACCAATAACAAACACCTGCAATACAATACCATCAAATGCCCTAAATATCGCAATTGCGCATTTTGCTCAGATACACAGCGTTCGTTACGCAATTGGGGCTCCGAGGTACTGTGAAAGAATGCTGACACATTAAGACGTTTTTTTTTTCATGATGTTGGGCGCTGCCCTAAGTAAAGTCAAATTCAAAAACAAGACTTCAAAATGGCGGAAAGAAAATTATTATCGGGTCGTGCGTATCCACTTCCGTAGCTTGCACTTTGTCTTTCACGTCCCTTCTCTTTTATTCTATTTTAAGGTTCTCTATTCTCGTCTGCTCTTCTTCCGCTGAAGTGGTGGCGGCAGTACGGGTTCACGTGTCATTTCAATCCGCACTCATGCCCGTATATATATGAGCGGACTCGAGCAGTGAACAGTAAGAGAGGGAAAATCATTTGGCGCGCCAAAGTCTGGTGGGCACATGACAGATGACTTCATATGACATATACACCAACAGCCCAATCCTTTCACTTGTAACAGAAACTCCATTTTCTAAAAAAACAAGAGGAAGATTTTCTGGCATTGAATACAAAGAATTGTGATCATGTTCTATACTGATCACGATGGGGAAAAAGGCGGAACCGCCAATACCCAAGCAAAAGCTAGCAAGAACGCTTGCCGTTCCGTCAGACCCCCAGTGAGGACATTCAGCCTCCTTAATTTTGCCTAATTATTTCAGAAGTAGCAGTTGCAGCAGGTAAGGCGCTTTGTTTGTAACGACAATAAATGCAACGCGAAGATATTTCGAAACAAAGTCCGCACACGATTGCAGCAACAGTCTTACCCACATCGAGCCCCTTTAGTATAAATTAGATTCCCTCTGATTTATCGAAACGTCTTCCATAAATACAGGTGTATGAATGCAGTTGTATGAAACTAATAAAGCAAGCAGTAACAAAGATGCCGCCAGATGAGACACAACCAAGGTCTTATGGCTGGCAGACAGAAGCACTACACCTATTCAGGAATAACACGTTGACCGCAGGTATCTCTAGATTAACGGAAATGCCGCTTTGTTTCAGGGAGGACGATGACAACGACAGTATGGATCTGCTTTGGCTCTACGAAAAGCCTAAAACGACGGAAAAACCCATTGGAACTCCCGTATAACCACCGAATTATCTGTATAACACCGCAAGGAAGCAGGAGGACAACGGAATGTCCACGTAATCCAAGTTTCACTGTTTAATGTTGAACTGAAAAACCGATGCGCAGGCAGCAACACTAAGTCTACTTCCAAATGGCCAGCTCCGGCGTGGCTAGCGATGATGCCGCCATGGCGTCATCATCGCAAGCCACGCCGGAGGTGGTCTCATCCGCTGAAGTTGCAACTTCAAGCGGACGAGAAGCCTGCACCACTTCGGAAACGGCGCAACTACGTGATGCACCCATGGTAGCGCATGAATATGAGCAGGAAATCGACGATGAGAAGGTTTCCTACGGCAAATGTATAGAGATAGTTAGCAAGGCAACACAAAGAAGAACCAGGAAAACGTCCGGCAAGCTGAAGTGGAGCAAAGCCTCACCGCGACTTGTTCCCAGAAACTCTGCAAGCAACAATGAGCGCTACACACCGCGAAGCACGCAGACCACACTTATAATATGGCAATAAAATTGTCGCAGTTTGAAAAATTATAAAGTGGACCTCCAGCAATACGTATCATCTCACAAAATACCCCCATATCATACCTCTACAAGAAACGAACCACACGACGACCAAAATTCCCGAGTATTCCACACACTCGGTGGAGAACAGCAGGCACGTACGTACCCTCATCCGAAGAAACATCACAGCAAGCCAACATACATTGTCGACAAACACAAATGACCACATTCATACTGAGCTAGTCCTCCGGAAAACCAAGAACAAGGGTATATTTGTCTTCAACATCAGCTGCCGCCCGAAAAGCAAGTCTCCAGGCTTAGCCGACATTCTCCGGAAAGCAAAGCGTTTAGTAGGCTCCAACCAAGTTATTATACTTGGGTGCTCTAACGCAGCACACGAAGAAAGGGGCTACAAGTATCAAAACAAACATGGCAGGGAGCTTTCAGAAATCATGGATGAAGCGAACCTCACTCTTGTTGCCGATTTCAACGTACCAACGTGAATTAGCACGAGCGTAACATCGGATACGTGCCCGGATCTCACTCTTACAGCTAATTCCCCATACACATGCTCGCGAAATCGCGAGGATAACATGGTAAGCGATCACATAATCACTGCGACAACAGTCCAGGGGCCCCACGGTAGAAGAAAGGTAGGAGAGGCGAATTAGCAAACTGGGATGCGGTCCGAAAGAAAGGATGCAATGACCCACCCGAACCAATAGTGGATATACAAAAATAGGGCACAAGACCTTACTAGCGATGTAATCCAGCCCCCAAAATGATCGAAATATCAGATCAAATCCCAGCAGTAGATAATCACCGACTCCACTTCTTGGAGGGAAGACGCAGCTTATTCCGAACATGGAAGCAACACCGACACAACAGAAAATTCAGAATGCGCATAGCCAATCTAAACGTGGAGGCAGCCAACTGTGCTCCGCACCTCAGCCGGCAAAACTAGCCCCCCATGTGTGACAGCCTAAATGGAAGGCTTAGCACCTCAAAAACATGGAACCTACTCCGGTACCTTATAGAACTTACCAAAAGCTGCGGAGAAACAAGCAAGCCCATGCAAACCATACTCCACCAATATCCAGGCTCTACAAAGGACATCATAGGAACTCTTAAAACAAAGTACTTTCCAGCCTGTGCTAAAGAACCCCACCCTGTATACACGTGTCCGCCCAACCTTACCCTCAACCAGCCAAGAATCTAGGCTGAAGTGCGGGCGGCCCTGGTCAAAGTCCGTCAGAATACATCACCACGCATGGATAAGGTCACCAACAAGGCACCGGATTAAATGAGAGGAAAGCCCCATCTTAACCCTAAAGAATTTTATCAACAAGTGCTGGACATCTGGTATGGCCCCTATCGCATGAACGAATGCCGTGGTGAGACTGCTACAAAAACCTGACAAGACGCTAAGCGTGACAAACCCTTGAACGACGTCTCTAAATTCATGCATCGCAAAATTAATGGAACACATCGTACTTATCCGACTACGAACGTATCAGGAAACAATACGAAAATTTTCACACACGACGTCAGGTTTCCGCCCGAGCCTCTCGACCCACGACATCCTTCTGCAACTAAAGAATGACACATTCGAGGCTGCCGTCAAGACTACACCTAAACCTATACTTGCCTTCAACCTCGAAGTGCCATTTTGACCATTGCACCGACGTTGGGTCGCTTCCATTCTCGAGAACCTCAGCGATCTCGATATCGGGGAAAGAATGTATGATTTTATTAAGGACTTCCCGACAAACTGAAAAGCGGTTCTTAAGGTTGGAAACCTCAGTCCCGAAATGATTTCGTGTGGAAGCAGGGGAACTCCGCAACGAGCGATCTTGTCCCCAATATTGTTTACCATACCCCTGAATAATCTCCCTATGAAGCTGGCTGAAATCGTGGATATTCCTCACAAAATATATGCCGACGATATCACGATATGGATCAACAAAGGATCGGCAGGATCCATGCAAGCCGGACTTTAACAGGCGGCCAATGTAGTACAAGCCTATGCAAAAGGCTGCGGTCTAAGCTGCACCTCAAAAAATCCGAGCTCTTATTTGTGCAAAAGAGGCGATGCGACGCAGGAATTCGCATAAAGATATCACTGGACGTGCATAGTATTTTTCCTTCCTCAACAATGAAGATATTGGGCATAATTTACCAGAAACTTGCAAAAACAACCAGCTAATCCAAAAGCTAGAAGCAACCACGGCGCAAATAGTATGATACGAAGAATTCCTAATCAAAAACACGGCATGAAGGAGCAGGACATGCTACTTTTTGTCCAAGCGTTCATTGTTTCTCGAATAACCCACGTCGCCCTTCACACCATCTTTGAGGAGCGAAAAAGCAGAAGATGAACACAATGATCCGCAAAGCGTACAAACAAGCCTTAGCTTTGCCCAGAAGTACATCATCTGCTCCACTTCTAGCACTTGGACTGCATTACACTCTAAACAAATTGACTGAAGCGCACCTCACTGCGCAGAGAACACGCCTAGCCACTACCCCCCTGGACGCCACGTACTCCAACTCCTCGGCTACGCACAGCAACGAACCATTGCAACGACGTTGGACATTCCGAGTACCCCTTAACATAAACCCTCGAAACCATAAAGAGAGAAGACATGCCAGAGCCCGAGCCTTCGAAAAAGTAGACGGAGAACGTATCACCACGGTGTACACGGAGCGGCAGACTACGCGCGCGCAAACAAAAAAACTGAAATTGTAGCAACCCCCCCCCCCCCCCGTTACCTCATTCCGAGCTTAACTCGAAAGCAGTCCACTACCCTCCAAGCGCGGAATATACAGTGATCGCGTAAGTTATTGCCAGAATCAAGCCAGTACTATCATCCCGACTTTCAAGCGGAGTGTCGTATGTACTTGGCGGGGAGAATTTCCAACAAAGCAATGCAGGTTCTATCCCAGAAGTTCCCCTAAAGAAATCTATCAATAACTTGGACGCCTGTACAATCGTTACTCTGCGGAAATAAGCAGCCCATGCCTTCGCCCAAGGTCTTGCAAACCGGCCACCGTTGGAGGATGACGATCGGGCAGATCACCCTCTCACTACTTTCAGCGGCGTAACACACCACTACTTGGTATCGCAACAAACTTAACCTCCAGGAGCTGACCCGCTGGCAGAAGTGACACTCCATAGACTACAAACGAACACGTTCCCACACCCCACGAGACTAAACGTAACCCACCCTACACTTTATACCCCCCCTCCCCCATGCAATTACTGCGGCCAACCCGCTACTCTATTTCACATGGTGAGGGAGTGCCATAATAGCCCAGACTTGAATCCAATTCCCAGTCGTACGCACGAGCAGTCGGAGAGTGAACTTGCCAGCTCTGACCCGAATAGGCAGCTATGTCTGACCGAAACGGTGGAGATGGCCTGTAGAAACAACGGAGTCCTAAGCTAAGACCCCGCGCACCTACCAGCTTTTCAGTTGACCAAAGGTTTTCCTCCTCCTCTCCTGTTTGTTTCAACGCTTGCAAGGCTAAAGAGGAGTGAAATATATTTAGCGGACTGGTTGAAGCTAACCCGTGCGTTAGTATAGTGAGATCCATAACGTTTCTATCCCGATTTAGTAAAAGGTGGCAAAAAAAAAAATCCGGTAGCCGGGTCGACAAGTTTGGCGAGATGTGCTAAGTTCCGTACACAAAACTACAACCCAGCGAACAATCGGCCATCCATGACGGTACCAGTTAAACAAAAGCTCTGTCTGTACCAAGAGTGTGTCGGCAGTAAACAAGTCTTGCAGAATCGTAAAAAAGTACGGCTTGCATGCAGCAACCTCCTTGTGGAAAACTGAACCGTTCTCAGTCATGTGGTTAAATGAATTTATTGGAAACGTGTTATTTGCAGATACAGTATTTCATGGTTGCTAAAAGTGAGCTACAAGGCAGGCTTGGGAATTGCTGCGGTACGGTAAAACTATTCAGCGAAACAGGACAAATCAGTTGTTCTCTGCGAGATACTATTGATACAAATTCGCTAAATAGGGTTCTCACGTTTGCCAGAGAAAAGAATTGTGGATTGATTCGTTCTTGACAAAGAGTCATGTGGAGGAGACAGGTGATAATAATACGAATACTGAATACTCCAGCAAAGGCGACCGCTACGCAGAAAAATCTGGGTGAATTTTATAAAACAAAAACACCATATCAAGTCCAGCTTTCTGTAACACAGGCATTTTTAAGGTGGTAAAGTCCAGACTCCGTTGGTGTTATCTGCCGTTATATTGGGCGTTGAGGTCAAGTTAAAACTTTCGCTGCCAGCGACCCTTCCTCCAAAGCTTGCTACTGGGGGATCCAGATGGTTTCCATTTGTAATCACTAGGAGTGCCGGCTTGACGATGTGATGGTACCAGACTGTACCGCACAGCAAGCCTACAGCGGCCACGATGAAGACAGCCCAGAACACTCGACAAAAGGAACACGGCCGCCGGGGCGGGGAGGAAATACCACCATACCGGGACCTATCCACGCTCTCGGTAAGGTCTGTCGGTGCTGCGCCTGGCACCGTGCAGCTCGGCCATGGAAAACTGCGGAAATGCATGTAGCCGGCTTCCTTGTACAGATGGCTGAAGCCATGACGATGATTGCGATAATACAATGCAAAATAATGACTTGTTCGTATAAATCGTAGCCATCTCAAGATGTACAATTTAGAGTAAAATGACCACAACAAGATTAGATGCCTACATATTTATAAGACAGCTTTATATCCATTGCTATTTTGTATTTTTTTCGGTCGAGTGATGGTGGTCGTGGTGGTGGTGTTCATGGTGGTGTTGCGTAGATGCCGTTTAATAGTGGGAGCATAACTAAAGCGGGAAATTGGTCAGAGGCGTATTAGGAGCTTTGTTACAACCTATTTGGAGCAATTTTAGGTTACACCTTAATGGGGCAAGCGTAACGTTTGGTCCAACCCCAGGATGGCGCATGTCTGCGTCCTGCTCGTTTCGCTACGCTTCTAGCAATGCGGCTGGCTATGTACCAACCACGACACCATTGCTAAGAGAAAGAGAAAGAGATAGGGAAAAAAACCTCTGTTTGAAAAAAAAAAAGAGCCGTAGCGATTGTCCTTAAGGTGGTGCCCTCCTGGGACTCTTCTGCTCATCTCTGGCCTCGAAAAATCAAGTCCCTCTGAATCCCAGAGGCAGACATGGCCAGAGCTGCCACTAATAGCGCGAACGTATTTGTGCTAGTTTTCACCGAAGAACCACATAATAGGGCAAGCCCACGTTGAATAAAATAGGTTCTGAGGATTTCTGCATTTATTAAATGCGTCTGTGTGGGTTTGAGGGTGCATTTCGATAGTTTAGATTTGTTTGGGTGAGTGTTTGTGTTTGAGCTTTTCCGCCAGACAGGCTCTTGTCCAGGTTGGAGAAAAAGGTTCAGTGTACCCCTTTGGATCGGAAGCGTTGTCAAAAGTTTATTGGGAGGCGATGGAGAAGTCTAGTGCTGTTAGCCGGGCGGTTTGTAATATCTCGCACAGCTTGGTCGGCCCTCTTGTTTCCAACTATCAAACGTGTCCTGCAGCCCAGATAATTCTGTGGCACTGATCCCACTATTGCACAAGACTTCGTTTTAAATCCGCAATATCCAGCACGGTAAAGTGCAAGGGTTCTCACACAGAACGGAAGAACTAGAACAGAGAAAAGGGGAGAAATGGCCTACAATAAATTTCCTCGGTAATGGCAAGCTTGGGCGCAGCTGTTTAGATAGCTTTTGTTGCGATGATACTACCTTTTAGTAACGCGATACGTGCGTTCGAATCAACCCGAAAACAAAAGCAATCACAGCTGTAATTGAAACTTTTTAAATAACCACTTCTGAGACTCTATAGAGACAACGAATCCTTGCACACCACGAGCAACTCACCTCACGGCAATACGCTTGAACTCGACATTTTTGGTGATGCGGAATACTCGTAACCATTTCGAAGATGTTGCTCAAGAGGTCGGCTTCACAGCAGTACGACCAGAAAGGAAGGAGTCTGCCGATAGCCGCGTGCAGCTCCTCGCCGCTGACCATTCCGACAGCGCCAACCAGACTCACGCGCAAATACATTATGTATACAGTGGATATGTAAACACTGTGCCTGCGGGTGCGTGTGCGCTTGTGTGTTTTGCGCGCATAAAGTGAAAGAGAATCGCGGCATCACCTTCACAAATCTATAATAACTGCGAATGGCGGGATTCACGTAAATACAGTGGCCGCGCGCTTGACCAAATCTTGAAAAATTACGTATCGTTTCTGCATAGCTATTGTTTTAGAGATAAAAGCATTTGGGTTGTAATCGGACGCAATCTGCAATCTTCGACACTCCTATATGCGCTCAAAATCTTGCCCCGAAAGTGACACTTAACAATGGTATAGGTGGAGTATGAATCTGCTGAATCTCGGTTTTTATCTGTTCCCAGCTTAAAGGGGCACTGACACAAAATTTTGAAGGCGAGATAACTTCGCAGATAGATTGGTGGGAACACATATACATCATCTGCAAAATATCAGCGGCGAATACAGCCTAGAACATATTTAAAATCAATTTTAAAGTGTGCGAAACGCAACCGAGCAGCCAGCAGAGGACCACGCGCAATCGACATCCCGAGGATATTGTGTAAATAAACAACATTCAAACACGTCACGAGTTTGTGTTCGCCGCTTCGGCACTGCCGGCGTTTTCGCCGGCTTGCCCGGCTCGCCGCTCGAATGGAGGGCCGGAGGGCGGAGCTTCTGCTCTCGAGAACGAACGACCCGATCATTGGCGGCGGAGGCGCCGTGATTTCGTCAGCTCATCGTGCAGCTGGCCGCGACCAAAGTTCTACAGCGATTCCAGGCACTCTTTTTAATACTGTTTATTACCATTGGATGCGAAAACGCGCCGGAGGGCACGAAAAGCCCACTGAGCTAGCGCACGGTCGCTGTGCGAGGCGGCGGCCACGGCCGCGAAGTGGCCAGGCCGGCGCGAGGTAGCTCGAGTGATAGCTTGTTAACCGCTGCACGAAATTGTCCCCAAGTCCCGACCATGGTGGCTTACATAGAAAGGAGTTATGATGCGATGACGGGGTTGCATTTAAAATTGTCCATCTGCACCGCTTACGAGAGCGGCACTCGAATATCCGCCGCAGTGCTAAGCCGAACACATCTGTAGGCGGACCTGTAGGCAGACCGGCCAGGCTGCTCCCAGCGCGCTTCTTGCCACCCACCGTCTCGCGTCGCGCGTCGTTCGTTAGCCGCGGTAGCATTTGCACTCGCAGCGCCTGCGTCACATCCACGGTCGCTTTTAATTAAGCGCCTCAGGAGATCAGTACGTGGGGGGCATTCGCAGAAACTGCCGTCGATGCGGATTCGACGTGCTACGGCGGCTCTGCTCTGTGATATCCCCTCCGACGGTACTAAATTATGCAACAAGAAAATGGCTGCGAGTTAATATTATTTTTTTTTGTAATAAAACACGGCAATCAAAATCAAGACATATATGTTCAAACACCGAAGTAACAACCTTTAATTCGCATAATTCAGAGTTATGAATGCACAAAGCAAGCTTCCAGGTTTCTTAGAGGGCAGGGGGAAGTGCCATAATGTCAATTCCATGGAAGAATTCCAAGCCTTGGCCACTTGCGTTACCGGGCGCCAAATGCGGAGACAGTGGGCTCACGTCTGGCGCTCTCTCATCGCTGGGGAGCCCCGGCGCACCGTCTGCCTTGGAGAGGACCAAGGTGGGCGCGCGGACCTTGCCCCAATTCTTCTTCCCCGCCCATCGAAGGAGGTATCCTGGTTCAGTGACGCTTCCGAGCCAGACAGCCGCCGCCAGCACGAAGGCCACTACGATGACGCTGCCACAGAAGACGGCCAAAGCCTGATTTCCGCTCATCCTGGCCGGAGCGACGGCACACGCTGCAGTCCCACTCTATATTGCACGGCACGGTTGCACGGGCACGTCGGCGTCGGGGTGGTGGGGATCGGCAGGGCTAGCAGCGTCCTTGGTCTAAGTGAACACAAGGTCTTAGGCAACAGCCTCAGCCGTAGGGGCCAGGGTGATCGAGCTTCTTCTTCTTCTCCTTATTCTTTTCCTTCTTCAGAATTTTCCTACACCTGTGAATTTTTCTTCTTTTACTTCGTGAAGGGCTGCCGATCAAGGCGACCACGGTACCCTTCTTCTTGTGCTGTTTTTTATTCGCCAAAAGCAAGAGTGTAGACCGTGTTCGAAAACAATAAATGCATTCTGATGAAATACGTTCCCACGGGATTGGCTACGAAGTAGACAGTAAGCCAAAAGCAAGTCGTATTGGAGCATCTCTGCAGAAAATGTTTTGGAAGACTGTTGCTCCTAAGCAAAGCCCGCGTATTGCTAATAAACTTTAAAGGAGAGAGCTGTGTTGAACTACATTTAGTTGCGAATAACGGAAAAATTGGAGCAATGTAGTATTGGTATTTAGCATTAGAACTCTATTTATACCTTAAATCAAATGGTGTTGTTTCTTGTAAACACGTCGCTGCGATTTTAAAGGGTAAACCAGTCATTGTACGTGGATTGCGCGAATTGCATGTCTACCCATCCATTTCAGATTGCAATCTCATTGAACAAATTGGGATCATACATAACGTTCTTGTTGCGGAAGCACCTGAATGGGGATTTTTCATGCAGTAGGAACAATGTAACGATGCCGAAAGAGACGGTACATAATTTTGAAGATGCAGTCAACTAGGACTTAGTTTGTAAGCAATCCTTCGCATACGCTGTCTTTCATGAAAGATTCGCTACAGATCTAGGGGAACATCTGTAGGCTCGACGGATTCCCCGCCACTTTGGACAAAAGAAGTGAAATAAATGACTCCCTCATGAACCATTCCCATTTCAGAAACTTCTGAAAATAAAGTATATCTACCATTTTGATTCTTCTTTGCGGTCAACAATACGCTCAGAATGAAAGCACAGCGCCATTAGGATAGATGAATCCGAGGAACAATGACGAAGTCCCAATCCAGTTTTCGTTGCAATAAAAACATGAATACAGGAGTAAAACAGGAATAGCGACAGAAAGATGAAACAGCTTTTTCAGAATGAAAAGGTCTCTTTTCAACTCCAGAACACAGCCATCATTTGAGGAGGGCTACGGCTTAGTATATCTCTTCTTTAGTTTTCACCATTGTTCATTGTGAAGCTGCAGGCCCATCATCGCAGACAAATACAAATACAGTGAGAGCAGATGGGAGTGCAGGAAAGGATAAAAAGGTGGGCACAGAAAAGAAAAAGGAACTAGGGACGCAAAGGGGAGCTGCCGATGGCACCTTCTCCGGTTCGGTGGCCGCCACACCGAGATTCAGCGAACCGACAAGCCACTGTTCCGCACACGACAACATTAGATCAAGTCGTCTTCTTTCTTTCCGGCATCTTTTCTTCTGTGTATGCCGCACCGCTTTCATAGCAGCACAACAATAGCTCCTTCACGTTACCCGAGGCGTCGCAGCGTTTAGCTCCTATCACCAGCGAATTGAAGGCACCCGTATGCATCGCAATAACAGGAACATTAATCGTTCCCTGTGGATTTACTCTGGATTTACTCATTTACTGTGGACGAATTCCATTATTGTAAATGTTTTACATGATGAATGGAAGTTTCTAGGAGGGCAGCATGAATTCAACTTAAGGACAAAAATTAAAAAGACAAAAGCGACGGGCGCTGAAATTGCAAGTATTGCTCACATCGAATGCGCATACACGCCGGGGCTTTATACTGTACTTCAGTGGCGCAGATCAAAATTTTTCGAGGGGGGACGGGGGGGGGGGGGGGGGTGCTGCACTGCGCTCCGCCCCCAAGAAAAGCCTTCAGGAAATGAGAAGGTGCCGCCAGCAGGTGGGAGGAGGGGATAGAGCAGCTCAGAAAATTTCGGGGGGTAGTTCTGGACACCCGAAACCCACCCTGCTTGCCTATTGCTCCCTGCCTATCTTTTGATCTTAGAAGGACGGGGTCGGAAACCTTTTGACCCGGATGGCCGAGTTGAATGAAGCAGACACCGTGGTGTGTGGACGGCACTTTTGGGGTGAGGGAGATAATGTAGTTGAACATTAATTGCAGAAAAGTGGAAATAGAAACCATGCTTATTTTTAGCACGCATGGCACAAGGTTGTCATATGCGGACACAGGTTATTATAAGCAAGAAAATGACACAAAAACGTCACAAGTGACAAGAAGAAGGGCTGAGGTTCTGACCTCATTCCGGTGCGGCATAATACTGCCCCGTGGGCCGCAGGCTGCCGACCCCTGTTATAGTGAGTTCTCGCCACTAGTGACCGATTTCATCATGGGAATTTTGGTATCTTTCTTCCTGAAGGCAAAGGGCACTGAGTGTTTTCTTCTCTAGAGTTATTGTTTTGTGTTGCCTGCATGAAGGGCTCGTGGAGTGACGTTATGCCCTGTGTTTTTCCTGAACACAGGCACCCTTCAGGGACTGTGTCCTTCCCGCATAAGCACGCACATATCACCGGTAGCTGCTTTAGCACATGCCCAGGCAGAGGGGAGAGGAGGGGGGAGGATCACACGGCTCACCGATTAAGCACCATTCAGATATAAAGGTTTCCAAATAGGCAAACTCTTGTTTATTCAAAACTATTCCTAAACAAGTAAATGACAATTACCCGCTCAGACGACTCTAACAGTACGCCGAGTTTCATATACTTTATTTAATTACGTAGTTCAAATTGGGGTTTTTAAATGTGAAACTGCCGTCTGTTTTCAACACACGTTCTTATACGGGAGGGAAACGGACATCCCATTGTTTGTCCTCTACAATACAACTCTAGGCCTTTCAAATCTCATTCAGCCTTTTAACTAGGAAATATGCTCAATCGCAAATTACAAGCAAAGTGTTTTGTTTCGTGCACTCCTTGAACTGTGCCCACCTGCGCTGGTAATCGTTCGCCACAGGGGAGTGGAAGGAAATTCAATTTTTATAAAGCAGACCAAAGTACTATATTCTCGTATCATCGTTTCATGGCGAGTGAAAGTTGCGCGAATAGCCCAGTGACCGGTCCCAATAAAGAACTTGTTTCGTACGCTTTGCCATCCGTCTATGTCGTATGCGCTCTATCTATCGTAAACGAGAGCCGTTGAAACAGTAGCTGCATTCGCCTAGTCGAACAAATATTATAACCACTGGCATCATGAACCAGGCGAAAACCACACGCCTGGGCAGTTGGCTCGGTGAAATCAGACTATTACCCACAATATTCGGCTTGCCTGAAAATATCTCCCCTGACTTGGCGGAACGGTGACAGAAATTGTCGCCTGAATGGCACATGCAAAGGCCCCACGCATGCCACTACAGTTTTGTGAAATCGTTTTTTTTATAGCAACATTGAATGTATGGTAATTAGGTCACACAGCTGCCGTTCTGTTTAGTGACAATTTAAGAAGGTTGCAAACATCCGGGAAGTCGATAAAAGGCAAGTTTTCAGAAATCAATGTTCTCTTGGGAGACACAGCTTGCGCCTATAGCGTACTCGGTTAGTCGAGCACAACTTCGGAGAAAGAGCATCGCGAGGCCCTAAAAGATGACGTGGCGTCCTTTCACGCGATACAAGCAGACATATTTTTGAATAATCCCTCGAAAAAAAAGAACGAAAACAATGTCTTAGTCTTATTCAGGCTTTCCTCTATCCACTCCTTGCAAGCACTCTGAGGAAGGGCCCCGAGAAATACGTAGCGCAGAAGTCCGTCTTTGCGTGAAAAGCGGGAACTGTGGGGTCGGATTGAGAGGAAACACCCGCTGCTCGTCCTTTATTTTGCCAAAACAACCAAGCTTCATCATATGAGGAAGTTCTTGTAAGCTGGAGGCGGTGCTGTGAGAAGAAATAAAACTTAACGCTACGTGATTATGAAGAGGCGCTGTCTTAGCTCTCGCGTTCACTCTAGCGTGCACTTGTCCATGCTTATGCTTGAGCGATGGTCCCTATATTAGTACGGACGTTCGTAATTTCCAGCGTGGAAGGGTGTTGAGTGTGCTTGTCCGCAGTCCTTGCCTTCAGCGTTCAGCGCATTCCAAGAAAAAAAATTTAAACACATTTTTCTTTCTATTGTTAGGCACATTTCTAAGGCGCGAGGAGCGCCAGCTGCGGATAGACGCCATAAAATTTGTCGCTCTCGAAAGACCCCGTTGTATTCATCCGGCTTTTAGTTTCTTCATTTTCAAGTGGTCGAGACGCGGGACGCGCAGAAGGACTGTCATAAATGTGTCAGCCTATAAAGAAGTACGTGCGAAAAGTATCATTTCGGTGCATTAGTTTCGCAAAAGCTCTCTTTCTTCAAAAAAATCTACTCCGCGACCAATATTGAGAACTATACAAAAGAAACTATTCGGCAAGAACAGCGGCAACAGAATTACCCTCCATTCCAAGGCGAACCGAACGCAAGCATGGACGCCCCTTTTACAATACAAGAGCTACAGGGGCACTTGAGCATCTGACCCGATAACACCACGCCAGGCAAGGACAGAAATTACCAATAAACTACTACGAAACCTGCATGAAGACACTCAGGAGTCCATCCTGGCACTTTTCACAAACATTGGCTAGCTGGCACCCTACCACCACAGTGGAGGCACGCCGACATAACGCTAATTCCTAAACCTCACAAACGAATCAGTATTGAAACCGTTAGGCCGATCTCGCTTACATCATGCCTTGGAAAGCTCTTCGAACAGCTGGTGAACCGTAGACTGACAGAACATCTTGGAGATAATAACCTCTACGCTCGCACAATGTTTGGATTCCGCTCCCATCTGTCTACTCAGGACGTATTGCTACAGCTGAAAGAACAAATTATAGACAACTTCAGCAAAACCACCTCCAGTGCCATCCTGGCTCTATACGTTCACGGCGCCTTCGACAACGTCAACCACGAAGCGATCCTCCAAGGACTCCGAGACACCAACTGCGGAGAAGCGACGTACAACTTTGTACGAGCGTTCCTGTCAGGCCGTACCGCTAGAATTCGATTGGGTCCAATACAAACGGACACATTCTCAAGCACCGTCGAGGGGAACGCCTCAAGGCTCCGTTATTTCCCCCTTACTATTTAATATTTCCCTGCTTCAACTGCCTTCCAAACTTTCAGACATCCCCGAACTACATCACGCCTTTTACGCCGATGATCTTACAATCTGGATGAACACGGGATCAGCCGGAGAGCAGCAGGACAGACTTCAACAGGCCATAGACTGCGTGACGGAGTACTTGGAAAGACGGGGCCTTGCGTGCGCCCCTACCAAGTCAGTTTTACTGGTCCTTGGGGCACGCACACGAGGCAGACCACCCAACCCAACGCCCGACCCAACCGTCAGCATCGCATCCAGCCCGGTACCTCAAGCCACACCACTTCGTATTTTGGGAGTACCATTTCATGCAGACGGCTCAGGTACCCACTTGCTATCACAAACTAAACACCACGGTCATGCAGTTGATGCACTTGATCCGACGGATCTGTACCCAGCAGAGCGGTCTTAAAGAAAGGACACCTGCTGCATAGTTCAAGCACTGCTGACAAGCCGCATCGCCTATGGCACCCCATACGTCCAACTACGCCCCAAGGAACATTCTAAAATAGATGCCCTAATCGAAAATCATATAAGCTCGACTTGGGACTACCCCCTTTTACACCTACAGACAACCTTCTCAAGCTTGGCCTCCATAACACCTTGAGTGAAATTCTCGAAGCGCAACCAGCAAGCCAACTAAATCGACTAGCTCTAACTCCAACGGGCCGCGTGGTTCTCAAAAACTCGGGCCACCCCATCCCTACACCGTCCAACGTGCCTACCCGGATCCCATCAAACATACGTACCAACCTCAAGTCGCCCCCATTCCAAGACACATGCACCCGGAATACAACAAAGGAGAAGACAGGCAAGAACCCGAATACCTAAGCAATAAATTCACTGACAACCCGGATGTCTATTAGACAGACGTAGCAAGAAATCCCGACCGCCAGGCCCACGTTGCAGTGGTCGTGGGTTCCGAAGGGACAGCAATCTCAGCTGCAACACTCCGAACAACCGACACCGATGTCGCAGAAGAGACAGCCATCGCCCTAGCGGCCACTTCCAACAAAAAGCAAATTATTACAATCATCACTGACTCAAACCGGCGTGCTGGCATTACCTATCAGGGCGAATATCTCCGCATGCGCTCACACTTCTACAACACGCCAAACCTCTGCCGACCATTCACATTGTTTGGACGCCTGGTTATGCCTCCCTCCCCGGGAACGAGGCGGCTCACGCCGCTGCCCGCGACATTTTACACAGGGCATTCCCAACGGAGGCCGACGACACACGTCCAATCGCCAGCCACTCAGTTCCAAAAACATACACGGACATCTTATACCATTATCACCGGGAACGCCTTATTTACCCTCCCCCTCACCCATCGCTCAATACACAAGACTCCCGAAGCAGGCGCCGAATCCAAACACAGACTTACTACAACATGACAATTTGCATCAGATTTCACCGAACTCTTTTTCCCTACAACTGCACAACATGCAATACACCAAACACCACCAATCACCTCGTATGGGAGTGCGTCAAACATCCCAACCCAATTCCATCTCCTACATTGGAGCAGTGGGAGCACAGGCTGACCAGCTTCCAGCTCGAGGATCAGGAGTACCTGATCGTCCGGGCGTGGGCTGCTGGAGGGCCTGAAAGGCGGCCTGGACTGAGGCCACCACCCACTCTCCTTTCCCCTTCCCTTTCCCTTAAAAAATAATGTTATTCCTCCTCCTCCTCCGCGGAGGTGTCCTATGTTGAATTCCAATCCGGAGCACTTTTAGCTCAACTTTTTGCTGCGTTTGGGGCAGACACGTTCCAATGTCATATCGGGAGCAACCAAATCCTGTTCCAATGGGAGGTGGAGAGCGCCGTCGCGCCGAGATCGCTCCGTGGAGCAAGCAAAGTTGCTCCCCCGAAATCGGCGGAGTCACCCGGAACTCCCGGGGAGCCCTGTCTTTTCTCGTGACGTCGTCGCCATCTGCTTGCCGCTCTACCATGGGGCCCGCTCCGGCAAATACGCTCAACGGCCACAGTCACAACGGAAAATAGATGCAGCACGCCGCATCGCCCTCATGCTTGCTACTTAACAAAAGCGAGTACGACAACTGAAAGCCGGAATCAAGGGGCGAGGATCCCAGCTCGAACGGCGACTAAATGGAGATGGCGTATAAACGCGTCTTCGGCGTATTTTCTTTTTTTTTCTCCTGCCGGCGAGGATGACGCACTTTCGTCACGGGCGCCGTTGGGCGCCGTCGATACTTACTGAAGTTCTTTTTAACTCAAAAAAGCAGATGAAGGGACTCGAGTTGAGACCCGACAAGAAGAAAACGCTTGCAGGGAAGCAGACGTTTTTGGAAGGGCCCGGCGTAAGACTGCCGGAAAATTCCTGTTCCCGTCATGCTTCGGCATTTGCTCCGGCGGGAGCGCATGCATTTCAAATTTAGTTTCAGAGCACGTGCTCTTCGAGGGAGCAGCGTGCTCTGCGGCGGATCTCGATGACCGCTTCCGATCTGCCATTGGAATTTCAACATTATATACAGCGAGCCCTGCGGAACTACCTATTCTCCTTTAACTTACTCACCATGCTTAGCTAGCGTCAGGGCTAGCGAACTTGTATCCTGCGCCGATGACACGGGTTCAGTCGCTATGCGAACGCAAATGTGTGTTTATTTAAGTTATCATTATAGCGGCGGCCATTTTGGTACCATTTGTTTTGACGGCCGACGACCACTGTGGTCACTTTTGGCGTTTGCCGAGACAGCTAAAGCTTTCACTTTAAAAACGCCCGAAAATTCTACATATTTTGTATATTGCTCAGACCACAAACTTCTGCACACTTATACCAAGTTTTGTTAAGCCATGTTTTACTGTGCAGCACTTTGGCGCTCTTTACAGGGTTTTCGCACTGGCGAAGGCGGCGGTGGCCGCGTTACCGAGCGAGGGAAGGAGGCACACCGGACAGAACGAAAATGGGTGAGCGGCCGCTGGCGAAAGTGTGAGGGGGAGGACGACACGCGCTGCTACTGCGTCATCTCCCAGCTCCCTTTGTCTGACTGCCTCCCCCTCACACTTCCGCCATGCGTCGCCGCCAAGGAGCGCCCTCCCCTTGACACTTTAGCAAGATGCTCCTCCTTCGTTTGTGGCTCGTTTGAACCACGTGACATTTGCGCGGGAGGTTCAAACACGATTTGCAACATGTTCGGCGGCGGCGAAGCGCTGCGAGATAACGGCAGAGATAGCGCGCGCCGCCCTGCTTGCGCTTATCACGCGACCGCTTACTGAGGCGCAAAAGTGATGCGCCGTGACCGAGAAGACTGCAGTTCGCGCTGGGCACAAATTTCGCCTTAGGGAGCATATTAATCGTCATGTGATTTTCTATTCTGTGCAG
The DNA here is from genome assembly GCA_013339765.2 of Haemaphysalis longicornis. NCBI lineage: Eukaryota > Metazoa > Arthropoda > Arachnida > Ixodida > Ixodidae > Haemaphysalis > Haemaphysalis longicornis. The sequence continues at coordinate 150,749,222 of CM023451.1, forward strand.
TAAACTTTTGATGAACAAAATGAGAATACGAACACTTATTAGTAAGTGAATTAAGTCTAAATTTTCTGTAATCCCCTGGTAAAGTTACGAAAATCTTTCGTGAAGTTTTCTCTTAATATTCATGGTGGTTCGAATAAGAAAAAAATTAAAGGCATGCTCCTTCTGTTTCTCAATACGCTTACTTTGCGGCAACAAAATGGTCATAATTTCCAATATTTCTGCACTGATGGCACGAATATCACACATCATCGCAACTTGGTCCTTCCTGCTCCTTTAAGAAGAAAGTGCTCACAATATTTCAAGGCATAATGTTCATTTCTGTGATTAGAATTCGCGTGTTAACGAGGCTTTAAAGGTATTCAAAGGAATTGCGACAGTTTAAGCTCTCACGACCTTATCGCGCACCTTGAAAAGCCAATTAAGAGATTGCAGTAGCATATGCTGGGCGATGACAGCCAGATGTGGTTTGGGGCCTTGAAACTTCTGTATGCCGGGTCGCAGACACGCCTACCCCGGTTAGCAGAGTTAACGACATTAGGGATTTCCCAGACAGAATGCATCGATTGATTGTTATTGGCTTCCCCTCAGTATCGGCACGGGTGAAGTGTGTCATTGGTTTGAAAAGATCTACGTTAAATGTTGCTCTTCAATTTCGCCCTGCTGATACCATTTGCCACAGATGGTTCCTTTTCAGGGTTTGCTCCTACAATCTGCTTTTCTTCCACCAGTTTTCTTGCCTCCTGTTAGTCATCTCCATGGCTTTGATTTATGCACGTTTCTTACCGACAAATAATAGGGCATCTAGAGGGTGAACAATTCTCTAGCATGGATTGAGATGTATATACTATTACATTCCGACAGATTATGTCGATTTGTTTCCATCTCCTTTTTACAGAGGGGACGTGTCGTATAGCTTAAAATACAGTTTTATAATGCTAACCGGTATCAACCACCCTGCAGCAACTTCAAAAACTTTACCGCTATCGCATACATTTTTTTGCTATTGAGTTCTCCGGCCGACACATCTCTAACAACTTTTTCAATTTTGTTTTTTTTTCTATCCAGGTCAGCGCTGTAACCTTATAGGTAAGTTTGTCGTTTATCCTTCACTGTTGTTCACGTACTTAATACCCAGCTGTCGTATCTTCACTTGCGATGGCATGGACGCAGTTTCCACATAGGGGCACTCAAACGTTAAGATAGCCACTTACTTGGATGCACTCAACATCTCTGAACACATACTTCGGGATTCTGTGATTTCAAGCGATGTTCAGTCCGCATACCCCTGCACTGCTTTGCTCGTGGTTCTCATATGAGTTCCCTTGCGAAGCGACGTTCCATCGTTTCCTTTGCTTCTAGTAGAGGCATTGGGCCTGAGTGTTAGCTGAGTACCACGTTAACAATTGTGCGTATCGGAACTTGCACCAGGACATGTTTGTTTCATTCGGCAACCGGCAACCTAAGCACTAGGCCACCACAAAAGCCCGAGGGGTACAGGGTTTGCAGCGGAGGGGAATAATTACATGTGCAGCCAATTGGCAAGAAAAACAATGTTGTCTCAGCACGCAGTGCGCAACACCTACAAGGAAGAAAGGTCAGATAGGAGTTTTAACAAGTATTAGAACCAATTGGGTTTTAATTGTATTCTGGTTCAACGAGCGCTCGTCATTTTGTTGGTATTTCTTCCTGCAACAGCGTACTTACGCTCAGTTACAACAGCTCCGCTGTTAAAAATGAAAATGGGCAGATGTACACACTCGATGCACAATGTCTAGAGCAGGGCCTAAGCCCCATTCACGGTGTTCGAGGAAAGGGCCGATGTGCTCTTGTTGTCGTGACCGAACAACGGATACACTAAGGTACAATAATTTTAAAAATAATATTTCTGGGCACTTTGAAATGGGCACTAATTCAGCAGACACGTCACTGAGCAAGCTATACAGCAGCCGCGTCATTGAGTAAGCTTTGGCTGCGAGCACCTGTTGTGCAATGAAACCAACAGTCGTTCGTTCGCCCTTTCTTCTTGCGCCAATGTACACACATGAGCTGTAAGGCGGCCTTCAAATATCCGGTGTAGAGAAACAGTCCGGTCTAGAGAAAAAGCCGTTCCTGCATTTTCTGTAACTCCGAGAAGTAAGGAATTCAAGAAGCCCGAGGCTCGACCCACGTCATACGGGCTTGCCAACATACGAGTACGTTACCCAGGCGCTAACAATGTGGGTATACCGTGCGCTAAGGTACAGATAGGGTAAGGAGAGGGGCCGAGCAGTTATGGGAGAAAAAGGGAGTGAAGGTGTGTGCACAGGCATGTACGCTTTAAACAGCTACAAACGTTCAAGTAGGTTGGGAAGACGGCAAAACCAAACGAGACCTTTGGTTGCCTTTTGTGAGAATGACGGCGAACGCCACCGTATCAGAGTACAGTAATCCCTCGTTATAACGAAATCGCTATACTCGAAATATCGCTTTATTCGAAATTTCTTCTGGTTCTGACCCAAACACATTCATTTTAGGCCGCATTACTCGAAGCGCGAAGAGGTTGACCCGCTTAGAGCGAAGTGGCGAGTGGAGGCGTCGCCGAGCGGTGGCTACTCAGCGGCGAGTCAGGTTGTCAACATGGCCGGTCAACGCAAACTGGTCTTTTCCCGGCGATTTTATCGAGCCGGTCAGGCTCGATTCGCCCCATCCGACTTTAGACAAATGGTCCAAATGCGTGATAGGGCCATTGAATTTTGTCCCTACACATTGGGCAATGGCGTGAACGACATGGTGTGCGAACACCGACACTCGTTCCATAGAATCAGCAGTGTCGTCGAAAACAGGGCGCCAAGAAAACTATTGTGTCGCAAACTTAACGGCTGCACAGCTCGGGAAAAAATTTCCCAGTGATCATGCAAATCTCCTAGTGCAAAACCGGTCGGTTTTCATAATTGCGCTGAGTACCCACAATGAGCGGTTAATCGGTTTTTAACTCAACAAACACAACCTCACACTCGAGCCACTGCGTTTGCTGCGCTTTCCAGCGCGAAACTCTCTTAGCGTTCCGTGACGCCCGCACGCCCCCTATAAAAGTGACCACTGCCACTGCCCCTTTTATGAGCGGCGACCGCAGCGTCATGCAATGCTTGACCAAATTGGAGCTGGGGTTGCTCGCGCCCAGAAAGAACTTGAAACAGCCAAAGCTCACTGCTTTTTTTGCAACTGAATATAGTTTTGCTCACTGAATACAATTGTGCTTTGATTCCTCACACCTGTGGCGCAAGTTAAAGCTCAAATGTATAGCTTTTCTTGAGTTGCCGCTTATGTCGAAACACTGCTTATAACAAAATTGTTTGGCCGTCCCGCTGACTTCGTTATAACAATGGATTACTGTAGTTTGTTCTTTAATTAGTCAATCGTCCCGAGCATCTTCGCTCGATAGAGAACTGACATCTTCCACGCATGCGTAGGGCACCGGTGAAAACATCATGAATTTAAGCAAGGCGTCATAGGCCAGGACCAAGGATAGACAAACGCTGACGATTATCAACTGAGCCTGTGTTTGGAATGAAGGAGTTCTTTTGTTCAAAATCAGCACAGAGCGTTCGATTTCCTGAAACTGTTTACTACACATGGCTCTGTTTTCTGTGAGGCTGAATTCAGTTCATGACCTCGCTCACGCTATCCAATGGCGAAGTGATTTAGATAAGCCGGGTTAAACTGTTCGTTCAGTGGCCCCTCTCAAGCAGCTCGCGCTGTCGGCTATATCGACAAAGGTCACCCCCAACAGCCGCCATTAAGTACGCCTACTTGAGTGCAAAAAGATTACATGTCATTAGCCCCGGAGAAGAGCATCTAAAAAGCAGAGGTGGGCAGTCATGAATTTCACGGTATTCAGCCGGGTTTGGGTGTATGGCATGTTCCCGAACGATTTGTCGTTGTGGCATCTTTCACACTGAGCCACGACAAGTCAACGCACGCACACCGGAGAGCTTCATCATTCAAAATGCGGCCAAGGTATCTATCGATCTGGTATAAATTGCATCCACAAAAACCTGAAATTTTGATTGGTCTGTGTGCGTCCGTCCGTCCATCAATTCAGCCATTCGGCCAAAGCATGTAATAATTCTGAAACAATAGGTTCATGTAGGCAAAACCTTTTAAATTCAATCTGATACCATACCTTGTATTAATCGACATTGTTGAACAAAAAAAAAAACATTAGAAATATTTGAGGCGGAACACCAATGCATTACTGGTGCTAGACACTGTTCGTTTAATTGAAAATCGATGTTCGCTTGATATTTGTGATATCAATTAAACAAATACACGTTGAAACGCATATTTTTCCTCTAAAATACAAAAAGTGCTCGAGCCCGAATGTAGATGTCGTGGGGGCATTCCAATTGCAAAAGTAATGAAAGGTTCCAACAGATAGCGCTCAAGGAGTTGAAGGCGTAGGGAGCCTACATGCCACCCTAGGAAGGCGGGAAAATTGAATTGACATGAGAGAAACCTCCACTGTGTTTATCATTGGAGGAGCTGAGACGGGATGGGAAGAGCATGAGTAGTGGGAGGGGGAGAGAATAGAAGATATTACGATGCAGGGGTGGCAGAAGACTGCCGTCATTCAAAGATATTTCCAGCGAAGACAGCAGATGACACGGCCATTTTTATTCAATATTTAATAGATACTCTCACACTAATTTTGTTTTTGTGTCTGTGTTGTCATCCTCAGAGCTGTACCTTGTTTCACACAATTTTGCAAAGTAGCCGTCCTAAAAAGCAAGATGTTTGCCGGGCGGGCGAAACATAAGGTATGTCGCCTGTCCTCCATGATTGGAGAGTGTTTAAGTGCTGGAAAGCATACGCTCTCAGCTGCAAGCGTTGGAAAGCAATGGTTGGACATTTAACGTTAGAAAATAGCTTTGTTTCTGTCTTTGTCGACACAATCATAAAAAAATTCATCAAATTCTCTGCACTATTAACTATTATTCTTCCCCGGCATTGCGGGGTCCGAGTTGGTCCGCAAAGTTTCTTCATTTTTTCCGTGTTCTTCTCCGCCAGTTGAAAAGTTGGTGTTTACATCGCTCGAACAGTTTACGAGCTTGGGAAACGGGCCGTTCAAGTTAGGGATGCGTCGCTGCGATAGAGTGCGTTAAAAAGTAGCGGACTTTCCGCTTCCTTTTCAGTAAACAGCTGTAAAGAAGGATCATAGCGTGTTCAGCATTTTAGCTCAAGAAAGTTCCAATTGGTCTGAAATCATTTGCCAGGAAACATCAACAACACGACCGGTGAAACGGTTTTCCGGAAAAGGCCATCTAATATTTAAGGGCGCTCAATAAGTGTCATCACTCGGCCAGCTCTAAGAACCAGGATCTGGCCTTTGAAGGAAGTAAGCGCCCGAGCGACCCTCTCAGCTATAAATGGCTCACATTTTTTGCGGAGAATAGGCCCCGTACTGCTTGGTCCCTGAGTTTAAAAACTTTAGCGAAAATTTCTTCTTTGTTTTCTGGTTAAAACTTAAGAGTTGACTTTTATTGTTTGAAGCAATTGAACGACACTGATCTGTGCAAACTAAAGTATAATTGGTGAAAAGGGGACAAAAAACTGACAGAAACATGCAGAAGACACAACACGCCGGTTACCGAGTATACAAAACAGCAGCGTAAGCTGGATTCCTACCCGATTTTGTGCGAACGCAGTGAATTGCCCATTAAGCAAAGAAGTCGGAGGCATCCGGAGTCTGTTCAGCCTCCTAAAATAGCACTGACACCGACGCATTTGATAGCGCGTGCGTCGGAAATGGAACAGAATTGGTGGCTTTATTCTAGATAGGAGGCGAAATACCCTGCCGCTGCGAGAAAGGAAAGCAATGGTAAATCAAGAGGGTTCAAGTAAAGCTTGTCCATGACATTTAGTGTTCCCTTGCGCACTTAAGGGTGGGTTACGCCTATCGACAAACCATATGCAGGAACAGTTGGCACAAGTAGCGGATACACTAGAGATGACGAGAAGTCATTCTGGTGCCACAAGAAGCGTGCTCCAGGGGGTCGTTTCAAAAGCATACGTGGGGAGGATCTACGTTATAAAGTCTCTGTTTCGGACAAGGCTGCGATTTTCTCTAATATTTCAGAAGAGAGTCTTATCCACTAGATGAGCACTACAGAATTTGTTGGGTGTATTGGACTTCTAGGGAGTTGAGTGTGGCTAGTTGATCTGGTTGAACATGCATATGCCAGATCTGTAAGTATGGTGCGCTGTTACTGTCACAGTATTGAAACGGAGGCCCACAAGGATGCCTGGGAATTGTCCGTTCGGAGTTTATGTCAGGAGTGCACGCCGTGTCGGGAAATACTTCATTGGAGACGATTTTCTTGTTCGGTATAGAGGCTACACCGAACAAAAAGTCAGGGAGTGAGGCCCCGCCAACCATTGCATGATAAGGGTCCGAATCTGGCGGCATACTTTAGCTGTCAGTGAAGTTTATACACTGGGCCCGTTTGCCCGTACGCAAAGTTCCCGATTAAGTTCCCGCTAACGAATAAGACGCCAATAAGTCGAATTGCCACGGCAAATAAGGCGGTTGCCAGAAAACCCGACGAAACGCTACCTTAACCGAGCGTTTGTAACAGTTTCAGCAAACGACTTATTACCTGACAGCGCTAAAGTCGTAGTTGAGAACTTATTCCCACACTTATCGCGTTCGGGCAAACGGGCCCTGTACTGGGTTGACGGATTCCTGACTGGACGCAGACCCCAAAAGAGAACTGTTTGAATGCTCCGGGGTAGCTTTGTGCCCGATTTATTTCGGTCTGTTCAATACATGTGCTCAAGAGTAGAAGCCGTATACACCATCCCGTAATAAGTGAGATCTCCCATTTTTGAGAGGGTGCTGGTTGCCGTTGAAATAAGTGAGGCGGGCCTATTAAGTTATCGCGCAGTGGCCTAAGAGTCTGTGATAATGCGGAAATTGTCGGCATCTATAGATGAGTGATATTTCGTATAGTCTGAATCGCGGCGAGAAGGTCGAAGAGCTGGATTTCGTCGGCCAGATAGTGTGTGTTAGGGATGCTACAAGAGCCTTCAACCTGGAAATGCCAAAGCAAGGTTAGGCAGGAGCTGATGTGGTGCTGTTTTTCTACGCGTCGGAGAAAATGTTAGCTCCTTTAGGAGCCTTGTCGTCGGCCAAGCGTCCAGCCGAAAAAAAAATGGAACGACCAGTACAGAGCGCGCGTACAAAGCCTCCTCCACAGTATCGGCAGGCCTTGAGCTCCTTTGAAGTAACTTTCGAAGCACCATGGATTCGAATTTTGAAACAACTAGCTACGGTGGTTCTGATGTTAACGTTCCAGTCTTAGTGTTTACATTGGCAGAAAGCTCGCCGAAGAACCCTACCAAAATAACGCATTCGCGTTCTCATCTCAAAAGAATGTGCATTGGACCTTATTAACCTTGCGGCCCTTATTTAAAGCTCAAACCCTAAACACGAAAACATACGAGCTTTGCGGAAGACACCAGACCGATAGAAACCATAGCATGCCGTTACACCTGCCCTTCTATTTCAGCGAATGTGCAACGGCAGCTACAGTTCTTAACGTCCACTCACTAACAGCGACCAGAACTTGGGCGCGCGCAGCATTCATTGATAGCGTTGATTGATAACATCTTCTTTGATCGCAACTCTAGCGTGAAAAGAAAGGGTTTATGGCATAGGAAGGTTGCATCATTCGATAAGTTACGTTGAGATTACTGGGCATAACTTAACAGCATTTTGTGAGATTGTGGAAATCGTACTTTGCCCGTCCTTGAAACACTCAATTAGGCTTGCAACAGCCACTGATATAAACAGCACACTCGTATCTGTTACTGAACGAAACAGATTCTGTCTACATTGATTTGTTTCATTTCGTCTTTGTTTGTTTTGTTCCCCGGTAGCCAATGTCTTAATTATGAACCGCTGGAAGCGTTACATCAGTTCCCTCGGATTGTGTTTTTTAGTGGAGGCCATAAATTACGGCTAAATGGCCCTGAGAGCGGCTTCTTGTACGGGCCCAAACGCAATACAGTGATTTTTTATGTTTTTCATGAGCTACGGCTGAAGTGCACGTGAGTAAATTGTAGCCCATGAACATTTATTCTATTTTGTCGCTCTGTGCATTTTGCACCACCTACCTTTTATGCGTGTATCCGTGATTATTGTCGCCCTAGTGAAACATCAAAAGTCACTGTGGAACATGCGCCGATTGCTCAAATACACCAGGCAGGAATAAATTGCGCCATGACCTTCATTGTTCCACAGTTCGTAGAAAATTACCCTCACAGGGCTTAAAGTCACGTTCGGCAAACGTGAGACACAAAAAGATTTATATACAGACGAACACCAAACATGAATGCCGTATTTTTGTTAATTGGCATTTGATAGTACACACGCTGTACTTGGTACAGGCGTTTCCCCAGACCAAATATTGTCTCGTTTATAGCTTTCTGCATTCTATCAATAAAAATGCTATTAAAAATTTTTAATGTTCCAATTATAACACACATTCTGTTATCCTCATGAGTAAAAACATTGCAGCAATATTTAACATTCAGAATGGTGATATTAAACATATTACAGTAGTAGTATGTAACATTAACAAACTTTTATGATTTCTCAAATTTTTTATTTATTTTATGATTGTCTGAAGAGATAAATAAATTTCGGGGTTTGGGTGTTTCTTGCCTCCCTGGTATTTTGGAGAAATTTACGCCACTATTGGTTCGTTATTTGTCGGAAAGAAACATTCTGTCACTAGTGTACCGATCGTGCATACGTATTAAGGAAAGATTGTAACCTGGGTGACAAGCCAGTCATGGTTTGTCTCTTCGTTCGTATGACACACGGTTACGCATAAAGTTCGGTAATAGTATTAACTCGTACTTACAGGTTGAATGGCTCGTTTCAGAGTAAACGGCAAATAATAATTTGTTGTAGAAGTGGCAAAAATGTATTCGGAAGGAGCGACACTGTGACGCCGGATTGCCGTCACTGTTGATTTGTCACAACTAAAACCATTACCGACAGGACAACGTTAGCTCGCAATATAATCCCCCCCCCCAAATTGGCACCGATAATGTGAAAATGCAAGATGAAGGCCTGTGCCATACTAGCCACCATACCTCCAGAACTATTGCTGTAGCGGAGTTTTGTGTAGGTTTTTGCAAAGAGGGAGAATAAACATTTATTCATGAGCGTAAGTTCTCACAAGAGGACACTCGCCCGGTGGAGGGTATTCTTAATCCGGAAACCCAGCCTGCGACTAGCCGTTAAGGCGCCCTTTACCAAGTCTTGGTGGTGTTGAAGGTCCGGATCGGCCAGACGAGCCATCCATGCTCAAACGATGGGAAGGGGAAAGGTTTGTAGTTTGTTGGCACTCCCATACCTGGCGGTACAGGGTGCCGGTAGTGGGAGAGAAATAGCAGAGGGAGGGATACTGAGTGGTGTAGATGGAATGAAGGAGCGTGCTGTGGGGACAGGAATTTGTCTGCACGTTTGGTGGCTCCTTGGTTGGTTGACCGTGGAGGAGGTGGCGGCAATTTTTTCTGCCAAGCTTATATTGTGCCAGAACGTTTGAATACCGCGGTTGGTCCGTTTGGTGACAGCGGAGAACATTCCACCTTAGGTAATGGCCCGGTGGCGGGTATGCGTTTCCTGGTCAGTACAGCCAGCCGTCGTCTGAGCTTGCTAGGGGGGTTATATCTAAGCATAAACGTACCGAAAGCATGCAAAACCACCTGAACAGAAATAAATAACAGCCAAAACGGACCTAAAATGGTTAAAAACCACCGCGTTAAAAATATTCCCATAAATAGCCTAAACGACCTAGAAGGGGCAAACCCACAAAAACGTACAAGAATCAGAAGCTGAAACTGACCAAAAGTCAACGAAAATAACCGAAATCCCATTTATAATGCATAAAGATGTCATAAATAGATTATATGCGTGATAACAATTGTTAATATTCAAAGTGGCAAACCGTTGAAAATAAAAAAAAGCGATAGCAGGATTTGAACCCGGGTTAGGATGTTTCCGACACAGGAGCGGAACTACTACACTACGAGAGTAAGTGGCTGTGATCGGTTAAATTGAGGGCACAAGCACGTGGACATAGCTTGAAACATGCCCCTACATGGCGCCAGGCGTCGCTTGTCTGTACTGACAAGGAAACGCCTATACGAGGCCCGGTGTATGTACGAGGGGGCAGCGGCGTGAGCCGCCTCATTACCGCCGAGGGATTCATGCCCAGGAACCCAGACGATTTTCGTCTCAGGTAGCTCTGCACTTGTTTTGAGAATGTTCAGTGCTGGTGTAGTGATGCGCCCCCGCTGAAAACTTCGACATGTCGCTTGAAAGTCAGTCAGTATTGTGATGAAGTCCTTGCTGGTCGTGGCAGCCGGGGCAATTGCAACTTCCTCTGCAGCTTTGGTTGAGGTTGTGCGTACAGTAAGAACTATCACTTCCTGACCCGCCATGTTAACAACGCAAACGACGTGTGCTGGTTGAATGATATATACGGTAGCGTCACTGCATCTTGTTATTGGGTATTTCCATACTTGGAATTTGCGAATTTAGCTCTAGCGCCGCGGCGTGCCCTGTTATGATCAGGGTGCATGGTTGTGGTATCGCTAGAATTCGAATGTGCAGTCGAATCGGCAATGGAACACGTGTCTTGTGGTCATGCATGGGTGGCGTCGCATAAACTAGCTGTTTTACAGTAGTCCTTCCCGTCGTAGTTAACTGCAGCCGTTCAAGCTGAGAGGTGCGGTGTGCTTCCTCTTTCTCCCCCCAAGTATTATGTACTCCCCGTTGGAGCAACTTTCTGTTGATGTACTTGATGGTAGTCCTAAGGCGATTTTGTAAGCTTGTCGATTTATAGTATACAATCTTGTCTTCTCCGTTGTTTTAAGGGTGAGATAGCGCGTGCTAATACGACCCTGATGATGAACAGTGCTTGTATGACGCGTAGGGTATATGACGATAATGACACTGTAGCAGCGCCTTTATTAAAACTAGTTTAATCAGACGGACGGCTCATCTCACAGTATCTGCATTCCAAAACAGGCCACGACACTTTCATTTCTACGAGGAATTACCCAGAAACTCATACAAAAGACATTCACTGAGTGCCTGACTTCTCCGAGAGCAAACGCGGTCACGCGAGGGATGGATGCTGAACGAAACGTGTTTAAAACTTTAAGAAAACAAAAAAAAAGTGGCACAACACCTCTTTTTCTATACTGCAGTTCAGACCAGTCGCTAGCACATCCCGTCTCTATTAGAATGTTCGTTTGCTTCTACATACTTTTTTGGAAGCGGGCTCAGTGGGAGCTCAGGAAGCAACGTCATCAGCCATGTGAATGGCTTGAGTCCGAGGCACATATGCGCATACATGAGCAGAGCCTGATCCGCGTGAGAACTGACGAGCCGGATGTCTGTGCAAACGACCATTTTCATCCGTGACCACTCCCAGGGGAATGATGGCGTCATACCAGCAGTAAGCGGCCCCAGCCTTTGATCATCTCCTATTCCTGGAAAGCGAAATGAAAAAAAAAAGGACGGGGAAGGTTCTAACTCAATTGAAAGACAAGTTTAAGTTGAAGCGGCGTTTCAAAACAACAACAAAAAACAATAAAACCAATTGGAATAAAGGACCCTCCTCCTGCCCCCCCCCCCCCTCCCCCCACCGAGATTCAAAGGGTAAAAGTGCAGCCAAGAGTCAGTCGAGATGCAAAGATAACGTCAGCCATCCGAATTTTACTCTGAATTCCACTGGCGGGCGGGGTAAAAGATTCTCTGAGAAGAAAGTCATTGGTTCCGCCAACGTGAAGTGAGACGGCAGCAGCAGTGCGCGTTCGCCTATTTTGAATACAGGAAATATACCACTTGGCGCACACGCTTGACTGGCGCCTTTCAATTCGGGCGTTGCACTGTACACCGGCGGAGTATAGTGTGAGCAGCCTGGCTTAAGTCAAAAATTGATGGCACATTATGCCTTGTCTAGCGAGGCTTGTTCCCCCAGAACATCAGCAGACATCCGATACTGCTCCCCTTTAACCCCCAAACATCCAATTACTGTGTAAATTTTCCGACACCTTATTCCTTGCTACTACCTCCTTCGGCGTTTGAATATTATTCTGTAGTACTAGTATGAACATTCAATAGCTCACGTAGTGCGCCCTTCCGCCAAAGCGGGGGACCCGTGTGTAACCGCGCGCTCGCATTTTGGGAGAAGATCGTGCTGAATGCGCGACATCGTCCAGTTTTTTCCACGTACTTTGCTTGCCGTCGCTGGAGTAGTTTATGAGCAGATTAAACTGGAAATATCTGGAAGACGACTCGTGAGCCGTTCACAAAACTCGCAGTATCACACTCTTTGCTCGGCGCGGAGGAACAGCCCGCTCCTATGATAAGGGCTGGGGCAACCTCCGTTGTCATGTCTAAGTTGTACCCGAGTACACCAGGATCCGTGGGTAAGCTTGCAAAAAAGTAAAAGTAATAGTATACATGCGGCCTACACAGGCAAAACGTACTGATTCATGCAATGTCTTTGCATCCTACGTCTCCTATGCCTCATTTTTCCCTCGGAGCTCCACACTAATACCTCCCCATCTTTTCTATTCTTGACTCTTGTTCTTCTGCTTGTCCGAAAATTAAGTCTAGCCTTTGTTATGTATGCAGAAAACTCGCGGGAAGGACAAGAAGGACGGTTTCATGAGTTTTATAAGACTCACTTAAGTCTACATCAATGACTTCGAACCCTGGAGAAGTTACTTTGCTTCTTGTCTGTCCCTCAGTGTCCTACCTTGATGCCGAAGCAAGGATGAACATAACGCTGTAAAACTTTCTTGTCAACTCGAGCACAGACGCATCGTTATAGTGCATTATGCAAGAGGTCGCTGGTAACCATACCGTCTTTCGACTACACAACTATTCAATACTTAATGAAATAAGTGTTTTAGGTTACTCCGTATGTCTTTTCAATTAAATTTGGTAAACTAAGCACTCTGGAGTCAACCATGTGTCCAACATCCTAGATTAATCCCAGTATTTAGGCAATTATCTACCTGTTTTTCTGGTGGTTTCTGTTGATTCCTTTTCGAAATATTGCAAGAGCCGTGGATGCGGCATCCTTTCTGTTGCATTATCTTATTCTTCGACACGCCGCTCCGCTAGTTGCTATCAGTTACCGTGCAAGCCAGTTTACCGACGACGTCGTGGAAGATCTTCTTCGTCTTTGTGGCACCCAATATAGACACTCTATACCTTATCTCACTCAACCCAATGGACTCACGGAGTGCACAAATCGTACTGACAAATATGCTGTTCGCGTTCGTTGCGACAGAGCACAGTTATTGAGGCACAGTGCAAACTTTTGTGACCTATGCTTACAATATACAACACCGCCAAGCATGAGGTAGCCGGCTATTCTCCAGTCTTCCTTCTCTAGGTCCGCCTTTTGTAACGCTTCCTCGAAGACATCCTTCCTTTCTCTTCGCATCAAGATTTTTCGCTAGCTAAGACCTTATCCCTTGCGAACAGGCCGACGACTGGCTCGACATCGCACTGTGAGCTCCCAGGTTCGAACCAAACCGAACTACGCCAGTGTCACCCCTTAGTCACCTACAACCCGAGCGAACTCGTTTGGTTGTGGACGTGGGTTCGCCAGCGAGGAACGTATCAGCAATTTTCGCCGACGTACTCCGGTCCCTTTACGTGCTGTACTGGCTCATGACGTCAACTAGGTTATCGCTAAGTTACTGCTCATGACCATCAAACTCGAAAGAATCAAGTCGTGCATGTAGCCCATCTCAAGCGCTGTCATAAGTTAGTTCGGTCGGTGCGCTTGGTCTCCCGCGTCGGAAAACAGTTACAGTACGAGCTACAAGCAATGGTGATCGGCCAATAACCCCTACAAAGTATGTACAGGGGAACAGTGAATGGTGTCGTCGTCTAGCAAGAAGAGCGAGAAGAAGAGCGGGGCGCTATCGGCTGACTGCTGAGCGGCCCCCGTTCCCTATTCTCGAGGGGCCTGTCGCAGAAATAAGGCCTCCCCATTTTTAACTCAATACGTTATATGTGCTGTTTATTACCTTTTGTTTTTGCTAATCTTGTTATGCGTGATCTGCTGTTAGGTTCCCACCCTTCCATTACTTCAAATTGCCATGCTTTGCGGCAATCAGTGCCCCATCTCTGCTTTTTAGTACCACGTGTTTCGGAAGGCAAGATTCTTAATGAGCTGCGAGAGCAGGGTAGTAAACTGCTTTTCTTTGACTACGACACTAATTCTTGCATCGAGCCCCGTTAGAAGCTTGACAGCATTAGAACACAAAAGCTAGATAACATTCTTGTGTAGTCTTTGTTAAGCACTTATGTCGTGCCCTTATTTACCATTCATGCAACTTCCTTTAGGGGCAAAGCCCCTTAGAGGGACTGAGGCTTTCGGCGTCTCTTGTCGTCGTATCACGTACTCGAGGTACTAAAACACCAGGACACTCGCTTTCCAACGCCTCTCGCTAGAACTGACGCGTACTTATAGAGAAGTGTATAATGAATAAAACCTCTTAAAAATAAACTAACATGATGTAAAGATTTGTGGCACACTCAATAATTTGTGTCGCACTCAACTACCCACCGGCTCTCGACGCTAGGCTAAATCGGATCGGTTGGTCCGTTGAAGCAAGAAAGGGCATAGTTCCCTGGTGCCGGAGCCTCGTTGATCACCGAGGATGAGCCCCAGGGCGAGGCGAGGGCATTGCACTGCACTCGTGTTGACCCCTGCCCCAACCCCAAACTAGGGCAAATTCGTTGTGCAAATTGCTTAACACCAGTTAAAGGCAAGAGAGGGCGCCACTGCCTTACCAAGCGCGCGATTGCTCCTCCCACCAGCTGTTTCTCCAGTGCTTAATCAGCGCGCGCCGTGTGGCAAAAGAGAGAGACTTACGATCTTTGAATACACTTATACCACTTATACATTTCATGGTTGGCCCCTCCTTAGGTTTCACGTTAGTTAAGATAGCCCGGGATTTTCTTTCTTTTTTTGTTGAATATGGCCCTCTAACCAGTTTTTCCCAAGCTCTGCCCCCGTGCATGTTTATGTAGTTAATCTTGACCATGTCTCCGTGTTTGTTTCGGTTAATTCTTTTCCGAGGTCGCGGATAAGCATCGGTCACCAGGGTAATGCCGCTTACCTTTTCGCTCGCCTGCATTGCTATCTCATTCCCCTTTCTAAGCATTCGTGAGCTCTATATGCTAACTGCGGCACTCTCCTTTGCGGTATACTTCTTTCAAGGCATTCTTGCCATATTGAAAACGTCCAATACTACCCAAAGATGAGAGTGACGGGTCAGAGGCTAGTCAATTTTCTGATGTGTAGTAATCAACAACGGAGCTGTTGTACAAGCTGCAAGTTCGGTGTTGCAGGGTAAAATACCAAGGAATTACGGAGCGCACGTGAGCGCTAGCCTCGCGATGACCGCCGAGTCCCCGGCTTGTGCAGTGGCTGTAGCAAAAAAGAAAACCATTCCAGCGCGGTCGTAAAGCGCTACCGTCCATGTAATGCTTGGAATGAGGAACACGACATCGATGGATATTACGATGATTACTACTAGCACAGCACCAAACAACGACGTAACATGTTAATAAACAATTTCAAACTTGTACAAATGCATGATCACGTATAAAGCAATTCTCCAGCTTCGCTATGGTTCAAGTCACCCTGCGCGACTTAGTGCAAGCTTCGCCAGTTGAGCTGGGGAAAGTCTACAATGCTGAGAGTGATTTTGATTACATCACTCGATGCGAAAAAAACGATGACCTCTTCGATGCGTAGAATGATGATTACTAGCCCGCAACTATGAAAATAAACAATGATACCGAAACTTAACTCTGTTTCCGGCAATGCTCACCTATAACAGTTTCGCCATTCATGTCTTGCGCGTCAGTGCAAGCTTCCCAGAATTCCTTTCTGCCTACATTGTAACTCTCAGTACACCACTCCTAATAACGCTACAATGACATATCCGAGGCATAGAGTTAGAGGGCTAGCCATTGGCGAAACATTAGCACCCACTGCACTGTATTTTGGCATTGCTCGATTCGGGTACAATGTTATGCAGAAATAGCAATTTATGCGAAAGCATTGTTTAACTAGTTAAGTCGTAAATGAGAGATGGCTCGCAAAATACCCGATGGTTCAAGGAATAAACAAAATTTAACGATTAAGTTTAAAAGAGAGCTCGGTAAATTTAGATAAGGGCGGGATTTGAACCAGTCACCACCAGAAGGCGAAAAAACTGGTATGGACATCCTACAACTCAAGTGCTCAACGAATCCAGCTGAACAAAAATGGACCCACTGAATGCGTTGTGGCTTTTCACTTTTAAAGTGTGTTGGATGATGTAAAGGGGCCTACGTGATTAATTTGAGCGTGCTAATTCACAAGCAGCAATTAGGCGTGTAGCAAAGTACTTTCCCTCTAAACAGACTTGTTGCTTGGGGATGCCGACGCGGGTATGTTCAAAGTGATTGTGCCTCGTGCTTTCGCAGCCCTACATCGCAAGAAGTGCTTATGTGCCCTGGTAGTTGTATCCTACACTGTGAACATCGGAGGTAATACACACCAATTAATCCACTTTTGCCATAAACGCTGCGTAGACTTATTTCTTCAGGTTCACCGCTTTTTTAAAGGGCATAATGCTCTAGAATGGCGGCTTCAGATTGAACTAAATGCACTGCACGTTTGAGAAGAGTTAATTTTTTTTATGATTATAAATCTTCCCTGCAGAGATGTGAAACAGGAAAGTCCTAGACTTAAATCATGCCCAGGATTTAGGGACACGCCGCGGCGCGAAAACTTGATTGCGCCCTCTCCCGGCGCTTTGCTCGTCCGGGCGTAACTGAATGGAGCAAAAAAACAAAAAAAACAAACGGGCCGTCGTTTGATTAACGAAGACCGCTAAGAGAAACGGCCCCCGGGATAGCCGTGGCATGGCTACAGCGCCACGGCTCCTGGCAAAATGTAGGATTGTATGGACTACGTACTAGGTCCCAGGGCGTCTAAACTTTTGATAGGCAGCAGCAGAAAAGTTTAGACGCCCTGGGTAACCTCATACGGATCATACAAGCCTAAAATTTTTGCCACAGCGTGACGCTGTAGCACATGCTACGGATATGCCGGGGCCGTTTCTCTACAGGCTGTCGTCGTTATCAAACGGGAGGGTCGTTTGTTTATTTGCGCCCTTCAGTTCCGCCGGACGAGCGCAGCGCCGGGAGATGGGTCCCGGGCGCAATCAACGTTTTCGCGCCGCGGCCGTTCCCCTAAATCCTGGACATGCTTTCCCTATATATGCTGCATAAACGGCTTTTGTATGCGGGCCTAGGCAATATGTGCTGTGATAACAAGGCGACCACGAAGAAGAAACTTTCCAGTGTTCGCAATTAAGGCTGGCCCCATTTAAAAAAAATATGCTTATGGTTCCTTTTCCTGGTTCACTTTCCTTCCTCCTCAAACACCTTTTGAGGCAGCGACAACTTCTTACACTTGGCAACCTGACTTCGATGCATACGTATGGAAAAAAATATTTTGGCAACAAAGGACTACTCCCAAAAAGAAACGTGCATCGTTTTTTTTTAGGACAGAGCATCAAAAACGGCTACTGAGACCTTGCGAGAATAGCAGACGAAATTTTGCAACGTTACGTAAGTGTAATTTGCATAAGTGCCTTATATATATCCGCATAATAATGAAGAAATAATCACATATCAGAAAAAAACGTCTCAATATTTTATGTTCATTGCGAAGTTTCTCAACTTTTGCAGAAGAATACAAACCTTTACACTTGCAAATTTTATTCAAAGGCTCTTTCAAGCTTCCCGTATCTGTTTTTATTTTTTTTGTTTTTAACTAAATATGAAACATGATGGAGTAAGGAGCTCGTGCCGCATGAAAGGTAAACGCTGTGCCAATCCAGAGAAGTGGCAGTGGTCAATACCACGGGATGGGTATGTTCCAGGTGAAGACGATGTGGCGCGGGTCATGACCTAGGGCAGAACATGGCGGGCAGTGCTGGAGTGTGTGTGCGCAGCCGGACTGGCTGAAGAGCGGACCTCATGGAAACTGGACTTCCAGTGAAGGTGTGGTTTCGGGTGACGCACTGTCTTTCCGGGGAACCTCGGCCGGTGCAAGGACCCCGGAACCACAACGCTTAAAATTCCTATTTACATTGCTTGCAAAAATATATTGAAAAGCAACCTCGTTGTTTAAAAATTATGAGAAGAATAATTGTTAGAGTTATGGGTTACCATCCCCAAGTTATAAAGATAAATGAGGACAGGTACTCATACTGGAAGTGGATCTAGTTACATTTTCGATAAGAGCCCATGGTATTGAATGTCAAATTCAGTCTCTTGTTTGGTTCGCCTTAAAATGTATGAGTCCTTTAAACATTTATGTTGACTAAGTCTTTGGAGTTGGTTTTCCTGAGCTCTCACCCCGGGATGTCGCTTGATTTCTTGACGTCGCGTAAGGCGCCTTGAAGTTTGAACAGACCTTCGCTATACATTGACGCATACGCTCAGGCGCACGGGGTGCGTAGAACTCCAAAGCTGCTGCTGCTTCGATTAAGCGGACAATCTTGGCGGCACCCTATCGCAGCTAAGCTCAGGCAAGAAACCGAAGCCCGTCTTTTTTTTCTTACAACCCAACCACCTGCCGAAGTACACCATTGCACTGCGAGCCGCTTACCTCTGCAGGAGAAAATTTGTGATTTTTCCGTTGTCCCGTGCGAATTTATGCCACTTTCCAACTCTTAGACACGGCCTCGGCTGTAGAGGTAGTAGTGTGGCCATTTTCAAGTATTTAATGGATGGAAACCCCTCGTGCATTGCCCTTGCATCTGGACCACACTGTCGGGGATGGGTATGGTTATTTTGTTGGTATTTTGATAGAGCGGGGCTCAGCAGAAATCTGGAACACAGCCGGTAATAGCTGACACGGGTAATAATGCACATTGATTCTTCTTGGCCTGTTCTGCAAATAAAACAAAAGCTAGGCTTCACAAGTGCCCAATGCGTTTTATTTTCCCAAGCAGCGCAGGGGTCCATTTTGACGAAAACTGGCGGTGGGGACGTGTCTCCTCTCCGGTGGTCCCTACCTGCAACCGCAGAGAAAGACGTGGTACTACTGGTGTACTGTATTAGGGAGGCCCACATCGTCATAATTTCTCAATTTTGGGCACGTCTACGAGCGCATAAGTTAACCTCACTGTGATGTTCTTCCTTTCAACATAGAAATCGAAACTTTTGAAAGCATGCAAAGTCGAAAGCATGATAGTCGAATTTGGAATGGACGTATTGGTCTATAAATGCCAACGTATCCTGCGGAAGCAGTGATAAAATGCAGACAGGTGCAACACCTAACGCTTTGTGCGCAGAAATTACTTCATCCGCAATTGCGATTTGCGGCGATGCAGCGTGGCACTTATCAGCTCGGATTTTGTTTTCACGTTACAAATTTGCGCAGTATGAGATAGTCTACCACTGCAGCATCAGAAGCCAGCTTGGGCCCCTGGAAAATCTGTTGCCGCATCTGCAGGTTTAAATGCATTGCCCTAAATAAGCTTCTGCTCCTTTAATGAAATATTTTACCCTTTCAGTACATCCCTCGCAAATGCACAGCCGGCACGCACGTGCGCACCGACGAATGAGGTGTTAGAACATCATCTTCATTCGCCATGTACATACTTCCGTCAGGATAGAGACGGGGGAGAAGGGGATGGGTATGTCGACATTATTTGGGTCTGTGGGTTAGGAGTGACCGCACTGGAGTGTAAGGAGAAACTTCGCATGGTTTTATGGTTAGTAGAACACCCGCCTTCTTGCCGAAGCCAACCTTGGAGACAGCCTATGGGTGCTCGCACAGAATTTAGGGGGAGGTTGTCGTTGGGAAAATGAGCCGAAATGACCTACCTAACGACCCACTTCTACCACAAATAACGAAGCAACTACCTGGATGGCGGCCATCTCCCAGGAGCGAGGTAACGGAAGCGTGCACAGGCGCTCCGAAGCCCAACACTGGTCCCGGGGAATCAAACCAATCGACCTTTTTTGTTGAGGTATTCCCCCCACCCCCCCCCCCCCCCCCCCCCAAAAAAAAAAATCTTGGAGGTCAAATGTTTAAACTGGCTACTTTTCGGAGTTCATTAGTGCGCAATAAATCTCTTCTATTACATACATTTCGAGCTGCGTTGTTGCCATGAGCTACGGCCCCACACAGCTTGCAAGATTGATCTAGCAACCGCCCGGGTGAAAGCAGCTTGGTAATTAGTCGCGCGAATTAAGAAGACACACGCTGATAGAGCTTTTCGTCGTCAATTTGAGCATTACGCGATGTTTACTGCGCTTCCCAGACGGTTAAGGAAACGTGAAGCGTTGTTTTTACGTTTACGCTTGAGCAGTAACGACCCAGATGGGGCAATACTTGCGTATTATCGGGAGGCGCTCGTGCCAAAGGTTACACTTTATTTTCAAAAGTCAGGTTGTCTTAGACATTAATACTCTGCGTCCCCAAGCGCTATGAACGCCGAAAAGTTAATGTCATCTTGTAAGCACTGGCACAACTGGTAACCATAGGACAGATTACGCGGCATCGACATCTTACGTTTTTATGTTCCAGAAATATCCTCATTATTCAGTTGATTTCACAAAATGTTTGAATGATTGCGTTCAATATTGCGTGGGTGGATAAACACTTCAATTGGACTGACGCATCGCACCAGTGGGTCGCAGTTTGAAGGAATTCAGCTTGGACTTTGCCACCATGACGAAGAGCCATGACATCCCTATAGGGCCCAATGTTTTCTCCACAGGGTGCTTCTTTTTTTTTTCTTCAACAGTGTATCTTTTGCCCAGTTTCGAATCTACGCAAAGATTAAGCGCAGCTCGGGTACGAATTTTCACAATCTTAGCCGCCTCCTCCTCCACTTTTATTCCATATAATTGTGGGACTACCTCCTTGCCTGGAAATGAAACGGGCAGATGCATTAAATGGTCGGATCGAATGCCTTAGGAAAGTTGCGGTAACGTAGATACGAAGGAAAAGATTAAATCAGTCTTTAAAAATTACTTCATTAATACATGTAACTTATCGTTATCTCCACCGACGACGCCATCACGACCATTATTCTTGCAGTTTCTTGCGTTATTTTTATTTTGATTAAGCTCCCGTGTGCATTTTACGTATGCAGTTGATTTTTATCATGGCAAAGACTCGCAGCGTTATTAAAGAATTTTTTTTTATTTTTAATTCTAAGCCACTTTATCGCCCTTCATACAATTTTGAAACAATGACATCATTAAGAACCAATAGGCCCCCAGGCTACAGGCCACCTTTTATGCTCCTTCCTGAATGAAGTACAGTTTCAAGAACTCCCTCAATGGGTAATAAATGTTACCCCGTGTCTATGCCTCATAAAGTGCGTTGTCATTGTTCAAATTCGTCTATTTTTTATGGTGAAACGTTTAGTTGCTCAGGGCAGCATACCCTACGAGTTTATTCTCGTTTGCAATCGAGGTCATGTGGGAATAACGACCAATCCCTCGAGGCCCATCCGACAGAATACGTCTAGACAGCGCTGATTCACCAGTATTTCGCAATGCAGTGGAGCCATTCACAATTTGCACCAAACGTGATTGAAGAATGCGTCTCCTTTTGCGCAGGGAGAATGTGCCGGTCATGAAAACGGATAAGTATCTTGGCTAATCGATGGCGTATTGCCTGGTAGCCGTCTAGGACAAACAGGCACCATTTATATGCATTTATGTTTATGTTTTTAAGTGCGAATGCACTTCTTAAGCGAGCCTGAAGCGTCCGCCGCCGTCCGCATCGCAACACCCTGCGGGTGCGCGCGCCCCTCGTCTTCCTTGGCAACGCGGGGGAGATGGGCGCGCGCTGCCTGGCCGCTGACATGGCACATACCCACGTGGGGGATTGGCCAGGAATCTCCTCGTCTTCCTTGGCAACGGGGGGAGATGGGCGCGCGCTGCCTGGCCGCTGACATGGCACATACCCACGTGGGGGATTGGCCAGGAATCGGGCGTGGAGAAGGGCTAATGCACCCGCTTAAGGAGTACTGACACGAAATTTCAAAGCTGAGATCCGCTCTAGCAATGAAGTACAACGATAACACAAATAGGTGTCTGTGCATGGCACATACCCACGTGGGGGATTGGCCAGGAATCGGGCGTGAGAAGGGCTAATGCACCCGCTTAAAGGAGTACTGACACGAAATTTCAAAGCTGAGATACGCTCTTAGACGACATTTTTCTTTAAAGCTTTGTGTTCACTTTGTTACGTATTCATGAAGGCTTTACTCATTTGCGCGACCGTATTCACCAAAAACTGTACGAAAAACTTCAGGAAAGGCGTTCGGAAAAACACTGTACTGATGCGATTGTTGGCTGGTTAAATTAATAGTACAAAGAAGCCTGAGGCCAGAACAAGGGAAAAGTTATGAGACATATTTGTATCTGCTTAGTTTCAGCGGGGCTCAGGTTGCCTATCCCCATAACAACGTCAATGCGATGACATTTTATCCGTGAAAAGCACGCATCACCTCAGCCCAAATATTCATGCTCTTTCAATATCAATGACAGTTGACATTTTACTTGCTGCAAAATGGTCAATTTGTTGCGAGAAACATTGCGGTAGAGATAGCTGAATACTCTCCCGCATCCCTCCTCACTTTGTTTGGCTTCCCCTACGGACCACTGTGCTTGCAGTGAAACACGCTTTACCGGCGCACTTTAATTTTGGTTTGACTGAAACATTGCCCAGTGCCACATAAACAACGTTTTTGCCTTGCGTTATTAGCGACGAAGCAAACTTCTTACCTACAAAAAAATGCGGTTGACCCTTCTTTCATGGTCATCGGTAAAACACGAATGTGATATGTGCCTTCACATGAGCATTTGAATGCTTATTGTGCACCGATATTAACTTGCACGTCGCTATTTTTATCTCGTCTGATTGGCACTGTTAGACGCATCAACATTACACACTGAATTACACGCGCCGGAGCATTGCGTAAATCCGATTAAAATCCCTGGCGCTCACAAACCATGCGAACGAAACCGAACGGGTTGTCAGCGAATCGTTTGGTGAAGTCGCGGTCCGCTACAGCGAAAGGAGCATGATTTGTGGGTCGGCAGCAGCCTTGTGGGCGTGCTTGGCGAGTGACACCCTTCTGGTAAGCGACGTCCTGCTGGCTGGTCACTTCGGCAAAGTTGCGACCACATTAATCCTGCTCCTTGGCGTGTACGCCAGACGCTTGCGTTACGACGAGCTCAGCCTGCGGACGCGCGGTGGCGTTCCGCAAGCTGAGCGGCGTTGCACATAGGCGGCGGACGGATAAACACAGCAGCTTCTGCTGCTATACGCTGCCCTATCGAGGCGCCAACTATCGGCCCTCATTAGCATCATGACGCACTACTTCGCTTCACCACTTGTAGACGGCAGCACCATCTGAATGGGCAAGCTAGGGGAAGGACATAAGGCGCGTTCGTACAGCTATGCGGGCATGACTTCATGGCTCAGTCGCTAGAGCGTTTCACACCTCCCGTTGCGGCCAGAGTGATCGTGGGCTCGAAACCTAGCACCACCGCGCCAATCGAACTTTTTCTGGTGATGTCATTTTCGTGACGGATATGACTTCGGTGAGGTTTGTGTCTCCAAACGGAGCGGTTGCAGGTCAATGGGAGAGGCCTTCGTCCTACAGTGGACCTGAGCAGGCTGATGATGATGATGATGAGGTTTGTGTACCCCGGCATAAAACACTTTCGTGTTAAAAAAACAGATCTGACGCTGTGGCAGTAATGTAAACGTTTACGTTCATGTTGACAAAATTAGGTAAAATGCATTTCTTTTCAGGACACCGTGCTCGGCTAAGCAGGAAATATAAAATTGGTAATCAACTAGATTGAAGTATTACGCTGGGCTCATAAGGGAGCAACGAGGTTTGATAGAGTTATTAAAAGGCAAAAGCTACTGTTCTTTCATATTTTCGCGGCAAATTTAGTGTTTTTTTTTCTTGAGCCTGGATTTGTGTAGAAGATCAAACATGAAAATGTGGCAAATCTCATGAGCACGACTGAAATATTTTTCGACTGACAGGTCAGGTTTATCTGCCATAAAACAAATATGAGGTTGCACCTCGGCTAGGGAGATGTGTGCTTAAGAATACAGGTCAAGTGCAGCACACTGGAACACGCGTCAAATAAGTGGTTGGTTAACAGACGTATATTTTTTTCCAATCACAGGAGTGAACAGTAAGACGTACGACTAGGAGGCCAGTATTAAAATGTTGGTCACTACAGCAACATCTCTTCGTACTCCTGCGAAACATTCGCATATTACTCAGTATTTTGCTTGGGGACACTCAACCTGCCCGGGTTCCAGTTTGGTGGTGCCCTTCTGTCATATTTAGGTGTTAAAAACGTAGAATGTACACAAATCCAATATCACTCCACTCTTTAACTCCTAATCAGCCTATTTGCAAATGAGCGTCCCTGTAGGCTTGTGCTTGTGTGGCGTATGTAGAAAAACGTCGCTCTAAATCTGTATAAAACGCCTAACAATCCAAATGTTATTTCATGCTTGGTTGTGAAGAGCTAAAATGTAACTTATACTGAAAACAGCGGGGTGATTTGTGACCGGAAATAAATCTAATGCGCTAAAACGTTCCATTCGTTGTTATAGCTCACCCTTCTTGCTACTCAACACAATAAAAACCATCATTCTGCATGACAGGCGCTTTTGTTCTCTACGCTACAGTAATCACGGCAGATTTATTTTCACCTCCTATTCCTGGCTACGTTGTGGAGGTAATTAATGTAAATAAGACAACAATACTTTCAGTAAGAGGCAGTCATTTGTTTTCATTTTTCAGCAATTCACAACCTTCGGTTTTCTTCGAACGTAATTAACCGTACAGAAAGCGTACCGCCCTCAGCAACAAGTTGTACAACGTACACAAAAGTAATTAGGCATTGAACTTTAAATTTCTCGCGGCGCACATTTCAATTCAAAAGTCATTGTATGAATATGGGCATTCACTGAACATGAATGTATGATGGTATTCGCTCGGGACGTTTCTTTCGCATGTCCAAATAACTGGAGCCGCTATTATCAGATACTTTTGAGCACAGCTGTGGCTCATTAGGCTTAACTTCCTGATGTCATTAAAAGAACAAAGCTCACTTATCAATTTTCCCGTTCTTCTGCATATTTTACGCTCAACATGCCATCAAACGCAAAGATATTTGCTGACCTACGAATTCGCTGCGCTTCTGAGACCCGTATGGCAGAATAATGCTTGCAAAACTATTTTTCTTGGAATCTATAATTATTCCTTTTTTCAACGCTCCTCCTTTTACTCCAAGACACTTCCCGCACGTTCATCATTGCGGTTTTGTTGTTATTCAAGTTCTGCAATCTTCTTTTTCTACGAAAAGACGAAGGTTTGACGTAGCAAGAGAAACCCAAAAATAGATAGTATTCTACGTTGCTTTGCTTCAGGGGAAGGAATAATATTGAGCGCAAGTAATCATTTTTCCACCGATAAACACAGAAGCATGCAATGCGATTGCGAATTCTCAATCAGTGAAACCATAATTTGGCGAAGAAGAAAAACAGGAGGAGAAGAGGTTTCACATTTACTTGGTCGCTTGTATTGCTAGTATCGGTCTTTTTTCAAAGAAAGAAAAAACAAATGTCATAGAAGGATAAGGCAAAGCGTGCAACTATCTCGGCAAAGAAAATCATATCAAGTAGGTGCCCAGGGGAAAGGGGGTTGGAGGGTTCATCGACCCAAAAAGACCTTCCGGTGCTTGTCATTCCAGACAGTCCTGCCATATTTTCAGATGGGGAACGTTTGGTCCGCTGTCCCCTATCCAATCGCTTTTCGCATGTCGACCATTTCAGCCGTGCCCCGAGTTCATTCTGTGGCTTGATCCAGAAGCGATACGAGCTGCGCTGGAGCAGTCAGAAAACGCGCAGTAAAAAGAAACAAAGTGGCATAGAAATAATTCGGACCACGTTAATGGAAATGGGAAAGTTACACTATCGCTGTTTGGGAAATAAATGTGTAGGCCAATCGGCAAAATACAATGGCTGTTTTTGCATTAAATACAAGCCATTTTTAAAGGCGAAAGTCAATACCATCCACGAAACTATAGCGCAATGGCAGTCATTCCCACATTTGCCGCTTGAGAAACGGAGGGAATGTGCTTTTGGCCACGTGTAAATCGCGTGGCAGGAGAAGATAGCTTTTATACTGCTCTGTTACACCAGGTAAGATTGCACGTGAAATGTCAAGAAATGAGCGGTCCTCGTTTCGCCAAACTACTTGGCCAGCCAAAGGCAACGCCCATTTCTTCTTCTTTATTTTAACTGATATCTATGATAGGCGAATATATCTACTTTGGCCATGTTCTGACCCCGGATCCGAACCATGAGGCAGAGAAAGTAAGAAGGATAAAAATTGGGTGGAGTGCATTCGGCAAGCATTCTCAGGTAATGAACGGCAGCCTACCATTGTCCCTGAAGAAGAAAGCGCATGACAGCTGCATCTCACCTGTACTCACCAACGGGGCAGAAATTAGGAGGCTTACTAAGAGGGCTCAACTTAAATTGAGGACGACTCAGCGAGCAATGGAACGGAAGATGATAGGTATAACATTAAGTGACAAGAAGAGAGCGGAGTAGGTCAGGGGTCAAACCGGTGTTAAGGACCTATTAGCAGAAATTAAGCAGAAGAAATGGACGTGGGCAAGGCACGTAATGCGAAGGTAAGATAACCGTTGGTCATTAAGGGTAACAGAGTGGATCCCTAGAGAAGGCAAGCCTGGGAGGGGGCTGCAGAAATTTAGACTGGCAGATGAGATCAAGAAGTTTGCGGGGATATATTGGTCGCAGTTCACACAGGGTGGAGATAATTGGAGATTAATGGGAGAGGCCTTTGCCCTGCAGTGGGAGTAGACAGGCTGGTGATGATGATGATGATGATGATGGTGAGGATGATGATCTTTTACTATAGTTAGTTTTGTGACCCAGGTAGCTCGTTTCCTGTCTCTGAGTGTTACTCCGATTGTTATTCAATGTGTTATCGTATTTTTTTGCTGAGGCAGTGCCGCTAGATGCGTACTTGTCTAATTTGAATAGACGTAAAAGGTGCCCCTTCTTTGGTGCTGGTATGTTGCGGCTGTGATTCCAGAACAAGTTTTCTTACCATTTCAATACCTCACACATATATGCCGTATTTACACATTTCAGCTTGAGACCGTAATTAAAACATACTCACCATTCTTGTCTCCCTTATGTAGCCGCTGCTCAAGATATTTTACAGGGTGTTTGACTTTACGTAATTTAAAAAAAAAGGGCATATGGACGTGAAACTCCAATTTTTCGCGAGCGCGAAGGTATCATGGGCAGGGTAGGGTGCAATCAAACGAGTTACAAATGCTATTTGGGGTAAACAATACACTGGCACTTGTCAATTACTATTTTTATTTTAGCAGTTGAACGTGTGATCGTAATTTGGGGACTGTAGAAGATTATCAGTCAGCCCGATATCCAGCAGTTATATTTGCGAGAATTTAATTGCCCGCAAATCTATAGGCTGAGTACTTCAGTCCTCCCGACGCCCGCATTTGCAAAACGCCTCAAAGTCATGCCCTCGTGTTGACGTCATTCAAAGCTGTACATGTTACACGTACGCCGCGCTACTTTCCGTTGGAGAGAAGACCAAACTACAAACAAGCTACATCGGAGCCGCGCGCAAGTGCGTGCCTCCGTTTTAGCGTTGTTGTGATAAAGCCCGGCGTGCGTATGACATGTACAGCCTCGAGTGACGTCAACACGGGGGCATGGCTTTGAGGCAGTTCACAGCCGCCGAGCTCCAGATGCGCGCGTCCGGTGGACTGAAGTACTCAGCCCATACGTCTGCGGGCAATTAAATTTTCGCAAATCTAAGACTGAATATCGCGTTGACTGATGATTATCTAAAGTTTCCACGTTACAATCACACTCCTAACTAAAATATTTAAGAGGTTAATTAACAAATACTAGTTAATTGTTCCCCTATATAGCATTTGAAACTCGATTTATTGCGCCCGTCACGGTCCCTGATCACTTCGCGCAAAAAGAAACCAATTTCATCTCCGAAAGCCATTTTTTAAATTAAAGTCTTTCCCTTACACCCTTTATAAAAACACCGATAATTGCTGTCCTCAATACTTCTAATGTTAAAGCTCTACAATCGCCACTGGCCACACTATGAGTGAGACAATAAAGAAACATCAGGGCATCTGGAAAGGACAAATTTGCCATTTCTTTACACGAAATATAAATTAATCACTTCTCAGTCGCTTCTGATGAAGCTCCAAAAACTTCTAATCAGCTCAGCAAGACGAAGCATTTTGCTAAGTAAACATTAGGATGTCCGAAGGTTAGGCGGAAAAAGAGGTTCATTGCGCTGACCGTTGTATACTGGGCTTTCGCCGCGTTATTTTGTTTAGCTTTTGACACTTTGTGCACGAATAAGGAAAAATCAATAGTCGGCAGCACTTTGAACGCCTCAATTACTGTCCATCACTTTTGTATTTTACTGGCGACCTTTTTACGAGAAAGCTTTAATGAATGAAACCAGAAGAAGCACCCTAAATGGCTGCTAATCAGCCTTCCTTGATTCGTTATAACCTTGCATTCTGAAGCTGCAAGAAAACGAGTTTCCCTTCACCGCAGGCAAAGTTCCTTCTTTTGTTAAGGCGCGCAAAACACCGTGCTAAAATTGACACGAATTTTCTTGATTTTTAAATCGAAGCTTTTTATACCTCCCTTAAGACCATTAATTTAAGCCAAACTCGATGCCCGAAACCACCTTTAAACAATGAATTTCCACAAGGCACATCAAGCTTCCTAATGGTGTTCCGAATAAAAACCAAGACCCTCAAGAAAAAAATGCTTCCCGTGGTCAGAATAGAACCATGGTCCCTCGCGTTATGATACCGAGGTCTATCCGATTGCGCCATTCAGACAAAGTAACAAACGTTCCATCATCGCATTTGGGAAGCTCAGCATTTACTTTGGGTTCGTTTCGCGGGCGTAGGCTTTGGACTCTGGCTGAACTGAAATTGGCGTTAGCTTTACACTTTCGCAGTTTCAATTTTGGGCTTTGGGAGTCGGGATTTTGACTTTTATTTGACTCAATTTGCAAAAGAAATCTTCGCGTAATAACCATCTTTCTCTGATGAATGGGGCTATGGTTTTTCTTAAATCTCAATGGCACAACATGAATATAAACGTTAAGTACGTACGTGCAAGCCGCCATTAGCGAGTTCTCAATATCTTTTCTGAATTTGTGCGACAAACAAAAAGTAAATAACGATTGAGATCAGTATTATTACTAGTTTCCAGCTATACTTTACCAGTTCAATAATTCTTAATATTCCTGGTTTGTATGACTACAGGGGAACATTTTTATTCTGCTGTCCATTTTGGCGTCGCTATGCAACCAGAGGTAACGATAGTGGGGCGTAGAACGGCAGAATGGAGATAACGTTCGAAGAGTCTTAGAAATGCTGGCCTCGTTGCCATAGAAACAACTAGAAGCGCGAAGCCTCATCTGTGCTCCGCTTCAACCGGTCTTTTGACTCCCGCGATAGCTTCTGCGCGTTTAAAATCTTGTGTGCAACCGGTTCCTGGCGGCAAAGGAGGAAGGAATGCAAATGACGGGGACGAAGGGCAGATACTGGTGGGCTACAAAAGCAGCAACAGGCAGTCCATGCCATTACTAACGCAAGCAAAGGTGACCAGTAATAAAATTAAAGCGCTAAGCACAGTTGACACGGTGCACGAGGGAAAAAGAGAAACGCATTGCGGACTTTTGAAGCCGGAGCAAAGCGTGCACTCGGGCATTACGGGTTCACTACATTTCCACAAAATTTGGCTAACAAACATAATGGAAACGCAAACGGAACCCCCATGACGCTCCGCATCCTACTCATGGTTCCCTTCGGGGAGATGGGTGTAATTTGTTACTGCACAGCCTTTCGGTAACAGAAAAATTGTGGTTATTTCATTTCCCACTACCTACCCCGCCGTTAAGCGAAAACGCCTTATACGCCTCGTGAGTCAAAAATACGGCATTTTCACATCGAATGGCAGAAAAAGTCAACTTGTCGCGTGCGTTAATCGAACAAAAAACTGTGGTTGGTTCCTCTGTCATAGGAATCGGTAAAGCACGAAAGTGAAATGTGCAGCAAAATCTGCAGCGAAAGGAACATGATTTGCGGGATGGCGGCTGTCTTGTCGGTGTGCTTGGCGAGCGACGTCCTGGTAGCGGGTCGCTTCAGGAAAAGGGCGAACACTTCGGTCCTGCTCCGTGGCGTGTACGGCAGACGGTTGCGTTGCGAAGAGCTCAGCTTGTGGAACGCGAGAGGTAGAATTTGTAGCTTGAACCGTGCACGCGCGAACGCGTTCCGCTACCCGCTGGCGCTTCTATTCGCATCAAATCAGTCGACGTTCGCGCCATTCGACCATCGGCGTCGCTACGACGCAGCTTACGCCAACTGTCGGCGCTTGTTAGCATCATGATACATTACTTTGCTTCACCTCGCCTACACGGCAGCACCATCCGTATCAATGAACCTTTTCTGGCTTTTTCCTGTATTCGTTGTGCTGGCGTCATTTCCGTGATGAATATGACGTCATCGAAATCTTGGTGTATCCGGGAATACAACAGTTTCATGTTAAAAAAAAAAAAACCTTGGGAGGAGCATAAATCTAGCGAACGCCTCTCGTGACTCTGGAGTGTGACTCATTTTAACGCGAAGCTTTACTATTCTTACTGATGGCGTCTGTAACGCGAAAACGCCCTGCAGGAAATTCAACTTTGTCTGAGGATGAATATTAATGATTGCGGGTAAAGTGAAAGAAAACAACAATTTCCGTGCCCGTATCGAACTAGGGTACCTCGCGTTATGAAGCCGTTGTCTAGCCGATTGCTCCATTCTGACGTCGTTGAAACTCAGTTCTAACTCAGACGGCCACCAAATAATCCGCCATCCGTAAGCTCTCCGTTCAACCATCGTCGTCGTTAGATGAAGAGGCATGCTTTTTTTATGCCATCGGTTTTCTGTACCCCACAACGCGCGTGCTTAATGGCTAGAGATCTAGGGCTTTTGTCTTAAAAGTGTGATTTATGGACGAAGGCTGACAATTGAGTGCGGCTTTATCCGAAATTTTATAAGCTGCAGCAATAAAATACCCCCAATTACTTTCATTGGTCAATTCGTTAAAAAGAAATAAAACAAGTTTTATGCCATATCGAACTTACATTTTTTGCTGATATTCACGGTTACGTTTTGTGAGTACATTTTGATAGCGCAAGAAAAATGTAATATACAAGTAGGCGAAAATTTTGGTAAGCGAACCTACAAGGTGCTGAACAGACCAGCTCCTTCGAACACCAACTGTTGAATTTTACATAAAGAATTTACAACCCCAGCTGTTTTTTGCGACGTTTGAAAAATAAAAAAGGTGAACATCTGTAGATTTTTCTGCTTGTGGGCGTATGGTGGCGCGCACTTGCCGAACGACGGACTTTTTTGAAAAATTGTGGTGTTTGGCACGCCAGCAAAACTAAAAGTGTTCGACGTAAGTTGCCCCAAAAGCATGTGCATAGCTTATTTCCATCCCTTATTTTAGAATTCTACACACTCTGCACAAGATTGCTTCTGAAATTCAAGATTTGAACCATACAATTTTTAGTAGTGGGTAAAAATTACACTCATCTCCCCGAAGGGAACCATGAGTAGGATGCGGAGCGTCATGGGGGTTCTGTTTGCGTTTCCGTGATATTGGTTAGCCAAATTTGGTGGAAATGTAGTGAACCCTGTAATGCTCATATATCCTACTCATGGTTTTCTTCAGGGAGATGGGTGTAATTTTCCTTATTGCATGCGTATATACGTGAGTGAGACGAGATTGAAGTGGTATCTAAAGGTCTGTTAGTGTTTGCGCTGATGCTCTCACTTAATTGCGTCAGCACACTCACTGACGGGGCTGTTGCTTCCATCCTAATTCATCTGAAGAATCACGGAGTCAAGCGCAAGCACAACCGGAGTCAAGCGAAGCATGCGGCCAATCCCTAGGCCAATCTCTAGGGCATCGTGCCAAAATCATCATCAGAAGCGCTGCGGACGGGGCGACAGCAACGTACACGCCCTCCTCTTCGCAGCTTTGTCTTCTTCTCCTTCTTCGTCTTCAGCGGTTCCCCTATGGGAAGATGACGACGGTGGCGCATGCGCAGGTGGTGTGCGGACGCCGGACCACCACCGAGGCCGCGGGACATACCCCCGAGAATAAGACCCTCCGCATCTAAAAACCGTAAGCACTCGTGTTTTTCCAGATAAGGGGTACCGTTCATCATCGTCCGTAAAACACATGGTATTTACTTTTTTATTAGTCATCGTTTGGAAAACTTTGTCTACAAATAATGTTTAGCCCCATCTCAACCCAAGCTTCAAACTGTTTCATGCTGATCTCCGTACAAAGAAAGTCGATAAGAACAAAAAAGAACAATTTATTTCCGCAAAAACGCCTCGCCCCCGGCCACAAGCATCTCTCTGCTGTATAAGCAGACGGTAAAAATGATATTGACAAATAAAACTATTTTCGAAACAATTTCGGTCACAAGCGGAAACGCGTCGAGAGTATAGAGATTAAGACGGTATCACTAAGAACAGAATAAGAACAACCAAAGTAAGCCGTTGAGTTACGATCGTGCAACCGAGCGAGCGCCGCAAGCGGAAGGGAAAATACCGTCGTTAAAATTATTCGCTTGGGTGGCATGTTTCGTGGGAAGCTGAGAAACCGCGAAGGTACCGAAACAGGGAACGAAAAAACCAGAGTTCCTAGGGAGAGATCTTAGTTCTTTTGTACTCCAATGGTCAGGAAAATTGCGAGGACTCACTCAGAAGGAACGCCTCTGGAGAGAAGCGCGCTAATACCTGCGGCACGGCCTGGTTTCTGGCTTTACGTTCATTTTGTATCACGAGAAAATACGCTGGGACGTGTCGAATGGGGCTGCAAAATAGAATGATGAACCCGCAAGGCAGCATTTATATTTGCATGCGGCGACCAGCTTGATCATTCGGCGCTACACGACCTCGAAACTTCACCCTTCTTATGACGGGTCATGAGATAAAACGAGACTAAGCAGTTTCATTTTTTGTTGGAGACGTAGTGCAACAACAGTGAGTAAGAAAACCATCTTCTTGAACTTTGGGAAATCATTATACAACGTTCCAATTGGGTCGGCTTTGCTGCAAAGGAAACTAAGTAAGATGCTTTTACACTTGGCAATTTGTTTGTTCCTGAAAGCCATGGAACAAAAGCTCCGGAAGACTTACGTAAAGTCTAGCTTCATTATACGCGGGAAACAAGAGGCTACTCTACGTCTCTTCGATTTGCCGTTTTCGACTGCCAAGAACTGCACAACAGCAGTTCGGCATTGTGTGTGTGTTTTTTTTTTGTCCGTAGCATTTTGATTTCTAGAGCTGTACTCAGTTGCTCCCAAACTGCCCAAAACGATTCAGGAGGGACAAAGAGAAGACAGCAATTTATTAACAACGCATACTAGCGCCCTGCGTGCTTTGAATCTCTCGCTAAGTTCAAGAAGGATGTTTGTGTGAGGTTATCCTCGCGTGTTAGCGCAGCAGTCGAACGCCCATAACAGCGGCAAAGTGCTGTAATTGCAGTATTTCGCATTATGTTATTTTTACGACGTTGCGTTCCTAAGTAACACGGGGGCCCAATTATAAAGCATGCTTACCGCACTGGACAAACACAGTAGAACCATGGGCCTGAAAATTAATACGCAGAAAAGTAAAGTAATAATCAATTACCTCGGGACAGCACAGCGGTTTGAGATAAATGGCGAGGCAGTGGAAGGGGTAAGCGAATATGCCTACTTAGGCCAAGTTGTGACCCCGGATCCCAAACATGAGGCAGAGATTATTAGAAGGATAAGAATGGGGTGGAGTGCATACGGCAGACATTCTCAGATAATGAATGGCAGCCTACCATTGTCCCTGAAGGAGAAAGTCTATGACAGCTGCAATTACCGGTACTCACCTACGGGGCAGAAACTTGGAGGCTCACTAAGAGAGTTCGAATTAAATTGAGGACGACTCAGCGAGCAATGGAACGGAAGAAGATAGGTGTAACACTAAGGGACAAGAAGAGAGCGGTGTGGGTCAGGGAACAAACTCGTGTTAAGGACATATTAGTAGAAATTAAGAAGAAATGGGATGTGGGCAGGGCATGTAATGCGAAGGCAAGATAACCGTTGGTCATTAAGGGTAACAAAGTGGATCCCTAGAGAAGGCAAGCGTGGCCGGGGGCGGCAGAAGATTAGGTGGGCAGATGAGATCAAGACGTTTGCGGGGATAAATTGGTCGCAGTTAGCCCAGGACCGTGAAAATTGGAGAATAATGGGAGGCCTTTGCCCGGCAGGGGACGTAGATAGGCTGGTGATGGTGACATCGATGATGACATCGATGACCTCCACAAGCCGTTCAACGTTCCTGTACTGCTCTAAAAGGACGGAAGTGAAATGCAGTGGTAGCACTTCAGGAAACGAACGCCCTACCACGTCTTTATTCGGTGTGAAGTCAAAAGTTGTAGAGCAGTCGCTGTGACCTTACGTGCAACAACAACTTGTGATTGTGACTTCGTCGCCGATTATCAGAGACTTTAGCTCTCACCAATAATTGGAGAGTCTTTAAACGCCTCCAGCAGTCCGCCCAGGTCTATCTCTGTGCTTGTTCAATGGTAAATCATTTTTTCCGCGCTGGCCACTGCGCTCGAATTGGCCACTGCTGCCATTCACCTTGCGCTTCACAATCGTGTTGCTGGTGCTTATTAGTAATTTAGTCCACGCGTGGCATGTTTTCGTCGGTCTAACGAGATTTTCTGGAGAACGAAATAATTCCACAGTCTCACAGATGGTCCTACGTGTGGCATTTTTGGTTTTTGAGCGCGTAGTTCTATAGTATAAGTGCCGAGTTGTCCTCGTCTCAGATAGGGATCGTCGCTGAAATACATAATTTGACATGGAGGTGTTAATTCCACCACTGTAGCTCTTGAATGTACAGGAATGGCAAATGGACGCATTATAAACTATCAACTTTTAAATACTGCCTTGTGTACCGCTCTCTGCCCGGGCACCAGCGACTCTGTAGTACTGTGCCGGTATTATCTTCCGCCTGTCAGGACTTGGACAGGGTAGTTCCCCCAAAAAGTAAAAGAGGCTAAGCTACCGTACCACCGTTTCTTGTAAAAGTGCTGTATTTTGTCGTAGTTTCAGTTTTTCCTCTTGTACTAGCAATCTTGTAAATACAAACGCTTATGGTATACAAGAAATACTTTCATGAAAATCTGTTCCCACTCCCTCTCTCTCTGAGCCATTGAAAATGTTCCTGTTAACGGCAGTGCACACCATTGCTTGCGTTCTTTACAGCTTTGGACAGGGTTATAATCTACATGCAGTTCTGTAGTTCTGTCCGTCACGGGTGACACCAGCCTTGCACACACTTAATAATACCGTGACTCTTGCCATAGGAATAAATGAACGGCAGAAACCCAGCTCGGCAGCCTGAAAAACAACATCAAATAAGCACGCAGGGTTCGAAGCCAGGCGTATTAGTGTCGGTGGTCTTGACGACGTCGGTTCATACATCTACTGTTTCTTTGGTCACAGTTTTCTTTCTTTTGTTGCAGGGGCGTCTTTTAAGGCTTGCGCGTGCCTTGCTCATGCGATAAGTAAAGAAAAGAAAGGGTCAAGGCAACGAGAACAGATCACAAGCGCAGGCACCTCTTTCTGGAGTTTCAAGCCCAATATTACTCGCAAGAGTGAAGCTCTGCTCCCAGCCTCGTGTTTTCCTAGAAGATTGATTTGTGGGTTCACTCGGGATGCTAGAGGCGGCGTCTTGAACAGAAAAGTTGGCGTAGCTGCCCGTCAAGTCAAGGTTTGTGTCCACTGAACTTTGTGCTCCGTCACAGAGAGATTTTATCCTTGGCACATATATTCATCGTCGAGGTGTATGTCGGAAAATTTTCTTCGCCAGTTAGAAATTGTTCTACGCTGTGTGTGTGCGTGCATGTGTGCCTGTTCGTGTGCGTGTATGCATGTGTGTGTGTGTGTGTGTTTGCCCGCTAAAAACACGCCTGTTTTACGCGTGAGTGTGTTGCCATTAGTCTGATCACCCTTCTTCCCACTCTAAAATTCTGTTTTGTCTTTAAGTATTCTTATGTCAGCTTTTTAAAATTATGAAACAGCACATGTCCCCCTTGCCATTTTAACAGGTAAAAACAGTCGTAACAAAACTAAAAAGTAAAACTCGCTGTTCACGAATATCAAATGGCTGACTAATACGTTCGCTACTCCAGCTGTGACGGTGTTTAAAGCACTCGTGCCCGACACAATGAACATGCACTAAGCATGCGTAATGCACTTTACACATAAAAAAGACTAAAGTGGTAATTAAGCAGCCTCGGCTGGCAAGGAAAGAACCAGGCACCAGATGTCGAAAAATAGTTCGAGCGAAATTTAAGTTCATCGAAGCGTTAAAGCCTGAAAATTCTAAAGTTCGAGGAGCAACAGCTTGTCCTGGCGTAGGCCTTTGGAAGAAGAAATCTTTCTTACCAGGAGAGGCAGGAAACAAAAACTGACAGCATCGTTTTACGGTTAGTTAATGCTGACAAGCATAGCTTTTTTATGTGTGAAACAGAGTGTGAACACAACAACAGATAATCAGTGTAGAAACAGTGCCTCCTGTTATTTTTTCTTTTTAAAGAAGGGAGCCCCGAGAGATGACAGTGACGAAAATGGCGTTCAAGAAAGGACTTTGTAGTTTTAAAGACTCTTTTGAGAGACAATACTAACCTTTAACCTTTATACAAACTTACGATCATACCACGTGATGTGATAAACCTGGCTTTTCTACGGTGCAAGTTGACAGGCGATCACCGGCACGCACCAAAGCTTGAGCATAATCACAAATGGTCATGGAAGCCCGCACACAAACACAGTGCGCACAGGAAGCGAGTCTGCACAGCCCCGTGAACAGATCACAAGCCACAGGTTAGAATACACAAAACAGGTCACCGGGGAACACGTGAAGAGCAGCAATGTGCGAGCTACACCCACGCTGTGTCGCACAAACGCTGCTTTGCTCCTCTGTGGTGCTGTACATGAGGCAGACGACACTGTGCATTACGATACTGGAACAGGAGAGCACGCGCAGAAACCGCATGTAGATGAGAAAATGTTGTGGATGACCAAGAATTTTCAGCCCACGAGCACACGTACCCCTCCTGCACAGGCACCCCACAACTATCGCAGTTCATGACAGTTGGCATGCGCGGTGTAGAACTCTCGACAATTGTGGGCAGGCTCAGAACATATGAAGGCCCTTTAGGGCCGCGAAACGCCCGACATGCCCTTCCGACAAACACATCAAGTTCTACAAGAGCTCTTAGGCTCTTAGAACTTCATCTTTACCCACTCATAAAGAGAGAGCGAGAAGAGAGAGAGAGAGAGAGAGAGAGAGAGAGAGAGAGAGAGAGAGAGAAGAGAGAGAACTCTTTAATGTTGACTGGAGAGGCCAGTTCTGCTAGCGGCAGTTCTTGCTACACTAGATAGGGATGATTAGAATGTAGTGAGGTGGATGTGAGAGATTGGGAATACAACAATTAGAGAGAAAACGTAAGTTAAATAAAAGCGACACGCAATTAAAAGCGAGGTACAAAACCCTAAATAAAGTTCAGTGAAAATGTTGAGCAAATACTACCTAGGAAGCACGTAACGGCTAACAACAAAATTAGAAAGAAACGTACATGATGAGGCAAACGCGTGTAGAAGTAGTCACGCGCATACTTCAAGAATTACAATTTTCTCTAGCCCAGGATTACGCAAAAAAGGCACCAAAACGTTTGTCCTTAAGTTTGAGTCATTTTTGTGGGCCCAGGGTCCTAAGAAAGTTACAAAAGCAAAAATTACCATCGCCTACCCAATGAGTCTGCCCTAAGCGTCTTGTGTCTTCCAAAAGCTGAGTCCCCCTACTTGGTTTTTACAACAGCAAACGCTCCTTTTTTTGACTAAAGACTATTTGCTGAGGTCTATGCGCCTGCATAGTACAAATATTATAGGGCAAAACCTTATAGCTATCTGTCGAAATGTGGCATTTAATCAATGCCCGCTCATTCAGTTATAATTTCTTTTAGAGAGCGCAAGCTTGTTTTGTCTGAAAGTGGCTGTTGCAGAAAGAATAAACCCGATGATATAAAAAGCAACACACTTCTAGCCCAGTCAGCGTGAAAGACGCAGGTGATGTTGATGTCTTAAGTTAAAATTACGCGGAGAGGGGCCATGCCGTTCCCGAAATACACCGAATTTAATGGCCTCAATAACAAACGAGAATATCAACGTGTATTGAATCGCAGCGAACCCCACCTTTCCTTTTTTTGACCTTTTGAGGACTTTACTTGCGTTTCTTGCTCTGAGAAGCTCGTTTCGTGCGGGGGAGGTATTAAGGCTCGAGCGTGGCTCCCTGTTCTCTGTTTATTTGCATAATTTATTGCGTGGACTCGCTGGCATTTTCAGCGTGTTCTGTTTCGGCAAACTAGCTGGAAAAGACAAAGCGAAAAAGCGCTTTCGCCGCGTATTTGAGAAGCAGCTGCGCAGTGACCCCATAGGGTTTTTCCACCTTGACTGCTCTCGGCGGCCAGTGGCAAAACGTGACTTAAACTGAAGGCATCTCATTAAAATTTTCTGAACGGTCATTAGGCAAACTGAAAAAATGTATGCTGGTTCTTGCGCAGCTTTACGTTTCCAGACGAACTGCGCCTCACACGCCCTACAATGGAGAAGCTTGAAAAGAAGGCAACGGCAGAAGTAAAAGGCCGTTTTTTTACGCAGATTCTTGTCACCTTCTTCTTCACTCATTTTTTAAACAACTGCTCTCTATCAAATCCACTGGTTGTTCTCCTTCAACAGTATTGGATATTGCGGCGAGAAGAGAACTTCCGAAGTGTCCAAAAACTGGCGGAATGATATATTTAAAGCCCGCTTAATTTAAAGGCTTGGTTCCTTGAATAACCATCTTCTAAATGTGTTTAAACATACGTTAAATATTCCGAAGTGGTCGAAACTAATCCGGAGCCCTCCACTATGGCGCGCCTAATCGCCTGCGTAGCGTCGGCGTGTTAAGCCTAATAATCGATCAATCTTTTCGTTGAAAGAACTGGAAGCGGCGTTCTTATCGCCCTGATTGCCTCTTATGCACTGGTACTTTTGCAAGCATAGCCATAACAAAGAAACGAAATGGTGGGCTTGTGTGCGTTCATAAAAGCTACATTTGTGGCGCCAAAACAGCAGATTGACAAGTAGTAAGCAGCTTTAAAGAGTGAGTGAGTGAGGAGTGAGTGAGTAGTGAGTGAGTGACGTGAGTGAGTGAGTGAGTGAGTGATGTGAGTGAGTGAGTGAGTGAGTGAGTGAGTGAGTGAGGTGAGTGCGTGAGTGGGAGTGAGTGAGTGCGTGAGTGAGCGAGCGAGCCACGTGTCGTGCCGTGTGGATTTAAAAGTGACAGGTTCTAGCTGTGCGGAATAAGGTCATGAGCAGTAATGTGAGCTCGCGGTAAGGATTGTGGTGATGCTCGTGTAATGTGGCTTCCAAGCTGCGCTAAACCTCGTGCGACAACAAACGAAGGAAATGACGAAAATGTCGCCAAGAGAATGCACGAAAGCAAAGAAAGGACTAGGGGTTGGGTGAGGTAAATATAGTAAGCGAATCAGAGTAGCGGCATAATAGGAGGGCAGGTCTGTAAAAATCTGTTGGGTTTTTGTAGCCCTTTGCTGCGTGAACAAATATAAGGGCGTGCAGCAGTTCTCACTCCCATCGTATTCATTCGTTCATCTATGGGCGACCAGCTTAATTGAGCGCACTGTTTCGAGTAGCCTCGTTCCCAGGCGCACCGGACCTCAAGTATTTTCAAACTATGCTCGACTGGAATGAACTCATTAATTTTGTCCCCAGAAAGCTATTGACATAGAAAAACACACAATACAGATACTTTATCAATATGGGCGAAGCTCCACATTTAAGACGCACTGGTATCGTTGGCAATATTGTCATAGGATTCATATATGTTGACGACGCGCCACAACGACGAAGTGGATGGCGCGGAATCTTTTATGACCGCCATGTACATATTTTAATACATCGCTCATCATTCTCAACTGGTGGTTCCTCTCACTTATGTCCTGCCGGCCCGTAAAAATATTTATCACGTCTTAGTATGACCTAGGAATACGGACAAAAATTTAGCATTGTATATGCAAAGCAAAATAACATTCACCAAGCCGTGCCCAATGAATCACACGTTACATTCATTGCATCTATTTACCACAAAACATACAGTGAACATCTATGCAACGGGAGCCCCATGGTTGGCTTAAGCTTCGCACGATTAAACTGGATACTATCGTTTATTGTTTTTCAGTTGTTTCTCTGTTCGCTTATTTTTTACAATACGGGTGAAAGCCCTCACGACGAGTTATTATATAGGGATTGCAAATGCAAGAGCACACAAATAATGGGGTATCTTAATGCGAAAAAGGGTTATAATTGGAAAATGCATATCAATATACACTGTAAGTTGAAGAATAGGGTAGTACATAAATGGAAGTTGATAATAACTATAAGAATATCGGGCAAATTTTGAAATAAACTTCGACTGTACGTTTTGAAAAGAAACGAAAATAAACAGAAGTAAAGAATGCGATGTCATTCAGTCGTGAGACTGGGGATAACCAGTGGAGCTGTAAAGTCATGGTCATGAGTAACGCCAGTCACAGCGGCTGTCTCGTCCACACTCGGAACTGCCGACACATTTTCAGACAATGTCAAATAACTGCACGTAAGCCGCTGGGTCATCGGTTCGGCCAGATAAGTAAGGCACCTCAAGCCAAATGCCTTCTATACGAAACTCGTAAACAACTTTTTCGGTACCGGCATTTCATGTTGAAATTACCGACTACGACCACAATGGTAGTGTCATCATAACTAAGTCGTTGTCCGAGGACAGCTAAGCATCTCTAAAGTGTTCTGAATGATAAAGCTGTAATGTATAGTTGAAATGTGTGAGACGCTTTGATCTCATACCGCCTTCTCAAAACTCTTCGTCCTCTTGACCATTGACCCGATTTTCTTCGCGAT
Source organism: Haemaphysalis longicornis (assembly GCA_013339765.2). Lineage (NCBI taxonomy): Eukaryota > Metazoa > Arthropoda > Arachnida > Ixodida > Ixodidae > Haemaphysalis > Haemaphysalis longicornis. The sequence continues at coordinate 150,790,577 of CM023451.1, forward strand.
CGGTCTCCGCCTTGTTCTTTTGAATGACGTTGCTCCGTCTCTTGCGTTTCGCACCATTGTTCGTTCGCTTTCCTTACTGCCCAGTTAAAGCCTGTCGCCACGGAACACCTCGCGCTATAAAACAGCTCGTACCTAACAGACGTGTAGACTCTGGAGCTTGGTGTGAGGACGTCGGAGAAAATATGCATGAAGACGCAGCCTAACATATATCTCTGCTGTACAAACAAGAAAGCAAAGTATTAGATGATGTGAGCAGCTTCAATTATTTCATCGAATTCGTGGCGCATTCTCCTGAGACGACGTGTGATAGTACGTAACTAAATTCAATAATGGTATGTAGGAAAATGGTCTGTGGTGAGAAAATGTATGTAACTGTGATATGGGGAAAGTCGGCGGAGATTGGGGGAAATTAGGAGCTCGGTGCGACGTTTTATTGCTGTAGGGCTATAGTGACGTGAATATCCTAACATAAAAATGGATCTGCGTGGTACTGCAGGGATTCAATATCCGGTATGATGTAGGCTTGTTCAGGATCCCGAGTAACGGATTTAGATCCTACTTTATGACGTATTTCCGACCAAAGCACGTATCCGCTTTTTGGGTGCCCCCTTAAGGCAACGCTTGAGGAACCGGAGAAGCAATTTTTATTTTGTGCGGTAGTACGCGTTCAGGAACATTTTATTCAATAGATGTTTGCCCATCTTTCGTGCTCTGGGATAGAATTAAGCCCGCCGGCTTCCGGTTTGGCTTACTGTTGCCAGCCCTTGAGATAGGAGGCGACCGCACGTTCTTGTGGGAATTAACCGATTTCTTTTTTTCTGAAATGAGAGCAAACGCAAGGATTCTACTTTGCATACCTCTAACTTTCATACATTTTCTGTTTTTTTTTCGTTCTCTTCTAGAGCTTCTTGTACTCGGCACGCGACATTTTCCGAATTTCTACCGTGGTTTCTCCACGCTGGTGTGCGCTAGAAAAGCAATGCGCTGGCTCACCCAATTTTCTGTATCGTATATTCTGAACTTCACCCTGGAGGCCTGAGGAATTGGTTGAGCGCTCACGCGTTCTGAAGAGGTTTGGAAACTGAAGACAAACAACAGGAAGAAACATACAACACCTTGAGAACTGTCAATGTATATCTTTGTGCTTAAGAGGTCTGTGTAGCAACCAGTGAAGCCCATGTTCAATACTATCCTTAGTAAAAAACGGGGCTACAGGCTATACACGCCACCATCTACGACCCCTGTGTTGACATGGCGGTGTCCCTGCCACGCTTGTCCACATGGTATGGGAGTGTCTAAATTACGACCCGAACCCTATCCCAAACCCCTCCCGAGAGCAGTGGGAGAGAGAACTCGCCAGCCATGACCCAGCAAACTGGTGCAGCTGATTGCACCAGCGAAGACAGTAGGTTGCTCCAATGGCGCCCTGGACAGGCCGCCACACACGCCAGTTTTCTAGTGTCAATAAAGTTATTGTATTTCCGTTTATTCCATAGCCTCGACGTTCTCTTTCTTTCTCTCTTGTTTAAGAGACTCTAGTTTTGATCTTATTTGGCCGCCCGCTGTTCCCAGTTCGGGTGTGTTCGCGATTTTAATGTTTCATTGGTATTCCCGAGGCATGGCAGTCATGTTCTGCCAGTGTGAACTTCAGCTCCACAGAGTTTCAGGTTGGCTAATTGGCTGTGGCAATGACCAGGGCTGCGCGAAGGGTTCACTGAGCGACTTGTGTGCACCAGGTACCGAACATTCGAAGTTTTTTTAGTTGTGCAAGCCCATAACTGGCCTTGTACCCCATTACTCCATAACCTGCCTTCTACAAAATTTAAGATTCGTCACGTGGCAGGAAACATGTGAGGGTGGACCACGATATTATATGCATCATAAAGTGAATAAGGCGAAGCAAACAAAACGTTGATCCAGAAACTAAATCAATGAAATGTGCACACGCGTGCAATTGTAAGGTTTGAAACAGAGGCCGTTATTAAGGCCCTAGATGTCTTAAGGCCCTAGAAATGGGCACGGCACCGCATCCAGAATGCACGGCTTACGTTCAATTTTATTGCAGGCTACAGTGAACTGGTTCTTCTGTGCTTCGCTTCCTGGCACGTGCGAGCGCATCCGAGATGACGAGCATCCCCACTGGTCCTGTGCTTCGGTGCTCCGATCGCCCAATTTGGTGACGGCGAGCCCACCAATCTGGCAACCTGGGACATCATCGACAACGCTCCGCACGGAAGCAGCGGGATACAAATGGTCTTCAGCGCCCGTTCACTTCGGGCACGGCACCGCATCCAGAATGCACGGCTTACGTCCAATATTATTGCAGGCTAGTTACTTGAGAGGTGCTGCAGCAGTGGTTTGTAGTGATTACTGTATGATTTCGGTGTCGTGCCCATCAGAATGGTTTGATGCGCTGAAGCGAACTGCGTCATTTTATCGTGACATGTGCTCTTCCTTGTTTGGGATTCTACTTATGCTTTCGGGTGATGTGGAAGTCTAATCCCGGGCCGATGAAGCAAAATCGAGGCTGAAGCTTTCTCTGCCGCTCTGGAGACATCCGCAAGCTGGAGGAGACAAATGAAACCCCTATGGCCCAACTAAAATGCATTAAAGACAGGCAGGCAGCTTACATGTTAATGAAATCTCGGCGCTGAAGGCCAAAATTTGTTTCTCTAGAATCTAACTTTGCTTCCCACAGTGAAGGTGACCCTAAGACAGCCGAAAAAGCAATTCTTGACCTTTCCGATCAAGTGACGACTATCGCGTCCCGTCGCAATGACGCCGAGCATAGACAGCGAAGGTCAAACTTGCTGTTTTTTGGACTTACGGATGATCCTGAGGAAGATTGGGCTGAAATCGGAAGAAAAAATAATCACTCTCTGCGCAAACAAATTAAACCTATCCAAAAACAACACGCATTTTGAACGCGTGCATAGATTAGGCAAATTCACAGAAGAAAAAAACAGAGCCGAGCATAATAACAAAGTTTGCTTTCTTCAAAGACAAACAGGAGATACTTCTGTCAGCGCGAAAATTAAAAGGTACAGAAATATCTATCAGCGAATATTTCTCTTTTGCTACAAGACAAATAAGAAAAAAGTTATACGATATGCAAAGGCCCAAAACGCCAAATTTTATCTTGCCGTCGATAATTTGCGTATGGACAAGAAAACTTATGTCGTCGATAGTGTTACAAACGAAGTAGTACTGTCGACGAGATAGCTCTTGCACGCCCCGTCTCTTAAGAAGCGTGATATCACCAGCCGCAGCAACACGTGTGCTCAAAAGCGTCCCATGATTAACCCCATTTCTAACAAAACTTCTTATTCGTTACATTTACAAACATACGTAGCCTACTGCCAAAAAGAGAAGAATTGAGGTTCCTTGCTAGACGACAATGAATCTGACGTCCTCGCGCTTACCGAGACGTGGCTGCACCCTGATATTAACGATAACGAACTTTTGCCAAATTCTAACGTCTTTAATATTTACCGTAACGACCGCGCTGACAGAAGAGGAGGTGGCGTTCTTTTGGGTATTAGGAAAAACACTTTGTTCTTACGTTATCGACACAAAATCACCCCTTGAGATAATTTGGGTAGCATGCAAAACTAGCCCTACTAACGTTGTACTTATAGGAAACTGCTACCGCCCTCCTGATTCCAATAGTTGTTTCACATCTGAATGGCGGAAAAGTGTGACTGATGCATGAGTTATGCGACACTGAACATGTCTTTCTTTTTGGAGACTTTAACCTTCCACAGATAGATTGGAAGCTTTTATTCTCTCCTTGAATACATCAGAGCCGATTTTATAAGCTTAACTCTTGATTTAATTTTGTACAGGTTGTCAATAAACCCACCGTGGTAACAATATCTTAGATTTAGTACTGACCTCAGCTCCTGATACTGTCGTGGAAGTTCTTTGTCATGAAGGCCTAAGCGACCACAGACTACTTGAAGTAATCCTTAATCTTTTATTATCTTTTTCTGGCAAAACTACAAAAAAAATCCGTGACTATAACAAAGCCAACTATACTGAAATCAACAATAAACTCGAAATTTTCTTTAGCCAGGTACTCTTTCCCTCCTTTAATAACCGTTCGGTAGTAAGGACAACTGGGTACTCTTTCGTAACAAAATGGCAGTCCTGATAAACCAATACATTCCACTAGTTTCAATATCAAATGATAAATATAATGCCTGGTTCTGTAAACCACTTCGCAAGTTGAGAAATAAAAAGAAACGTTTGTACCGAACAGTTAAACGCCTACGCACAGCCAGTGCTTGGGAGAAGTATAAACACTGTTTAGATGCATACTGCATAGCTATAAGTTCAGGTAAGCTTAAATATTTCTCAAATAATCTGGGTTCCCTTTTAAAAACTAATCCAAAAAAGTTCTGGCGTGAAATATCTCGAAATCGTGATGCTAACCACATTACTTTACATGATGAAAATCACCAACCCTTCTCTAATAGCCAGTGTTGTTCTGAATTTGTTACGTTTTTTTCCCTCTGTTTACTGTGTAGGACCAATCCACAATACTCTAACGTACCACATTATGATTACAACTACATGCAACCTATTGAAATTACGGCCGCAGGTATAGAATGCCTGATAAAGAAGCTGAAGGTGTCCAGCTCAGCTGGCGCTGATAATATTAATTCCAAAGTACTTAAAAACACAATAAAAATTACAAGTAAACTTCTCTGCTATATTTTTTAACAATTTTTAGAGACCGGTAACATACCCGATGATTGGAAAATTGCAAAGTTACCCATTATTTAAATCAGGAGACAAGCATGTACCCCAAAACTACCGTCCAATCTCACCTACATCGATTTGCTGCAAACTTTAGAGCACATCATCGCTTCTCACATTTATAACCACCTTGAGTCTAACCAGTTCTTTTTCGGCAACCAAGATGGGTTCAGAAAAGGTAGGTCATGTGAGACGCAACTGCTAGAATTCACGACTGAGCTTCACTCAAACATGAATAATAATCTTCAAACAGACTGCATTTTTCTCGACTTTTCGAAGGCGTTTGACCGGGTGCCCCATTGTCGACTAATCTCAAAACTATCTGCTCTTCAATTAGACTCATTAACCTTATCGCTGGCTTAGAAATTTTCTTTCCCAACAGCAACAATTCACGGTCATCGATAATGATTCGTTGCCAATGTGTGATGTAACTTCCAGAGTGCCGCAAGGCAGCGTGCTCGCGCCGCTGCTATTTCTCATCTATATTAATGACTTGACAAATGGTGTTACATCATTCATACGAATATTTGCCGACGACTGCATAATCTACCATCCTAAGAAAAATTTTAACGATCATTACGCACTACAGAAAAGTCTAGACGTAATTATCCAATGGTGTAAATCTTGACAAATGGTTCTGAACGCAACAAAATGTAAAACCCTCTCTTTCAGTCGTAAGCGTGACACCTCCATTTTCTCGTACCGTATAAATAACGAAGTGCTCTCTCATGTTTCCACGTACAAATATTTGGTCGTACACTTCACACAAAATCTTTCATGGTCCTCTCACATTACTAATATCTGTGCGAATGCCACGAGATCCCTGGGCTACCTACGTCGTAACCTACATTCTTCCCCCGCTAACGTGCGCAAATTGGCTTACGAAACTTTTGTCCGACCTCAACTCGAATTTACCTCACCAATCTGGTCCCCCCACCAAAACTACTTAACTGACATGATCGAGGCAGTCCAAAATAGGGCAGTCCGATATATTTCTCGTAACTATAATTTCTGCTTCAGTGTAACTCAACTTAAAAGGGATTATTCCCTTCAATCATTAGCCGCTCGCGGCAATATTTCTCTTTTATTCTCCTTTCATAAATACGTAAATAGTACTAAAATGACCAGACTTCCTATTGAACTACCCTCCTACTTATCAACTAGAATACACAACCAGCTTAGCTTTTACCGCATGTACGGTAAAACCAACTCTTTTAACGCATCTGCATTGCCTCGAGCCATCACGGTTGTGGAATGATCTTCCCAATAACTTGGTATCAGACCCCAACCCAGTTTCCTTCCGCAACAATTTGTCTTGCACTTCAGTTGATAACTTAAGATCTTAGTACTTTGTTCTTGATTGTATACGGCATTTTTTGTGCTCTGCAAAAGTTATTTTGCTAATCATTCTGCCCACTGATATTTCTTGGTTCATTTTTGTATGTAAAACCCTATTTGAACAATCTGTTCAGATTTCCTGTAAGCGCTGTTATGACATTTCCTGTTTGTTATGCTACATTGTTTTGTCAAGGCCAGTTACAGATATTGTATAGTTTTCCTGGTGCTATGTATCCGTGAGTTGACGTTTATGTGGTTCGGTGATTATATGTCATGTTCACTTAACGGATATTCAGTTCTAGTTTCCATGTTATGTTTGCGCTTGCTTCCTGGCTTCTTTAGCGATTTACTTGTGGTATTTGTTAAACTGTACTCATGCCTTTGTTAGCCCCCCTTACTCAATGCCCTCGCCAAGGGCCTGTAAGGTATCTGTAAATAAATAAAATTATAAAAGTCACTGTCGCCGTCGTAGTCGACACAAGTGGAACCTAATTAGCCACCACTGTTAAGAGGAAAGAAAAAAAAACTCCCACCTCCCCTCGCGGGAACCCCTGTGTAGATGCGACGCATAGGCGAGCGGCAAGGGACCGTGGGACGGCAAACGTTGAGGGAATGGCGCCGCCCAGCGAGAAGCGGAAGCCCCCGAGCAAAATGTGCGCCGGGAGCGGCACACGTATATGCGCGCGCGCCCAGAGAGGAGACGGGAGAGAGAGAGTTCTGCACATGCGCCGGCCCCAGCGCGTCTGCCGTGGCTATGACGCAACACAATCCAACACAATCGACTTTAATCCAATCCAATCCAAATCCAATCCAAGCCAAGCCAAGCCAAGCCAAGCCAAGCCAATCCAATCGAATTCAATCCAATGCCCCTCGCGAGAGAGTGTTCGCTATCGGAGAGGAGAGGGGGTGAGCGGCGGAGAGCGCAGCTGGCGCGGCGAGGAGAATGGGGGAGGGGTGGACAACGCCGACGACGACGACGACGACGACGCCGGAGGGACAAGGCGAGTGAATCAGATGCTCTGCATCTAAAAACTGGATGACGATTGCGATGCTCTCTAAAGCGAAATTTCACCTCAGCACGACCTGCAGAGTCTTCTCGGTGACGGTGCATAGTTGCTGCTTGTGCGGCGCCCACCTCTGGATTCCGGTGTCGGCGGCGCTAAACGTCTGCATGGCAGCTCGTTTAGCTGCAGCAAAAGACGAAGCAAATGCATTTCCTTCGATCCAGGAAGTGATCGGGTCAATGGTTAACGCATGACGGCGCGTGCTACTCTTGTGTTATCTCGTAACGGTCCTCCGCCGAGGAGGACGTCTCACAGAAGACAAGCGCAGTAATAAACAGAAGACGTGGCGAGGACAGGTCAAGCACTGTCCTCTCCTCCCTTAGTCATCTGTTTATCAATGCGCTTGTTTTCTGCGTGGTAATGAATCAACATGCCCAAACCTTTTCCCTTCTGAGTAGCACGTCCCGCCTGGCACCCTCGGCATACGGGATTCCTCTTCACTCTTTCGCTGTACTGTCTTCTTCAGCATTCGTCCTCGCTCTATCTTTGGTGTCCTTTTTGGCATTGGATTGGATTCGATGGAATTTGCTTGGCTTGGCTTGCATTGGATTCGGATTGGATTGGATTAAAGTGGATTATGTTATTCTAGTTCACTATAGCACTGGCGCCGGCGCGTCCCCTCACCGTTATGCGCGCTAGAAAACACGGTGCCTGCGACGCTCCGCTCCATCGTTCCAGCGCCGTTCCTCCGCTGTCCAACGCTGCAACGTGAACCCCCTATGCGTCGCATTTACACAGGGGTTCCCGCGAGGGGAGGTGGTCTGATTTTGTTCACCGGTTGCATCGGCGGACGATGGTTATCTATTAGCGGTATTTGTTATCGTTCGTGTTCCACGACACATTACACTTATGTGTAAAAAAAGCATGCATTCAAGGCCTAATTACACATAAGCTATGTTAAAAATTTCTTTGTTCCGAAAAATCACGTCTGGAGATTCCTCAATTCAGCCCAATCCTGAAGGCATAATGGGGAAAGCATAATGGGACGGACATAATGGCGAATATCATTTCAGTAGCACGTGTAAAATTCACTTACAATCGCTCTATTTAAAAGGGCACTCCGTTATCCAAAATGATTTGAATTTCCTTAACGTTGCAGATAGTCTGGAGCATTTACGCTGCCCCAGGAATATTACATGTGATGCAAACTTAGAGTGGTTTAACGCGCCAAAGATACACCCGGACCTATGAGGCGTGCAGTAGTGGAAAGGCTCCGGATTATTTTTGACCACCTGAAAAATTTTCCCTTGCGTTTAAATCGCCACAACGGGTACGTTTTGCTTATCGCCTCCACATAGAAAGCACCAACCTGAGCTGGGATCACACCCGCTTCCTTGGGCTTGGAGCACAACCCCTTAGCTAGTGAGCCACTGCAACGGGCAAGGCTACATAAAATGTAAAAAACACCGTCATACAGAGTAAACTTTACCTCAACGTTCATTTTTAGGACTTACCTTGTGCTTTATCCTAGCTATGCCGTTGTCAGCTGGAACATGGTTGATTTCTTCACCACAGAGGACGTTGGATTTTATTAATAATAAGCGGAAAAAGAAAACTTTACAGAACACTTTCTTTTAGGCAAAAATACAAATAGTACGCACAGCAAATTAGTCAGCCTGTATGAATTTAGCCTAATTCTTGTTTCTGTATGTAGTTAGGCAAATTCTGCAGCTAAGCAGATAGGTGCTTTCGCAGTTTTCTTGAAAGCTGAAAACTTAGTGAAGGTGCTTCCAACGCTCGTCGTTGAAGATATCTGCAAAAAAAAAAGAACGGAGGAAAAAAGCTATGTAGATCCCACTGGCGTTTGTTAAGAACGGCTCATATTTTAGTAGAAAACAACATATTTCTTTCTTTTTTTGCATTCCTTCCCTTTCTCGGGCAATGCATTGACGGACTACCCTAAAAGAAACCATTCTAGGCACCCTACTCTTATCACTGTACACAAACTTTTGTCATCGAGCGAGTATTGGAAAGGAAGTAAGGTACGTTCACGTTCTTCCCAGTATTTTAAATACCATTGTGAGACTCGGCCTGACATAAACGCCTATTCTGTCTTTCTGCATTCATAACAGGGTAGCAAACCAATGAATGACACAGTAAAATATTCATATATGTTATCCCTCGTTAATTAGCAACAAACAATTTTCGATTTCATTATTGAAGCTATACGTGAGATTTCGCTGCCAATATTGTGTGCTTTATACTTCGTAACAGGATTTATTTCTCTTTTAAAGCTAACAATATTTACCTAACACATGTGTTTAATTACAGGAAGGATAAAAAAACGCGAACAGCTGGTCCACAGCCTGCGACGCATGCTGCACCGTCCAGCTGCAAAGCGAATAAACTGCGCGAGGCGCAGTTCTTTCCAGAGAGAGCTTGAGAGTGTGACGTTCTGTTAGAGAAAACGCTGGATCAAGCCAGCGACGCCCGTAATTTGCTTTGATGCGCGTATTTTACGGTCCGTTGCTACTGAGCAGGAGGGGGGTTCAAGAGCATCATGCGAGCTACAGTCACCTTGCTGCGCGCATGAATCCCGTATATATTAGACGAAACGCACTCTGATAAGGGCGAGCTTGTTGACTCATGTGCATTCACGAGTAAAATATGGGAATAGGGTGACTATTCTGCATTTATTCATTTGATAACACAGGGCAAAAATCTATAGAAGCACAGCACGTACTATTAGCCGTGTAGCTCTTAACAAGTGAAAAGCTGTTCAAGCAACAAGTCCTAGAGACGCTAATATTTTTTAATTGTGCCCTGCGAAAAACGGCTAGTTCAGGCGCGACTTTCGTCTAGAGATAGCACCTTTCTTCAAAATTCTCTGTCACCAGATCTTCGCAGGTCATTCACCTTGACAGGGTGAAATGGCTCATACTTTCTTACCCGTTGGGAGTTCAATGGCCCTTCCATGTTCCCAAACACCAACACTACCAAACCTAGAGATCGTCTAAAAATACCCCTTTCCTATTTCGGACAATGTAACCCGTTCACCACAACTAGGTACACCTCTCGTCGGGTACGGCCAAGAAGAAATGTATTGAATATCTCAAAACCGATTAGAGGTAACCATGATAGTAAGGTCAAATTATACGACGCGTCACGGTTCTGTTTATTGAAGGCATTGCCCGAGTAAACATTCGGTGCACGCGTTGGTCTAGACTGTGCTGCTGATGAAAGGAATGCTCCATAGTTAAAGCCCCTCAAATGGGCAGAGGTCCTCTGTATGAACGTGTTCCATTCTTCTTCGATCAATCACTTATTTGAAATGCATGTGCGTCAGGAAGCAGCCCCGCGTTTGCATGCCTTTTATCCTCAATGTTTGGGAGTCAAGCGCGCAGCATGCTGATCCTGATCAGTTGCGACGCAGAGTAAAAAGCGCTTCACAATAAATGGTAAGCATCGCATCTTCATCGGGAATTTTTTATGAAAGTTGGCCGCACTCTCCAACACTCTCGGAAAATTGCGCATACGCGCAGCATACTAACTGCAGCCAGATGAAGTAGCATGTGTCGCAGGCTGTGCGCTCTGTTGATCGCATTTTTTTCAATCCGCCCTGCACCCGAACAGAAATCCTTATGGATTTGTTTTGCTATAACCTGACTATTTGGGCGAAGGCGTATATTTTCACATCTGACTTCAATATCATAAAACTGACATTGAACTATGCAAACCACGAAATCCTGCATCCAGTTGAACAATACCCTGCATCCAGTTTTAGTTAAACCTGAATGAGTGTAGACCCATTTTTAATATCCTTCGCCTTCGATACATTCAAGCGATTTTGGAGTGAATCCCTCCGCAGCTTTATTTAGACTGCCGTTTCGGTAAAATAAAACTACGCTATAACGAGGATCGTCAGAACAAGACAATATGTTTGTTTGGCAAGACACCATTGAGTGTCGAGGTTGCTCAGATAATCTGACCAAATTTGGTGTCTGCTTGATCGGGCCGAAACGAAAACACAAGCACTGAAATTACTCTCCTGCTATAACGTACACCTTCAACAATTCCCTACTACTACGATGTACTGAAGCACAGAGCTTCCTCGAGTGTTTGTGCAACTTTTCTGGGTTGATTCCTGAGCTGAGTTTTGAAGTTTCCGGTCATTCAATGATGGTGACGTGCGTAGGATAGGACCTTAGCATTGCCGTCGTGCAATCTTTCTGGATGTCTACAAACATAATAGCGCACTTCGCGCGAAATGACTTGCAAAAGATCCACTACAACGAGTCTTAGCACTTCTTTCATCCCCGAAAGTGTTGGGGGGGGTGGGGGGGGGACTAAAAATGACCATGCGTCCGCAAGTACATCGCAACGTTTCCCCATCACGACATTATCACGCTCGGGATAACCACCGCTATGGTCAGATACCATAAAGACTGTTGTGGAATCTTGCTGTGGCCCTCAGTGCTCGGGAATCTCTCTCGTACCCCTGGTATATATTTTCTGGGGTAGTAGTCTTTGCCTTGGAATATGGCGTTTTTCGGGCCAAATAAAAAATTAATCTAAACGAGAACAAGTAACAATTTATGGTCAAGACGATCATCGTGATCTTATGGATGATTGATCAGGCGAAAATATAATATTAATAAAAATGCAGTGGTGCTTGTCGCTGTTCCCCTCTAACGTGGGAAAGGTAGCTTAGCAGCAAGTCTGGAGTATTTGTGTTGTCTCGTAGTCGCCGAAGATACGAGGTCCGCAGGTAGTGGCGTCGTACAGATGTTGTGTTGTTTTACTTAGGACTTGTATTCGAGTTTGCTTAAATACAGTAAAAACTCGTTAATTCGAACTCGAAGGGGCCGTAAAATCGTTCGAATTAAGCGGAGTTCGAATTAGCGGGCGAGCGGTAGAGTGAACGGACATCGCACCACACTGCGCGGGCAGAACTCAACGAAGCCCCCTCCGGACTCGTTATCGCCAATTAGGCGCTACTACACGTTTGTTGCGCACGCCCCGTGGTCGCAGGCCCTGACCAGCGACCGCGGCACGAAGAAAACCTGCAACGGCATATGCGCCGTTGCAGAGAAATAAACTATCGCAGCAGCATAGCTAGCGCGATACCCTGTTGTTTTTCTGTTTCGTTGTGTTGCATCTCTAGTAAATTTGGTTTTGTTTGGATGTGCAGCACATTGTAAAACACTCCGGGCCGACACCTTCTTCGAGGTGTGATGGAAAACCAAGTAATCTCAGTTCGAATTAACAATTCTGAAAACCGTCGTGATTGGAATTATAGGAAGTCCCCCCTCCTCCCCCGCTTAAATATACAGGACTTTGCCGGGACCAGGCCAGTCAGTTCGAATTAACTGCAAGTTCGAATTAACCAATTTCGCATTACGAGCTTTTACTATATACGTGTTGGGAAGTTGGCCTGCGATAAGTCAAACCACTAGTGCAGTCATCGAAAAAATTAGGGAGACCTGAGATACCGGCCCTGTTACTACAATTTAAAGCAACGAACTGCTACACTCAGAGCTGTCCACAAACCAAATAACGCATGACACCTATGTGCGGGGCCATTTATTTTTCACACAAAAATTAGATAATGGGATGACACGAAGTTGGGTTCCGGGGCACCTATGCAGTAGCTGACCGCAGTGACAACTGCGACTTCATACCGGCGGTAATATACTTAAATATAACAGTGTAATTATGAGTGTCATGTGTTGACCTTTTGTCCAGCTATGCACGTGTGAAAGCAGGCAGACGCAACCCTTACACAAGAAAGAAGTCAGAACGAACAATGACTCGATCAAACCTTCGTTAACTACGCAATGTATGATACATAAGTAATGGCATATGGTAGGGAAGAACCGATTAGTACTCTGAACTGATATCAAACAGCAGTGTTTCTGTACAAAAATTTTCCGATGCTTTTAAGTGCAGAGCACATTAGGGGCTCGACATTGTCGTCGTAGCTCGCCCCACGGCGTACCATCATCACGGCGTCCCACACAAGCTTCGAAGGACAAGCGGTTTATGTAGTCATAACCGCTCGAAACTCATGAAGCCGCTGGCGCTTGTCATAGAAAACTGTAGGGAGAATTGAGACAAAATACATGGAAGTAACCGGCAACCTCCACGTTCATTTAGTTAGGAGCGCTCGTTGGTTTGGATTTTACGATAGTAAGCGGAACAAAGTGGCACCGCAAGAAAAAAAAATGGCGCGTTATAAAGTGCGCAGTAAGGCGCCGGAACTCGCGGAATGAAAAGCAAGCACATAAAAAAAACTCATGCTAGTGCTGTTCCAGGCAGGGGGGCGTGCAAGCACTGCGAAGGCGGGAAATTTGAAATGCTTTGGGCAAACCTCGACTGAATTCATCAGGAGAGGAGTCAGACAGGGCGGCGAAGTGCGGGATGGGTGGTAGCAGTGAGTAGATAACGGCGCTACTGCCCATTATGGCGAATCACTTCTCTACACTTCGGAACAGCTTTCACGTTGAGTGGAATGGCTTTATTTTTTGTTTCGTCTTTCGGCCTACCGTGATTGTAGTCGTCTCCATCAAGCATTTGATTTTGCCTCTTGTGTGAAAAAGCTTTATTCAGTTTTTGCCCAATAATACGATTTCTCCCAACATCTATTTACCCGTCTTTCCCCTGCTTTCATCCCAAGTAACCCACGCAATCCCTCGTGCGCGAGGAGAAGTAGTTTATGTTTCACTTTTATTATCATGCAATGCCTTTTTTTTTGGTTTGCAATGATTTCCTACCAGGGTTTTTAACTAAACCTAGAAAATGCGTAGATACCGGGCATTTCTCGTAAGCATGCTCTGGTGTCAAGTGAAGTGTCCTTATTTCGTTTTTTTTTGTTGCACCCCATAAAATAACAGCAATATTGTCACCATAAGAATTGCAGGTCCAGGAAATTCAGCAAAGTGTATGGAGCGCCAAGTCAAGTGATTCTTAACCATTGGAGTTATAGAACACTAGGAGTCGCAAATGCAACATCACCAAACTTACCGCGTACCATTGAAATTTCCGAGAGCCAAAAGCGACAGAAGAAAGGCTGGAGACATGTAGGCTCTTGCGAGGTCGGGAGTTCCTAGCGAGGCTTTAGTAAATGCTGTGCAGCACGAGCCGGAACTGGAGCGCGGACCTCCGATCGCGCCTCCGTCTAGGAATCGAAAAGACCTCGCAGCTGGCCTGCAGGCTCCCCGACCTCTTTTTCAACTCCTGCTTTCTATTCCGTGGCGCCCTCTCCCGCTGCAACCACAAACCAGAGCGCAGTCGTCTACGGAATTTTCTGGCGTGCTCTTTGTGAAATGATTTGCATTTCTCCTGCTTTACCCGGTTGTTTAGTCCGTGTGCAATGATGGTGCAAAACCTCTGCCAGCTCCTACAGTACTTCATGACCGTATTTTTTGATATCGAGAAAGCTTATGATACGGCATGGCGTTATGGCATTCTTGCAGACCTAAAATCCTGTGGGATAACAGGTAACATGCTGAATACTCTTTCCAGTTACCTGTCTGAACGAACATTTCGTGTCAGAGTCGGTTCGGAACTTTCAAACGTTCACGTGCAGGAGAATGGCGTGCCTAAAGGTGGCGTATTGAGGTGGCGTATAGTTAAGATGAACTCTCTCCGAAAGGCACTGCCGCCAACCATATCTGCTTGATGTAGGGAAATGACGTTCAAATATCTTTTCCAAATCATGTAACATATCCATTTGTGAACGTCAGGGCCAGCTTGGGGTAAACCAACTTTCCCGTGGGCAGATGAAAATGGATTTAAAACTTAATCCTTCTGAAAGTACCTGCGTTGTATTCTCAAAAAAGGCGGGGCATCCTGCCCCATCCTGACGCAAAACTCTTTGGTGAGTCGATTCCAGTAAAAAGAGAACACAAGTTTTTGGGTGTGGTGTTTGACGAGAAACTCACATTCATCCCTCACATAAAACGACTCAAACAAAAATGCCTCAAAACAATGAATATTCTGAAAGTCTTATCTTCACCAATCATACGATGCAGACAAACAACTTTTGCTTCGACTTTATGCCGCTTGGTGGGGTCACGGTTGGACTACGGAAGTGTTGTGTATGGGTCAGCAACAAAACAGCACTTAAAATGCTCGACCCAGTGCTTCACTTGGAGCTCCGCCTGTCTTGTGGGGCATTCCGTACCAGTGTCGGTCCGCAGTCTTTATGTTGAGTGCGACAAATGGTGCTTAGTCTACCAGCGAATTTATGTTTATCTTCTATATGCCTCCAAAATCTCATCAATGAATAACCATCCCTTTAAACCGGTTTTTAATGATACGTCCACAACTACACTTTTTTTTAAACCATCCATCAATTTCCGTTCCCTTCTCACAGAGTGAGGGACGAGGTGACTATTCATGAGGTCTCCTTCTTAGACACATCCAAATCATCTCACACTGACCTTGCAGCACCATGGCATCTCCGTCCTGTGTCATGTGATCGGTCTTTCATACGATACAATAAGAACACGACAACAGAAGTGGGATTTTTGCAGCATTTCATGTATCTTGCAGGATAAATACAGGGTGCAGAGTTTTTCAGCGATGCATCTAAAACGTTCACTGCGGTGTCTAGTGCTGCGCATGGACCCAATTTTGAAGCATATAGAACCATGAATGTTAATACAAGTATTTTTACGGCAGAAGCATATGGCATTTTCTGGTTGTAAGTCAGGATAGGTTGAACATCTTATTCCTAAATCCGTCATCTATACAGATCGCTAAGAGTCGTCCATGCATTGTCATCCGGAAAGTCATCGAAAAACCATGTAGTTAACCTTGTCCTGAAATCACTTATGGTGGCGTATTCTTCAAACCTTGAGGTGACTGTGTGTTGGGTGCCAGGCCACTCTGGCATCGGCGGAAATGAACTGGCGGATGAAATGGCCGCCAATGCTGCACTCCGAAACACAGTAACATAACAACACTACCTTACACAGCCTCAAGCCACACTAGACAGCAACTCCTTAAAAACTTGGCAAGCAGACTGAGCGAACAGACAGACAACAAACTACACGTCATAAAACCACACTTGGGACAATACACTACTGACTCACACACAGGCACATTGAAGTTACCTTATCTAGATTACGGATAGTCCATACACATGTAACGCACTCGCACCTGCTCACGGGATCTCCAAGACCCCTGTGTGGCAGGTGTGGGGAGGGCCTATCCGTAGTCCACATACTCATACAATGCAAGGCACTTGACACAACACGACACAAACACTGCAGAGTACTCTACAGACAACATATTCCCCTACACCATCGTTGTTTCTGGGTGACGATGCCATGGTTTCTGTGAAATGCGTGTTTAAGTATTTGTCAGACTTTAAGTTTTTAAACCTCATTTCCTATCATGCATAATCAAATCTGGCCCTATACACCAGCCATCACCATTATCTTTATTGATCTTACAATGTCCGGTTTACACGTTTTATACCTACCTTTTGTGGTAATCACTTCTTTTAATTAAATAACTTCTCTGGTGCTCTTCGCAATCGTTGGCCTTCCGCCATAACACCAACCATCATCATCATCTGCCAGCTCTTAACTGCATCAAGTCGCATTTAACGACATTGATTTGAGAACAAATATATACGTGTGCCGCCTTCGATGAATAAGACTGGTTGCATTTCCTCATGTCACCAGGTGGTACGAGTAGTTAATTTATTGAAAAAAAAAGAAATTTATATAAAAAGCGTTTTATACAGTTAAAGCGTGCCCACACTAAAGCTGACGGAGATTCACATGCTTCGTGTGACATGGCGTAGTAGGGGAATAGAAGTGGAATGCGCGGCGCATACGCCTACGTGGAAATATATTTCACGTGATACAAAAACGCACAGATGATAACCAACAACAACGAAGACATAAAGAAAGCAGCGACTTCAATGTAGAAAATAATTGGCTAGACCTCTGCATTCCTCTCAGAAACGAAACTATGACATCATCATCTTCGCCCACCAGTCATCGCCATGTGACCCACGCTGCAACTCAATACTTTTGTCACACTGATGGTGAAGTAATTTTGCCACCTTTTCAAGTGAGTAGCAGCGGCGTTTAATCCCATTACATCGCCCTTGTCAGAAACGGTATGAGGGCTAGGGTAACGACATTCCTCCTTGCGTTAACGAGGAATGACCAAGCACCGGCGATTACAACCTTAGTAGTAACGCTAATGAACACAATTCCACCTATCCTACAGAAGCGGCGTCAGAGAGACAAGAAACGGAGACAAGAGATACATGCGGAAGAGCTTGTGTCATGTGAGACAGTCTGCGGCCTTTCATCCCACTCAGCGGTGACGTCACCGAGAGTTGGAAGACAGGTGTAGTGGAATGCATCCGCGCACTATCAGATGATGTCTTCAGTAAGTAATTATGTAATTATCCCAGCTCTAAGGCCAAATAACTGATCAAATCTACCATTTTCCTGAGAAAGTGACGCACTCGAGAAAATGCGCGCGTGAACTGGCCATTGACTCACTCCTGTAGAGTGCAAGTGACAATTGTTGGAAGAAAAAGCGCATGATGTCGACACTGACTCTATAGAAACATCGTTAAAGTGAAACAAACCAGCCAGTCAGTTGGAGCGATGCTTGCAAGCCATGATTGACAAAAAAATGATTACAGTTTCACTACGGTCAATGCCATTGATAATGCCCGAGCGGGGGCAGTGCAACTCGTTTTTTCGCGGTTATATTGTGTTTTTATATTATATTGTGTTATATTGTGTACTTCAGAGTCTACGGAACCACATTGAGCGTGGCGTCGCGTCAGCTCGACAAGCGCGGAGCTAAGCTTTGATATTTGCCGTACAAGTACTTAGCCATTCATTCCCTTCAACTGTTGCGAGACAGTAAAGGCGATGCGCTGCCCATACCTGCGGAGATACGGCCACGTAAGTCAGTACGCGGCTAAATTTATGCTAACACCCTCTCCGAAGTATCGACCTTGAGTGTCCTGCACAACTACCATACTCCCCATTGGCAAACACAGCAACCGATGTGCCTAGAGTGTGCTATGTCCAACTCCCCTGGGCGCTGTTTAGCAGAAGGGCTTTATTGCTCGCGTGGCATTCTTTCTGTCTGCCAGCTTTGTTTTAGCACCGCGGGGCCTAAAATTTACGATGCTGCCCAGGTGATGCCGAGAAAAGTTCTATTTTGGTGGAGCTGGCATTTATTTATCTGTAGACTTTGTTAGACATGCTTTGGGTGCGATGTAACGAACAGAGGCAATTTTACTAGATTGAACATTATGCGCTCATGCGCTAGAAGAGAAGCTACTTAGTCTCCTGACGAACAGATGCCCGGTTTTAATCACCCATTTGAACTACTACAAAATGTTGCTACCGTGAGTGACAATGCATTTACTATGTAGCTTTCCTACACCTTACTTTATTTTTGACTAGCCCGTTGCTCGTTTTCGCTTTGTTCCAACATGTCACGGTCAAATTTCGTATGTCAATCTCCCGGCATGTCGGCCTATTGGAGGACTAAACACTGATTTTCAGTTTGTTTCACACCCCATTCCCTACAACGCACTTCTTATTTCTTTCTACAGAATCAAGCGCCAAATTTTTCCCAAGTTTTTTCTCACCCCAAGGGAATCTGCTTCCGGTTTCTTCTTACAGTAGCTCTAAACAGTAAACGTAGCCATAAAGCTTCGACATTATAAGCTGCACGGAAGACGTACGACAAACTGAGGAACCGGGTGCTTACCGATAGACGAGTAAATTGGAAAAGAGAAAGGACCTCCTGCTCTGCCAATTTGCGCTTCGCCGCTGACGCTACCCCTTAATGTGCCTCCTCTATACAAACTTTCACCCCACTCATACCCGTGCTCCTTCTATAAGCTCTTTAGGTTGTGTGCGAGCGGCTACGCAACGGCAGCCCTACCCGAGGTAAAGCTTGGCGGACTATCAAAGCGCTGAGATCAATAGGAATAAATCGCCAAAATGAAAGGCGCACAGTAATTGAAATTCCCATGCTTCCTATGGTGTATGCCTTTGGAGTAAAAGAACAAAACTTACAAAAAGAAAACACAACCAGAGATAGCCGGTAAAATAACTTTTCCTTTCTAAAAACATATCCTTTGGAAAGGCGCTGCTGCAAAGTGAAGCCAGAAGTTCTTGTTTAGTTACTGCAACGCGCTATCATCGATACGCCTGTAAATTTTCGGCTAGGGAATGGTACAAGGCGATGCGGTAACTACTGCAATTAGACAATTCTTCGCGGTAAACCCACACCTAGAACATGAGGTATCCGTTCTACACGAGGGTGAAGACGATATGAATATATTTATTTTGTAATGGGATGTGAAAAATGTTCCGAATGTTGTTTTAAAGAATAGTTGTTTTCTTGAAACAAAATTCCCGCATTTCCCCGAGGGAAGAATGTGAAGTGCGAATGCACGAGTTGAATTTGCGCGGTTCGGTAATGTTCGCGAAAGAGAGATCACACACACACACACACAACTCAAAGAAAGAAAGATGCATTTATTCACGGACACCTATTTGTGTTGTCGTTGTACTTGATTGCTAGAGCGGATCTCAGCTTTGAAATTTCGTGTCAGTACTCCTTTAAGCGGGTGCATTAGCCCTTCTCACGCCCGATTCCTGGCCAATCCCCCACGTGGGTATGTGCCATGTCAGCGGCCAGGCAGCGCGCGCCCATCTCCCCCGTTGCCAAGGAAGACGAGGAGATTCCTGGCCAATCCCTCACGTGGGTATGCAATGCGGACATCGCCAATTGATTGCTAGAGCGGATCTCAGCTTTGAAATTTCGTGTCAGTACTCCTTTAAGCGGGTGCATTAGCCCTTCTCACGCCCGATTCCTGGCCAATCCCCCACGTGGGTATGTGTCATGTCAGCGGCCAGGCAGCGCGCGCCCATCTCCCCCCGTTGCCAAGGAAGACGAGGAGATTCCTGGCCAATCCCCCACGTGGGTATGCTATGCGGACATCGCCGGTGGACGCAGGTTCAGGTCGCTTAAGAAGTGCATCGCACTTAAAAAACACCTTTAATTGCCGGAAATCGAACTTATTACCTTGGTTATTTCGTTCGACGTGCTGGTGACTACGACATTTGGGCGTTTAGCACACAAATGAAGCATTGTGTTTCCAATTTTCGGATTTTCTTTCATGCTGCTGGTTCTAAACACCGATGCACGATATCGAACAAACCAAGTGAGGACTCTTGTGCGCAACTAGTCGTGTTTGCTCAACGCCATTACAGGTTCCTCTGATAAAAGCTGAAATGGACGTATGTTTTTTTTTAAGTGCGAATGCCTTTATAAGCGCCCCAAAGCCATACGCCGGCGTCGCGCGCGTCGGCGTCCGCAGTGCTCCTCTATATTTAAAAAAGAAACAGCATCCGGCGCCAGGTTTCGATCCGAGGACTTTGCGGCCGCAGCGCGACGCTCTAACCGACAAGCCACGGACGCGACGCTGATATCAGTGTTAGTGACGCGCTTATATCTTTAACGCATTCAAACTACGTCGTCAGCGGCGTGCGTTGGCGACTCAGCGGCGTTATAGCGGCTTGATAACTGCGTGGTGTACACGTGATACTACAACCCATGAAAGAGATGGAAGAGAAGGCGGCGAGGCGGTGGGCGCGGGGCCGAGCGCAAGCGCCGCAAGCGGGCCGACACCGTGCATTCGCACTTTCACATTCTCCCCTCGGGGAATGCGGGGGAATTTTTATTTCAGTTCATAAAAAAGACAACCGGCCAACTACTGCCTTTGATAGCTGATATTAAAAAAAACCCTATTATTCTTCCTGCAACATAGTGCCTACATAGTCAAGTGGAACCCGCCCTAGAACAATAGCTTCACTTTTATATATGGCATATTCATATCCTAGGGTTTATTGGCATCGCCAGTAGACACGTGTTCCTGATAAGGTTGAAAGAAAGACTGCAGGAGCCATTATACGTGATATTTGCGTTGGCGCCGTCTTCTCGGGCACCCTTAAGGGTCCAGTCTTTCCTCCCCTTCCGCTCCGCACGTCACATTGTCCTCTTGTCTACTTTCTTCGGGAATCAAAAGACCACAAAGTGACTTCTTAACACTACTGATAACCATTCGTGGTAACGTAGAGAATGTGCTCCCAAAGTTCCCAAAGTGGCATGAGCACAACAGTTGAGTATGTGCAGAGAAACTTCATCCGAAACTATCAAAATAATAAAATTAGATCAATCCTCGTAAATATCATACCCATTGGGCAGAATTATAAATACAAGACATTGTATGGTAATTTAAAAGAAATCATCAAGCTTTTAAAGAAAACATCACGGAGAAAAATAACAATGGCTCTTATTATACAAACACGTCTCACCCTGCAAAGACTGCTCAAAAGCACCGCATTTGCTGCCCCGTGTACGTCACGACATGTTGCCATTTCAAGATGGCGTTTCTTTATTACATTTGCTCATTTATAGCTGCGCTTTGCACTCCAAGCCATCAAACTTGCCTCACAATTTCGTCCTTGAGAAATACCCTAAAATTTCATTTTGGCACAAGGGTGACCGCGGGGAATAAAAATGGATTTGTAAAAACTAATGTTTTTCACGCCGCCTGCCTAAAACAGCTCAAATGCCATTAGAATGCTCCAATAAAAGATACCTCAGTTGTTGTGTAGGAAGTAAGGTCTAAATTACAGTCAGAGCATACTCCAGCTGTAGTGTATTCCAGTTGTTGCGTACGCCACATCGGGTCGCTTGTCAGAGCTTCTTCGGGGCATCATATTCTCCAGTAATGCCGTTGATCTAGGCATCGCTTTCCTCAGTAATGCGGTTGGTCTCCCGCCTGTTGACGTGGAACCGGCTGTGCACCACACTGGGCGTAGTCGCCGTCACCGTAGTGGCAGGCCCCTTCGGCTGCAGCATCGGTTGAGCGCGGTGCCAGGTATCCGAGTCGAGCAGCATTCGGTAGAGAAAGGCGCCGAGCACCCCGATCCCGAGCACTACGAGGAACACGACGAGTGCCCCGCTCCAGGCAAGCAGGTCGCACGCCACCGATGGTCTTGCTTGGGTTCTGGCTGGCTCGGGAATTCCTTCGGCTGGCGAGGGGGCTGGTGCAGGATGGAGCCATCCGGGACGAAGAGACTGGAAGGCCGGCGTCCCTCAGTTCGCGGGGCAACACTTTGCATTTCGACCTTATTTCGTCGTTCTTGGGGTTAGTGTGATGGTACCTGAAAGAGATGCTGGCTACCCGCTCACGGGGATTGGCCAGGATCTTGGGGGCTCAGCAAGAGAAGCATTTATTAATAATAAATAGTAATATAGCGCACATTTTAAAGATAAAAAATTCCAGAATAAATAAAAGGCCTAACCGGAAAGAAAGTTACTAGGGAAGAAAGTTTTGTTTGTTTTTGGACGTGTTTTCTTGTTATACACATGAAATATGCGGCGATGATGATTACAATATTTTGTTGCACACGCCAAAAATGAAGCGATATGCAAAGTATTCCCCATAAAAAAACAATATCCCATTCAGTTTTCTACCCTAGGCACATGTTTCGGAAAATAAATGATTAACTGAAATATTAAATAGTTAATGAACAATCTTTATTCCCAAGCGTAGCCGCCGGCACGGGTGTGGAAGAGGTTAATTGAGGAGTAAATAAGGGTCACCTAAGGTCTCCTTCTCGTTATCGTGAGGTGTTGTGAGACGTAATCATTGAGTAAACGACCATCCAGGGAAGTCGAACCAATTTTCTACTTCTTCGTATAGACTACTTGTGAGGTGTATTGGCTCATTGCCACCGGCGATGTCGGATTGTAGTGGGGTTGTGGTAGTGTTTTTTCGTACACCCAAAAGGGAGGTCCCGCGTTTTCAGGAAGGCGGAACTGCGCCCTACTAGGTGAAATACATTAGGTAGTGCGGGTGCACCGTAGTCGGTACATGTGGGCGCTGAGCTAAAATAAGGGGTGCACAGAAATCTTTCCTGAACAATAACCGGAGTTTAAAGTGTAGTATAGTATAGTTTAGTATAGTATAGTATCGTATAGTATAGTATAGCATAGTATAGTATAAGAAAGCTGTAATTGTGTTCAACGTATCAATGATGGTAAGTTTTTTACAGCAAAGCTGTCTATGGTTAGATCCAGCAGATCATCTTCAGTAACAGAACGAT
This sequence comes from Haemaphysalis longicornis, assembly GCA_013339765.2. Taxonomy (NCBI): domain Eukaryota; kingdom Metazoa; phylum Arthropoda; class Arachnida; order Ixodida; family Ixodidae; genus Haemaphysalis; species Haemaphysalis longicornis. The sequence goes on from CM023451.1 coordinate 150,813,864, forward strand.
ATAGACAAGAATCGCTAGCGATCCCTAGCGCCACGTTGCGGAGCCCACTCCACCACGTTGCGGAGCCCACTCAAATCCCTGGGATCGTAAAACTGCGCTCCACACCCCCGGCGCATGGAAAAAGTCATAGAAAAATAAAAAGGTCCGAGGGCCTTCATATTTTAATACAAGACGGCTTATATTTCCTTTAAAAAATGGCTGGCGATTACGATACTCCCTAATGTGATATTTGGGCGTAGCTGTTCGGGCAGCTGGTTTAGCAGCAGTGGTAGACGACGCAGTTCCACCTGTGGCGGTGCTCATTGATCAGTGAGAACTGGCTGAGGACGCATGTACGCGTTCCGCAACAGCCGCTGCAGGTGCGCACGACCGGCTGCGTCTCTCACTGTTCAGCACTCACTCCTGATGGCTGCAGTGCGCTGGGCCAGCACTCACACCTGGGTTCTCTCGACGTTGACCCTCTGCGGCGGCGGCGCGAAGTGCGTCTCAGGAAGATGACCGCGAACTGCGTCTTAGGCCAGGTTCAGACTTTTGTCGCAACTGTCGTAATATCTTTAAACAATGACGTCAATTAACGTCTCAGCCAACCGAACTGCGTGAAACGCTGTTTTTTTTTACGTCCATAGTGCACGATACGGCTGTTACGCCGGTAGTCTGAAAATAGCATTAAGCGAACGCACATCATTGTCACGCGAACTCCCACCTCACGTTTTCCCCAAGCGTCGAGCGCCTCGTGCGGGCGCAGCATACTGCCCCTTCCCTTCCCGCGCCGCACAAATTCGGAGAGCGCTGCCTCGCGCCGCCACGGTGAGCCGCCCTCCCCTCCCAATTTCGCGACATTCTCCTCCTTTGCTTTCTTTCACTCGTTGGTCTTCCCATCGTTCGCTCGGTCACGACGACGCCGGCGCGGCTGAGCCCAGAGACAGGCGCCAAAGGCGCTGTGCCCTAAAATGTCTTCCAGCAATTCATTTGTGTTAGGAGGTGAAGCAGACTTCAAGGGAGATCGTTGTATGCTTATTTTGTAGGATGGCTTTCCCACACCGAGTGTTGCACGGGGAATCACGTCAATTTTCGGAGAGAATACCATTACAGAAAGCGGCTCTAACGCTTGTTTTATTGAAACTATACCGAAACAAATTATATGACAATTAGCCGCTGAGACGACTCTAACACGACGCTGGGTTTTATATAGTTTTAAAAATTACATGGTTCACAGTGAAGTTTTAAATATTGTGAAAATCTCGTCCGTTGTCAAAACTTGTGGGATTCTACGGGAGGGAAACGGACAGCCCCATATTTGTCCACCGGAACAAAACTCAAGTTCGTCAAAAGTTCATTCAGTTAATTAACCATGAACTATGCTCAATCGCAAATTACAAACAAACGTGTTTTGCTTCGTGCACCCCTTGGACTACGACCCAGTCAAAGCTCATGTTGAGGCTCGGCACCGCAGCTTTGCTGGTTATCCTTCTTCGCAGAGTGGAAGCTCACAATTTTTTTTCATTTGCAGGCATTAACTTCAAGGAGAAGTTATTTCCGTGCATCACGAATCATCTGAGAACGTTACGAAAGAAAGCCTGCGGCAAGTAACATTTGGAACACATAAAAACAAAAAAATGAACTTTTTTCTGGCAGCAGCACATACGTATAGTACGTTTTCGTTGAGCGAAAGAAAATAAAGTCACCTTAAGTCGGGCAAGAGTTAGGCAAGGAAATTCAGATATAAAGTTTTGTAAATGTAGGTGTAGCGGGATTGAGGGTGCACAAAGCCGGAATGCCGGTAACTTTCACGTAGTTATGAAAAGCGCTACCCACTGTAGTGAGTCTTGAACAGAAGCACCGCAGTGGACTTGTTGACTCGTTCTAGCGGAAAGCAGACGTTGTAGACGTACTAGCGGAAAGCAGAATTTTATTTGATGAGGGTGATACGTACCTGCGTGTTTGTTTATAATAGCGGATCCTTGAATCTGAGCCCGATCAAGGTAGTCTCTAAACCTGGCCAAACAGTGGAGTACATTGTGCCAGTTTTCGTCCCAATGTGATGATGTTTGCAGATTGTGCCCTGTGGCGTCCTAACTTGTGTCCTATCTACGCAAGAATCCTTACGCATGAACTCTAGTTAAGATTATTTCGCGCAGAGGCTACACACTTAGTATATTTAATGTTAATCTTGCCTGTCAAGGTTAAATTCTGAAAATACCGGACAGAGTCTTAATCGCTGAACTGTTATACTTGCGTCTGTCTTGACATTTACAAAACTTTGACTGCACTGTCGGTGCCAAACACAAGCGAGGCTCAACCATTACCTTCTCTGTCGAACTGAGTACTCCGAATGACTTTTTCATATTCTACAGAATTGTGATGCAAGTATTTGAATAACAATATTTCAGGCCGGTCATAGTCCAACCCTGTAGTCCAAGCCAGTTATAGTTATATATAGTTTCAAAGAACTAAGTGTCTCGGGAGAACACAAAATCACTCATTAGGAGTGGGCTTATGGTCAAAGGTTGCATGCCCATAATAAGTGAATGAAAGAACACGACCTAAAGTGACTTCACTTTTGTTCAGACAAACACTGTGCGATAAAATGCTGTGAACCTGAAATCGCCGCAACTTCGTAGCTCCCATGCCAACTTCTATTGGAGCCTTTTGGTTCAGCGGCACTAGGTAGCGAAGATCTGTAAGGTAGAATCAGCCCCTTTGAAATAAATGAGTCTTCGTCGAAGCACAAATTTGGGTGCAGCCGTGGCAATGAATCATATCCAGGTTTCCTCCAGCCTCGTGGACCTTGACACCACAAGATGAAGTTTCGACTGGAAGCCAATTATTCACGCCGAGAAAAAACGGGAACGTAAAAATGAGTGGTGGTTTGGGTAGCTCACCCACAGCGGAGGAAAACGTAGCTGATGCTTCTCATCTCACGCTAGTACCCCTTTACTCTTAGCCGGCCGCGCGTTTAAAAATTAACCTGTCATTTCCGAGAACGTGCCGTTAAATATGTGATTTTTCTTTTTTGCGAAGTGGGAATTTCCTTTTCTGGCGTAGCAGGTACCGTAAGTATTGTTCATTCTTTGGTGCGTACCTAGGGCGTCGCAGGAGAGGCTAACTATAAAGATATGTTTTGTTTTTACCACATGGCGTATGCCCGTGGAGTTTAGTGTTGTAGTACGTAGTTGAATCCGTTGGATCGGGCAAAAATCTACTAAGATAAACAAATAGGCAGGTAACTTCTTAAACGCATGAAGAAATACAGTGAAGACTTTATACTTAACCCGCGTTCGCGGAATTCTAGCAACGGGCAGCGGTCACCAGAAAAGACACCGAATCAACGAAAAACTGTACTTGTATACTAACAGACGAGGTGTAATCCTACTGCTACCTCGCTGTGGAGTGCCCGAGTCTCGTTGCGCAGCCATAAATAAAGAGGCAACCAATCCATACTGAGGCTATACAATGACGAATAAAACACAGGTAATATGCGGAGGTTTCAGAGGAATATATGTATTGATATTTTCTTACCCTATTGTAAAGCGAGGTTGCCTAACGGAGCTTACCCGCTCTACCGTATTTTTCCTTATTCCAGTCCTTACCATTTTTGAAGGAAAAGAAAATGATAGAAAAAGATATAATGAAAACGGTAGAACATAAGCCCAAAAGTATGGCGAAAGCACAGTATTTTATAAACAAAAAAGAGAGAGAAATCCAGAAGAAAGAAGGCGTGCATACCGCACGTGCGCCCTGCAGCATGGCTGTTGTTGATGCCACCAGGCGTGACTTGTGGGCACTAATGCAGAGAGGTAGCCTCTCTTATTAGGCGGGAATACCGAATTCCGTGGACCAGTGGCTACGCGAGCAAGATTAAGATATCTGGCGGCCACACAAAGGACAGCGAAAAAAGAGAGGAAAGATGATGCTGAGGGCACAGCTGCAGAGTAGGCAAGCGGGAGCTCAATTTCGCCAATTTAAGTTTATCACCCACCCAGGAGAACTTTCCTCACAAGAGGGTTGAGCTGTCGTGCTCTCGCCACTGAGTGCGCTGGCAATTTTTCAGCTTTTATTTCAATCCCCGTGTGTGAAGTGGGAACCGTGACGTCATCTGGGAAAACGAATGCTTTTCTTTGTGAACGCCTGGTACTTGTTCAGAGTAGTCCATGGAAAAGTTTACGCCTACTTTTTTTATGCCCCAAGAAGAACTTTGCGCGTACACTATAGAGTTGTTCTTTTCTGTTAGGTTTGTCGTGCTTTTGTCTTTTTTTTGCATCTCGCTCTGGCTTGGTTTTTAATAAGGAGACTATGATTACAGAAACCAGCTTCAGCTTTTCTGCTGTGTGAAATTGTTTAAAACACACAGCGTCCTGTTGGGGGTTTATTATAAATTTATTTACATGCAAAGGCTTATTCTGAAGGTTGCGTCAGAATATCCTCTATTGCAAAGCGTTATTGAAAACAACGTGCATTTCGCTTTTCTTGCATATTTCGGTAATGCGGTTAAACATGGTTACAAAACCAAGAAAAGCCCAAAATGTGATTTTGCTGCGACGACAAAAAATTGTACCCGAAACCATTCCTATGGAGGCGAATTACCCTAACGGAAGTGTTTTGGTTGCATTCAGTTGCCCACAATTTCGAAACAAAAGATTGGGGTGCAGTATAATAGAGTTCTTGAAAATTTTGTGCCTTGCCAGACAGCGGTGTCCACAATATTGGCGGCCGGGAGCGGCTGTGTGGCGTTTTACGCCAACTCTCTTCCTCTTCCTGCGTTTCCGCTGCAGGTTCGCCCTACCCTCTCCATTCCCCCTGCCTTGAAATGAACACTGAGTCAAGTGTGTAAACACTCGGGTATTACTTGTGCAGATTAAAGCTTGAAACCCCTAGGCCAAGTTTCGACCACTCTCGATGCGTGTACGGGAATTTATTTACTAAAAAAATCAATTTGCAAGTTCTGTTCGGAGTGTCCACAGGAGTACGGGAACGTGATCATTTCACAAAGGTGCAGGCAAAAGAACGTCTTTAGATTGGCCCTGCACTTCCACGATGGTTTGACAGCTGCCTTACGAGGGTAGTAAATCGTTTGCACAGATAGTGGGGATGTGGTTGCCTCCTCCGCGGACAGCGACAGCCGAACCAGCGACCGCCGAGATTGGGTCTGAGGCACTTAGAGTAAGCTGGGACGTAACACCTAGCTGTACCTGTTGAAGTTACGTAGCAATAAGTAGTCAGAAGAATAAATGAAACAGTCAAATACAGAAAAATGCTTCCTTCTCCAACTGCGTAGAAGTGCTCCTTTTTGTTGAGCAGGCAACAAACAGAAGTACAAAACGTGATGAGCCACCCCGGTAGTTTACGCGTGTTAAAGGGACCCTGCAACCCTTTTTTCAACTTTTTTTGAAATCGTAAATGCTTGCAGAACGTAGTCACCCAACACACCCAGTACATAGATTAGGGGGTCGCAAAGTACGTTTGCCAAACATTACTGCTCTGTGCCCATCCGATAACTTGTAAACTCGCTCAAAAGATTTCTCCCTTTTTCCCGGTCTTGACGTTCCTTCGACGGCTCGAATTACGTCACTAAGACCATGTAGCGGCTGTTGGCCTGTTTTCCTTCAGTTGCAGCAATGAACGCTCTTCGATAGCAACTTTAAAACAAAGTCACCGAAAAAAGCAGAAATGGAAGGCGTATCTGGTGCGACGAGCAAATCACGCAGTGCCGCTCCGTGTTAGCGACAACTATAGCTTTCGCAGTGGTTCCAGGCACGAAGGAAAGGGTGAAAGCGCTTATCGAAAGTGTTGCAGGGTCTATTTAACAAGAGGACAAAAACACAAATTCAATTGGGAAAGCGCATAGCAAAGTACACCCGAAGGGTAAATGGTGTTGGGTGACACGAGACACGCCCTTTTTTTTATTGGAGAAGTAAACATCATCCCGGTGTAAGTGACCGAATGTAGGTAATAACGACCAGCAAAACTCAGTTATTGGTGCCGTTTGTGGCATGTACAGTGAACGCTGGTGCAGTTATCGTGCAATCTTCGTGAAAAACTAACCTCACGTATATTTTGCAATAAAACTGAAGCAGCGTTGCTTCAATAAGTTGATCACGTTTAACTCAAGTATACCAGAATTTTCATTTGCGCTAAACAATGTTAGCATGCATGGCACGTGCCGTAAGTGGTAGTAAGTGAAACATTTGTGTACAATACATAGATTGTGCTCCTGCACCTTTTGCGGCAGGAGCGCCTTTCCTGAAGAACAGACGCAATGACATAAAAACTGCAAAAAATGACGATAAAAGCTGACAAGAAAACCGACACCAGAAATATCTACGCCCTACTCGGTGCTAGTACTGTCAAAGAAAACAAAATTTCAGAACATAAAACATTTGCCATCAAAGCATGTCTAACTTCCCACGTCTGTCATCTTAGCGATCTATCGAAGGTAACATGTCTGACTCAAGAAACATAAGTTCTGGCAGTGAAGCAACAATTCGGTAGCAAACAATAAGGTATCAGCATTTTACCTCAACTGTCTGCCCTCCGTCAGAAACCGTATATCTCAAAACAGAACAGCATTCAATTGGACTTTTCAAAATTCACAAAAAGATATTCCCACCCCGTTGTCATTAACAAAGCGCCAACACTAAGCGGTCATAAACATGACGATCTGCAATGAACAATGTGTTTCTTTCCTCCAAACAAGAAAAAAAAATCAAGAAGCAATGCAAGCTGATAACAGGCCTGCAAGTGTATCGCTGAAGCTGCAAAGATTACCTGGCAGCTTCATTTAAAGCAAAAGGCTGAACGGATAAAGCAAGTGCGCTGCGATGCAGCATTAATGAACCAGTCCGAAACTGTTCAACAGCTCCATGGCGCCACAGCAATAGCGTGCGAGCCCGTTTCCGATTGCGCCCCGTGGATTACCCGGGCGGTAATTTGATTTAGCGACGATCTTTTCGCGGAAAATCGAGGACGTTTGTTTCCCCTCTCAAGGACCCTGGGCTGAGGACACGAATTAGGCGGGTTCCGGTTCGCTGTTTGCAACGAGATTAACTCGCTCGCTTGCTTGTTTTGCAACTGCATTGTTTCGTTCGCCCTTCTCTCGAACTTTTTGCGGTTTTTCTACATTCAATTTGCCTCTAGGGATTGAGAGTATAGAAGTACACTAAAAAGGAACCAGCGATTTTTTGGGCGGCAGTTTTGATGTGATTTCCCTCTCCTAAGCCTTTTTTTCGAAATTTCTCTGCATATTCTCTTCTTCCTTAGGTCTAGCGCACTGCCGAAGCTTGAGAAGATTTGATTTTAAGGCATGGCTGGGGCGAGCAAAAATCAATCTAGGGCGCCAGAAATGCTTTCGGCGTGAGTGGCGTGGTTTGCACTTTGTGGTGCCGTTGGGACCATCCGAGTACTATCGATCCCCAGGCGCTTTTCGAGAGCGAAACGGGTATCGTCTTGACAGCACTGTGATTATATCTGCTCTTTTTTTTTTGCATTAACATATCACAGATTTCACCGAACAGGTGTCAACCGGGCATATGTAAATGTCGAGCGAAACGTCAGCCGGTTGTTGCAAGCGATAAAGATTGAGGCTAAAGAAACACAAGAAAAACAACCACGTTCCTATCGAGAAGACAAGGGTTGAGGCGCACGTTATCGCGCGTGCTGTAATTAGGCAGCCATAATATTAACCATACTTTATTACGTAGCCCAGTCAGCCTCCCACATCATGAAAGGGTCGAGGCCGCACAATACAATTTTTGCCCGACAACATACAGTCTACGACAATCCTGTCCTTAAGGGTGAGCAGAACACGCTCAACTGACCAGCTCATGCAGCGAACGATACGATGTCGAGCATACGATTTGGTTTAAAAGTCCTGTCTTCATTGTGGCATCCCGTATAATGCAAGAAGTGGTGTTCTGAAAATTGCCCATTGCCACAGCACAGATCCCATCTTTGAGTAAAATGGTATGAACGTTGCTCTCATTACTGAATTCGCTTTTCTGGCGACAGGCATTGGTCATTTGAGTGCCTCTTGGCGGAGCGAAACCATGATTTTGTCTAAGAGTATGAAGTTTTGATGTCGTTTAACGTTGACGCATCATCAGGAGGTTAGGTGGCAGGTCTGTACTCGTGATGCTGCTTGGTGTGGGCGGTGATTGCACAAAGCAGTATGAACGAATCGCGGTGACTGCGTGCGTCGGCCGACTGTTCGAATGCACGACAAGAAGGCGCCTTAGCCAGCCAGAAAGAATGCATCACTTCCTCCGCGCTTGTGCGTACTCCCTTAATGATTCATTGGAGAGTGTATTTTGCGGATGTAGAGCACGCAAAATAGCCCGAGCATATGCAAACAGAATTACTAAACGCAGAAAGGGCTGTTCATTTTGATGGTTAGCCACATTTTTCTTATAATAAATAATTACTGAATATGTTTGCTGGAAATGAAAATCCAGAAACCTTTTCACCCGGAGCGCTGTAAAGGCAAAGTCTGCACAAAAGCAAAAAAGACCTAAACAAAAGGGGTCACGTTTCGCATGTGTCTGACGCGTATGACTCCAGTGACCACGCGTCTCGCAGGTTAAATTCCCGTTCCAAAAACAGACTGCCAGGGAAGCAGCTCGACCGTAATGTGCGTCGAGCGTACACTATTCTATACCGCCAAAACAATATGCACTGGGCGTAAATCTGGAGCGTACAGGCTGCACCGGGCTTCCCGTTATCAGGCGTTGCGTGGGCGTGCGTCTGACAGCGTTTGTTTTGTTATTTCTTATTTATTTGGTTTACCCTGAGTCAGTTTGAAGAAACACAAACTGGGGACGACAGAGTAGTTTACCTAAGGGGGTTCTCTGGTTGCCACTTTTATGGCACCATCCAAGCATGCACAGGGACAAACGTGCTGCTCGCGACTTGCCTTGGGAGTTTGTTTTTGTCTTCCCTATGACACATCCATCTTTCAACAATGGCGTCTGTGTTTGGTCGCGTCTTGGTATTACTTTTAGCGGGAAAGTTAGGTACACTCGATGGGGCTCGGTGAAAATTGAGCTGCGCGATTCATTCTTTAGAAAAGCCCATTTATCAGTTTTATAGTCGCTGCCAAAGCAGAAGTATCGGCACCGAAGTCCGTCGCTCTGATTTCACGTGAAGCTCTGGTGTGGGAGTATGGTATGCGCGCTTCAGTGCGTGCACATATCGCACGTCAGCAACAGCTTTAGGGCCTGTTCTGGTTCAACAAATAGTGAAGTAAAAAAAAATTCGCATTTATAATAAAGGAATGATGAAAGCGTAGTCCCCAGGAAGGTATTCTCGTGCAATGAGACAGAAAGTTTTTTTTTTCGATGTCTTTTTTCTCAGTTTTTTAAAGCGTCGGATGCTGGCTAGTCATTCGTGGCTATTCGTCGGCCACGAAGCATAGACTCCTCCAATGCGTTTCTGGTGTTCGACTATTTTATTACCACATGGTATCAACCAACGAAAAACGCGCGTGGCTTCAAAACAGGGAATCCTGACAGAAGCTAGAAACTGTTGCTTGCGGTACTAGGGATAAGTGGGCAGGTGTAGCTTTAAGTTCTGTACGAACCTCCGGATTCAGTTAGAATCACCACTTGAAAACAGAGAATTCAAAAGAGAAATGGGCCGTTAACAGCGAAACCAAAAAAGGGCTAGCTTCAAAAAAGTTGATGATTGGACTGTCCATCGTCCAACTTCAGGGTGCTTAATGAAGAACAGGACACTGTCCACCGACAAAATTGTCTAATGCCCGCACGTCGTTGGAATTCGGGGGTGTTTCTTACGACGGAGAATGAGAGAGAGATAACTTTATTTGCGCAGCACTAAGAGCCTACGGACGCCTCTGCCGAATTATCAGCAAGGAAATTTTCAGCTGTGGCTGCTTCTGCGGCCATCTGGAAGAGGTGTAGTTGTACTAAGAGTTCGGAGTTCCGCAGCAGGGAATCCATGTGTTCTGTGTTTCATTTCTATGGGGGGCAGGGTGCTCTTGTTGGGTGGTTCTTCTAGCATTCCCAATTAATGTTCGCGAGGTCTGCGCGGTGGCCGCTGTGTTTGCATTTTTCTGAGAATATTTCTGGCTGGAGGTGACTATAGGCCACCCTGTTCGACAAAATCATTTTGTTACCAATTCCTATTGATTACCTTTTTATACTTCAGCATAAATGTTCAAACCAGCCACATTTGCTTCTGAATGGGCGAGGAGAACTGGGCTTAGCACCTATGCAGTGGCACAACGTGACGTCAGTGGCCGAGCGCCGTTGTATGGTCCTCGTAGCGGAAGTGTACAATAGCAACGGGAGGACGCCATGTGGCTCGCGCAACGTTGTGATGGTTAGTCCTCGTGTCGGCGCGTGGGGTGAGGGGGCACAAAACGCATCTTCGGGTGCCTCAAAAGAAGCATTTAAAGCAATAAATGTGCTTCAGAAAGATACAAAGAAGCATATTGAGCAAATTGAGATGACTCGGCAGCACTTCAAAATCGAGCCGTGTTTACGCATCTGCAACTAGTGAATTCACAGGTGACATTGAAGAAAAAACATTTCATTTTCGTCGTCTATGCTTTCACGTGTGCTTGCTTCAAAGACTACTGTAGATTCCTATTGCGTCATGACAACAGCAGCTGACTTTACGCCTCTTTCGGAAGCCTGCAATGGCACTAAATAGAGAGCCACAATGAACCGCGGGCGACAGCAGACAGGCGTACTTCCATAACTCTGAGAGCCAGCAAAAGGACGTACAAATGGTCGGCAAAAAAGTGTTACGCAGGTAGTTGATAAATAAAAACACGCAAGAAGGCCTACTGAAAAACAAAACAACCAATGCAGAAACTCCAAAGCGAGAACTGCGAGGTGATGTGTAGCATTCTTCTCAGCGGCTCATCCCTGAACACACCCTCCATACCTGGAGGGAGGCGTTCACGTACGGCCGCGCTCCGTATCCGGGAGCTGCTCTTTCCTACAGGAGAAATCACACAACCGTACCGCTGCATTCACACACGTCCGCACTCCATCGTCCCACATCGTCCCATCGTCTCCATCGCACCGTCCCACAAAAATGATCGGGCCCTCTCGATGCGTGAACGGGAGTGCTGCGGCGCGTTGCGACGTGTATGAAATTATTAATGTTGCCATCTAAATGGACCGTCTGTAGCAAGCAGAAAATCGTGTCACACGTTGCAGGCAGACGGACAGACTGACAGATTTCGGCTGAAGAATCCTAAGAATGATTATGCGCATTAATCATGGCTCAGTTATATCTATGATGGGCGTAGTGTCAGGTGCACACGTTACAGACAGACAGGCAGAGAAATATTTTTTCATTTAACAGCCTTGCAATTACAAAAAACACCTGGAATGTTTGGCGTGTAACGCATTGCAGTCACAAAAACAGATTTATAAGAATGCTTACGCGTTAAAAACCATGTCGACAGTGAGCACAACAAGAAAATGGACAAGAATAGGGTCGAGAGAAACCAAGAGACTGGTCCCAGGGTTCGGCAAGGATTTCTCTTCGACCAGAAAATAAGAGTGGTGTTGGGTGCTGGAGGGGCGAGGGTGAGATCCCAGCTGACACGCTCCGACAAAATGAAGGTTCAGTTACTGCTGCTTTTCCACGCAGGCTGTATGGCCATCATCCTGTTACGTTTCCGTGTCCTATTTTTTTTTCGTTTTCTCCATCATTCCGCTGGGCAATACGCGGAACCTAAGTATAGGAGCCTCTGTGCCCTATGGAATCTCGATTCAATCTTGCGAGTCCCGAGGTTCGAAGGAAAAAAAAACACGCAACTTAAAGGACAGAAATATTCACGATTGAACAGAGCAGGGCTGAGATAATTGTGAGGAATGGAAAGAAAGCGACGGCGAAACAGCGCTGCACCGGTATCGGGTCCCCAGCATGTCGGCACCGGTATAATCACCGCAATGATTGAAATGTGTCTTTATGTCTCAGTTTCTAGATTTTGTCACTGGCGTTCCTTCATCACTAGCGTTGATTACTCGTGCTTCTCTTTGCTTTTCTTGCTTTCGTAAACACCAAGGATGCCCATAGAAATGCTCAAAGTGTGCGTTATGTCGAGATTATTTTGTGTCGTGTTTTGTACGACGGACTTTTTTGTTTTTCCTGTATTGAGCAAAACTAAAAAACAACACGACACGTACGAATCGTTGATAGATCCAAAACAGTTGAATTTTCTAAGACGTTCCCGTAAACCTTCTATCTTACTTCATTTTTTATTTCAACTCTTTTCAGGCTATTTCTGCAGGTGGTCTTTCGGTACCCAAACTCTGACTTTAAAGTTAGTTGAAAGTCACTTTTAAAGGTAAACTATGAGGTGTGAATTCAAACAGTGAAAATAAATTAGCACTTTACTTTGTTGGTTAGTTTCACTCGGAATAAGTTCGAGGCCTGTAGTACGAGGGCTACTGCTATTTCACGTGAGCGTCCTTTCTCGCTTTTCTGCTGTCATTATTTTGCTACTTATTATTTCAAATTATATTTATTTATTTCTCCTACTGCATGTCGGGCGATTTCTATAATTATTAAGACCAATTTAAGGTCTTAACTATTTCCTGAAGTTACCGTAAGACTATATGCTTAGGCAATGGCCCTCTGTTGCTACTGAAGTTTGAAGATTTGTTGCCTTTATCTGGATTTAGGCTCTGCCTTTTGTAGTTTCACAAACGTCTCAAAACCACAAAAGTTACTGTATCATTAGCAGTTTGGTTTTCGCTTCATCGGATATGCACACTTCTCCCGCCCGTAGTGTGAAATGAGCCCACTGACCACGTAAAGAGGTCCAGAACATCTTTTAATGCGAATATAGCTGTATGCAAGAAACATTACGTGGAAGATTTGTACGGAAGTCTACTCGAGATAAAAACACTTGCGAGTTGTGGCTAGCAAGGGAAGGAATAAATGTATTTACTGAAACGTTTAGCGGTAAATTTCTGAGCTTGGCCACCTGAAAACGACCATCTGTGCCGCTTGGGCACAGATATATGGCGCGGCTTGTGCCACTGTGTTCGCACCTTGCAGTAAGAAGAAAATACACCGGCGTGTGTCGCCTGCCCCGGTTCCAAGCGATACTCGGTGGTAGTGTCTAAATATATATTATTAATCGACCTCACATTACGTGGCGGCGCTCTCCTTGTCATCGAGAAATTCGCATCACCGGAGAATGAAACCCGGTTGGCGAACGAAAGCAAGATACGGCGTGATCATAGGCCAACGCTGCAACCGCCTGCGACTACGCGTGTCGACAGAAGTGCCCTCTAATGCGTGGTTGAGTGAAAAAACCAAATGATGGTTTGGAAGAAACATTTCATGCGTACGCCGATTTAGATACGATGGTACAGCGTAGAAGCTAGTGCATCCGAGCCGTCTAACGAGACGTGCCGTGCTTGCTCTGCGCAGTCGCCACTATCGCTGGCGAATTGCAAGCGCCCTTTGAACAAATCACTTGTATTTGGCTTCCGGACAGCAATATTTCAGGCAAGGATATTTCTGTTGACATTGAACAGGTCACAGACCTTGAAGGGGCGATCGGCTTTCACTAGCATACGCGCGCGATTCGGTCCATCACGACGTAGTTGCACTCGTGCGTAGGCTCCGAAAGGTTTACCGTTTTATGTAGTGGTGCGACGATTTCAACCTTGTCTGGTGATACGTAGATTCTAGGGTGCTGCACGAAACAGTATTTGCTTTCTAAAGATTAGTGCGAAGCCCTCCCTAGCGTGTAGGCCCATATAGGCATTCCCATGGCTCTACTCAAGGCTTTCAAGCCTATCCTTCCGGCAGCGCTTGTATGTGTGTTTAACATATGTATTAGTACTCGCACGTTTCCTGACTGCTGGAAAATTGCTAAAGTTGTACCTGTGCACAAATCCGGGTCAAAAACAGATGTAAAAAAATATAGATCAATTTCCCTCCTGTGCGTGCTCCTAAAATTGTTGAAACTATCATTGTTTCTTTGATTACACCTAGAATAAGAAATGAAAATATTCCAAATCAACATGGTTTTATACGCGGCCGCTCGACCACTACCAACTCAGTTGCTTTTGTGGAACACGGATCGAAGGTAGTCGAACCTTGAGGCCTACTTGAGTTGGTATAGTGTGACCTTAGCAAGGCGTTCATTGTGGTTTCCCACCCATTTTTGTGTAAAAAAATTTCCTACCTTTACATTCATGATCCGTTGCTCATTCTGCTGCGTGACTAGCTCATCAGTCGTCACTTCTACGTTCACTGTAACGGGCAGCACTCCGGCACGTACTGGGCCACCAGCGGTGTGCTCAAGGCTCTGCCTTGGACCTCGTTTGTTTTCACTCCTTGTCAATGATGTTTCGACAGCAAATCACTACTCGTCGTTCTTGCTATACGCAGACGATATTAAAATATTCAAAGTGATTGGAAACTTCTCAGAGTGTGCAAAACTGCTATGTGACATCGCCGCGTTTTCGGACTGGTGCAACCGAAATAAGGTGATACTCAACAGTGCAAAAACCAAAGTGGTGTCGTATGCCCGTAAAACAGATTACATCAATTTCACCTATCGTATATGTGAAGAAGATTTGAATCGGATTGTGTATAATCAGAGACTTCGAAGTTTTGTTTGACTCTAAGCTCACAATTACGGCCCATACTAATGAGATTACCCGTGGTCCTTTGCGAACACTAGGTACACTTGTCTTGTCTCCAGAGAATTCAACTATCCATACACATTTCTTCAGCTCTATACTTCTATTGGAAGCCCTCTATTGGAATACGCATCCGTGGTCTGGAATACAACGTCTCGGTCCAACGCGGCGGCCATTGAGCGAGCGCAAACTAAATTCCTCTCAATACTAAAACATAGGTACGCTACTGCGAAGGGTAAAGATGATCCTGGTGTTGATTCCGCCAGCTTGCTTGTAATGGCATTACACAGCCGGAGAGCCAATGCAGACCTACTATTCTTGTACAAACTGGTCCACATCCTCATTGATTGTGCAGAATGTTTGGGTGCCATGAATTTGAGAACCCCGACTGGCAACACTAGGGCGCCTAGACCATTTCATGTCACCGCCCGTGCCAAGAATCCCGTGGGACCCATTCACCATTTATACAATATGCTCACAGAAAGGTTGGGCGTAGTCCACCGTCCCTTTCCAGCTTTTTTTAAGTAACTGCGTAGCTTGACAAACCAGGAGTAGTTTGCTTGCCGTAGTATGTAACTTCCATTCACGCACTTTATGGTGCCAGGCTTAGGTTTATCTAGGTATGCTAATTAAGTCGATGATTCGCTTGTGTATGTGTTTTATGCCTCCATTGTGGCTAATATCTTTTTACGGTTCATATGTTTAAGCGTACAGTGTTTTTAATCATGCCTTGTCTTTCAATTGTAGTCTCCAGAGTAGTCTGCAGTGCTATGCAGTTTGCAATGCCTTGTTTGCATATGTGTGTGGGTCATGTGTGTGTGTGTACCTCAAAGTGTCTCATTCTCGTTCAGACTGACCAATGCTATTTTCTTTATTTTCGGAGCTAAGCACTTTTCTTTTCACGCCAGCACATAGTTCCTGGACTATGTTCCTGGACCGATCAACCGATAAACAGTTGATCGGTTGATTCATTCATCATTATTGTTATTTCTGCGATTTGTTGAACTGATCATTTATGTCTATACTCCTGCCATTGTTTTCTCGATATTTTTCTGTCAAACTTGTTGCTCTGTTTGTTGTGTGGTCTCGACAAGATGGGACATCGCAAAGGCACCGCTCGTTTTTTTCGGTAATAGCTTATTCGCCAATAAACTCTCGCTTTATATGAATACTCTGTCTCTATCATGTGCGTTGTGCATTTTCTTCTATATTTCCTTTTTCTCAAGTGCATTTAACGTTCTGCAGGCCGAGTGCCACAGCTTGTAACATTGGAATTTTCTTTTTTACTTTTTTCTGATACTTCTGTAAGTATTGTTACTTTGTTGTTTCTGTCATATATACGATTTTGTGTTGTGCCATGCTGACACGTTTTTTTAATAAATATTTTGTATACGCCTCGAGCTTCGCGATCGCTGCGCCGCCTGCCGCTGCTTCTCCGTGGCGTTGACGGGATTTGCGCTGCGTGGCTGATAGGGGCTCGCGCAGTGCTTTGGTTCTGTTCTGCTTCTTTTCGCCTTCCCGCGCCCTCAAAAAACTTGTTATGGTGACGTCTATAAGCAAAGAGTACGTTTAGGTCACTTAAAAAGCAGGTGCTTCTCCGTAGAGTACGCGATCGCCTGCAAGAGCTACCTGGGGACGCGGTTCTGCGCACTTCGTCGCCGCTCTTCCAGGCGTCGGCGGCGGTAGCAGCATATCACTGTCACCTCCAAATACGTCAAGCACAAATGAATTCTACTGTCGCCTCGTTCCGACCTGATGCTGTCGCAGTGAGAGTTGGCTTCATTTTGCAGCGTGGACAACGAATGCGGCTTCGTTTCGAATATATACGTGGCAGAAAAATATGTTTCGGGGAGATGATTACCCAATCCCGGACAATAACTTATGCCTTTTATAAGATTATAAACCATGCGAAAATGTTAAGTATATTCCAAGCCTGTGCGTCGTTAAATATTTGCTCACACATGGCTTGAACCAAGGCAAGTTAATGAAACCACGGAAAAATAAATGCTGTGCAAGTGCGGAAGAAACATAATAGCTCTAACGGAAATAAAAAAAAACAGTGCAGCTCTGACATGGTAAAAACGTTCGTCGAAACTTAAGCCAGGTAGGGTTCACCAGATCAGCTTTACGCGAAATGCACTACTATTTCGCGAAACATAAAGGGGGGGGGGGGGCGCTGTGTGCAAATGCGGACGGAATCAAGCAATGAACGTTTTAGTAATCACACACACAAATCTCGCGTTCACTGTCCTTTTGTTTTTCGACTTCAACAAACAGCTGATCGTATGGCGGATGCATTTTTGTAAGTATACAGGGTGGGTTGTTCAACAAGCGATGAAAGGGGTCGTTGGAAGAGTGTGGCATGTGATAAGGCCCTCTGATTTCCGTTTCCGCTGTATTCTACAGGCTCCCTGTGCCATACGACGATATTTCGAAGAAGCATATTTAGTCGCGGACGCGCATTATATTTTAAACCCGTCTCCGCGCTGCTCGCAGAGTATATACGTAGCGGATGAATGTTCGCGGGCGCTCACCTCAAGACAAGACCACTCTGTCGTGTGCTGATCCTCGCGAGTATAATTATGTATGGCCCATCGTACTTTTGTTGAATATTCCCGGAATTAACACAGACTGGCTTGTAAATTGTGGTCATTTACAAGCCAGTCTGTGTTAATTCCGGGAATATTCAACAAAAGTACGATGGGCCATACATAATTATACTCGCGAGGATCAGCACACGACAGAGTGGTCTTGTCTTGAGGTGAGCGCCCGCGAACATTCATCCGCTACGTATATACTCTGCGAGCAGCGCGGAGACGGGTTTAAAATATAATGCGCGTCCGCGACTAAATATGCTTCTTCGAAATATCGTCGTATGGCACAGGGAGCCTGTAGAATACAGCGGAAACGGAAATCAGAGGGCCTTATCACATGCCACACTCTTCCAACGACCCCTTTCATCGCTTGTTCAGAGGTATAATATTGGAAAACGTAACTGGCGTGCTGTCAGGTATGAGCAGTATGAGTGCTCCGCTGATTATGCAAGCGCACAAAACTGATTTACATCGTAGTGTATAGCCGTAGCATGAACATCTGAGGAACCGCGGTGCTTACGGAGACACTGCTAGTAAATTCAGAGCAGTGTAACAACAATCGGCTCCATCCTACCCGGTTCCGCGACGCTAAGGTGGCTAGAACTAGCCACCCTAGCGACGCTGGCCTAGCTGTGACACACACATGGCGCTTATACAGATATAATATATACTACACTAAGATCACGTCAGAAACATTTACACTCTCGTAAACACACCCCATTTGCGAACAGAGTGACTGCTCCACATAAACATGGAATTTCAAACGCCCGCAAACGGTAAATCTCGGTCGTGAACGTGCCGCAAAAGCAGCGGCGACAGTGGGGAGCGGGACGCGGACTCCCGCCGCTGCTTTCGAAACGGGCCGCTAGGGGGATTTCAGTGGCGCCCCTACAGGCCGCGCTCGAGGGGTATATAGTGTAGCAGCACGAAGACCTTAGGGTTGTTCGTCGGCACCGGAAATACAGGCTGATTGATTGATTGATTGATTGATTGATTGATTGATTGATTGATTGATTGATCGATCGATCGATCGATCGATCGATCGATCGATCGATTGATTGTTTGATTGATTGATCGATTTATTTATTTATTTATTTATTTATTTATTTATTTATTTATTTATTTATTGATTGGTCAATATAAATCAATCAATCAATCAGAGAATACATTAGCCCCACCAGTACTAAATCAATGAACTTATATTGTCTTGGTATGTAAGAAAAATCTACATTGTCTACCAGAAAAGCCGACTACAAAAGGTGAAGGAATATTTCCCTTGTGAGCATACACACAAGTGCGTGCTCCCGTCCAGTTCGGCACCACATAATATAAACCCATTGTTTTGTCACATAAGAAACTTAGGTTATTTCTCGTCTTAACGAGTCCGAATATGGCGGTTTAGTCGTCGTCTCGTAAAACCCTCCGCCAACAAGCTCTCTGCTTATAGGAGATGGAAGGTCACTGGAAGTTGTCCCATTCGGGGCGGTTTTGCTCCGTGTTCTAGGCGGGGATAGGTCGCTGTGGGGAGGAGAACTGGCGTTGGTGGTGAGCGGAGCCGCCAGGGGATACGGGTTTTCCTCCAGGGGCTTCCTGCATTGTAACCAGCGTAGCATGTACTAGCTACATGTCATGCTTGAAGAAACTCAGGTGCGCAGAGCGGGGCTACATTTTAATAGCGCGATTTCAGATTTTATGGGTTCGCAACTCAAAACGCAAAATCACCTCATTAAGTTTAAAATCTTCAACCACAATTATTCTACGACCTGAAAAAGACGCGAACACTCAGAAGCCGGATTGCTCGGCCTTACAACCATTATTCACGAGATTTAATTCGTGCGTATGATGTTTTACTGAAAAACTACCGCTGATAAAATGACATATATTTAAATGAGCTGACTAGATGTGAATAGCTCATTCGTCCTAACTTCATCTCCCTTTACTCTTCATTCGTGTGGAGTCCAAGCAAACACTGAAATCCATCATTCTCGGTAAAGCTCCGCATAACACAAACCTGATTCTTCGTACAGAACTACACACCTTTGAAATAGGAAGAGGGCAGCCTATTAGAGCTGCTGTTGACGTGCAAGACAGCTGTAAAGACTATCACGTGACCCTTCCCACAGGAAAGGGCCTGTATTTCCATCAAATGTTCCCTGCAAGGCGTTCAGAGATCTCTCAGTTTTAACTAAGTACAGGATATAGTACGCGCAGAGGTACGTTCAAGAAATTCCAGAGACTGCAGCAGCGAGAATTTGCAAAGGGGTTACGGTGAAAGGTTGCCTGCTGCTCCAGGCGTGTACGTATGTACCTGTAGAAGACGTTGGTCCTGAAGAGGACCAGCGTGCCCGTCCAGCCGACAAAGAAGCACGCCACTGCACCGGACAAGACGGCGCAAGGAATCACCAGGGGCAGTGTATGCGCGAGGCTGGATGAAATGCTGCGGGATATGCGGGCCCTTCCCGCTGCACTGAGCTGACGATTCCTGGCCGCCATTGCTGACTTCTTCTTCGTCTTCTTATACTTGGCCTTCACAGAAGTAGTGCAGGAAGAAAAAGGGAGATGCTTATTAAACGCGAGATAACCGCTCAACCTTCAACAATGACGTACCTTGTGACTTTGCTTTAACTTCAAAATTTGTACTCGGGACTTTTATGTCTCCATTTAGAAAATTTTAGGTAGGTTATAGTCCCGATCATATTTCATTGCGCACTGCGAGTGATAGCAAAGTTTCAATTATATCTTCAAAAAAGTTCGCGCAGTTTACAGATAGACAGCATTCTCGCAAACTTCGTTTCTTCTATTTTTCTCGTCCTCAGTCGCTGATAGCTCAAGATTTTACAGGTTGGACCTTTGAAATAAAACGATAAGGAGCGACTGTAAGACACAAGGAAACAGCTCGTAGTTGCCATAGTTTCATTTAGGCTGCACTTAATGTATGTGAATCCGCACGCAATTCGGTACTCTATAAAAAATCTCATACGTATCATCAAGCTCGCAATACCGCCGTCCCGTTAGTTACGTATATCAATCGTTATTGAGTCAACAGATGGGTACAGCAGCTCCATATGCCACACAGTTAGTTTTGAATGAACAGTATGGCACTTTCGATGCTAAATTTACTCCAACAATACATGTCCCACTGGGCAATATGTCAATAATCCCCCCCCCCGAGGAATTTCAATCAATTTTGAATCAAAATTTGATATTGAATTTAGTTATTACCCACGAACTTCTCCGATCGTTAGAAGTCAACATACGTCTTCGGCTGCAAAAGTTTGAACATCGAAGTGGTTACGAGATTGGTACACCTCAAAAACTGTTTACGCACTCTCTACGGGTAATCACGCTGAAACTGTTTAAATACGCTGAACCTGCTCAAACACAAATAAAATCAACCCTGCTTAACTTAGCTGTTTACTTTAACTGGCTGCTTTTCTATCGAACCCGTACGCTACCTTCAGCTGTTCTCTGGCTAGGATAGCGAGGTGCAAAGTTCTATTTTTACAACAGTCCACATTTGAGAATTTCGCATGGAACTGGAAGCTCTGAACAATCATGAAACAATACACTTCATACGAGATGTATTACAGCTCGCCAATTCTTGATGATTACCTCTCGACCGTACAGATGTAACTGCTGCGCACCTCCCGTCGCGGTTCAACGGCACTAATAATACTACGTTTTACTGCCGCACGTCGTTGTTTTTGTCTTCTTAAAGGAGGCGAAATTCTTCACACAAAAACAAGACAAATAATCAAGGGTAAAAAGTATTGGAAGCGGCTTTTCTGAGCACGTAACTAAAATAAGAATTGTCGAAAGAAATTGCTTATCCTTCTTATGTACATTAGAGTAGCACAAAGTCATTCAAACGACAAGATAACTTAATCATAAAGGAAGGGCAAGCAAGACCAATGTTTAGGAATGACATCAAGGAAAACATGTTCAAAAGTTGAATCCAGAAAAAGACTTCTTAATGGAATCGAACACTCGTGCTAAGAAGCAGCAGAGACACCGAGAAAACATGCATATGAGGAAGATGTAGAGAAATGAAATTACCTTTCTCTTTCGGACGCATCCAGACGAGATTGGCTTTGATAGGTTTTCGCCAAATACTATGAAAACAAGACTCACTTTATATCCACCTTACTTACTTTATATCCACCTTAACACAAACTTTAAACAGAAAAATCTCATTTCTGAGGGAGGATTATGGCCTTGGCTTAGCATTTGGTAAATCTAGCAATCGTATAGTAGTAGTGCGTCGTAAACACAGTATAACAATAGAAGTCGCATCACTTGCGGAAAATGGCTTTTTCGAAACACAGTTGTTATTTAGGGCTCCATAACTGAAGTAATCTGAATAAAGGAAAGAAATAATTCAAGTAGGTACATTCATCTCTTTATATTGGTAGTTTTGATGTATTTCGCAGTATGATGTTCTGGAGCTATATCACGTGTTCAAAGGATAAGGCAGAACAGGTAAAAGTTACAAAGGATGGATGAAAAATTAGTTACGGGTAAGTTTTCACAATCAATCAAGTGATAGAGAAAAGCGCGGAGTGTACTCAGCCCTTATGTATAGTCTTCATAGATTATGAGAAAGCATTTGAGACAGTCTAAAGCTCAGCAGTCATGCAGGCATTGCGGAACCAGGGTGTAGACGAGCATTACGTAAGAATACTACAGGATATCTACAGTGGGTCAACAGCTGCCATAGTCCTCCATAATGACAGCAGTAAAGTACCTATAAGGAAGGACTTCAGACAAGAAACACAATCTCTTAAATATTATTCACAGAATGTGTACAAGAGGTATTGAGAACATTGGATTCGGAACAGGTGGGCATTTGGGTTAATAGAGAATACCTCAGTAACCTCAGATTTGCTAACGACGTTGCCTTGCTAAGCAACTCAGGGGACGAATTGCAAAGCATAATTACCGCACTAGACAAACAGAGTAGAATCGTGGGCCTGAAAATTAGTATGCTGAAAACTAAAGTAATGATCAATAGCCTCAGTAGAGCACAGCGGTTGCAGATAGGTGACGAGGCAGCTGGAAGTGGTATGCGATTACATCTACTTAGCCCAAGTTGTGACCCCGGGTCCCAACCATGAAGCAGAGATAATTAGAAGCATAAGAATGGGGTGGCGTCATTCGGCAGGCATTCTCAGATAATGAATGGCAGCCTACCATTGTACCATAAGAGGAAAGTGTATAACAGCTGCATGTTACCGATACTCACAGAAACTTGCAGGCTCACTAAAAAGGTTCAGCTTAAATTGAGGACAACTCAACGAGAAATGGAACGAAATATGATAGGTGGAATGTTGAGGGACAAGGAGAGAGCGGAGCGCGTCAGGGAACAAACGCCTGTTAGGAACATATTAGTAGACATTAAGAAGAAGAAATGGGCTTGGGCAAAGCATATATACGAAGGCAAGATAACCGTCTGTCATTAAGGGCAGCAGAGCGGATTACCTAGAGAAGGCAAGCGTGACAGGGGGCGGCTGAAAGTTAGGTGGGAAGATGAGATCAAGAAGTCTGCGGGGATTAATTGGTCGCATTTAGCACAGGACCGGGATAATTAAGATCTATAGGACAGGCCTTTGCCATACAGTGGCCGTAGACATGACGATGGTGATGATGGTGATGATTATGATGATGATGAGGAGGATAATGATGGAGTTTTGATGGCAAGAGAGTTCATCCCAATTCATCGAAGTAAAAAAAACTGCTTGTGCATGGACATAAACTAGCAAGTCGAAATAAGGAGAAGTGAGCAACTTTTTTTTTTCAAATTGTCCTTCGACGGAATATTGTGACGAACCATAACAAGAAAATATTAAAGCAGCTCCACTCACCACGAAAGCGGTCGGAAGTGCAGAGCAGTGATCATACTTACAGAGGGGATGTAATGGCGTTATCCGCTCATTGTTACCGCCCCTCAGGCTCGTCCCTCCCTGTCTCACTCCTGTCTTGCTGAAAAGAACAGAGCTTTTGTCCAATGCAATTCAAATTTACCACCTTCTCATTGCTGCCTGCAACATTCCGAGCAGGAAATCTGTTCTTTTTGTGCTTGCGTTCATCTCCATCTCGCACGTGCCGGACACTTACTGCGCAGTTTGGAACGCGTCGTTGTTGGCGGCCACTTTTTTTCGCTTACTATCGTAAAACCAACCCAAATGGGTGTCCCTAACTAAATGGACGCGGGGTCTGCTGGTTATTTACCTGGATTTTTCCTCAAATGTACCTGCAGTTTTCTTCGCTCTAAACAACGAGGAGATGTATGACAAGCGCCAACGGTTCAGTAGTTTCGAACGGTTATCACTGTATAAACCGCTTGTTTTTCGAAGCCTCTGTTGGGGTCCGTTACACCGCTACTCCGTGGGGCTCTGCTTGTGTCCGTTACGTCTTTACGCCGCCTGATTGCGGCGGTGGCTAGACAGCGTGAGAGAGAATGAGCTAAGACGAAAAGGCGGGACCCTAAAGTTCTCTGCACTTAAAAGTAAAATTTAGAGGCTAGTTCACTTGTATGTGTGATACTTCGTGCGCAGCTTACCTGTCTGTTTATGCGTGATAACTTTTGCTTAGCTGGGCTAGCCGGCATACCTAGCAAGCGGCTGCAATTTGTTAGTAGGCTGGTTCTATTGTGAAGAATCGCTGCTTGGGAGCGCCGGATATTTATAATTTCCAGCTTACTGTTTCTTTGCCTGTGTACGCTCCAATACTGCAAACCTTACGTATCACCTCGTCATTTCGACATAGTGTTCACCTCCAAGCATTTCACAATATCTGATGTTGCATCTTTAAGTACGTGCACAGTAAGTAATACTGCTTTGATTAGCCAAATATGAGAAAGTGCGTGCTGAACTTTTTGGTGCAGGGTGCTACTATTTGAGTCATTTTCTATAAGGAACACGCAAGGTTATCATCGACAAGGCAAGAAAGCTTGACACTGGCAGCCACAATTTGGTCGCTTTCATTTCAAATGCCTGACGCGGAATCATCTAACAAAAGCGCTGCATTTTTCTGGTATGATAAATTATTGGGTCCCTCAAAATTTGTAAATGTTTCTAGGACTGCTGGAAAACAACAATGCTTGACTTATAAGTAGATATATTAGCTTAGCTAAGCAAGGTTTCTAAGAAACTAAGGCAAAGGGGATCGTGGGAGTCTGTGTTTTTTTCGTGCTTTTAAGGCGATCTGTCGTAATCCTCTGTTGGTTGTAATCCTCTTCAGAGCCTATGCGTAACCCAGTGCGTTTATTTCTTGCCTAAGTCATCATGCAGCATGTTTTGCAAATGCTCTTAAGCATTTTGCCGTTCCTTGCCTGCCTTCTTTCACTCCTTTTGTTCGGTTTTTTTGGGTTGGCTCTTTAAAAATTAATAAACAATGCATAATAAACAACTTTAAAGGCCCCGTCTTTGTTCGTTATCACGTTTTCAGGCACCTTATATATATTACGTCGCTACAGTCACTGCAGCATTGTCGGCAATAAAAGTGCGGAAGCTGCCGAACGCTTGGCACACCAGAAGTCGCAGACCATATCCATTCCATTATCCAGGACGGACGCCGCTAGGAGTCTCCGCAAACTTGCCCGGGAGACCAGGATAGCCAAATGGACTACCCAAAAGTTCACGAGCTCTCGTATTCATGCCCTGGACCCGCATCTTCAGCGTCCTCTTCCATTAGGCCTCACACGGACTGACGCAACCGTTCTTTACCGTCTCTGGCATTGGAGTCGCCTTCACAAATGCTTACTCTCATTTGACTTGGAATGGCAGACAGTGAGGCGTGTGAAGTCTGTGACACACCGGAGACCATACGCGATCTTCTATGCGAATTTCCACGTTTTTCATCGGCAAAAGGCAACTCTCCTCGACTTTACTGAAGCTCGATTCTCGGCGGCCGTTCTCTGAGGAGAAAATCCTGGGCCACTGGCCTTCACCGCCATCTACGCACCAACCAACAAAAGCGCTTCTGTGCTTCCTAAAAACAACGAACTTGCGCAAAAGACTGTAGCAGCAAAAGACTACTCTCTATGAAGGCAATGAACTCTATCGTCTATAGTGTCGTATCTTTACGCTCTGTCCTTGCCTTCCCCTTCTTTTACTGTTTTCATCTTTTTTTTTACATTGTTCTCCTTCCCCACGTGTAGGAAAGCAAACTAGGGCACAGCCTGGTTGACATTCCTGCCTTTCTTTTACCGTTATTCCTTCCTTTCTTCCTTCCTACATTTCCACATGAAGTTTTGAAAACATCTTTCCTGGGTCGCTTTCGCGCTCACTTTTAGTTGCACTTCTCAAAATTAGTAAGCATGCTCTCTCTGCGCATCGATTCAAACTTTAGCCTTAGAATAATGTGTATACGCAGGTAGCCTAGTGAAGAAATGGAGGCAAATACGAAGCGTCGTCTGCGAACAACTACGCATTGCCGGAGGGATCTGAATGGGAACGGGTTATTGCTGAATTCACGCCTGAGACACTTTGCTCTCCCCCCCACCCCTGCAGTTTTCGAAGGGATCCTCTTTCACGTACGAGCCTTTTATCTTTTCTCACCTATCCCCTCACTCTCTCCCCTTTCCTCTCGCTCCTCCTGCGACAGATTCAATGCAGGTTTATTCCATTGTGCATATTTTCCAGTGTTCGCGGTGCTCGTGTGTCATCTATGGGGATGGCCAGTGCATTTTTTGTGTTGTTTGTTTCTTCTCATTCACTAAACTGAACTCGAACAACATGAGCTCGAGGTCGAGCTGTTTTGATTGCGCTTGCTTTTATCTCGCTGTTTTCAATAACGCGTAGTTTCAACGCGCAGAATTCTTTGCCGAGTACTTCCAGAGCCAGGACCGTGTAACACCCTGCATTTCCAGAAAAATGCAGACTTTCCAAAAGTTCCCCAGATAATCGTCATAACAGCGTAAATGGACATCATCGGTCGAACAGAGTTTGAAAAACCAAAAAATAGAAAAATAGAAAATAATGGCCAGAAGTGGTGAGCCGTCTAACGCCCTGCATTTACACAAAAATGCAGATTTGGCCAAAGTTCACCTGTATCGATATAATAGCGTAAATGGAGATAATTGGTCGAACAGAATTTCGAGAAAACCAATACATGTAGCTGTAAAAAACTCACACTCTAGACAAACGCTACGCATTAGCGGACAATTCTTTGAATTTCCGCACATTTTTTTCTCATTTGCTATCGTGGAGACCAATCACACACCTACCGAACTAAAGAAGCACTGTTACTGTCACGTATGTAGTTGTTCTCTTTTAAAGACGATAGTCTTTCTTGGGCTACTTAAACCCAGAAATTCTGGTCTGTCTGTATGTCTGTCTGTCTCTCTGTCTGCCTGTCTGTGACTCGATTCTTTTTTTTTGTATTTATTGCCTGTCTTTTACAATTCACAACAGATTACATCTCAACATTGCAAATATGTACACATACAAGAGGTGGAGTTGCCAGCCACTACAGGGCTGACTTCGTCCATTTAAAATGCCCTCATATTGATTAGTTGCTCTATTTGCGGCAGCCAATCAGGTAGTTCCTGGTGAAACTTAATAACTTCAACAAATCGCCCAATGCTCTCTTTGAAATACTCCCTTGCACATCGCGCATCAACATCATTGTACAACCTTGCTGTACGAGAGCGCCATCTACTATGGAGACCCAGTGCCATGACTAAATCGTAAGGCACTCCATCCTCATTGCCTATTGCAAGGAAACGTATACCGTGAGGATCTAGTGGAAAATCTTTGTGTAATGTCCTCTGTAGCACATCCCAAAAATATACTCCCTCCCAACAATGCAAAAATACATGATCTATTGTCTCGGGGGATTTACAACTAAAACAATCTGTCCCCCATGGTACGAATAACCCCCTTTCTTCCATAAATGTTCGTACTAATAATGTTCCTGTATGTAACCTAAACATAAAGGATTTGACCCCTGGTTGAATCTGCATTCTTTTAACCCTCTTAAGCACATCGCTACCGGGCCTTCCAAAGTACATAGCCCTGTACATGGGAACAGGGAACACAACATCGACAATATCATGGTACAATTTCTTACGCGCAACCGTACTTAAATACTCTTTTGAAAATCTTGCGTTTAAAAACTTTACGCTGGCCACGACCTCCTTAAAATATCCAAAGATACCTCCCGTCATGTATTCAGTCGTAATCACAAAATCGGGGAGAACCCTGCCTAGCCTTAATTGACACACTGTACGAAGAAAAGGGTCCCTTACTTCTCTCAAAAAAAGAAATCTATTTACTAGTTGTCGCACAAATAAATGCGCTAGCCCCACTCCTCCATCTTTCACACGCCTAAAAAGGTTGTTACGACTGCACCTCTCCCAATTCGAGGCCCAAACAAAAACAGCGAACACTCTATGCAACTTTTGCACGTTTGTGCGTGAGCAGTGCAACACCTGCATCACATACCACAGTTTGCATACTAAGAACAAATTACACACGGTCGCCCTAGCAAACATGGACAAATAAGCCCCTTTCCATTTGTCCGCTTTCGCGCGAGTTTCTTTTGTCTGTTCTCGCCAATATGGTTCGCTATCCCTATAAAACTGTAGGGGGGCTCCCAGATACCTAACTGGGGTTGTCGACCAGGCCACGTTGGCAAAAACGCTGGGGGTGGATTGCCATTCGCCATGCCAGAAACCAAGACATTTTCCCCAATGTACTAGGCTTCCGGTTGTGGTACTGAACCGTTTTGTGACCTGGACTACTCTATAAATGCTCTCTTTGTTTTCACAGAACACAGCAATGTCATCCGCATAAGCCAGCAGTTTCACTTCGGTCTCCAGGAGGCGGAATCCACGAATCTCTACGTCATTTTGGATACGCCAACACAAAGTTTCAATGTAAATACAAAACAATAGTGGGCTAAGTGGGCATCCCTGGCGCACCGAGCGTTGCACGTCAATGGGCGCTCCCAATGTCTAATTCACCACTAACCGCGTAGTGCAATTTCGGTACGCCAGAGCCACCCCATCTTTGATAACAGAACCTACATCGATATAATCCAGTATACAAAGCAACACTTCATGTGACACACAATCAAAAGCCTTCTCGAGATCCAGCTGAAGAACCGCGACACCTACTTTTGCGGCATCGCTACACTCAAGCACGCACCTGGCCTTGTGAATGTTAGTACATATAGATCTCCCTCGTATACCGCAGGTTTGATGAGAGCCTGCTATTTTATGGATCACTCCCTGAAGTCTACTTGCTAATACTTTCATAAAAATTTCAGCCACCCGGCCAAAGTAAAGTTCATATTGCGCAATAGTCTTATATACTCACAGCCACATGTGAGCGTCTAAGCCCGGTTTTATGTTCATACTTGTCAACTTTGTTGAACAAGAACAAGACATTACGCAAATATAAGACCGGAAATTCGTACACAAGGGATATTTACAGTGTTCCTTTATTAAAAAGTTCATGGATGCTGGTTTTTTCGATAGCAAATGATATTCTACATCTACTGCAGAAAACCGCCGCCTCCTGGCGGCATATGAAAAATCAAGGGGCAACAGCAACGAAAGGTTCCACTAGCTAGGTTCCACGTTCTGCTTGGAACGCACGTGGAGCACGGCCACGCGGCTATATAAACCTTCTAGTCGGCCACCTCCATTCACGCGCGTCTCCGCCGTACTGCAGCGCTGGCATCGAGTAACCCGGCCTGTAGCAGTGGAACGCGGTAAATTCAAATCCCCTTGAGCAAACCTTTAGTGTGTTTACCTTGGAATGAGCGCGACGGTACAGGAACAGCATGAGAGGTGAGCGGGAA
Source organism: Haemaphysalis longicornis (assembly GCA_013339765.2). Taxonomy (NCBI): domain Eukaryota; kingdom Metazoa; phylum Arthropoda; class Arachnida; order Ixodida; family Ixodidae; genus Haemaphysalis; species Haemaphysalis longicornis. Next base: position 150,842,902 of record CM023451.1, read on the forward strand.
AGCAAAGGGGGGCATTTCCTTGGCAAATGTCTACAAAGACTATCGTCTTTTGACGACATTTGCAACGAAAGGAGCAGATACGCGGCCAATTTTTCATTAGATAACCGTGAGGTTTGCTTTTCGCTGTATGATGTATATATGTATGTCCAATGTCAGCAGTACTAGTAGTTTGGAATGTTCCTTCCCTACTGAAACGTTCCGTATGTACGGAATTATGGGAATACGGAGTTCATACGGATTATGTCGCCCGCAAGCACACCGAAAGTAGATGTTAGTATAAAAAACAGGCAGTCACATTAGTAAGCGCAATAAAAACGTTTGGCACAGATTTCGTGTTTTTATCTCCAATAATACGCAAATTGGTGCTCCGTATGTTTTCCGTATACTCCGTATATACGGAATTCATACGGACAATGATTTGGCGGTTCTAGTCAACTTACAGACATAAAATTGGTGTCAAATTTTTGGATAAGTATGCAATATTTTGTTCACGTGAGTTTCTCAAAAATATTCCGCGTTTTGTGGCGGCTTTCAGTACTTCTAGTAAAGTACTCCGTATTCCCATATTTCCGTATATACGGAACTTTTCAGGAGGGTTTCTTTTTGTAATTCGTGGTCAAGCATTCTTTCACTTTGACCGACCGACCGATCGACGGACCGACTGATTGACAGACGGACAGACAGACAGACAGACAGACAGACAGACAGACAGACAGACAGACAGACAGACAGACAGACTGTCGTCTTTGAAAATATTCCTTAAGTAAGGCCTAAGGGCGTGGCCGGATTATGACCCCGCGGGAGGCGAAACTCGCCCATAACGCCGGGGAAACGACTGCGAGTAGCGAATAGGGATGTCGTCCACGTTGCCGCCACGGTAAACGTAGAACTATGGACGATTGTCTCGGCGCAATCACCCGCTCTTTCGGAAGTATGGTGCGGAAATTAAATTCGCGCTCTGCATATGCGGGTGCTCCCCAGTAATGATGACGGGGGTCACATTAGGCCTCCCGAATTCCTTGACCTAGATCGTTTTCCGCCCTAAGCTATTCCCTCCCTTCATTCTCGCTCTCTCTTCCGTGGTAATCTGCACCATCACCTCCTCCTAAGCGTCGCGATTTGGCGAAAAGATTGGCCTTATGTTTGAGGTCTCATTCAGCACAAACTCCCTTTGGTGGCCCACAAGAAAATGGCACATGGAAAATAAAATTGTAACGGACAATTCCAGGCTGTTCACCGCAAGCATGTATTCTTCCAGCCGTGCTGGGTACTACTGCAACTGTCAAGTACAAAGGAGCATGTGCTGAAGGCAACAATGCATTTATCTTTGTAAGAGGGGTAACTTATCATTAGAGACGGGAACTTTAGGCCCGAAAAATCAAGATTTTAAACGCCAATAAAATAAAAGGCAGGGTCCAGAGCATTTAGCTTGTCCATAATTTATTGACCTAGAAGAGGAATCACGGAGCTATATACAAGCCAAGCACTCAGGGTAAATTGCAAGGCTGCGGCACGCTGAATTCACGAGCTTGTATGAGACCCCGCGAAGTGGCCACCCTGCCCGTAAAGCGAAGTAGCGAAACGGACAAAGCGGGCTAAACGCCAGCTTAAAAACTCCAGCAGGCTTTTTACAGTAAAGCTGTATATCTCTACTTCTCAACGTTTTCATCTTCGTAGGCAAAATAACCAAGTCGCCAAGGTCTAAGACGCCCGGCGCATGCGTCAGGCTAATCAGGAATACAGCATAGAACTCAGAATTCGTTTAAGGAAACCACAAAACAAGCCTCAAAACCGCATTATGGTTGACAAGGTGCCTGTGAACAATGGGACCCCCCACCATGTGTTCGTGGTAAAAAATACGTTTGCAGATTATCGTTGAATGCTAGGCAGGACTAGTGTCACTCAATGGAGCAGTTCTTGCCCAAGACGCCGAGCGCATGCGTCAGGCAAGGCCGGACCTAGCATCTACCGCCAGAGGAGCTGAGCATAGTGGCAGTAGCTAAGGTATGAAAGTATCCCCACTGAGGCATGCAAGTCCGCAACGGTGGCCATTCTGGCGTTTATCAGTGCTGCGAGATTGCCGCATCTACGGCCCCGCAGTTAACTTCGACCGGGTCGTTTGTTAACAATGCAACCCAAGATGCACCAAAACGGCATCTTTGGACACACTTCTGCTAGTTAAATGCGGTCACACGCGTTATCCTTAATTCGCATTCGGAACGACGTCAGGCGCGCGCAGTCGCAAAGCAGGGAGGACAAGCTAAGCATACCACAGCCGACCGAGTAAAACGCATAAACATCAAAATGGCGGCGCTCATGAACCATCAGCCTAGTCAGGTCTTCGGCAGGTCGAAGGCCTCTTCCATTGACCTCCAACAACTCTTGTTCTGCGAACGTTCGCAGTGGAAACAATTCACGTAATGCGAACTGACCAATGACCATGGCGGCGGCACGGAATAATAGGAGTAATGAGTGCCGATACTCTGTGTCCTTATCGAGTGACACTAGCCAAGCGCAAGCGACAAGCCCGCCGAGACGACGAGAAGCCTTTCATACCATCCTCCAGCACTATTTGTACTGGTTTACAAATGCTTCAACGGACATCCACTTTCCCAGGGAGGGATGGCGACCAATTTTAGATGCGAAGCATCTTGCACGGGGGGATGTCCCGCTTCCGTGCACCGTCCGCAGCGCCTGTGACGATGATTGTGGCAGGATTCCCCCGGGGATTGGCCAACCAAAGAATCCATCATGAGATAGCTTCGCGCTCAAACACCGTCGTCATCTTCCCGTAGGGGAACCGCTGAAGAAGAAGTTTAGATGCGAAGCATCTCTTGCTCGGGGGGATGTCCCGCGTTCATGCCCCGTCCGCAGCGCCTCTGATGATGAATGTGGCAGGATGCCCCTAGGGATTGGCCAACCAAAGAATCCATCACGAGATAGCTTCGCGTTCAACCACTGTCGTCATCTTCCCGTAGGGGAACCGCTGAAGAAGAAAAAAGGAGAAGACAAAGATGCGAAGAGGAGGGCGTGTACGCTGCTCTCAGCCGGTGCACCAACGTCAACAACCTTTACCTCACCAACGCTGACGGAGACTAGCGATTCTACCAGAGACGAAAACATCGACAAGAACATGGTGGACGAGTTTCGGCGCCTCGAGAACCACGGCCTACTCACCGTAAAACAACAGTACTTGCGTGCCTTTGCCACCGTGTGGATCCGAACGTGGAATTCCTTCTGGCGGTACTAAACACCAGATCACTCAACATAACGGCAACACAATGGAACCACACGGGACCCTCATCAGGGTTCTCCATGGGAAGATGGTGTAATTTTTTTATTCGGTCTTGCTCCACGAACAAGGAACGTCGGCCAAGGTATGCTGAGCAAATACTCGCCACACTTACGTTATTCGTAAGAGATTACGGGAGCTTCAAGTTTGTCCAGAAAGAAAGCATGAAAACCATGCCGATTTTTCTCGTTCGGAACAAAATATGGCGAATGCAAAGCATTGCAACTTTTTAAAGAAAATGCAGTTGTAGGACGTTTGTTTAAGCGAGATAAATATTCCCATTTGCTTGTCTTGTCTAAACTTTTCGCATAAGCAGGCCGTGGGGAGCATTCTGGAAGAGTAGGAGCCAAAATAGATGGCATCCCGCAGGACGCCGTGTACAAAATGTTACCTGTTTTATTGGGGCTTTCGCAGCAACGTTTTCCGCAAAAAGGTAAAGTGCTTCCAGTTCCAGCCCAAAAGTTCCATCTAATTAATGGGGCTACACGGTAAGCCACCAAAAAGGAACAACTATACAAAAAAGCAGCTTTGTGCCATTAAGGCACCTTCCGATTACCCAGAGTGTGTCAGAGCACTTGAGGTCCAGGGCTACGAGCCTCTTTGTCCCGGGGATCAAAATTGCGTACTTCCGCATCAAGTGCGGTACCGCGGAGACCCGCCGGGTTATTAGCATAAGCGAATGGGCAGCACTTTGTCACCGTGGGGGGAAAGAAGTATTTTACAGCATAAAATTCTCAACAGTGTCCTACATTTGTTTCAGAGAGTGATGTGTGTTGGAGTGCTTTTTTGTGTGTGCTGACGCCAGAAGCAAATGTTTGAAGAACTAAACATTGAAACTTCACAACAGGCATAAATTTCTCGAAAGGACCACGATAAGTAACTGTACGGCATAGATTAGCTGAGCAAAGAGCTTCGGAGCATATGTTTTGTATGAAGGTGTCCCAAAACCTTGAATTATTTCTTTAATGACAAAGGTATTTTGAAGATCGGTTGCCGCTCTCTGGCGTTTTTATTGCACGCTGCACTTGGCGTACCACTCCACGAAGACGGAGGGGCCAGTGAATGGATCCGGCAAATCATATGTGTTTGGAAGCAGCAGCTTCATATCATCAAGAGAATTGGAGGCCGCTTCGGCGGGGCAACAACGCAGGTCCTGCGCACACTTACACAGGCCGTCCTGACTTCCAAGGCGTGCTACGGTGCTCCATGCTTTGCCCTTACGAAGACACAATATGACCGACTGGAGACATTACACCGCGAAAGCCTTAGAGTAATTACTGGTTTACCTCGGCACACCCGCGTGGAAGAACTCTACCGCTATTCCCAGCTGCCCCCCCTCCGCGCTATCATAACGGAGAGGGTCGAAGGCCACAACAGGAGACGCGCCGCAACCCGCGCGGGGCAGCTTGCCCAAAAAATTGGCTTCCGGTCAGAGCGATTCGCTTTTCCCGCAACTGCCGGCTGTTCGAGCCCCTTGGGAAGATGTCTTGGTTCGTGTGTCAAAGCCTCTATCTCGCCTGCGTGGCCGAAACCATAACCACCATGAGCGCACCGCTATTGCTGCACGCGCAGACCGCCGAGCCGGCGCCATCTTTACAACAGCAGTCCTAAATGAAACAACATCTCGCGCTTCACTTTCCTGTATTGACGGCCAAATGCGCATTTCCCGCACAATTCAATTTCTTCACCCTCCAAGCCCATGTCAGACCCGTCTTGCGGCAGTTCTTCTCGCTGCGGAGCACATTGAGGCAACTTACGGCGCCGGTGACAACCACCACTTCACAATATTTACGGACAGCCCCCAAGCCCTCGATCGACTTGGCAAAACCCCATACGTCGGAACCACCTGCGACCTCATCAAGACCATTTGTCGCAGACTGCGAGACACACGCAGTATAGTCGTTCGGGTAGACTGGGTCCCGGGACACGCAGGCGGAATTGGCAGCGAGACCGCTTACGCGTGCGCGAGCGAGCACTTTGAACTCCGCTCCAACCCGGCGTTGCCCGTCCCATTTGCACAATACGACCCCGACCCCTCAGAAGCAAAAGCGGCAGCACGGCACGCGTCCAAACAGTCGTTGCGGAACTTGGTTCCACCAGACCCCGCCCCCCTGCCCGCTGGATTGCCCCGTGGCGCACAAGTACTTCTGCACAAGGCACGGGCTGGTGCCGCGCTAACCGATGATGTGTTGGCCAAGTGGCGTGCGTATGTGCCAAAACGTCACCAGCATGCCGTCAAGGTTGCGCAATCTGTGGCCACAGTTGCCTGCACCTCTTGCTCCACAGGAGCCACGCCCACTGTACACCACATGTTGTGGGACTGTCCCGGCCTTCAAACGCTCCGTTTACAGTATCTTCCGCCCGGCGTCCAGCGGCTTGTGGAATGGACAACCCCGCTGCAACCCGCCACTGCAAGGCAGACGCTGCTTTCTCTGTGGGAGTTCGCGCGCTCTTCAGGCGTCGACCGCAGAATGTAACATTTAAACTCTCCCCCCCCCCCCCACCTTCCTTTCTTCCCCATGCTGACCGACGCGTCCACCTTCTGAAATAAAGTTTTGTTATGTTATGTTATTGCACGCTGGCCAGGAACGCCGCCGCTGATCATTGTTTGCCATTCTAGGGGACTCGTGTTGATAATGAAGTCATTATTATTATTTCCGGTTCCTTCTTACACCGTCTTCGCCAATCACTCGAAACACTCCACGGTTCCTGATACTGTCGCAGATACGCCGCAATCAGTAAAACCCTCACTTTCTCCACAATCGAAGCGGGGGCTGTTTGTTTTGTTTATTGTGCCGCTGTGCAGGGATAAAAAAAGGCGAGCCAGTGATCAAGCCAATGGAGAGCGTGGTCGTAGAATTTTCTGCGGTCGTTTTACGGAGATAAAAACGAGCGGCGAAACAACTCGGGGCCACTGCACAAGCGACTTTATGACATTCATACAGGCCAACACCTGCGTGAGCTACACCCAGCAACAAGGGGGCACTATTTGTTGCTGGTTAAATTTGAATAGTGACGACAGCATCCCCCAAAACATCTGGTGAGAAAAATTCAGGGATGCTTGCAGTCACGCGCAAGACTAGAATGGCGAAGCTGTGGTAGGTGAGCATTGCAGGACGCATAGCTAAGTTTCAGTATCATCGTTTATTTGAATAGTTGCGGTGCTAGTAATCGTCGTCATATGCATCGAAAAGGTCGTTGTCTTCGTCGTGGCGACTAGTGGATGCAAAGTCATCCTCAGCATTGTACATATCCACCAGCTCTTCGTCATCGCCTCGAGGCAGCGGTGGCGGGATCTGCAAGTCGTTTCGGGTAGGAGGGGCAGACTCGTACCCATGTCTCCAATTATCCATAATGGTTTTTAAAGAATGCGGCGGCCGCGGATAGCGGCCGCTTTGACCTCTCCAATGTAGGGTGCCTTTCAGACGCATCCGGCCTCTAGGGCTCTTCTATGGTTCCTAGCGCGCGCGCATAACGACACGAGGATGAATGAACGGGGGCATACGCTATGACGTGTCTTTCTCGTTTTGAGCAAGTGTTGCCATGATTACGGCGAACGCTGGATTTTTTTTTTTTTTTTGCTAAAGTCACAGCGCGCGCCGGGGACTCAGCAGTCGCCGGGAGGCGCGCGCTCACGAGCGCTCGGCATTATCTCGCTCATCGGGGATTTTGCCTGTTTTTCTTTCTTTTTGCTAAAGCCACTGGGCGTGCCGGGCCGCTCGGCGGTAGCCGCGAGGTACGCGCTCACGATTAGTTCGGAATTCTTTTGTTATTTTTTCTGCAACACCGAACTTATGACCAGTAACAACGGCTCCGCTGTTCAACGTTCGACCTGCTCTGTACAAATACCTGGTATATATTTCCGCGGGACTTGCCAATAATAAAATTTTCCGCACAATGCCAGGAACACCGGGTGTTTGGCTTTTCTCGCCACAGGGGTTTCAAAATGTGTATAAAAACGTTACTGAAGCGATACTTGAACGCAGAACAAATTTTTCCGAGCATAAAATTAACTATTCAAACCACTTTGCGTCGAAAGTATAGTGTTTAGGTTAAGAAACACAGAGGAACACCCCCAAACGGGTACGACTTACACCTGCATATATGGAGCCACGAATATACCATTAGAAAATAATTCTTTTGATGATAATTACATTATGTGATTTACATTCTAAGGTGATATCTTTCAGACAAGAAAAATACACCCATGTAGGCACGTGTATACTGTGCGCATATGATACTGGCCTAGAGCCGATTATCCTCTAGATATATTCTCTCTGATTAGGTTATTCCCACTGCAAATATTTTTAGATAAATCACCCGTATGAATAGGCCTTGGACAACTTCTCATTTTACCTCGCTTTGCATTAATTATTCCGATCCAAGCAGAATATTACATGATATTTATGTGCCTTGCTTTGAATTGGGGGAATAGAACGGCGTTGTATTGACGGAAGCTCAGGTTTTTTTTTCAATATAAGTTACAACTGATTAAAACGTCGAATGCACGTGATCGGCAAAATTCAGTTCTGAACAGAGAACGCAAATAATGAGTGCCTTCCTACTTGTGACTAATGTGCGTCATGAGGTTTTGTTCCATTCATGCAACTGATGCTCCATGATTTAACATCAACTGTTAGGGCTCTAACTACCCGCCTCAATTTTAGGCAACTCGTGTAAATGTAGCAAAAACCTCGTGTGAGCAGCATTTACGCCAATGCGGGAACAGGTTGCATATTTTTGATCCATGGGATCAGGTTTTATAGTGATTGAAACAGCAGAGAAAATGATGAAAGCACACACAACAGAATCCACGACGCCGGGTTTTAATCATTCTGCTTGCCTTCGTTTTATCCAAGCGTTAAATACCTGTAAAGTCCAATTCACTGCAGGCTGCTTTAGCTGTCATATCCAACTGTCAGCTACAATCCTACAGGAAATCTGCAAACATAACTTTGTGCTGCCGTGATTATTACTAGTCCTGTAGCGGAATGCTTCTTGGTGCAATCGCCACCTAGAAGTGATGATGTCTCTGGTTCCGAATGTTCATAACACTGGTTTGGTGATGCACGTCATGAAAATTGAATAGGCTGCATACATATACAGCATAAGTGAATACAAATCTCGCATAAATGTAATCGACATAAACTCATTTCTACATCAATATGCGCAAGTGAGAGGGGCTTAAAGGCACTTAAGTGTGAAGTGATGGAGATTATATGTTTATGGTGGGGGATGGATGATTAAGATGAGTACGTTAGTTTGTTTCTCTTTTTGACTACCGCGACAGCGTGTGCCACATAGCTAATGCATTAAAATAAATAAATAAGCAATCCCGCTACTTAACATATCTTTCATGTGAAGGTATATAATTGTCTGCAACAGATAAAGCATGAAGACAGCGATTTATTTTTCGCGTTGTGCCAGGAATATTGCAAAAATTGTGCACAAATGAGGTCAAGATAATTTGGCGCAGAAAATAAATTGAAATCTTGCAGACATGTTGCCAATTTCAGAACTGACACTGCCCGAATGTCGCTGAAAAAAATGCTACTGATGGTTTTCGTGCTCTGTAGGACCAAAAATCAAAGGGCGGCACTTATAAAACCCTTCTACCTCGAAATAAACCGGGTGATACTTCGTCCTAATGATGCAGTCTCCATTAAATCAGTGGTCGATATAATTAAGTGTGAATACCTGCTTGGTGCTAAACATCAGAAGTTTTCCAATTCACAGTTCGTAGCTGTTTGACTGATCACTCCACTCGCCGTAGTCCATGTATTTATACAGCAATATATAACGAAACATGCCTTTATTTAAATGCAACGGAGAAACCGCTCTACTACGCTACACATTTCAAAGTCATTTATTGCGTCGCAACGAACCTTCAGCCGCCTGAGCACAAGCCAATCCTTTATTTCTTATCGCTTCGCTCGGAGCCTTGCTGCTGCGGTACCACGCGACTATACCATGGATGGAAGTGCTGCTTCGCCGGCGCTGGGTCCCTCAGTCTCGTCATCCATGGTGCGGCAACTGGGATGTCTTTGAGTGCCCTTCAGTGCAAGAAAGATGGGGAATGTAATCTTCCAGTAGATATAGTTAGAAAGAAGGGTGCGAAATCTCAAGCAAAGCGAAACTTTTACGAAACACTGCGTGCATAGGCTTCGGTTTTGCACGTAATAACTAGGCTTAGAGGAATTAAATCTGGGAGGTTTTTTTTCTCAGGCCGAAGAATATATCTACACTGCGCTGTGACCATGGGCGAAACAGAGAGCCAGAAACTCTGCAACTGACAAATGAAGATGCGCGAAGGGAAGCGTCTGGAGGTGTAGGCCGGACGCAAAGTGGTGGGGCGTTAATTTTTCCCACGCGTTCGAAAAGCACTGTTAATAATGAGACAATGGCACCGGTGCGCAATATGTGCGAAAGACGATGTTTACACGCGGGCTTACGAACTCCCGCTGCGTCTTATTACGACGTCTATTCCAACTACGCTGGCAATGTCGCAGTAGGCTACGCTCACTGGGCTCCCATCCCCTTGTATCCGTTTAAGCGTCGTTGCTTGGGCCTATTATTCCCAGGGGTCCAAGCAGCCCAAAGCACTAAGCAACGATTTCTGCCTACCGTCAGTGCATTCTGGAGGGTTAAATACCTGTGCCAGACGTGCCGGGAAATCAAGCACAACGTTAGTCGCTGACACGAAGTTTGGGGAGTGCGCGACGGCGTCGTGTGCCACCACTGTGCGCAGCTTGAACCCATTAACTCCTTTGGCAGTTAGTTTTTTCGTATCCCTCGGCAATTCGGAAGCCCCAATCTTTGCCGTCTCGGGCGTTCGCGCTGCGCCCTCATCGCGGAAAGGCGAGGCAGTTGGAGCAAAAGCCACATACACCATCATGGCGTGTGGGCCCGCAACGAGCCAGCATGTGTAAAGGTGAATGTTCGTCTATATATACCTGGAAGAGAGGAGGAGGTGGCTGCCACTCTTAAACTATTTTGCGGTTTCACACGCCGAACTATACCTGTTCACGACTTTCCATTTCGCCAGTTGGACAAAACATTTGTTAGCGTTAAAAGCGAACGAGTGGATGGCGCTAGGGGATTCCAGATCTTTGCCGTTTAGGAAACGCAACGTTGTAGCCGGGACGAAACCCGCATCGTTGGACCCGAAAAATATATTCTCTCTCTCTCTCTCTCTCTTCTCTCTCTCTCTCTCTCTCTCTCTCTCTCTCTCTCTCTCTCTTCTCTCTCTCTCTCTCTCTCTCTCTCTCTCTCTCTCTCTCTCTCTCTCTCTCTCGCTCATGTGCTGGATCTTATATTCATATGGGTGCCTGAAGCTATGTCCTCCCCAAGGACAGTCGCGGATAGATGTGTGCTGTTTACCAATGCCATAGCTCTGGCAGGGGAAGGTCCGATGACGCTGGAGTAATTAAAACAAAATAAATGGATGTGTTTCCAGAATTACTAATCTTGCTAACAATGTAAATGTACCAGTTTCTATATTTCTTATTTTATTTCCTCATAATTGTGCCTACGGTGGCTGTGCTATTAAATAACATGAATTTACCCTTCAGGAAACATACACTGCTTTTTGATGCTCAAACGTTCTCCACCGTTTTCCATTTTCCGCACATGGTCTTTGTCGCAAAATTTGTAGATTATAGGCGGTGCTTACAATATTTTTATTAATGATTATTTACCACCACTCTTTAACAGTAAAGCTGTTGTTTGGAATAAGGCAGGAAACACAACGCCAAAGGCGAGGTCGAAGGAACATATTTTCAACACGAACGATTCGCATGCTCGGAATGGCATTGACCTAACGCTCATTTTGCGTGTCATACCCGCCGTTAGCAGTAATTGTGGTTATAGGTTCCAGTGGCTTTTTCGCTTCCCGCTATGCCTCCAGGAACAGAAATTTCCAGTAAACAAAAAAAAAAAAGCTTCAAGCCAAACGTCAATTTTTGAGCATTGGAACCAACTCAATTTTTTCTACGCTTGAAAGCCTGTATTCCTACATTTCAAAGATTGACACCTGCGGCTGTCGAGCAGTCCCTACGTACCTTCCACATATACGGTACCGATGCGTATTTGTTGAACAGTATGTCGTGACGACAAAAGCTATGCGACGTCAGCTGCGTATATCAGGAACTGTAAAAGATGGGTAACGCGGGATATTTGGTACATAATGCTTAAATAGGAAAACAGCGATAAAGACAGGACAAATGGGAGACTAAACACACGCAGACACTAGACACACGACGCACTAGACACGCTAGAGACTAGACACAAGCAGACACACGTATATCATTAATGTTCTAGCGGACCTGCCATCCCGGTCATAGTGAGCCAAGGGATAACCTTTTTTAGAAGCATGTAAAGGCGTTAGAAATGCCAAAGACGGGCGTGAAACAGTCCCAAGTAAGGATAAAAAGAAAAAAGATGTCGTCACTCTGCAAGACAGCAGAGTCCAAAGCGGACAAGCGGATGGGAGAAGGACGGGCTTTCGGTGTATGTTCCTGACATTCCCACGAACACGCAGCCCTCAGCCTTGTAGCGGATTTTGTTGCGTCCGAAGACCCAGTAGGGCGTGTCTTCCCCTCCGGCAGTTGTTTTTTGTCATTCCCATTTCCAACCCCCAGGCGCAACACCAAAGCCATGTTGTTTGGAGCAACCAATGGCCGAATTGGTTCTGAGCCAGTGGACTGAAAAACACCGACTTTGCGCCGTGTTGCTCTCAAAGCTTTGTCAACACTTCTAGGCTCCTTTTCCTCTCCATTAGCTCCGCTGAGAACGCGTTCGAGAGAATCTTCGTCCCTGAAAAAAATTTAGTAGGTTTTCTTTAGTTATATGTAGTCCATGTAAGCTGTCTAGCACTTGAAACAAAAAATAGAAATCTTAAATAGGTGCCATCGATGGCAGTTTCTTAGCAGTTTTCTTTCTCGTAGGGCTCGTCATGGCTTCCATCGAGTGTTGTCTTGAACGAGTCTTCGCTGAATGTGTACGAGATTTCGGCGCACTTTAAAGATCTCCAGGTGGTCAAAATTAATCAGGAGCTCTCCACTACGGCGCACCTCTTCGCGTGCGTTGCGTCGGTGCGTTAAACCCTACAATCAATCAATCAGACTTCGCTGAAATTATAATTCGCCCCTTTCAAACGATTGCCGCGTCTATAAGCCACCCCCTTAAATACTTTAATGTCTGTGTCCGTTCAGCCAGTTGTAGGCTTTACAAAAAACTTTTGTAGTGGCTGTAGTTCAAACGATGTGGCCATTCAGTGGTTGTAGGAAGCCCAAATCTACCTATTTTTCATCATCGCTATTTTCGTGTGCTTATAATTTCACACTTTCAAATCACCACGCGTCATAGCCGCGGAATACGAACCAAACCTAAGTACATTGTCCTGTTCTCGGTGACATTAACCTGCATGAGCGCTGAGATGTGTTCTACGGAAAGATCGGTTAATACGCGTTTTTTTTTTCTTTTTTATAAGGATGCCCACATAGCCATCCCACCCGAAAATATAATGTATTACAGTTTCCCGTAGCACATTCATGCCAGAGCTTTGGACGATTTCTAGGAGTCCCTGGCCAACGTGCCCTCAAATGAATTCGTGGTGGCCCACCTTAGGACTGCGCTATGGACTTCATAAGAACTCTCGACTGAGACGATAAACTCTAAGGCAACCTACCCGATACTCTAAGGCAAGATCTAGGGAAACTTGCGCTGCGGTTAACTAAACGGGCTACCCACACAAGCAAACACAATGGCCGCAGCAAATGGTTGTCCCAAATGTACCGAGAAGTTTTAAACGGGCTGGTGGAAAAGGTTAACTCGACAGTTGCCGCTATTCTGAGTATTTCTGGGTATCTGAGTATTTCTGTAATATTTTTCAAGCAAAGATGTTGCTGCCACTTTCACTGTAAGGGACCACGGTGATCACTAAAAGAAACACCCTTTTCACAATCCACGACATATATCCAGTCAGGACAGGAGATCGACGATTGATGGTGACAACATAAATATGAAGTACATAGTACATAATGAAGGTAATGGCTCTATTAAAAGCCCTTCACAGCTGATGCACCCGAGCCGCACTGAAGTGACGGGCATGCTCAATAGGAATGACCTTGTTTTCGGTTAACTTACATGACGCTCACAAAATATTCCGGATCCAGTAGGGCGATGCCGATTCTCCCTCTCCTCACCAAAGTGACGAGCGAGTGAAATGATGATAATAATGCTGATGATGATGGTGGTGGTGGTGACGACGACGACGACGATGGTGGTGTATGATGATGATGATGATGATGATGATGATGTCCTAAATGAACAAGGCACACCAATTCAGAAAATCGGCCAATCACGAGCAGTCGGAAAAACCTTGCTTAACTTTAAGCACTTCGTGATAAAATTACATTAAAGTGGTTTGAATCTCACCCCAGTTCGGGCCTCTCCGCCTCGCCTCTGTCTATCCCGCAGAAGCAGATTGACCATCGGCGATAACAGTTGTCAATGAAATGAAATGTGATTCACCACTGCAGACCATTTCTTAATCAGTGGTCAACGTGCGCTCTTTTTACTGCCATGGGTCTCTTGATTAACTCCCCGACACCGCCTTATGTCTTTCCATCTCTGTAAAACCTCTTACGTCGCACCAAGACGTCAATCCTCGTAAAATTTCAATATTAGTACTGCTGGCATTCGATCACCTCAGATGTGCTAGAAACGGGAACATTACCAATCGAGCCTGTGTGGGCATATGCTTCTTTATGCTTCAGTGGTTACATATAACACAATTTTCAAAAAAGTAAACTTCAATAATCTAGAAATCAAGTTATATCGCCGTATGGGGGAGGTCTATAAGCCATACTTTATCTGATTTCAAATAAAAATTTTTAACGCATTTAGAAATGCTCCCCCCCACTTAGTTCATCTTACACACGGGTGTTCTATTAAGCCGTTCATAAAACGCATGAAAAGCACACGCCAGAGCTAAACGCCTTACGCTATTTTGGAAAAAAAAGTGCTTCTGACGGCAATCGCAATTCACAGCTTGCTTCGGTACCCCCGCAATGCAGCTTTAATGTTTCTCCCACACCAGGCATTGTTTAAAAAGACCCAGGCCACCGAAGTGCCGTCGGCAACAGGGCAACGAAGCAGACAACCTGCAGCTTAGAGCTAACACAATCTACAAAAAAAGCCTCCTAGCAGCAGTATCACGGCGGTCGAATATCGCCTAATGTTTCGTCCACTCATTGAGACAGAAGAACTAAGGCCGCAAAAGTACGCTGCCGGATGGTGGTAACCAATCACCGAACGGTAAGAGCTAGACAGAGAGAACAAGCTAAGGCTTGTTATCCTATCTAGAAGGTGTTGTCAAGCATCGGAATAACCGGCGTGCAACTTGTAGTTCGGCAGGCACATCGGCAATGTCCCCACCTTTTCGAATCCCGCTCATCGATGGCGCGGGTGTGCGGGTAAATATTCGGGAGAAGTTTTTCGGGATCGGCGTAGATAAAAGGGACAGCGTCCCGACCCGCCTCCCCTGTCACTCCTTTGCACGACGCTGTTTTCGACCGACATCTGGCACTGACAGAAGCACAGAAAATGCCGATAATGTGGCAGAAACCCCCGACAAGGAATTGTAAAGCAGTGTTTAAGCATACCATCTAGGAGCTCATACCCGCAATACGCCTTTACGTATGTTTCCTTTGGAGGTACCAGGTCATTTATTTATTGAGGCTCTTTTACAACATAAAGGGCTTTTCGCAAATTAAACGTCCTAGACAATTTATAGGATCCCTTATATGGCCGATGCGTACCTAAGGGACGTATCGTATTACGTGTTATAGACTGGCCGAGTTCATGGGGAGTCACCTACGAAAGGTTATGCTTTATTTTATTTATTTATTTATTTATTTATTTATTTATTTATTTATTTATTTATTTATTTATTTATTTATTTATTTTCGATATTGCCAGTCTCATACGAGACCAAAGCAGGAGGGCATAAGTTCGTGAATATAGAGAACGCCGTTTACATTCTTACATGCGGCATACATCAACGCCTCTTGTAAAGCAGAAACACAGGCGAACAGTGAAGAGTTGTTACTTTCTTACAGGCGGAATATAAGACAGTACTCCTTACAAAATAGAAAATACAACGCGAATTGCACACAAACGCAAGAGCACTAGCATTAAAGGGACTCTGAATAAAAAACCGATGTTTGTCTAAATAGATAGATTGTCATCCGCAAAAAATGAATACACCAGTCTCCGGGGGAGCACCTTGAAAATAATAGCGCAAATAATGAAGCTACCAGTCGCCCAGCGTAAAAAATCGCTTAAAAAAATTCCCCCACACCTCCCCGAAGGGAATCGTGCAGAAATGCGAATGCATTGGGTGCACCGATGAGTGTGTTGCGAGTAATGGCGTAATTAATGACGAGAGTGTGAACGTAATCATTTATTCATCAGCACCTGTTTGTGTTATCGTTGTACCTGACGGCCACAATCACTGCCTTGTGATCGCTAGAGTGCACGGTCAAAGGGTCTTTGAGAAGCATACGCACGTCACAGTTTCGCGTAAAGACCAGATCAATGCAACTCCCGTGAATGGTAGTGGGGCACGTGTCGAAGCCGGCAGAGAGACAATGCATAGAGTGCCTGGTCTGCATGTACTCGACCAGCCACTCGCCACTATTCTTGCGCATTTCAGCGTTGAAGTCGCCAACCAAGACTATGGGGTCAGAGGGTTTGGAGCGCACGCGCACACTTTCCATAGCCGCGTCCAGCTGCGCGGCAACGGCGTCTCGAGCGAGGTTGGGCGCGAGGTACACGGTCACCACAAAGACTCCGTCTCCGGTGTAGGCAAGGGTGTACAAGTCCTTGTACGGAGACGTGTCTCGAACGGGAGACGTGGCAACGGCGTGCGATATCAAGTTCCCATACACGTTAGACACGAGACTAACACCGCAGTACTCGCCGTCCTTGCCGCTTCGAGCAAACTAGTACAGCTCGCTTCAAGCGCATGTGTTCGGCATTGAGCGCGGAGAGATAACACCTGCGGGCGCACGCCGACGGAGCACGACAACCCCCGACTAAGAAATGCATTCGCATTTACGACGACGACGACGACGAAGGCAGAACTACGAGGCGCGCGCCCACGTGCGCTCGCGCTGGAGGAATGCAGGCGCACGCCGCTCGATGGACGCAAGACAACCCCCGACTAATAAATGCATTCGCATTTAAAAATGAAGCTATCAGTCGCCCTGCACAGATGATGTAAGCGGCGACTGAGCGGATGTGCTAAGAGCCACGTGACGAACAACAGAAAGACAACCGCACACACAAGCTCTAAAAAAACAGAAAATCTTTCTTTGCACGCTACCTTTCTGTATTAAGGTAGAAGACAGCGGTGATGTGTGTAAGTTTCGAGAAACTCGGATGATGAGGAAGATTAATGCTAAGTTAGACAATCGCCTTTGTGGGTATGTGCCTCCAAGCTGTCGCCAGAAGGGAACCGGCAGAATAGCCCAAGGCATAGCAGCGACGGGAGAGGAAAAAGTAGTAGTAGTAGTAAAGTCCTTTATTGGGAAGGGACGGCCGGTTGGCCAGAGGGGGGGGGGGATAGCAGGGAGGGAGGATTAACACTTCTTGAATCTTCAAGGGCCGTACAGGATCTAATTGTTCATTGAGGATCTAATTGTCCAGTTTGAGGGACCGAGTGGGTTGTAGGCCCCGGCTCACACTACTCGAGCCAGACCGCTCTCAAGGGAAAAAGTGCCTAGCGCGGCAAGGAATTGGGGGTCATGGTATGGGGGATTAGCTGGTGAAGAACCATTTGGGAGTGCATTTTCGATAATATATCGATGGTCTGAGAATGCAGTGCAGTGCCAGATTAAATGGTTTAGGTCCGCGATAGAAGTCGCTGAACAGTGCGGACAACGTGTTGGTAGTGACTTCCCAGGGTGAATCCATTTGTATATTATGTGAGGAGTGGTAGCAGCGTTCGCAAGAGTCTTATTAATGAAAATGTCGGCTTGGCGTGGTAGGGAAGGGACGCCGTGTAGGTAGCCAAGCGGAGTGCTTGATGATAGGCGGCATCGGCGCGCGTGGCGAGCGTGGTCCAGCTGCAGGCGAAAGGAGGTGGGCGAGACAGCAGCAGGGGATTGGTCATCCAGCGGAGGGGTTACGAGGAGGCTCTCCCTAGCCGCAGAGTGCGCGGTCTGGTTGCCATGTCCCTGCATCATGTGTCCCGGTATCCATGCCAGGCGAGTTTTAGTTCCATTCTGAGCGAGTATGTTGACCATAGCTTGAATCTGGCGGACAGTAGGATGGTCAGAAGGCGGCCTAGAGCCACTGCTCGTGCTAGGGTAATGCAAGCCGCTTGTCGGGCCCCTCCGTACTTATTTGACATTCTAGAGATTATATCAAGCATTGGCTTCACAACAGCGCACAGCGCTGGATAAAGAGGAAAAAGAAGTGGGATCGTGGCTGGCTTACTTAGCAGAGTGGATTCGAATGAATGAATAAAATCTTTATTCAACAACAGGTGCTGCTGTTAGGGCATCCGGCTGGTGGAGGGGATCCTCAGTCCGGGATCCCCTGGCTCTGGCTGACTTCGCCGACCCTGCTCACCAGGTCAAGCTGGATCGTCGAATCCTGGCTGACCAACCGCGCCGGCCACTGTTTAATGTAGGGGTGGGAGGTTGGTTGTAGATCTGGTGTTTTCTGATGGTATAAGGTACCGAGTGCTGGGCAGTAATTGCAGGTGGCTTAATATTCGCTCAGATATATGGCATGAAAGAGAGCGCGGTGAGGATAGCTGTTGGCTTGCAGTCTCCTGAAGGTGTTAGCTTTATCGCTTGTGAGTTGCGAGTGTGGATGGGAGGAACATTCGCAGTTCGTGTCGGTAGTGGGCCAAGGTGTCCGTGCAGCGCAGGAGAGGTTGTTGATTAGATGCCAGGGGTGACGATTCTCCCGAGAGGGAAACGGCCCGGTGTATATAAGCGCCGCCGGTGGCGTGAGCCGCCTCGTTTCCCTCAAGAAATGTGGGGCCAGGATCCCAGGCTATGTAGACCTCGGAAGTGTTCAAGCTTGGTTTCAGAATATGGAGGGCCGTTTTGGAAATGCGTCCTTGTTGAAAATTTCTGCAAGCGGGCAGTGAGTCAGTGATTATGGTGTTTGTATCAGGGGCAGTAATTATTGCATGATCTATTGCGGCATCTTCGGCAGTACCGATTGGTGTGGTCTTGACCGGAGTGGACGTTATTTCTGTCCGTGTCCGTTTACTACACAGACTACATGGGCGGAATTGTGCGGATAAGGAGATGCGCCATATAAAACGTATTGTGTTCATTGCTATATTTTGTGGACATGGCTCCTGCTCGGGCAATTCTTCGGGCCTTGTTATAAGTCGGATGCATATTAAGTGCGATGCACTTCTTAAGCGACCCTGAACCTGCGTCCACCGGCGATGTCCGCATAGCATACCCACGTGGGGGATTGGCCAGGAATCTCCTCGTCTTCCTTTGCAAGGGGGCAGATGGGGATTGGCCAGGACTCTCCTCGTCTTCCTTGGCAACGGGGGGAGATGGGCGCGCGCTGCCTGGCCGCTGACATGGCACATACCCACTTGGGGGATTGGCCAGGAATCGGGTGTGAGAAGGGCTAATGCACCCGCTTAAAGGAGTACTGACACGAAATTTCGAAGCTGAGATCCGCTCTAACAATCAATTGGCGATGTCCGCATTGCATACCCACGTGGGGGATTGGCCAGGAATCTTCTCGTCTTCCTTGGCAACGGGGGGAGATGGGCGCGCGCTGCCTGGCCGCTGACATGGCACATACCCACGTGGGGGATTGGCCAGGAATCGGGCGTGAGAAGGGCTAATGCACCCGCTTAAAGGCGTACTGACACGAAATTTCAAAGCTGAGATCCGCTCTAGCAATCAAGTACAACGACAACACAAATAGGTGTCTGTGAATAAATGCATCTTTCTTTCTTTGTAGTTGTGTGTGTGTGTGTGTGATCTCTCTTTCGCGAACATTACGGAACCGCGCAAATTCAACTCATGCATTCGCACTTTCACATTCTTCCCCTCGGGGAAATGCGGGGAATTTTTTTATTTCCTGGCATTGGAGCCACAAGTATGCACAGACGTATGTTCACAGGTATATTTGTTTTTGTTTTTTAACCAGTGGTATGTAATAACCAAATCATCGAAGAGTCATCGGCTCTTAGGTATAACCTTAATGCGCTATACTTGGGGAACGTGGTGCGCTTCCTTTACTTCTTCCCAACGGTTACGCACGCCTAATTGTAGTATTTTGATGCCGACGCCTTGGAGGGTAAGCCAAGGGCGGTTTTGTAGGCCTGGCGGATGATTATATTCAATCTTCTTTTTTCATTTGTTTTAAGTGCCAGGTATGGCGTTCTGTATGGAATTCTGCGAATCAGTATGGCTTGAATAATTCTAAGAGTGTCCAATTCTTTGAGGCCATAGCTACGGTTGGCGAGGCGCTGACTAATGTGCATGAGCTGGTTAACAGTCTTTTGGAGAGGAGCGATTGTGTGGATTCCGGGGCCATTGTTCGGGACAACAAGCCCCACAATTTGCAGATGTGGCATAGTTGGAACGGATTGGCCATTTAATAGTAGGACCGGGTCTGGGATGATGGTCTTCTCTTGTTTCGCCGTACTAGCGGTAAGTATTAAAAGCGCTGATTTGTCCGGCGCGCATTCGAGCTCTTGTGTTCGGAGGTAGTTCTGTCTTTTCTTTATAGCTACTTGAAAGTCAGTCTTCTTGTTCCCCCATGGATCATCTAGATCTTCATAAGGTGAGTTACACTACGCAGATTTTATGTCGGATGTGAGGTATTTCTTGCGATAAACGGAGAAGATCTTTCGTGGCAAAATTACACAAAAGGGGCGAGATTACTTGAACCCAGGGAGGTGCCAAGAAGATCGTGTTGAGCGGGGCCATACGCAGATGGCCAATTCCTATGGTTGCATTCCGATTGGTAAGAAAAGATGCCACATTCTCGACATTCTTGGCCCAGAATCGACGGATGCGAGACCCTGACGAAAGCGTGGTGACTGACGTTATAAAAAGCACCCTTTATGTATAAAACTAGGATGCAGCGCTTATGTGTCTTGGGAACCCGGTCGATGATTTCCCCTTTAATTTAGATATGTCCTGATTCGAGAGGTGTAAGAGGAAGCCATTCATGGTATTTGGAAAATATTCATTGTCTTCAAGGTGTGATAAAAGCCGATTTTAGGTAATGTGTTCAAAACTTTGCCCACGCAGGACGTTACTGAAACAGGTCTTACATTCGCTGGCGCTAACGGCTTTCCAGGTTTCAGAATGAGCGTTATATCGGTACGCTTTCACTGAGACGATATTTTTTCCTTAATGCAAATATTATTCACGTGGAGCATGGTTCTGAGGGCTGCCCGCAAGATGCGGCACCCGTGGTCTGCCGAGGTCGTCGTTGAGGACGCTCCGAAACCTAACCAGGTAGCAGCGCCAGCCACGTATACCTGCTACTGGCGCGGCCAAATATAGGCCGCGCATTGAATCGCCGGCATCGACTGGGCGACGTGGGGTTCCCGGTGCTGAGCTACCAAACGCCGTCGAGAACCGGGACTGTATCAGCATCAACCCATTGTATCAGCATCTGTATCAGCATCAACCCGTGAGGCGTTTCGCCCTTTACTGGTTTCTTTTTGAATTGAACTTGAAAGTGTTAGTTTTTCCTCTTTCGCCAAACTGTGTGTATTTAGGAAGACTCTGTTTAACGCACTCTTGTTTCCCCTGTAACGTCATTCTCATTACCTCGTCCCGTCCGTCCCAAGCGCCTGCCTAGCTTCCGCACCGCGAGTCTCAAGGACTAGCCATCCCCAATACCATCACACTTTCATAAGTCATAAACAGTTATAAACGTACAGGTATAATTCAAGCCGTGCCATATTCTCAAGCTGCCAAGCCGTGGTGCCGGTAGCGGTTGCAAGGGTTATTGCAGTCCCGGCGTAGTCGCATGTCTGTGATTCCTTGTTTACGTCATGGCGACACGTAGCGCGTCAGGCTTTCACGGTGGTGCTATTATGTGGACAGTAATCTGCGTCTGATAGAACACGTTTTTGATTCAGGTCACCCAACAATACCTGAAAGTCCGAGGACTCGAGTGTGCCCCCGGAAAATCTGCCCTTCTAAGCCTGTGCAAAAGAACATACAGGGTGTTTCAGCGAACACTTTCATAAATTCTTAAAAATCTGCTTTTCGAGAAAAAAAGAAACCCTCTTCAGAAGGAGACTGCTAGCTGCGGCGGACGCCAGGTAGTATGAAGGGCGTGCATGTTAGTTAGGTGGGTAATCAAACTCTACTAATTAACTTCTTAATTAGCGGAGTTTGGTGGCTATTGTAAATGGCAATTTTGTAGCCCCGGAGAAGACGATTTCACATCACATTTTAAAACAACGAAAAAGTCGGTGTTTAAAGCCCCGTGACGCGAGAAACCCTGCTGTTGTTTTTCGCTCTAAAACGAAACTCGGCGCTCGAGGAGCGCTGGAAGTCTTGAGCGAACGCAACATCCGCTGATGACGTGTTTCAATGAATGTGGCGGCCAATTCGAAATGTAAGTGCAATTTTCCCTAGCTAGGAAGCCTCTGCATGCGGCCACAGCCGCGAAAGCCTTCCTCGCCCAGCAAACAAACCTTTCCTTTGTCTGATGCGCTTTCTAACACGCAGCGATTATAAATGAACAGCAGATAAACCTAACGAAAAAAAAAATAAACGGATGGTGACGTTTGACATTTTGCACGTCTGGTAGCCACTTCAGGTGTGGTTAAGACAATAAAAAAAAGCAAAACTGTCGCCAAAGCCCATTAGGGCTCCTGAAACGGGCGACCGCGCAGTGGGTGCTGACTAGCCTTTTTCTTGCGCCTACCAATGAAAGGAAAGGTAACGCTAGCCGTGGTATAAGGTGAGCGTTGATCATTGAAAAAATACAGCAGGCGATGGCGTTGATATCAGCTGATTCCCTAGCGTGGGGAATCACCAGAGCCTTTTTGAACTGGGCGACACAGTCACTGCAGCACGTCATCAGAAGATGTTGCGTTTTCACTAGACTTCTGGCGCACCATGTGCGCTGCGTTTCGGTTTCATGCGAGAAAAATCGTTGATTTTTGGGGGCTGCAGGGGTCTACAGAGTGTGTTTTTCGTTGCTTTAAAAACTGATCAGTTATCGTCGTCTCCATGGCTACAAACTCGCCATTGGCAATAACCACCAAACTTCGCTCATTAAAAAGTTCATTAGACAATTTTAGTTAATTAACTATGTAATTCGCATGTTTCTCGTAACTGCTGAAGTCCGCCGAACCTGGCAGCTTGTTTCTTAAGAGAATTTTTAATTTTCTTGAAAAGTTTACCTTCAGGAATTTTTGAAAGCGTTCACTGAAACACCCTGTATAAGAAGCGTCCAGATCCCATACCAGATCCAGAACTTACCATTAATGAGCAACCCGTTCCCAATGTCCCACACCTACGCATATTAGGCCTCACCACACCAAAAGATGGCTCAGGCGCCCAGACTATCCTTCCCTTGCAACGGACTCTTAACCAGCTCATTCACCTCATCCGCAGGATCTCCCATCAGCGATTTGGGCTACAAGAAGCTGACACCCTGCGCCTCATTCACACCCTCCTTATTAGCCGGGTTACGTACGGGACACCGTATTTGGCCCTGAAACCCGCAGAGAAAGAAACGCTAAACATCGCCATACGCCAAGCCTACAAGGCCGCCCTTGGACTGCCTCCAAAAACAGCAACAAGAAAACTTCTACAGCTCGGCGTCCATAATACATGGGAGGAACTGGAAGAAGCTCATCGCATCTCCCAATTCACGCGACTTAAGCTCACGCCAACCGGCAGGGCTACACTTACCCGGCTCGGCTACAGGCCTCCCCCAAAATGTGAACAGAGGCAACACATCCCTCTAACGATCCGGCAGTACATCAAAGTCGCACCCATTCCCAGAAATATGCACCCCATCTATAACGAGGCACGCCCAGAATCCCGGATACGAGCCCTTAGAAAACGCTTCCCCAACTCTCCCTGTACTCGTTACACGGATGCCTCTCCATACCACCAACAACCCGCCCATGCCGTGAGTGTCACCGACGCCAACGGTGCAGAACTGACGGCCGCTACAGTACACACGGCATCTATTGAGGCAGCAGAAGAACTTGCCATCGATCTAGCCGCCACCACTGGAAACGACTACCTCACTATAATGACAGACTCGCAAGCCGCCTGCCGCAACTTCCTGCTAGGTCGAATAACACCCACGGCCTTAAAAATTCTGCGAAGTGTGCGCCAGCTCCCGGAAATGCACATCATCTTGGACCCCCGGACACGAGTCCTTCGAGGGAACGAGGCGGCACACGCCGCTGCCCGCGTTCATACACACCGGGCCGTTTCTCAAGAAGGCGAAGTCACGCAGCCCCTTCGCTCTCCCAAGCCCGCTACTCTTAATTCATACGCGGACATCCTCGCCAATTACCGCCACGAACGACGACAATTCCCGCCACCACATCCCCATTTATCCAGAGCAGAGGCGACTGCCTTTCGCCGACTTCAGACAAATTCCTATCCTCACCCCACTATCCTCCATGCCATGTACCCCACCCTCTACTACTCTACGTGTAATTTCTGTCCCCAACCCGGCACCCTGTACCACATGGTATGGGAGTGTCAGAAAACCCCATCCCTTACCCCAAATCCTCACCCAACGTACGAGCAGTGGGCGGGCCAGCTGGCCAGCTCCGACCTCTCAGTCCAGCGTAGCCTGGTGGAGAGGACTAGGGCAGCCAGCGCGGACCAGGGCTTCCCGGACTAGAGGAGGCCCCCCACCTGGCGGGCGCCCAACCATCAGCGCCTGAAGCTCGTCTTAATAAAGTTTATCCCCTCCACTCCCCTCACTTTTTTTCATTGTTGAAGCCGGGTTTCGCCGTCGGAAACTCTCGGCTTGTCTCTTACTGCAGTTTTAAACACAGTGTGTGGGACTTACCATAAAAAATGGCGGCGAAACGTCCCCAGTTATACTGAACACCATGAATGACCTTCAGTTACCTCGTTAATAAGAGCAGTAAAAATACCACTCTTAAATCCTGTGTTTCACGCTAGTGTTAACCATGCTGACTGAGCATAACGCTGCGTTGGCTAAATGGGGGCATCACGTAACATTTTCGACGTTGGCACCATTTTGGAAAGAGCGTGCCTCATCTAATAGAGATGAACAGAGTGACCGCCCAATCAGTTCGAGCTGCAAGTGAAAGAACAGTGGCAGGAACCTCTATTCCCGGTGGAGGTTTGAAGTCCGTTCGCACTCAATAGTTGGCATGAGAGGGCAGGAGAATTCGCGCAAATAGAAAACGCAGCTGGATTATACTTGTCTCCGGGGCCTCGTTTTGTTCCTTCCGCGGTCACTTTTATGGTTTCTTGGAGCGGCTGTAAGCCACCACGCCGCAGCTACCGTGTTATCTTTCCTATAACACTCCTCGCTGCCTTTGTTGTTCTACACCGAAGACGATGGATACTCCAGAAAATGCATGTCTTTTCGCATGTTCTACAAAAAGCCGAAATAATTTTAAATCTTTGGGCTGAAACTGTTGGTAGGGCACGACTGCATACGAATAGCGCTGAGGAAAAACAAACAAAAAAAGAAACCCCCCATACGGTAGGAAGCACGACAGTAAATTGACATTTGTTGTAAGAACATGTCCCGGATAGCAACAAAAATAAAAATATCTACACTGTTGGCTCATGCGTGAAGCACGATTACCTGACAGCTAAAGGATAGTAGTGCTTCAGCGTGCGTGCTGCTTCTTGGTTGTGCGCCCATCCTTAACGCTTCTTAAATGCAAAGACAAGGGGAGGCTTTCGGCACACCATTACCAGTGGATACTACGCAGGCAAGTAAAGAATAAAAGCAAACACATCACGAAGAAAACACGAAGCAATAAAAACTCTAATTACAAGCACCCACGCTGATAGACAGAGTGTGGGTTAGGCGCCTAGAATCGAAGGAATTTGCACTTTGGGAAAGTACACTCATGTCTCATGGCTCCACTTACTTCACTTGGCGAAAGTAAAGCAACTGCTATCGACGCACCGAATTTTCCCGATGCTACCCGGTTTCATTTATTGCATCGGCCATATTGATGTTGCTCATCGGGTGAGTGCATTTAAACATGGAACACGCTTCAATCTCTATACTAGAACAGCTCTTGAAGATAATACAAAAGTTTCCTTTCGTTCGGGTCGGGCAATGTGTGAGTAATTTTTATCAGATAAAAAGTAGAAATTTTGCCACACTTTTTAAAAAATAACTTGACCAGGCGCACAAATATTTTCCGCACACAATTTTTTTGCGAACAAAGCGCTGTTTTTGTTGGTTGGTGCTGTTGAAGGAAAAAAAGAATGGACAAAGGTAAAAAAAAGGAGAAATGCTACACAGGCTATGCCGTCGTTTGCTATCCTACACACCGGGAAAGAAAAAAAATGCCATTTGCAGCCAACTTAACAGCCACTTAGATCACACTCGATGAGGGAAACACTGAAACTTGATCTCGTGAAAAAGACATAGTGGAGAAGGTTTCGTGTTAAGGGATGAAACACAATAGAAGACGCCAAATGTAGAAAACTAGCCTATATTCAGTCTCCCTGGCCTTGACGATGTTCCCCGGTCGGCATTATGGCCGCACCGCTAAATATGCAGCTCTTGACTATAATTAGAACATCGCTCGCATGAAGTTGAACGCACCGAGTTAGTCACGTTCTGTTCCGTCACCGTAGTGGGTGGGTCGTGTAACCGACTGTAGCTCGCGTGACGTTATTCAAAAGGGCCAATTTCTTTGTATGCTGCGCGAGAGAAGCTTAGCACCCCCCCCCCCCCCCCTGCTGTCACTTGTCCGCCATATTCCAAGCGTGCTTTTACCCCCGCACTACTCATCCTGCCCTTAAATGCATAAAAACGTGCTCCTTAGCTTAAAGGAAAACATCTGAAGGTCTAGCACCAAAACAAAGTATCTGGAACCAGAGCTCAGATCGACTGTTGCGGGCTCTGTGATAAACTACGCTGTCAGATCAATGCATGCAGACGCCTGGCCGTGTCATATTCGATTCACCTTCACTAGGCTGTGCATGTCGCTTGGTTTTACTGCTTTCGACGATTGCGATTTTTTTTTAGTTTATCGTGGAGCACAAGGCTGCCGTAATAAAACTTATTGCTACAAGAACCTCACGTCGTTCGTGGCTACCAAAGTATTCAGTTATGCGGCATTATTGTTTGCTGTCAAAGGTTTCCCTAATGAGATAATATATGATCGCCAGGATAGAAGACCATTTGATGGACTGCGACACCACTCAGAAATGCGCTCCACATCGCATCCGCACGCGCTGGTCAAGGACATCAAAACCATAGCTTTTCAGACCGTGATAATTAAATGAATGATGACTGGAACAAAGCAATATAGTAAACAACTCCTAGATTTCATTGAAGACATTCCAAGATTAGGCAGCAAGCAGAGCGCTAGCTGTACTTATTGCGCTTTGTTATATCGTTCCAAAAATACCCCTCAGTCACCCCAGATAACCTCCTAAGAGGAAGGCTGATCCGCTCAGAGCATCGTTTTCCACGTACTAGCCAAAAGACATGTCTTCTGGCTACTCACCTTTGGGATCGCTGGGGTGTGACAGGCCATCGACAAAGTCCGAGACGCAAAAATTACTGAGCGCACAGCCACGTTCTCAACGAAAAAAAAAATTAAAAAAATTCTGGGAACACTGCTCTCTTTTTGAAAAGAAAGTAAATTAGGGGGGAGTCAATCATCGCAAAATATAGAAATATATAAGGAAAACCACCAGTGCAAACCCCTACTATTCTGACATGACGTAAATATCGCTTTCAGCCAGATTACCCTAGCGCAGTCGCGTAGTAAAGTCACCATGTTACACAGCTCATGCAACCGCGGGAACGTTCGGCCTGACCATCTCAGTCCCCAAATTTCCTCTTGTCGACCGGGGCTGGTGGAATCTTTACATACGGGAGGGGGAGCGAACCATTGAAGTTGTAAACCATAGCCAGTAGTGCACGAAGAGAAGACCGCTTGGTACGGTAAACAGAAAAACATTACTAAAGGCGACAAAATGGTCTCGTTTACAAAAACACCCTCGCCGAAAATAGGCAACAGAAGGAAAGTAGAAATATAAAAATATAGATTTGATAGAAGCGGGAATGGTGAAAGTAAGAAAGGCCCGTGTCTTTCCCTTTGCGGGCACCATGTCTACTTTGTGTTTCGATCTCGCGAAAAGAGAGCGGAAGGAAACAACGAGTATACCCAACGGCAGTCTTGTCCACACATGACATACGTAATCGAGCACACGGCAGAAGGAAGTCCCCGAGCCGGCGGGCAACAAAATTGGTATAAAAAAATCTGCGTCAAAAACAGGAGGCACCGTTTGGCTGCTCACTGAGCGAAAAAGAACAGCGGTTGAAGGGATGGCGGGCCGTCGTGCTTGTCTTTCGGAAAACCATTCGCTGTGCTCATCCTTATAGTCATCGTTACATCTCACCTCTGCTCAACTTTTTATTTGTACACATAGCTCGAGGGAAGAAAAAGGCCGCGCGCAATTACCGGTACGATTACACTTTTTGTTTCCCGCGTAAAGGTTACGGCCCTCGAGCCGTGTTTGTCTTGTTGGTTAAGGAAGACTGACCGACGACCATACTGGAATCTGAGCGGAATCACAAAGACACGCAGGGTATGGTGCTACGAAATAAGGAAACAAATTGGAACTTTGGGCTGGCTGGTTCACCTCACACTTGAAGAAACAGCGCACGTACAAAGAGAAGAAAGGACACCAGGAATGAACGGCGTGCTTTACGCAAGTTTGAAAGAAGGAAGGAACGAAAAGGGAGGAAGGAAGGAAAGACGCTACAAAGGAAGGAAGGAAAAATAAATTGAAGAAAGAAGGAAAGAAACAAACAAGAAAGAAACGAAAAAAAGAAGCGCAGAAAGAAAGGAAAAAAGCAAAGAAAGAGAGGAATGATACAAAAAGTAGACAGAATAGAGCGCGTGCTTGGAGTGACACTGTGTGGGGAGACACTCGGCCAAGACTATAGGTGGTGGCAGAGAGAGAGGAGAGAGAGGAGAGAGAGAGAGAGAGAGAGAGAGAGAGGAGAGGAGAGAGAGAGAGAGAGGAGAGACACTTATTTACGGCTGGTCAGGGGGAGGAGGTGGCGGGGGCCCAAAAGGCATCCGCGACCTGTTGGGCCCTGGAGGCAAGGGTGGTCTGGGTCTCCAGGGCCGAGCTCCGCAGGGCCTGCTCCCAGTGGGTGGGTGTGGGAAAAGGGGGAAAAGGGGAGCGCGGGCAGTCACAGAGAGAGTGTAGTTGAGAGTCCCGGGCACCGCAAGTGGGCAGAGTGGAGAGGGGAAGAGGGCAGAGTTTTTGCTGCGCATGGCACAGTTCAGCTTGGTTCAGTTCGTTCCCCTTCCTCCTCCTCTCTCAGCGTATGGTTAAAGCATCACAACTGCTATCGGGTTCGTTTTTTCCACGAGTATGTCCACAGCGACAGAATGAGGTGGGGTTAGTGTGTTATGTAGTGTGGGCCACCGCTCGTCGCTGTCGCCCACCCTGCTAGCCCACTGTAAACTATTGAGTTGCGCTTGTCGCGTCGCTCACAACGTTGCTACATGTTGCCGCTTTAAACAGCTTTTGACAGAAAAATGGTTTCTTCCTGTCATGGGGTATTTCACCGAGTGGATACCGGCGAAGTTTCCGAGAGCATTTCGTTATGTAACTGCATATCAGCAAATAAACAAACAAAAGAAGATACAAGCAAGTTGCGATTAGAACCCAATTTTAACATTGAGAGCTTACAACGTTTAGACATGTTCTCCGATTCTGTTAAATCAGAGAACTATAATCTGCAAATACGTTTTGTCATTTACAGCATATCTGATTATCGCATTCCAAAACAAGATTTCTGGTTCAACAATTCGGAGTTTAGTAGGAACAATAATCACAGGTTTACATAAAGCGCCCATTTTTTCCTACGAAAACAAATTGAACAGTGGAACATATCAGAACAGGCTTTTGCTCCCGAGTGCCAATTGAGTTTGTCAATAAGGTAATGAGAAGAGTGGATTGGCAACGCACTGAGACTGACATGGTTGACTGTGGAAAGAAAATTCTCCTTTGCTATCAAACTCATAACGAAGGGTATACGCAAATAGGAAACGAGGGGAAAAGAAGGAGAAAAAAGAACGGGTTAGAAAAATATCTATTTCGGAAACACTGTTCCGGAAACGAAGCTGCGCTTTTGTTTCCCTTTCAAATCAAATTTATTAGTTTCCGCGATTCATGAAATACTTCATATTGTCACTGGACTTGTGCCGGATTTGAATGGCGCCGAGAGAAAGCAGGCGTTTGCATAGACACGAGGACACCCCAGCCGGACGTGCACAGAAAGGAGCGACTGACTGCGCCCTCAGTCATTAGTCTTTCCAGATTATCTTTCGTGACGCCGCCTCGGTACCACTGCCAGCGCATAGCAATGCGGCACTTCACTCGTTTTCTCGGCGAGAACCCGAGAAATCGGTCTGTTTTCTAAATCCCAGCCCTTGCGGCTTCCATCTTCTCCGTGTCATCTTCTGTGGACGCGTCCGTGCTCTAACTACCCGCCAACATCGGCTCTCCTTTCTACCGTTTCTCCCTCTGGGTCCTAGAGAGAAACAGAAGGCTAGTGCGAATAGCATAAGCTCCATTGTTTGTTTGTTTTTTCCTTTGTTGTTTATTTTTTGCGGGGCACGAGTTAATAAAAGCATGCCTGCCCGCCCAGGCAGCACTGAATGGGAGTCTCGCGGGCTGTGCGCGCCGCAACCACCCCGACTCTCTGTTCGTTCAGCCGTGTACGTCGCCGACAAGCTGTTGCTGCCTGGCCCGACTTTTGCGTCTATAAGTATCCTACCCCGATGGCTTCATATGCGGCGGCACCGGCTGTAGTCTTTGGAACTTGCTTTGTTTGTATTTTTTTGTGCATCTGGATGCGAGTGTCACGATGCTTAGTGTCGGACTATACATGTCGACTATACTCTCCCCCAGCTGAAAACAGCCTAGTATGAAAAATCAAAACCTAGCCTTAACAACTGCGTACAGTTTTAAAGAGAAAGTTGAGGACATTTTTGGAACGCCGACGTTCGAGACACCAATCTTTACATCTTCCTACATTCGTATTTTCTGCAATCTACCGAAGTACTCGTGTCCCCACTAAGATATAAAAAACACAAAAACAAACGCACCCTGCTTTTCCCCAGACTTGCCGTTAACATCGGCGACAATTTTGTGGACATTTTGATCCTCCGAAATAATATAGCAAAATAAACTGCGGTCTTGAAAAGGAAAAGATGAAAAAAAATGTGAAAATGAGTTTTTCCTGTGCTGGGAAAATTCAGATGCTAAAAGCGTACCTATCGACTGAAAAAAAAAAACCTTCTATTTCACCAATAAATTTGTTCCCAGATTTTTAAGGTAAGCAAACCTAGACACAGTAGAAAGATGCTTCTTTTTTATGTTAGTTGAATTCCATTTCGAAGGCTCATTTTTTCGTGCGCCGGTCCAGAAACAAGGTCGAGCCAAAGACTGCCTAATTAACCTTATACAATAGAGGGGCGGGATTACACGCCGCTGAAACTCCGCGCGTGCTTTTTATTTGCGGGAACATTCATAATCTTTGGGTTTCTAAAGAAACCGATTTTTCATAGACTAAATCGTTCGACTTCTTCTTTCAGCGCTGAAAGCTGAACAATGCGACGCTGAGACGCTGAGCCCGGCGGGAGATGACAATTACATAATGAAGGAAATAAAAAGGAAAAGCTTATAAGCTGCCGAAAATGGTAAAAGGCTCTGCCAAATTCACTGTAGGCGTATGGCGGGGCCCCGCAGGCGTCTTTTTAGACTCTGGGGATTATTAGTCCACGCGTAATGAGACGTAAAGGTATGGAAATTGGAAGCGCCCAGAACACGTCGTTTGCATTAAGGTCTACGGCAGGTGCTTCCGATTAATTAGCTGCTATCGATTTGGTCAAACATTTCGGGTTTCTGATTACTTTGGCTTTCTAGGCACACACACGTGCCCCTGGAGCCCGGTCTGAGACATTTTCGTAATACTTGAAGGCTGTGCCAGAAAAAGAACCTTTTATTTTATTTCTCATTTAAAGCTCGAATAGATCGACATTAAAAAATTAAAAACGAGGATAAACGCCTTCGATTAATTTAGAGAAAAAAAAATGTGGCACACGCGCCATTTTTCTTTTTTGTCAATACTGCGCTGATCTGCACTTATAATAAATTAAGAAGAGCTCATCCTTTGCACATCTTGGTCATTCTTATTTTGTAATAGTTCTTTCAGAAAGTGAGGGGAGGGCTGAAATACAGCACAGGCATAACCTCGACATATGCATCACATTCTCTCCATGTTTTTATGGATGATCGATCTCTACTTAAGACATTTTTATAGCTACGGCATAACGGCGATCTGACAATACGAGGAAATCCGGAGTATAAAGAATGTGTGTTCTCGTAGCATAAATATCGGGGTTATCCCTCCGTCCAAGGCAGTAAGAAGTAGGACACGCCTAGGATTTAGGATTACAGCTTTCCTGCTCGATCATAATTTTGGGTTATGAGCGGAGGGCACCCAGGTTTTAGTTGGGTTTCGCAACGTCAGTATGAGTTGCTCCCCCAGAAAATGTTCCTCGTGGCTATGATAAAAAGCGAGATGTACCAGCACCAGCGAGTGTTCTGAGCCTGAAGTGGTCTTATTCGTTTTCATTCCTTGTGTGTGTCAGGAATAAATTTATAGAGGTGAGGAACGTTCTCCAGCTCTCCGTTTTCCCCGCACGTCGAATGCGTCTCCCTCTGGCTTTTGCTCGTTTGAATGCTATGAGTTTTCACTTGTTGGATATCTACTGAAGGTTCCCCATGCTTTATTTTGTTCTTTGCGGGCAATCCTACACCCACCGTTCCACCATGGCCTTGGCCTGTTTTTGTAGCGTGAGCTACACTGGCCGAGGTTGAGCAGTTTCGCGTGGCTCCTGGAGAGCCGTGCTCCGCATGCCCGAGGAGCAGTGACGTCACACGGCGCACAGAACGTTGCTCGCTACCCGGCGTTTCTCACACACCCCACGCGCCCACCGACTTCGCCGACCTCCGTTCCCCACGTGGCGGCCCGGTCCACTTGATGATCATGCGAAGGGTGGCCGGGTGTGGAACCGATGGCTCGTGCGTCGCAGCAACACCGGCTTGCGACTGTGGAACCAGCTTAGATCTCGGGCGATTGCTGACGCTGCGCCTGAGCCGCTTTGAAAAATACACGTGTCCATTATGCGTATACCATGTGTGTGTGTAATTGAAGCAGTAGTAAGCATGATAATCAAGCTAATACTAGACAACCAGGAAAGCTAAGAATTAACAGCTGAACCTCAGCTCACGCTACGTATATCCTGGCATAGCCGAGCTAAGCCACTGCTAATTTTTTTGTCCTCATTGAAGCTCAAAGAATGGAGAAATGTGCGGCACCTGTAATATGCGCAGAATGTCTCTGGCTTGGTCAATGTCTGACTGCTGCATGGATGTACGAAAGCTCAGATAATACTTCGAACTTCTTCCAGTTTCCTACCTCTTCTTTAAACCTTGTTGGGATTGTTGAAATTCCAGGGTTGTGAGCCAACTTGAGTATGACAAGAAAGTGATCACTGCCATATGGATTCGGAGCAAGACTTCCTTCAACTAGAGGAAATAGAGTGGTAGAACCCAGCGCTAGGTCGAATACAAGAAAATGTATTGTTTGTAGCGCTAAAAAAGGTTGCTTGTTTCTTATTAATCAGACAAGTGCCAGAGGACAAGAAGAATTTTTCTAGGAGTCGCCCTCAGGGATAGGCCCGTGCTGAACCCTATATCGGGTGGTGAGCATTCAAATCCCCTACTAATAAGAACGGTACCGGAAGTTGGTCTATTAATCTTTCAAACTCAGTTGTTGTTAGGTGATAGTCGGGGGCAATGTATATTGAGCATATACTTGTTAACCTACCAAATATAATGGCCCTCATGAGTACAGCTTCTATATTAGTTTGCAGGTTTATGTTTTGGCTCACCACTGACTTTTTAAAAACTAAGGCTACACCACCATTCGAATGAGTGCAGCCGGCTCTGTCTTTACGAAAGACCACGTATTGCCTAAAAAAGTTTGTTTGTTAGCTGTTCAGGTGGGTTTCTTGAAGACATACTATGCTTGTGCTTTACTCTGAGGATTCGGATATGACATCAAAGTTATTTCATTGGGCCCTACAATTCTAGTGAATTAGGCTTACTTTCATATTTTATTTACGAAAAGAGCAAGTTCAGTGGTTGTGTTTCTGTAGTACCACTACTTTTTTGCGTCCCACAACTCCTGGAGGTGGCTTTTTCTGGCGCTCGAGGGATTTTCCCCTCTCTCTGAATGGTTGTGAAGCCGGTGAGGCCGGCGTCACGTCCATGTCTTCATCTGAGGGCAAAGAAGTAGCTGACGGGTTAGGCTCCTTCAGCCGCGACACCCTGGGAGTGCTGGCTGCGCGTGACACAGGTGGCTGCAGCAGCGCAGTGTTTGCAGAATAGTCAGCGACTGACATATCCTTGCCCACCGTGCCTTCAGGGGCCAGTAGAACAAGACTGGGGAGGGCTGGCTGCCTCACAACTGTGGTGCTGGACGGGTTTTATACGTTTTAGTCGATCAACCGCGGTAATCTTAACTTGCCTTCCCTGCTCTGCCGATGCGCGCGACTGGCGTAGTTCCGAACGTGAATGAAATAGCGAGAGAGAGAGAGAGAGAGAATAAACGTGTTTATTGCGAAAAGCAATGGGAAGGAGTCCTTACTCCAAGACCCCGTGAGTTTTCCCAGCCTCAACAGCCCTAAACATCAGCAGACGCTGATCATTTAAGTCGGAGCTGGTCAGAGCTCTTGCAAAGCTCGTCAGAAGAAAGGAAGAGATCTTGCGAATCAAACATGCGACTCAAATGCGGCTTCGCCGTATTTCAGCTGCGGAGGTGTGTCCGAAAATGCCATTTTGCTGCGTCTTCGGCAGTGTTATTTACAAATGATCTCGTCACAGTTAGCGGTGACGCCGCAGAAGCGGCGATTTGGCAACACCGATAAACACCAAACTGGCCGTCGTTGCTCACTTGCACGAGAGTGGGGATTGTGCATTGACCATCCCTCATATGCGCTCGAAGCGTTGGACACCTATTGCTGAAGCACGATCGCTGGTGCTGGAGCATTTGAAACGGGAATACGGGGACCCTCTGCATGCACATATACACTGATGGATTGGTTGACGCAAAAAGTGGGGTGTGCGCGGCGGCTTTTTTCATACCAGTTTGAATATTTCGTGGCTGCCAGGGTGACGCCTTTGGTTTCATCTACGGGAGTGAGTGTTTGCCATAGAAGCTGCGTTGCGCCAACTGTCATGGTTTGAAAGGCAAAAAGTCACAATATTCAGCGATCAAAGTCAGCCTTTCACCTGTTGCAGCGGTATCCCTGTTGAAAAAACCTGTCAGCGATCCCTAGTTCTCTAAAGCGGCTAAGCATGGCTTCACCGTGCAATTCCAGTGGACCAGTCGCACGTCGGTTAGCGGGAAACGAACATGCTGACAGCTTAGCCAAGGACGCCTTATCTTCTACAAGGAGGGCAAACGCGGTGCGATTTCCAACGCATACAGAAACAGACCGTTCGCGAGCACTTTAGGAGCTGTGGCGACCAGTACATCACCAGTCGTGACGAAGGCCTGAAAAGAGCCGAACCCTGCGCTCCACCGAGTAAGAACAGACTCAGCCCGTACACCAGCTTGGCTACATAAAATCAACATGTTTCACTTTGTGCCCCTCGTGCAGTGTGACTGGTGAATTGATCACTTCATTAGAACTGTCCAAAACCAACCCTGAGCGGACGAACCCTTTTTCGTGATCTCCAGAAGTTAGGAGTCCCCATGCTACATCGGAGGACATTGATTTCCTAGGGACCCTGGATTGTGCGAAAGAAGGAGTCTCATCTCCTACTCGGATTCTGCGTCCAAAGGACTAAGTGAGGTGTGGTGACATTGTGTGTCGTTATTTTATGACTAAGTGAGGTGTGATGACTTTGAGGTTTTGATATGTATTGGGGACGATTAGCGGAGCAATTGCCGGCAGCTATGCAAGGCTAAGTCCGCCTTATTCAACATACTTACTTACTTGCGTGCCAGTGATGGTACTGTGTATATTATGTAGTACCACTAAGTGTTCCCAGATTTAGTGGTTTGGAAAAGTTTTGCCTATAGAAACCTGTAGTTCAAGTATTCTCAACTTTCTGCCGGAATAAGGAATCGACAGACAGACAGACAGACAGACAGACAGACAGACAGACAGACAGACAGACAGACAGACAGACAGACAGACAGACAGACAGACAGACCAATATTTTTGGGTGTAAGTAGCCCAAAAAACACTTGTTTTTAACCCTAGGTTCCCTCCAAAATGTTATGACGTGAGGTAAAGCTCTATGCTTCTCACCTTACGTGCATATAATTTTGGCTTAATTTATTTCGGCGAAAGCCACTGGAACATACTCGACCGGCGGTAAGAATATATTCGGTGGCACAAATTACCTATGCGTTCCTATAACCTTTCGCTTTTATGTTCAGCGAATTAAATGACATTGCGTGTTTTTTTTTACGAAAGTGCGCTCGCCCAGTTCTTATTTCTTTTATGTAAAGGCACCACAAACCACCACTTCAAAAATGCGTTGCGCAAAAGCTAAAAAGAATTCGGTGATATGTCTTAGTGAGTGTATGTCTAGTATAGCGGCAATGAATTGTTTTAAAATAAATCGGCTCAGATTATACCATAATAACCAGCCAAGACAAAATGTGTATGCATCGATGTTACCATTTCCTGTCGGCTCTGTCGATGCCTTCGTGCCACGACAGTATGCGAAAACATCAAAACCAGAGTGCCCTTCGAGTAGTAAGACACGTAGCCAGTCTCAGGGGGTCACGAATCTGACATGAAAAAAAAAACATAAAAAGACAGGCCAGGCGGAGGGAAGCGAGTGAAGAGATCGGGTAAAGCTAAGAATGGTGCGATGTTCCCGCCTATTTTTTGAACACTCAGCTCTGCAGCCGCTGTTTGTCGATAGATTGCATCGTTGCCGCCGGTATTCCCCCTCGAAGAAAGATTATTTCCGAAATGTGGCAAGTGGGTCACGAGGCTGTCATAGACCCACAGTTGGGCGGGGGCGCCAGGGTCATCTAAAAGCCCACCCTTCATTGGCGATTTCTTTCCCAATCTCTACACTTGAGGGGCTTGTCTACGCAGGGAGCGCCTTCCGGAAGACGCAGATTAACATGACCTGCCCGGGCCGTCATGGCGGCCATATTTTCAGAAGGTTGCTGAGGCGATTTATTAGTCCGGCTGCTCTAGCCAGCTCTATTCTCTCAATACATTCGCCTCTTACTCCGACGAAACCTTTCGAGCCAAATCTCCCCCTCGGCCCAGCCTTACCATCCACACAATGTCTCCAAGCCACCCTACTGATCGCTAAACTATTTTCCTTTCCCCATTCTTTCGCTTCCTTTTCTATCCCTAGAACACACACATTTTGTTATTTTTTCCGCATTACGAAGATTTCGAGGATAATTCTTCTGTGCGTGAAGAGAAACGATAAGTTCGGTGGCACGAAACATACTCGGAAATTGCAGGACAACGCAAGTGGGAAGGAAAGTTTGACATCGACCTCAATGCAGCCGTACGGCTACAAAGGAAGGCTATACAGCTCCCTCAGAAACTTCGCAGTTGAAGAAAAATTCGTCCTGGTTCAGGATTCGAACCCGCGACCACAGCTTAACCGGAGTAATCGCGCTACCAACTGAGCTAACCAGGAGGATAGTCGTTTGTTGCGCGAGAGCGAATCGATCAACAACTCGATGTGAAGGACAGGTGTAAATCGACCAGATTTAGGGGAAATCCCCGAACTTTCCTTCACAGAAACTTACTCCACCTTGGGGATTTCCCCTAAATCTGGTCGATTAACAACGCAAGTGTTTTTTTTTTTTTGCTGTGAGGTAGTTTGTACAGGCTGCTTTTGGGTCTTTGAACTATAATGTAGTTTCGTGTGGTTTGTAAAGCGAGGGCGATGAGCGCTTCTTCGTGTGTGCTGGGTGTTAGGGATTGAGCCGTAACGGCGGTTATTTCTTGTTCTTGCAGTTGGAGACACTGACGGCAAAGGCTTAGATGTGGTCCAGCATGGCTTCTACGCAGTACACGCCAAAACCTCCATGAGCCCATCGCCCACATCGCATATACTCCAGGACACATGTGGTTTAGAAGGCAACAAAGCGGCGCATACCATGGCCCACGATCATATATACTCCGGGCCGCCTACCCTAATGCCTACCTTAACCTAGCCTACCTTACCTCCTACCCCAAAGCACCTAATGACCTCCAATCCTTCCGCCATGCCTCCAACCCTATCCACACTCTCCCTCAACTGCGCTCACATCCTCTCACACTATAAGCTACAAAGACGCAAATATCCAATTCTTCACTCAAATGACTCCAGATACGACGCTGTTGTACTCCGTCTGCTACAGCCCTTCCACACAGTACTCTCCACCAGACCGTTTGTCCTACCCAGTACCCTGCCTAATGTGTGTATTGCTAAAACATGGATGTCTCTCTTGCATCTCAGTGGAATCCTCCCCACTCCTACCCAACCACCACACGAAAATGAGTGGAGCTGCTGACCCGCTCCGACATTTCTACTCAGCACATGCTGGTAGAAAGGGCAGCATGAGCAGACCATGGCTTCAAGGCATCCTGGAGCAAGGACAGCCTCTCCACAGACGGGTATCCCTAACATTGCGCACGGTGTTTACATATGGTTTATTATTCAAATCAATCAATCCCCTGTTATGTGGCTGTATGTAAGGGGAAGCTGAATGCTAACTTGCATCGACGAATTGGATGCAGCTCAGCGGTGGCTTCGTATTGCTAGAAGCAATGTTTCCACACAAAAAAGACGCCTCCGTTCAAGGTATTCTACTGGTAAAATACCAGGTCCAGCAGGTCGAAGTATGAAGCAAAAATTCCGGACTAGATAAACTTTTTACTTCCCACACATGACTCGATGCTAACACCTTGACCGTTTCCTAATTTCTGACTTTGTGTCGGGAACATAAAAGCGTAAACGTGTAAACGTACATAATGTATGGTTTGCCAAAACAAATATCGATTTATTACCCAGGAGAGCACATACTTTAACGAACTAATATACTTAGAAAAAAAACGCTCAGCGCTTCATATTAGCCTGTATAAGATATGGACCAATAAGTTAGGGAGGATGTGTAAGATACCAGAAGCGACATTGTTAATAACCTTCCCCCTCTGCTCCTATGTGAAGGAGAGATAGCATTTACCTGGGCAGGATGACTCTAGGTTGGATTGTAAGGTAGAGTATCTGAGGTCTGAGTGTGTCTGTAACAGCAGGGGTGTATGTGACGGCTAGACTATGGAATAAACTCTGCCTGTAGTCAGAAACATTCAGCTCCGCACGAGAAGGGGCTTCTTGCCATTTATAAATTGCGTGTCACTTTCTCTCTCCATTGTAAGGCTGAGCCTTTTCGTTGCACATTCCCACTGGCTAACGATTGGAAAGTTTGCCGGACAGTAGAGGTGCCGAGCTGACTTCGCAATGCCTCTTCCGACTTACCAACGTCCTAAGCCCTACTCTCGCTCACGAACTTTGTGGAAGTGTGCGGACGACGTTGGGGAAATCCTCCCTTTGTCAGTACAGGCGGGAAGCTGCGGGTTGCGCGAGATTAATGAAGTCACTGGTTCGGTGCGCATCGGAAACTGGGCGGCCTCCTCACACGAGCGGAATCGAAGTTCAATTGAAGGGGAAACCTGAATGCAGGAAACGGCGGTCGTTGGACTTAACGCCGGGTGCTGCCTAGGATATGGGATGCCCAACCGCCGGCTCAACGTCCCGTCGGATTTCTAGGGTCGATTTCGGCGACTACTTCCACAAGCTTGCCATGGTTGTACCTTGTCCAGCCGTTCTTGCGTGGAAAGCTGGACTAAGAACAATGCGCTCGAGAAAAAAAAAATCGCTTTTTTAGCGCTTCCAAAAATGTAGAAGAGTTTGGAAAGAAACGGTTTCCTGAACTTTTCCTGTTCGTGTTTGTTCAACGCATTTGCTGCCATGCATGAGTTGAAAGCAGTGCCCCCACTGCAAGCTACTCAGCCAAGTTCGGAAGTTCTGTAGGCCCCAGTTGACGTCGAAAGAATAACAAAACATTAGGCGGCATAAGCTTCGACGCATAACCGACAGTTATTGGTTTTATTCTAGCCAATTAATACATGCCCACAGATTGGGACATACACGCAGTTGTGTATTGGCCAACCCTGTATAATCTTGGTTCATGTTGCAGCATGCATTAGGAAGTCAAACAATCAGTCAATAAATTTGAGCGCAGGCACTGGGAAGGTCGAGCACAAGAATACTCTGGACATAATCTTTATTCTTTATGCGTACATTGAAGCATATGCTACATATCCACTGACGGTTGTGTGTGTGTTTGGGGGGGGGGGGGGCGGAGGGGTAAATGCATTTGCTTCAGGCTCAGAAACCATGTCGGGCACATTATTCAGTCAGGGAAACAAGACATGTGGAACGGGGAGGAAAAGGCAAAAGAGGGGAGGAAAGATAGGAGAACGTAGTGGTCACAAAAAGTTATCGAGGCCAGATGATTCTAGGAAGATGCAGGAAGGTGTGTTGCTTTCGCCCAATATTCTGTGGATAGCGCCACCAAACCATCCGCTAATTCTTTATTGCGAAAGTATTAGTTTGCCCGGTAGGTCGAAATTCCGACGTTGTAGTCAAGAGATGGCGCCCAAAATGGCTGAGGCGTAAAAAAATACAAGTGAAAGAAGCTCAAAGTTGAAGACAGTTTTTTTTTTTTTTTAGGCGCGTGAACACGGAGGTTAAGCTGCAAAAGCTTATATAGCACATTTAAGTATGATAATCAATTCTGGGGCCTCCAATGTGCAAGACGATAACAGACCCCCGCAACTCCACTGCTTGATGACTTTAGGAAACTAATGGTGAACTTACTGAATGCATTACGGCTTTGGACTTACAAACGTGTGTTGGTGACTTGTTTTGAAGCCCACGTGAGTAATTTGAGAATGCTAGTTGCATACGCTACGCTTACACGACTACGGAAGTAAGCTCCACTAAATGTCCGCGTTGTTTAGGATGCGTACGCTCCGAGTCGGGCAACCGAGAGAACAAGGGAAGGCTCAATAAGAAAAGGATGATTATAAAAAGAGAACAGTTTCGGAAATTGGCTAGTAATGCTTCAGCAGTCACTACATATAAGGGTGTTATAGAGACTCGTGGCAATTTTTATTGCTTTAGGTGCAAATGTGGGAGAAAGCTGGTAAAAGCAACAACAACAGTCTCAGCTAAAAGCAATGGGGCGTCCCCGTGCGATGCGTAACGGTAACACCCGAAGGAGCCTCGCGACCAGCGACAACACAAACTGTGACGCAATAAGAAATGTTTCGCAATATCTTTTTATCGTGAATTCCGCACTCAGTGATTATTTACGAACGTTTTCCAAATCAGTTACAGAATACTCCGTCATGCCGACTGAATCGTTTTCCCGAACAATTGCGCACTGATTCCCACCATGGCGAGAATTGGCCCAAGTCCCACCCCTTTTTATTTGTCGCCATCTTGTTTGTCTCTCGTAACTCAAGGCTGCTGGTGATGCGTCCATTGCTTCCCCTTCTCCTTTGTTGTTTATGCTTTGCGGCTGCTGTTGCTGCTTCTGCGACTACCAAACGTAGAAAGCACAGTGCTGCGAGACTTGGAACGAATGCTGAAATTGAGACGGGGAGAGAAAATAAATCAGGAGACGGTTTCCGCGCTTCCATTGAATTTGGCATTACCAATGGGGCAGTGTAAGCAAAGGGGACCGTTCGTCCACCTCAACGGAGCTCCCTCAAGCGGAGCCCCTGAGTTGCAAATGAGGTGACCGGAACAGAAGGGCCCGCTCAAACGCTGCGAGCGTTTCTTTTTTTTTTTTTTTTTTTTTTTCCAGTGGCCGAGCTCCTCTCGCTCCCCCGGGCAAAAAGAAAAACAAAACAAATGGCTGCCGGGCGGAGTGAAGGAGGTACGGGTCCTCGCGGCCAAGAAGGCCGCCCTTCGGGGCAACGAACGCTGCCGGCCGGCACCTCAACTGATACCCGAGGAGCCAAGAATAAAATTTACCCTGGCCGGTGGCGCCATTCGCATGCGTAAGATATGCCTGCTCTGTCATGCAGAGCGGGCTCCCACACCAAAGCCCTCGCGTTAGAATTTTCGGCTTACGATTTTTCTTGCTCTCTTTGCGCGCCTTTCTCCTTCATCTGTCCCGTTGTCAGATACCATGCGCTACTCTGCATTTACGGTAAGCGAAGAGCACTGAAATCACCCTAGGAACTGTAGCGGTAACGGATCCTTCCGGTGTTAGGTATCACTCGTGTGCAGCGACCAGTACAGACGCTGCCGCAGATTGATTGCTGACCATCGATGGGAATAAAGAATAAGCTTTTCATTTGCATGGAATTATACTCCAGCTCATTTATCCAAACTCGAGGTTGAAGGAAGTGTCGAAGCTTAATGCCAGGTAGCTGACCTTTATAAATACCGATGCTAAAAAAACAATCTCAAGAAAAGTCACGACCGCAGCGCGTGGTGAAAGAACTGAAACCTGCTGGTTCCGCTTCACCTTTGAGAAGTGTGTTTCATGGGTTCCAGGCTCTCCAAAAGGAGGTCTTAGTGCGTGAGAGGTCTGACGCGGTTTGTGGAGTTTCAGTGAGTGCAATCACGTCTCTTTGTACGAAGTGAGAAAAAAAGCGAGAAAGCTTTTTGACAGGTCAGACTTTGAAGCGCTCGCTTTGCGGGTTAAATAAAAGTCATGCCTACAAATGTTCTTTGCCGTTTAGATGAATGAAGCTGATTGTCTTTTCATCGTCATCATCATCAGCATGCCTACCCCCACTGTAGGGCAAAGGCCTCTCCCATAGATCTCCCTTTATCCCGGTCCTTTGCTAACTGTGCCAAATAAATCCCTGCAAACTTCGCGATCTCATCTGCTCATCTAACTTTCTGCCGGCCCCTGCCGCGCTTGCCTTCTCTAGGGATTCCCTCTGTCTTTTACGAGTGATTATACCAGAAAGGGGTGCCTGGCAGAACTTGGTTGGCTCACTAGTTGAAGAAAAACTAAAATGGCTAACAGCTGATGTTCTGTTTGCCGCTGAGAACTCGTACGAGGCATTCATTTTTTGACAGCGCGCTCCCACATATGTATCCGCAAGTTTTTGACTGGCACAAGGGTTTCCTTTACTTGTCGCTTCGAAATAAGTTGATGCCAGGGGTCGAGGAATGAGTTGACTATTTTATGTCATGGCACTCCCAAGCAGTGTAAATTAGGCTCTGTGATTTCCTCGAGCTTTGCACACTCACCTCACATCAAACTTGGAGTTGCAATGTGTACGTGCAAAAGCCGGGCGTTTGTGTAGAAGCGCTCATTTCGCCCGTCTTGGGTGGTATTTTGTTGCTTAGGTGTGAGCACAACCTTTTAGGTGTGAGCACAACCCCGTTATTATATTATATGCTGTGGTTCCCGTTATTATATTTCTTGTTGGTTTTTGAGCGTGGAATAATGTGTTTTCAGTGCAGATTACAGAAATAAAAGTTCAGCGATTCAGCAATACCGGAGCACACTTTAGTGTCGACCCAAATTGTCCTCAATCGCTTCCTCATTCTCCTCAGTTAAAAACTATAATGTTACCGAGGTACAGCACCGCAAGTTAAAAAAAAATGAAGGAACCCTCCCACTAACGCGTAAGACTTGACGGTAGCAAAGCTGTACGCAACCTTCACGACCATCACAAAGGTTTAATTCCGCGACTGCAGCCAATTTGCTTCTTCGCTGGCGCAATGACCTTGTCATTGGGTGTAACAAGTGGTGTTTTACTTTGGTATCCTCTAAACGGAAGTTGAAGACAATTGTTCCTGACAGAGCATTTTCAGCTCTATCGTGTGCCTAAAATAAAAAGGTGAGTGAGCCGAAATAAATTTAAATACTAGAGACGGTAACCATTTGGAAACACAAGCAGCATTTTTGTTTGGTACGCTGTATTGCATTCGGCCGGAAATATAAAACAATAATGAAGGATGCGCTCGCCTGCACCTATTAACATGCGCAGAACCTTCATGATAGCCTTCGCGCCGAAAAGTATCCCCACAACATCGATCCGTGTGAGGGAGCTGCCCTTCCCTTTTTTGCATCGGCGACTATTTGAGAAAAAAGCGCCCCCAGCCCCCTTAGCACTCGCAAAATGTTAACCAGCAAAGAACACTTCATTCAGGAAAAGAAATACCTCGACAGACCACTAAATAACCACTTTGTGTTTCTTGGTAGAGGCATAGGTTGTCGGACGCGAAAAAGACAAGCGTAGTATAGTTGTAAACCTTTTTTAGCCATGCGGACAGAAGGTCTTCAAATCGACAAAAATTTCTATCGTGAGCTTTTAGCCGCTGCGATCAATATTAAACCAGTATAGCTCGTTCAAAATTTATGGAACACAGTTTTTCGTTAAATCCGCATCAGACAAGTGCTCTCGTTCAATGTCTACCGGGGTATGGCCGACGGGATGTGTTCACAGGTGTCCCATTCGAAAGCCCTTCTCCAAATGATCCAGCTTTGGCACGTCCGCGTGGGGGACCATCGTTGACATGAGCTGAACCACCGGCAGCGGAGAGGTCAGCCCTTTGGGTCAGTCGGGCCAGGGCAGCGGGGCTCTGCGTGGACGCCAGCCCCTGCTGGTGCGAGTACCAGCTGTAGACACCCTGAAGACCAGCCAAGGCGAGCACAATGATGACGAAGGCGCCACAGGCGACAAACCAGACGACTGCGCCCTTGGGTGCCACTCTGTCGCCGGGAACGAAGAGCTCCCTGGCCTTGCTCCGGCCGCTTCCAAAGGACGCTGCAGTTATGCGACCGTACAGGCTGGTGGTCGCTTGGCGAGCAGTGGTCTGGCGAGTGCGCTCGGTGGAACGAACCGACATCGGAAGCTCCCCCGTGTTTGGGGTGGCCATCTTTACTGCCTCTACCACTTCTTCCTCTCCCGATGTTGGCACGTGCAGTCACGGGGGATTGCTACGGCTCTAAATGACAATTACTAAGCCAAAGCTCAAGCACTGATGGTAATAGTGATAACATTAGTTTGCCAAGAACTGCACTGAAGGTGGAGGGGCAAGCGGGAGTCTTCCTAGATTCCACCCCCTCAGATAGCGGCCTGCCGCCCTTGGGGTGAGCGGCATCTTCGGCCAGTTGGACGACCTTGATCTGTATTTCGGGGGTCGGCGCTAAGAAAAAAGGCCTGTCACTGCTCCGCGCTCGTAA
Source organism: Haemaphysalis longicornis (assembly GCA_013339765.2). Lineage (NCBI taxonomy): Eukaryota > Metazoa > Arthropoda > Arachnida > Ixodida > Ixodidae > Haemaphysalis > Haemaphysalis longicornis. The sequence goes on from CM023451.1 coordinate 150,887,792, forward strand.
AACGCAAGTGTGCCCGTAAAATTCATGGCTGAGCATCCCAAGCCCAAATCGTGTGAATGAGTGTGGCTCGATCGGTGCAACACTTGCATTGGTCATTGCAAAGTTCAGGATAAATGTGGCTGAATATTGCAAGATTGGGCAATGCATTAGCCTGTAGCTGATGCCAGACTACAGATTGACGTCTGTGTAGCGTGGTATGCACTGAGGGATATTTCTAGAGCTTCAGGCGATAATGTTGAGTGATGACGAAGAGTGAATAAAGAAGGAAAAAACAGTAAAAAAAATATTAGTGCCCTCCCATTCTGTGAAGAAGGATGACCTGCGAAGTTGGACGCAGTCCACGGTGTGCACGAAATAAAAAAGTTTGTAATTTGCGATTGATCATCCTTTCTAGCCCATTGACTGAATGGAACTTGGAATGACCTGAGCTTAATTTCTAGCGTACTAAAATGGAGCTGTCTGTTTCCCTCTCACGTCGTTTGTGTAGCACACTAACCCAATGCGCTCGACCACTGAGACACCGGACAGGTCACATTGAGACGTTTGACGGCCAAGTTTCAATTTCCCGCCAGCACAACGGACATGTCATCAGTAAGAGCATGAAACCATTAGCTGCGCGCGCAGGCCCCCACCCCTGCCTTTACTCCCAACCCATTCACGCATACACCGGAAATCGGTTATATGTCCGTGCTTAGAACTGAAAGGAAGGAAAGAAAAAAGGATCTAAAAGGAATGCAGGAACGTTAACCTGGATAGAGCCTAGTTTGCTGTCCTGCACGTGGGAAAGGAAAAATATACAGAAAAGAGAAAGGAAAGTGTGAACAAAAGTTGGAGACAACAGGTATGCCTAGCGCTGGAGCCCTAAGCGTTCAAGTTCAGTGATTGCCACTGGAAGCTTTCAGTATATAGTCTGGTGTTTAAGTTCGTAGTCTGGTGTTAAAGTTCGTCGCCCGTAGAAAGCGTCAGGGCTCCGTAGTCGCCTTCTGAGCGGATGACACAGAAGTCCAGTGACACAGAATCTTCTCCTCCGAAAATTGGCGCCGAGAGTCCAGGGGCCGAATTCTCTAAAAAACGGGCGTCGCTTTGAAACGACGGGGTAGCGCCATGCGAACGCATGTGTTCTGGGGTTGGGGCCGTCGCTTTGGGGTCACCAGCAGGTAGAGTGAGCCTCAGAAAAGCGCTGTGGCAAGGGCGCGAAGCGACAAGTGAAACGACGGGGGGGGGGCAGTGGGTGTCGCTTCGCGCCCTTGCTACAGCGCTTTTCTGAGGCTCACCCTACCTGCTGGTAACCCCAAAGCGACGGCCCCAACCCCAGAACACATGCATTTGCATGGCGCTACCCCGTCGTTTCAAAGCGACGCCCCGTCGTTTTAGAGAATTCGGCCCAGGTTCCTCAGTGCTGACGAACGCTTCCTTCTTTCAGGCGAGTAGCGTGGCCACTCGCATAAACTGAAAGACACCGTGTAAAATGTCGCTCTGAAAGCTGTTTACGCTGAAAAAATATTATTGGCTGACGCCGGAGTTCCAAGCGGCAAGTTGCTTTTCATACCGAGGTATTCGCCGTTACTTCGCGAGCCGGAACCTGAAGCGACAACGTCGGTGGCTGCGGCTTTGCATATTTTTCGCGTCCATTCGCGCTTCTGTTCGGGCCGGACGCTTGTGAATTCCCGCTCTCCTCCAAGCTAACGACGTGCGTCCGCCCCATACTGAGTTAAAACCTGGAAGGCCTCGAGCTTTATTCTGGAGGACAAACGTGTTGCTCTCCGGTTCCCTCCCCCGTTGTACGCCTATCGGGTCTGTGTACACACCAACCCAGGCCCAAACTGCTCGATTATGGATGACAGCGGACAGGGCGCTTTGACCCATGAGACGTTCACGTTTAAATCTCCCACCAGCACAATAGGGCATGTTATCAGGTAGCGGCATGAAGCCTTGCTGTGCGGGCACGCCACCCTCATTCCGCGCCTACTTGTGGACGCATCAACCGGCAACTTGGGATGGGTGCATACTTAGGCGTGAAATACCACGGTGAAAATGCCGCTCGGAAAGCCTTCTAATCCGAAACATTATTATGGGCTCATGCCGGCGTTCCAACCGGCCAAGTAGCTCTTCAACCGGGCGGGATTCCAGCTACTCGGCGATGTGGAATTTCGACGCCAACGGCGGCGGCTACGATCTCGGCGGCGGCGGCTTTCCGTTGTTTATACGCCCAGTCGCGGGTCTGTTGGTTTTCCGGAATCATCTAATAACGGCGCTACCGCAGTTGTCAGCCGTTTGCGGAACTTCTGAAAGAGACGTCATCGTGGCGAGGTGAAGAGCAGTTGTGAAAGAGGGGTCGGTGGTGGCGAGGAGAAGCCCCAGCGAAGTGCTTACTAAATCAGCTTCACCGGAATGAAAACATGGGCGGTTAGACATACACTGCTTCGCAGTAAAAACAAAGACAAGGAAGGAAAGCCAGATTTGAAAGGTGTAGAGGATAAAAATACTGAACAAAAAATGTGCTTCGATAGTCTACTACAATCTAGGAACGAAAGAAGTCTAAGCATATCCGTGATCAAGCAGTATTGAGGAGGCACGTTGTTTGTTGGAGATACTTATAACCTCTACACTTGCTCCAACTTGCCTTTTTTGTGTTCCTTGTAGTACCTTCATGATGAGAAACTTTGCCAGTGGGGAGGTGGGGAGTTGAGTCCGGGGCTAATAGCAGCGGCATGTATTTCTGTTATTGCTTTTTCCTGGTTGCCGTAGAATGTGGTGGACATGTTTAATTTTTCTTCCTTATTCTCCGTCCTAGGACAGTCGTACGCAAAACTCAAATACAACACTCGCAATTACCCTCATTATCAGCACTAGCAATAAAAACAATAAACCTGAACTAATTCGGGGAATTGTCTACTAATGTGCAATACTTCCACGCCATTTCTGACCACTCCAAGATTTTTTCTTTGGCCCGCAATTTCAGTACACTCTGAGACAAAGGGTAACTGTGATAACTTCGCCATATATGCATATTTGTGCAGATACAGGCCGTTATGTTCTAGGACACCCCACTCGGCGAACCATGCTTGCGCGACGAAAAACTCGTGACGGATTGTTTACTGGTTCCCGTTTTGATATAAAAAATGAGCTCAAACCGCACGGCATCCGAACAGGAAAGGGTTCCAAGTCGTTTTTCATATCTATGCTCGGTGGGGCGTTCATGCTACCGGCACTGCCTACACGATGATGGACACACAACGGCTGCTACCCACGCCTTCCAAGAAAAACTACCCTGTACAAATAATTGACCGCTGTGGCAGTGAATAATATAGGTGTCGAAAAACTAAAGACTGAGCTGGCCGAGCAAGTGCCCTCCAATACTGGTATTAATAAGCCGGCCCAAGCTGTTCAACAGCTCGCCCGTGACGCAACAGTAACGTTATAACCCTTTTCTGATTGACCAGCGAAATCCCTATGCGGTAATTTTATTTAGCGATGACCACTTCTCCGGGAACCGAAAGCCTCGCTGCAAAATTTCCCTCTGTTCCGGTAAATCAGCTGGAGACGCAGATTTCACATTGATGGTGCCCGCTGTATTTTATGCGATTAACTCCCTTGCTTGCTTCTTTTGGCCCCTCGTTTACAGCGGCAATTTTCCTTTTTATTATTATTTCTGTTCGTTTTCTTGTATCTAAACTGGTTACTGCGTGTCAGTAAAAGGATACGAAGTTGGTCCGACTACGCCGAGGAAGAGACAGCGATTCTCGGGGATGCCGCCAACTCAACATTTCTCTGTCTGAAGCTTTTTTGTATTTCCCTTGCGCTTTCTTCTATCCGCTTAACCTCGTTGCGTGACGAAGCTTGAAAAGATCTGATTTCCTTTCGCCTCCGGGGAAGCGAAAATCAATCTGAGGAGCCGGAAATGCTTGCGGCGGCATCCGCGTGGTTTGACATTCAGGGCGACGCTGTGATCTACAGTGCACTGTCGACCCACAGATGCCATCCAACTTCTAAGAGGTGGTGAGGTTGCCGTCATCTTCTCTTATTCCTTACTTGGTTTTATCTTAGTTTTTGTCTTACGGATATTTTTAGTATACCCCTTCTTATCTTTTTATTCTTTTGAAATATTGTTATTAACAGTTATTCTTTTAATTAACAGTTAATTCTTTTAATTAAAAGTTATTCTGTTAATATTTGGTCGCGAGTTTGTTTGCCTGGAGTGCACGAGGTCAACATGCTTTAGTGGAAGCTATTTGCCGCCAGTCCTAGTGGATCTCTATACGGAATCAAAATGAATAAAAACATATTTTCTAGAATGTAATGTAGTTCTTCGAGAAGGGTGTCTTATGCTTCTGGGCGAAGTTCCTCGATTTCTCCCACCGGATTTCCGGGAAGCCTCTCGGTGCGCGAGGCCCATTTTTTGTGCAAACGTATGTGCTCCATTATTTCGAATAGTTTTGCTGCGAGCTGGAAGAAACACTACGCACAATAAAAAAGCGTATGACAAAGAAATCGAGCTGACTGAACTCAGGACCATGGATTAAGAAATTACTTTTATAAAGTGAATAAATTATACATTAGTTACATAATTTTTATCATAACTGCCCAATCGTAACCGGATTCAGTTAGAAAAATTATTACAAAATTCTTTCTCACATTACAACACTACCTCACAAGGAAAGTATATCATTACATTCCATTTTAAAGCCAAAGGTATTCAACGTAGTGTCTTTGTACAGTAATGTCTTTAATGCGTGCATGCTCAAGACAGAAGATTTAGAAGGGGCGGAGGGAAGGGGAGGAAAGGGGAAGGGGAATATAGAGACATGGAACTGCACACCGAAAGTGCGCTGAATACCTTCTGTCTATTACAGTTTCCACTTAGAGATAGAGATAGAGAGAGAGAGGAGAATAGACTTTATTGAGCCAAAATAAGTTGTGGGCTGTATTCCTAGTCGTTGAGTCCATGCGTAATCCTGACGCTGGCTGTTCGGTCAACCGGGATAGTCTGGTAGCCTATGCGCGGACTGATTAACACGCTGTCCCACTGCTCACGGAAGGGTTGGAAATGAGGGGTGTACGTCGAGGTTTTGGTCGCACTCCCAGACAACGTTATAGACCGGGCTTAATTTATCGCACAACGTACACTCCGGGGAGTATTGTGTAGGGAACAGATGACTTAGTTGTACATGGTTCGGGAACGTGTAAATCTGAATTTGTTCTGATGTGTTTTCCTGCACTTTAGACATTGTCGTGTTCCCAGACCTATTAGCATTTCGCCGTATAGGAGGTACACCTTTGTGGCGTGAAGCAGATTACATTTTAATTGCGTTTTTAAGCGCTGTAGGGTTATGCCGATTTCGGGACGTCTAATGAAAGCTGGTGCCAATGCTCAGTAGATTAAAAACCGTAACAAAATGATGCATGCAACATGCGTCGATTGGCTGTGTACTTCTGTACACCAAAAACTTCTAAAAAGCAAGTGCTAGGGCTTCAGCGGCTGACTTGTCAAAGCTGTACGTGTTTTATTTTAGCTTGTTGAACAGGCGTGTAAAGTCGCTGGTAACGTAGCAATGGTCGCATCGATCCACGTTGCACTCTCCTCGTAAAGCGTCTTTGCAAACAGGTCGCGCACCTTCGATTGCCATCTTGAGACTTATTTGAAAGTCCGTTTGTGTGCATGAACTGAAAGCCATCTCTGAAGTTCCTTCGGTGCTGGATAAGGCGCATAAATGTCGCGAGTCGTCTTCGTGGCGAGAGCGCAAGATGTTTCTGACAGTTGGAGCGTCTGTTCGAAAGAGATGGCTGTTGAAATGGGCACACTCCTTTCCGAGCACAATTCGATGCACGCATGCCTGGCAGTTTGACGAAGGCGCGCATATATGTTTCGGGAATACACTTTCAGTATAAAGCGTTCGGAAAGATGACGTCGATTTTCGTTACAAAGAGGCGTCTAGGAATGTTTTTTTTATGGTAGTGCTCAAGGAAAAGTGGGTGTCCCCTTCTTATATCGACATCGCTTTCCGGACGTCACTTCATGGGCGTCGTGTTTTTTGAAGCCCATTTGCACTTACGAGCCGATAAAGTTGCAAAAAACAGTGCTCAGCAACAATGTCTACTAAAGAAGTGTATGCAAGAGTTGGCTTTGCAAAAACGCCCGAACACCAACATCGGCTGTGCGAGTTTGTACCTGCCACTATTTCTAACCCAAGGAAGTCTGATTCACGTTTCAGGCAAAAAATCAGCTCATGGAAGAGGATGGCAATGTTCTGGTAGACTTCAAAACTAAGAACGATTTCATTGGAGTGTACCGAACGTGATGGGATTTGGGGGGAGCTCGAGCCACTCCGTCGAATTGGTGCCAGGACAAGGGGAAAAGGAGTTTATGTATGTGTCTTGTCTGCATAATCCCTGCGCAGTCTCACGTGTAGTGCTGGTTGTTAGGGTACCTGTGTCCGCAACGTGGGCAGCTATTGTGGCCAGGTTTATTTTCTCTTTAGGGACTGATATGGTGGGTCTGTAGGACACCTGCTTGAGCTTGGCGGATGCAACTTATCTTCGATTGGGGCTAATCGATTGGGGCAAATCGATAGGGGTGGGGAGGGGGGGAGGTATGCAGTGTGGGCTTTGATCGGTGTGCAGCTCAACCCACTTTTGGCGCCTGGCTTTTTTTTCTTCGACGTGGCTGGTGTATTTACCGTATTCCCGTGGGAACGCGATTTGAGGCTGGAGCTCGCGAAGAGAGCTTCGTGCGTGAGCTGGTGAGCCACCACATTTCCTGGTATCCCTTGATGACTTGGTATCCAGCGGAGTTCGATCGAACGCTCCGGTTTGGAGGTTAAATATGCTTCTAGGACATTGCGTATATGCGCGGCTATTTTGTTGCGGCAGATGAGGCGGAGTTTTAATAAAACCTGGCTGTCGGTAAGTATTAACAGTTTCCTTCGGCCGGTGAAGTTCGTTATGGCGTCTGCTATGGCTAGCGCTTCGGCATGATCACGATTATGGACTCCAAGGAAGTCACGAGTACAAAGGAAACCTCACGCAATTTGAGGTAAAATGTAAGGACATAGCCGAAACTACGAAAAAATTTAATTCAGAAACACACATTGAATAGATTTATTTTCCCGAAAGTAATTGAAAAAAATTTACTCGTTAAAAACGGCAGAGACACGACATAAAGGCAAACGCTAAAATTACAAATTTCCGCCCTGTTGCAACTACAACAAAACACTTGGGATAAACAAGAAGATGCGCGCTGTAAGAAGTGCGAACGAAACGAGAGAAAATTGAGTTTTATTGAACAAGCCTCCATTGCATTCATCATAGGAGAAGCAAGAGGATGAGGGCTAAGAGGGACTGAGAGTAGAGGCAGTTACCTACGTGGCAAAGGCAGCAAAAACAATGTCGCCATTCGAAGACATTTTTTGCGGAGGAAGCAAACACGTGACCAATTTTTGTTGTAATTTTGAACTACCGCTTTTATCACTAATTTTGTTTTGAATTGAACTATCAACAGTCATTCAATATTTATTGTATGCACAAAGAAGGGCTGTGTAAAACACAGTAAAGTTTATTCGGGTGCAGTTTTTGAAATATTTAAAGCATTGGTGAATCCTTCTATATGCTCTTATCCTGGATTGAATCCAAACTCCTGAGAAAAAAAAAATCCCTGAGACCATCAAATAAGGGCAGTCCAAATCGCAAGAAAAGAATTCAGAACCACAGAGGAACGAAAAAAATTGCATCGTCAAATCTCGTTCGTCACTGCCTTTTTCCCTCTCCTTCCTCACTGACATTTTCCGTGAGATCGTGTTCGATAGCCCTCATTGCTGTCGGACACCTTGTCCAAAGCTCCTCCTGCGAATCTACCATCATCGATCAAGATTCCAGAGAGGCGTATTTGCCCATGTCGCATGACAAGTACGACCATTTTTTGCTTCATCGGTAGCGCAGTAGCGTTGGGGGCTTACTTCTTCCCTCTGTCCTTTTTTTCTGCGGAAGCGCTTACACGATAGCGGAGACGAGCCTGTTGGTTACAGTCCCCTCCCTCTACCCCAAAAAAAAGTAACATTACTAAAGTAAAATCATCGCACCTTTTCTCTGAAGACCGGAAAACACGCAAGTGGAACGTAAGATGCAGTACGGAAAATGATGCAAAGAAAGAAGTGTTATTTCAAATATGTTATAGCTCCCTCAAAGAGCAAGGTATTTATATTCCCGAAAGCTAACTCCGAGATTCCAGTGGTGCCTCAGCCGACGGAGTGTAGGAGCCAGCGTTTCGTGCACTTGTCTTTTTCTCTACTTACTATCCCACCTAAACTTTTATTGCTCGTTGCCATCGCGGTTGGACAGTCAGCTTGCTCCTTTTTTGCTGAGCTTTAGAGCTAGCCAGTCCTCTCATAACCATGGGTGACCGGATAAAAGGCAAACACGGAATTACCTTTTCACACAATTAACACATTTTTTTGTTTTGTTTTATGGGGCAGGGGCGATTATGAGTAGTCGATATAGGGAAGGTGGGCGTCTTATTTTCCAAGAAATCTTTGGTTAGGTGACTAATTCGGCCACCGATATTTGTGAAGACTCGAAGATTGAAGTATTTTTAACAGCTGTAATGCCAGCTAGTATGAAATACACAGTGAGCAATTTCCTTTCAGCGGAAAGGAAACATACCAAGGAACTCCGGTGTTAAGAGCACGAATTAGAGCTCTTCGCATCGTAGCTAGATCTTGGTAATAAGCCCCGCCGTGGTGGATAGCTACGGTTTAATGAGAACTATTTAGAGATCCTTAACATGCACGAAAATTTCAACGCACCGGTGTTTATTATTTTTTTTTTGCAACCACTCTTAACACCTTAGCCGTGGCCGGTAATTGAAAGCTCTATCCTGTGCTCATTAGCCAACGCCTTAATCATTGAGCCCCCGCCGTTAAACCAAGAAAAACCAAAGAAGCTTTAAAATCCCCGCATTACCCGATGATTCCGCCTTCAAGAGGCTTACAAGCTATGGGTAATGGTGTATGAGGGGGTAAAGTGCTCGGGCCTGTATAAAATAATGCGGTCGATCTTGAGAAGATAACAATGCGCCCTCTGACGAGGGTTACGGCACAAACGTACAAACGGCACTAAGATTAACGGCCAGGAACGCTGAAATACAGCCACTATTAGCGGTACATGACCGACAAGATGCGACATCATCAATGACCCTAGGGCGTCTAGCCCGAAGGCCTAGCCAACAAAGTAGCTTGCATAGTTTGTTTCTGTTAGAAAAGCAAGTACAAAAGAAGGTCATTTCTCCATACTTAGCCCAAGCTTCTCTCTTGACCTTCGGCATGTATGTACGTGTAGATTATTGAATACAGAACTATCAATGACTGTTATATTCTAAAATGTCCCGCGTAATCACGGAGCAAAATCCTATGTATAAAATAAAAATTTAAGCAATATTGAAACACACCGCGAATTATTCCCCATCCACAAGTAATAACCAGTATGCTCAATCACGCACGGAGCCCGAATAATATCCCACGCCATGATCGCAACACACCAAACATCCTGTCTTCCTGCTTTTATTTTACAAGAGTACTCTTTCTATTCGAATTTAAACCCACGAACTACGTGAAAGGAAATAAGCGTGAGGCAAAAAATATTTTCTGAACAAAATAAAACAATTTTTGTAACTAAACTTTGGGAAAAATACCTCGTACCAAAGCATCCACCAAGCATTTTCTGCGCCCTTCGAAGCGGTTGGAGATCCCCGGAACCAGATGACCCTCTCTGCGGCTGCTTCAATCACCTCGACTGCAAGGAAATAAGAAGACAAGGAATTAAAGCCGTTCCACTCAATGTGAAAGCTGTCGGAAGTGCAAAGCAGTGATTCGCCATAATGGGCTGCAGCGCCGTTATCCGCTCACTGCTGCCACCCAATGCATGTCAAATTTCCCGCCTTCGCCGTGCTCGCGTGCGCCCTGCCTGAAACTGCGCCAGCGGGAGTTCTGTTCTTTTTGTGCTTGCTTTAATTTCGTATGCTGGAGCTGTTTTGCGTCTTTTCGAACGCGCCATGTTTTTCTTGAGTGGTTGGAGCCTTTCTGCGTTATTTCGAAAACGTCATTTTTTTCTTGCGCGATCGCTTTTTTCGCTTACAATAGTAAAAACCAACCAAACTAGCGTTCCTAACTAAATGAACGCGGGCGCTGCCGATTATATACAGAGATTTTGCCTGAAATGTGCCTGAAGTTTTCTTTGCGCTAAACAACGGGGAGATGTATGGCAAGCGCCAGTGGTTCACGATGTTCGAACGGTTATGACCATTTAAACCACGTGGTTTTCGAAATGTCAGCGTGACTTTCTGATGATGGTGCACCAGGCTCTACTTGGGTCCGTTATCTCGCTGCGCTGCCTGATTCCGGCAGTCGCTTGACATCGACCGTTAGCAAGCTACGAATACAAGGTGAGCCCATAAACTGCTCGGCACGTAATAGGTAACAAGGACCATCGCACATCCAATTCCCGAAGCATAACAACCACACCAACGTCTGTCGCGTTAGTGCCTTTGGGGTTATCAAAAACTTCACAAAAGCTTGCACTCATGTGAAAGACTTGACAGGCGAAGCTGACGCATGGGAGCATTGAAGTTTTAGCATCATTGTTTATTTGCATAGTGGCTGTGCTAGTAATCGTCGTCATACAGCGAAGAGGTCGTTGTCTTCTTCGCAGTGAGTGGTGGGTGAAAAGTCATCCAGCATTGTAAACTTTCACGAGCTCTTCGTCATATGACTCGAGTGAGCGGTGGCGGGATCGCAAGTCGTCTCAGCAAGGAGCGGCACGCTCGTAGCCATGTCTCAAATTATCCAGAATGGCTTTAAGAGAATGACCTCTCCTAAGCAGGGCGTCTTTTCAACTTCAGCTTAGCGCCGGAGTTGTTTTTTTTCATGTGCCGTAGCACGTGACGACGGCGCTGGGCACCCTGGACATTTTTTTTTTTTTTTTGCTAACGCCACTGTGCGAGCCGGGACTCGCCGGTCGCCGCGAGGCAAGCGCTGACCATCACCATTTTCTCGCTCCTGGGAATTTTTACCAGTTTTTATTTTTTTGCTAAAGACACTTCGCGTGCCGTTGACTCTCGGCAGTCGCCGCGATGCACGCATTCACGAGCGCTCGGCATTTTCTTGGTATTTTTTTCCTGCAACGGCCAGTAATAACAGCTCCGCTGTTAATATAAACTAGTGGAGCATGGCGTGCTTTCTCACGTTTGCCGCACAAATCGGCCGACCTGTCTCCAGTTTTGTGCGGCTTTTCTTTCTTTTCCACCCCGCGTTGTTCTCTTGAGCGGTGTCGTCCTCGATATCTGTCTGGGGTCGGTGGCCGCACGTCCAATGCAGATATTCCCCACACGTTCACCCCCGAAAATAGCCTCCATCCAACCCCACCACCTCCCCTCTCCTTTGTGTGTGCTTCTCCGTAAGTAATGCGTTGAGGCTAACAGCCTTGCTACGGGCTCCAAACCTCTTCTCGTCCCCCGTGTGCACACTATTCTTTTTCTTTGACTCGTGCTGTGCTTTCGAACTTGTCCTGGCTGACCTTTTTCTGCCTTTTCAAGAGAAAGACCACCTCCACTTCCTCCAATTTTTGCACCCTTCTGTTAAGGCCAACTGCAGCGAAATTTTACCTGCCCTAAATTCTGCTTCAATGTGTGGTATGCACCGCTAAAGTCCCTTGTGACCTAATTTTAAACTCCACAAACGCGCAGTTTTTTATTAAAACCGTTCGAAAACACGCCACTTCAGCCGACGCAGCACCTAGCGGAGTGTCGCCGCAACTTGTCGCCACTGTGGCGGACTTCCGGATGTGACGTGCCAGTCAGGACTCCCGTGCGGCCGTCGCCTCCCCTCAGTAGCCCTTTTAAGTGCGGCCTCACGCGAGTGAGCAGTGTAATTCGTGCTTCTTGCATGAATAATTGCGTTTACGCGTTCCCGTAATGCGAGAAATTAAAGAAACTCCAAGTTGCGAATACATAAAGAGCAAATTCGAAAAGTGCCGGGGCCGGCAGCAGGCTCTCGGTCGACTCGACGAGCACGCAAAACGCGTGTAATACGGCCTGCGTGAGGCGATACGCTGTTGGCGCGGCTGGTCGGTGGCGGTGCGGCGGCGCGCGAACGACTACGGCAGCTGTGCTATAGTGAACTAGTTCTAGTTCACTGTAGCTGTGCGGCGCACTGCGAGCTCGCGGCCGGTCATCTCTACAAGTGCGCAAATCGTAGAACGGCCGACGCGAGACGATACGCAAGCTGTTGTCGCGGCCGCTCGGTGCATCGGCGTGCGAACGACCACGGCGGCTGTGCGGCGCACTGCAAGCTCGCGGCCGGGCGTCTCTACGAGCAGAACGGCGGGCACGAGACGATACGCTGTTGTCGCGGCCGGTCGGGGCGTGAACGAGTACGGCAGCTAGCTGTGCGGCCCACTGCACGATCGGCCGGTCTACTTTTCGAGAGCGCGAGTACGCCGACGCCATCAAAGAGCTCTGCGCCGACGCGAGGTGATACGCTGTTGTTACTGTTATCGCGCCGGTCGGGGCGCGGTACACGGAATCGGTTCGGCTCAAACAACTTCGTCAAAAAAAACAAATAAATACTAGCCGTTGTTGGCAAAATTTTTCTCGCCAGTTAGAAAAAACAAACAAAACACGAGGCCACATTTCGCAGCATTGAGCCTTGGGGAAGGTCACTGCTTCACGAGTGAAGATACTGCAGTGCTTCCGTCGCTGCATGGCATCATTATCTAAAGATTTGGAGTGGGAACCTTGCTAACAGGAACAAAACTGCCCGTGTAAACAAAAATAATAAAATTCTGGATTTGAACTTTCACAACATGCGCTGAAAACGAATTCTTACACCCTAGCCGGCATGTTCCGACACTTCCCTCCCACGGTAGCTTTTTAAATGCAGAGCATTTCTTTAACTCGCACTGCCACCCGTCGTCCCTCGGCGTTGTCCGCACCCCTCCCCCTACAATATAAAAAAAATAATAGTTATCGGCGCCTGGTTTCGATCCCACGACCCTGCGGGCGGAACGCAAGGTACATGGTGCTCTTCCCACTGCGCCACAAAGCCGACACAGAATCAAAGGCTACGAACGCGCCTTATATCCTTGACTCATTCAAACTACGTCAAGAAGCTGCTGATACAACGCATTCACTACCTGTGGGGGGGAACGCGAGGTACATGGTGCTCTTCCCCACTGCGCCACAAAACCGACACAGAATCAAAGGCTACGAACGCGCCTTATATCCTTGACTCATTCAAACTACGTCAAGAAGCTGCTGATACAACGCATTCACTACCACCAACTCCCCAAACACTAAACGTTAACGCAATACACCCACCCCCTATGCGACGCATTTACTCGAGTCCCCCTCGCGGGGAGATGGGCCCATTTTTTTTTTTTTTTCTCTCACAAACACAGGATGGTTCGATCGGCACAGGGCATATTAGCTGTGCCGGCGCCCATCTATCGCTCAACACTGGCTTTTGTGCACACTGCTTCTCCACGACGTCTCGCGATGCCTGTGTTTTAGTTTTGCCGGACGATTATAGGCGCGTCTCAGCAGCTCACAACGAAGTAATAATGGTTGCACGAACTTCCCAACCCCTTATCGCGCATGTTTTAAATGTCTGAAGCAACAGACGACCCGAAACACATCGAATGCGCGCCGTCTTCTCACAGGCAGCTGTGGGAAAATCCGCCGGCTGCGCCCACTCGATTCCTGAGTGTAACGTCACTTCCGGCCGTCCGTAATGGCCGCCCTTTCTTTCCAGTTTCGGTTTGAAAAGAGCGTTTTTTATCTTCGTTTACGATGCAGCGAAGCACATTTGGGCCTCCAAATTTTGCAGGTAGCAACTTTTAAGGTTATACTACCGGTAAATAGTGCATTTAGGGACCCGAAAATTTCGTTGCAGTTGGCCTTTAAGCTCCCCCAACCACGAGAGACTAAGAAGTGAAAAACCATAAGTAAATAAAATAGCCGCCGGATTGGTTAAGCAAGCCCGTTGTGCCATGAGTAAGCCCAACTGGACCTTGAAATGGGAAATAATTTGTGGAACTTTCGGCCAGGATGCGCCTCGCGTCGTTAAATCCCACGTATGCTCTTCGCAGCCTCACTTCCGGCGCAAGCGTTCGCTAATTCTAACCACTTGGTCCACAACATTCTCTCTCCCTCTTGCTTAGGTGTTATGCTCAGTTCTTGTAGAATAACCGGGTATATTTCAACGAAACACTTATTCGAAAGAAAAATAACCGATGATGTATGAAGAAAAAGACATGACAGAGACCATTCTGTCGACTATATAAATATAAATATACTATAAACTATAAACTATAAAAATATAAATATATATAAATATCAACGCAGCAAGAAAGGGAGGTGTGCGGGATGTGTAGAAAGAGCGTAAATACGAGTCCTAAGTTACACTACACAAGTTACGCTATCAAGTTACTCCTGGTGCGAGCGCACTTTTTTGTCTTACTAGAGAAATTATTTTCGAAAACCCTTCGCAGGGAGGCATGCAGTTACTTCCCTAAAATGCACCACAACTGTATTTCTATGCTGCTATTAGCGAAGCATACGTCCAGGAGCACATGAAAATATTTCGACGGGTATGTCACGGTTTTGATAATGGAATAACGAATGAGTCCAAACTGTTATGGCTTGTGAATTAAACAAAAACTCAGGAAGAATAGCGTACCATTCGTGATTCATATGACGAAGTAAGATAACTTTTGTTTTTATGTACTTTCTGAGCACGAGGCGGTGGTTCCGAGTCTGGGCCGTGGCGGCAGCTTCTCAGCGATGGCTCTTAATATTTTTGACATTGCAGTCCTGACGTATTACTATATCAGGTGCTATTTCTCGTCGTGCGCCCATCGCTGTTTTGTGGCAGTGATTCCAGAGCCCTGCGCCTGCTGCTAGTTTCACCACGCATATACGGCTGAGCGCAAACCTCAAATATAAAACACTTGTTCTCGTTTTGAGGCAGGAATCATACCTCACTGGTACGAGTGTTCCAAAAATACAAGTAAACACATTACAGGAGAATAAACATATGTGAACAACATGGAGCACTAAACACCTTCAGTTTCGATTGCGTATCTCAGTAAAGTAGACACCCAAGTCAAGTACTCAAATCTACTCATTTGAAGGAATTTATTAAAATGTTCTAAGGCCTTGCTGCCATGCTGTCGGACTCTTGCATGGCATCGGGAAAGATGTCTTCACACGAATAAATGTGCGTGCTGCAAAGAAGCCGACGTCAAGAGGGATCCGTGTATTGCAGAGTTGGAAGCTTACGACGATTGTCACCTCGGGGTTTCTGCATTTGCTTTTTACTCAGGTCTCTTTGTGCTGTTTCAGCAGTTATAATAAGGCAGATTTTGTCAACAATTAATTCAGGACATTCGTAACGAAAACCCCTGCATGACATGCCCTCTGTTTCTGTCTTCTCGGATACAAGGCAGTTGGATAAATTCTGAAAGAAGAGGGCAGAAAGCGGTGACGTTTAAGTGAAGTACAATACTTAGAGTGTGACAATTCCTCATTTGGGAGACACGTTCTCGCCATCGCGAGATTGCGGCCAGGCATGTCTCCGACCAAGCGAAAAACTTTACCACCCCTTCCTTAAGAAAGTTGAGAGAAGCACGAAAGCTAGCAGTGCGTCCAATCCAACGTCAAACCTTCCCAGACCCAAATCGCAAACGAAGAATGAAAGCATGCGACGATTTTTCTCGCACTGAGTAAAAAAAAGTTCCGGCGTTTTTGCAGCCTTCCCATTCCATAGGGGCGATCTCTAGTACAAGTCGGGTGAACTTCGCAAGTGTAGTCCCGCACAAGGGCTGAGCGCCAGGCCGGGAAGTCGTTTGTACCTTTTTTACCGGTAAGTGCCCGCCGCCACTAAGGCACACGAATGCACTTGGTGACTTCCACAGCCATGATGGACGCTCAACTCAGTAACCGCTTCTGGCAGGACATGCCGCCAGACACGTTGTTTGAACGCCAGCTGCCGTTCAAACAACTTGATGTCCACGAATGTGAGGGCATGGTAGACAAGGAGCGTAATGAGCCCTCCACCATAAGCGACAATCACAACAACGTCTCGTAGGCTTGCCAAAGCCTACGAGACGCTCTGGTTTGGAAGTGCAGAGAAATGTTTCGAAAAGCAACTAAACGACATGCAGTTGAAGCTTAGCTTCACGTCGATTCCCACCTGTCCGTGGTATTGGTAAATTTTTACTCTTTTTTTTCGTTGAGATGAAGACTTTTAACGCTTTAGTGAACTCATTAATGCAAAAACAAGTCGAAAAGTACAATTTAGGATAAGCGAGGGGTGGTGCTGGTGGTTGTGGTTTGCGACAGGAAAAGGAAAGGAAATTCACTGGGGATATTTTGAGCTCGGCAGGGAGCTCACCTGCATAGAACCCGGCGCATGGAAAGGGGAAGTAGAGGAGAAGTGATAGGATAAAGTAGAGAGAGAGAGAGAGAGAGAGAGAGAGAGAGAGAGAGAGAGAGAGAGAGAGAGAGAGAGAGTGAGAGAGAGAGAGAGAGAGAGAGGAGAGATAGCTGTCAGTCAACCACTGCACTACGGGCTACAGCCGCTGCGTGAGGCCGGTCGTCTCCAGGTAATGGAGCAGACAGGCGAAGATTTCCCCTTGGGTTGCCGCAGGCCCCTTCGGGAACAGAATGTCCTCCATTCCCACGCTTGGAAGGTCTCGACGCTGGAGCGGTCGGTGGAGCTCTGCTCTCGGCCCCGCGTAGCGGGGCAGAAGCAGAGTAGGTGCTCCAGCGTCTCCAGTTCGTAACAGTCCGCACATGTAGGGCAGTTCTTGCGCCCGTGTCGATGAAGCGAGTTTTAATGCGTTTACGAACTCATGGTGCGTTTCTGTCGACAGTCATCACTCAATCTGAGACAGTCTCGGAGTGTGTCACTGCGTGCGCTTTGCTGCCGAAAGCGTCCCTGCTCGCCGTACTTCATCCTTGCAAGGACGGCACTCTCCGCTTCGTTTGATGGAGGGTCAAGCGGAGATGATACAGGCAGAAAAACGTATAGCAAAGAAAATCATAAGCGGAAGCATCCTACACGCAGGTTCCAAATTCGATGCCCGCTTTGCCTTGCAGAAGCACCCATATCTTATGCATGCAAATGGCCCCTATATTTTGCCCCTCGAGCAGGTGTTGTAGGGCCGTCCAGACGGGTTCATTTGCCTACACTACGAATTTCGCGCAGTCAAGCACCGCGTTACCTTCAACCCACCCGGCATTTGCTCATGCTGGTTTTCC
Organism: Haemaphysalis longicornis; assembly: GCA_013339765.2. NCBI lineage: Eukaryota > Metazoa > Arthropoda > Arachnida > Ixodida > Ixodidae > Haemaphysalis > Haemaphysalis longicornis. The sequence goes on from CM023451.1 coordinate 150,905,100, forward strand.
TTCCGCAACATGGACCGACAAGTGCTCGGCCACCTGAAAAAATCGCGCAGAGTATGTGACCGGAAGTAGCCGCTTCCTTTGCATCCTTTCCAATTCAATGTGTTCAGCTTTGGCCAGCGTCGTGGTGATTTACTATGTTCGTAACGCGAATCGAACGAGAAGCGAAGAAGTCAGCCTACTCTCCCGTCTCGCTTAAATTTCTACATACATTCCGAGTCTTTTCGCCCCATCAGCGCACTCGCAGCAGCAGAAAAAAAGAAATGCGGAGCAATAAAAATTTGGCGCCCTTCCACTCTGTGAAGAAGGAAGACCAGCGAAGCTGGACTCATTCCACGGAGGGCCCGGAAAAACACTTTTCTGGGTAATTTGAGATTGAGCATACTTCGTACCCAACTAGCTGAATGAAACTTGGAAAGGACTCGAGCTTTACTCTAGCGCACAAACATAGGGATTTCTCCATCACGCGTCGTGGTCACCTTACTGTCTCTGTAAACACACAAAACCACTGCGCTCGACCAAGAAAGACGCCGGACAGGCAGCAATGAGTCATTTGACGACAAAGTTTAAACCTCTTACCCGTACAACGGCCATGCCATCAGTGAAGGCTTGAAACCTATAGCTGCGCGTGCATGCCCCCTCCCCACTCTTCACTCCCCACTTGTGCACTCATCATCTGGCAGCAACCAGTGATGTGCGCACGCCTAAAGTGAAAGACACTGACAAAAGTGTCGCTAAGAAAGCCCTTCAAGCTAAGCAAGAAATATTGGGTCACGTCGGCGACCCAAGCAAGCAAGTTTCTGCTCATTCTGTAGGAATTTGAAGCTACTCGGCGAACTGGAATTTGCGGCGGCAAGGGCGGTGGCAGCGGCTTTTCGTTGTTGTCGCACGCATTGTCGCTGCTTCAATTCCCGCTCTTCTTCGATCCGAGCAAACGACATGCGTCAGCCCCATAGCGAGTTAAAATCTGGAAGGACTCGAGCTTTAGTCTAGCGGACAAACATATCCGTTTACTTCCCCCGTCAGAGCCATCTTACTGACATTGCAACACACCGACCCAAACTCAAAACGTTCGACCGCAGAGGACAGCTGACAGGTTGCATTCAGCCGTGAGACTTCCACGTTTATAATTCCCGCCACCACGAACGGCGTGTCATCGGTACGGGTATGAAGCCTAGCTGTGTGTGCCCTCCCTCTCTTCCCACCCTCAAACTGTGAACGCATAAACAGGCAACCGGTGATGAGGTGGTTAGGCGCGAAATGCACCGGTGGAAATGGAGAGTTTTAGCTGACCGTTTTTCACGGTCCGCTCCGCTCCGATAGCAAGCGGGAGCGCCATTGCGCATGCGTGCCGCTCTTTTCTGCGAACGGCATTGGCTCCGGTTGCGCTGAGCGTGCCGCCGATACCGGAGCGGACCGTCGAAAACGGTTAGCTATAACGCTCAGAAAGCCTTTCAATCTTAATAAGAATTGACCTTTTAAATGAACTTTATCTGGGCATGCGCTTGCAGGCGTCGCATTACTTTTGGTGGCTTGCTCTTATCACAACTGCCGCTTCTGATGGATTCTTGTGCAGGCCCAGAGAACCTTCAAGCAGATTCTGGCTAGCATTCGGTGGCCACTGCCAAAGCGTTGAGTCATTGACCGGCATATCACTGGCATTGGGCAACGCGCTAAACTTCGTCAACAGCTCAACCAAAGAGCCATCTCTGCGCATGAAGTCAGAAAACAGAGCGTGATATGCTTGCACAGCAAGCCTTTTAGCTATCACCACAGGCGCGTTTCTCGATTACCAATATTGGACAAGAACGTCACCGGAGATCGTGGTAGATTGATTGTAGGGTTTAACGCGCCGACGCAACGCAGGCGATGAGGCGCGCCGTAGTGGAGGGCTCCGGATTAATTTTGACCAACTGGGGATCTTTAACGTGCGCCGAAATCCCGAACACACGGGCGTTTTTGCTTTTCGCCTCCATCAGAAAAGCGGCCGCCGCGGCCGGGAATCGAACCCGCGACCTCGTGCTCAGCAGCGCAACGCCTTAGCCACTGAGCCACCGCGGCGGGTGAGATCGTGGTCGAAAGAGCCACCAATTGTGATTTTCGTATTCGCCGCTATTAGCGCTGTTCTTGGAGAGGAACAGGTGCATTGTGGGCTCACACCGGTGTTCCAACCGGGAAAGTTGCGCTACATCCGGGCGGTTTTCGCAACTGCTACACGAGGTACAATTTCAGGCAGCAACGGTGGCGGCTAAACGTTCGGCGGCAGCGTCTACGTCGTTTTGACGCCCATTCGCGCTTCTCTTGATCGTCCGCTATCATCTGGTAACAGGGTTACCACCGTTATCACCCGTATGCGCAACTTATGAAAGAGGCAGCCGTGATGGCGAGTTGTATAACAGCTGCGAAAACGGGTCGGTGGTGGCGAGGAGGGTCATAGAAGCGGCGCCGAGTAAATCGGCTACACCGGATTGAAAAGGGGGGGAAGGGGCGACATATACTGCTTCGCTGCAAAAATGGCTTAGGACAGGCGCCCGTGGCGTCCTTGGTGGGAATCAATGCAGCGTATTTTGGGAGGAGGAGGGAGTTCGCCATGACAGCGTTTGGGTCTCTTGTCTTGAAGGCATTCTGCAGTTATCGCCAAGTGCTGCTACATCGATAGGAAGCCAATAAATTAATGTTGCTCATCAAGCAACGGTTTGCGAGTCTATCCGCATGCCCTACTGACAGTGCGCGCGTCATGCCGCATTGTTGATTTTACCTGAGGCGATACGTGCGTTCGAAAGCTGTAAATAGGAATACCAGCAAATTTAAGCGACAGTCCGCTATTAACCGCTGGAGCCACTCGGCACCATCCTGCCTTCTTTATTATTGTTATCTCAGGGCCGCTTGCTCATTTCCCCGAGCTTGCGTATTTGAAGGCAATACAAAACTCACGCTTTTTTTATTAAGGGGATGTAAGCTATCTAATTTTTTCGGTTACGAGACAATACTTAGTGCCTCGCTTTTTAGGGATATATTTTTTTTTTGTAATTGAATTCAAAAATGTTTGCACAACTGTATTCGGTATAAATTGTAGTACTGAAGGTCAAACATTGTTCTCCCCGTTAAACCAAAGTCCATCAGTTCGCTAAACATGTAAATGAAGGGCAGTAACGAAAAAATAACGCTTATGCGTGCCTTTTTTTGAAATCCTGATACAGTACTTTGCAGCGACATTGAACTTCCAAGGCGGAGGCTGAATTATATATGCATGTACAGTAAGCAACAGATAACTGTTCATTTACAAGCAGAGCTTCTTCCTGGCTTCTGCAAGTATACTCGCACTAACGTGATCATTAAAAAAAATATGGCTGGATCTTAGCACATCAAAACATTTTTATGGTGCTTCTGCAATGTGTTGCGGTTGAGCTGAAAGCGTAAGAAATATTTTCTGAAAGACGGCGAAGTAGCTTAGACGGAGCTATGTCATTTTCCGAATACGATGCCTACTTTGAACAGATTGAGTTATAAAAAAGCTAGCAGTTTTTTTTTTTCGAGAAGATGCAAAGCACTGAAGAGTCACTTTTTTCACTTAAAGGGAACTGCGTGAAACTGGGCAAAGCGAAGCTAGCGTTACACTTCCCCACGACAAAGCACCGGAGGGAAGCGGTTAAATCGACCATTTCGAGGAGAAATGGCGCGACAGAGACAGCGAAAGCGAGCAATACGCTAGAAGAGAGCGGTGGTGGGGAATGTGCGCGCAGGCAAGTTAAATAGGCCCAAGCAGTATAAAAAAAGAGAGAAAGCAAGCGACAGTGCTTATTTATGTACTTTAATTAAGAAACAACGAGATAAAACAATGCTTCGTTATGTGCGTTCATCAAAGTAGAATTATTGGACTTATTGGTACAAGTTTATCCATTTTCAGTCCCACATTAATAACATTGAATTATTACAATTGGTTATACAAACAGCCTTATAAAATAATTGCTGTAGCTGATGAAAACTAGCATAGGCGATATTCCACAGTTACATTATTTGACCCTGAAAAATTGAAGAGCCTCACTCCGTTCCAGCAGGGTTGTAACATTTTATTTATTTATTTATTTATTTATTTACTTCCACCCCTTAATGGTTCATAGTTGGCCTAAAAATTGGCCTAAAAGTTGGCCTAAAAAGTTCACAATTAAAACTGAAGGACCATAAACTGGCTGCGGCTTAGCTCAGGCAACCCTGAATGTGCAAAGCGAAACCTTGGCTTGTCCTGATTAAGTCTTGGATTCACTTGGCTAACCTTTGATTTAGCTTCAATTATTATGCTGTTGTTGTGCCAGAGCGCCCGGCCCCAAATACGTTGCCCGAGGCAACGCGCCAACAGCGGGGCCGATTCCCGGCTCGTCCAAACCAGACCAAAGCGCCCGTGGCCGACGGGCCAGACTTGGAGCGCCGCAGAGTCGCCTCTACCTTTGCGTCGCGGCGGCGCAGCCGAATCCTGCCCCGGGTGAGCAACCGGTAACCGACAGGTATAGTGCCTGGTATATACTAGGAACTATACGATATTCTATATCGTATATTCTAGGCACTATATTCTAGGCACTGTACGACAGGCCACACCGGCCTGGAGGTGGCGTCGCGGAGACTACGTGGGCGTCGCCCTCCCTTTCCCCATCGCGGCGGTCGGCTGACGCAACCCCTTCGCTTCCATTCGTCGGATTTCAAACTTCGGCCAGCGAGGTTCCTGATTGGAGCGATTCGAACTTTCGGGATCACAACGGACTTCCCGGGGGTATAAAACAAGCCCGGAGGCACTTATCGTCGGCACTCTTCGGGGGCACCGAGTGCTGGCGCCTTTGTGCGAGCCATGTAACGCTGTTGTTACCCTTGTAGATACTGTATATAAATGCTGCTTGAACTTTTCGTCGGCTCGAGAACTTCTTCGCTCTGCTCTGCGCCGCGTCGATAGCGGACGTAGCGAGGCAACGTCGCTACACCGGTGGCTGCGCTCGGATGGCCAGTCGCAACAGTAAAGGCTGCGGTGAGAGGGCCCCCAGTCCCAACAGCGGAGACAGCGTCGGGATGGCTGATTCCCAACCTCGGTGACGAGCTGGATGCGAGTCACAACCTTGGAGCAGCGCTGGGAAGGTCATTCCAAACACTGTTCGTCCAACGCCTTCCTTTGTCTTAGATTGCGGTCCCACCCGGCGTTTTCCGAGCCGAACGGCTCAACGGCCGACATCCGCGGGGTAGTCAGACGCCGCTTGCCGACGACGGCTCGAAGCCTCCAGCTCCCGCACAACGCTGAGGGAAGACAGCCCGGCCTCCCTCTTATCCATGGCCAAGATCGCACGCCCGTGGCACGTCCCGAGGTCAGGCGCGAGTGAGCTGCGGAGAGCGCATGGGCCAAGGCGACAGCGCCGTTGGCGGATCTCGGCATGGCGAGTCGCGCGGTGCGTTTCCAAGGGTACGGCGCAAATGCGGTCAAGTGAAAGTCAAATTTACCGCGACGGCGAAACCGCTCGACCAGACTAGAAAAGGTTTGCTTTATTATCACCATTAGTGCACAATTAACAAATAAGGGCGAAAACGTAGCAAACACAATAAAAATATATAAGTTGAGTCGAGCAAACAAAAATACTGCAATATAACTACCGCAAGTATGAACATATATAATCAAATATAAACAAATCCACATTGCAGGCGCTGTCCCTAGATGTAAACAGCAGAAATAAGAGATAGTTGCCAATCAATATGGCATGCATGTGCAGCGCCCGAAAATTCTTCCTGAACCCTCTTGCCGTGTAAAAGATCTTTTCCGGCAAAACCCCTTTTCATGGGTGCGCCACATATGAGAAAATATTTGCACCCTCATCGGACTATCGATTGCGGAAAGTTCAGCGCGCAAAGTAAAAAGTTCAGTGCGCATTGAAGTAAATTCAGGGGTAATTTTTTGAAGTAAATCTTTAAACGTGCTTTCAATGGATCAGCAGCAATAGGCCTTAGGCACTACACAGATGCATGAATAAACCTTTATATCTCGTCGTTGTGCTCCCCACATGGCCGTTTTGTTTCCCGAAAAACTACCATATCCCTTCTGCCGAGATTCATAATAGAGAGATCAAACAGAGGTCATTCGTAATTGATGTTATTTATTTCAAACAACCTATACAAGGAGAGACTGGACGGCTTACAAACCAAAAATGTTGAGCTTCTGCGGTGCACACCGCGTGCCCGTCATTTTATTGGCTACCGCATTCGCGGCGTTAGCTTCCTGAACCCTTGCAATGCGGCGTCTTTTTCTTCTTTTCTCAGCGCACTTGAGGAAAAGTGGGTACTTATATTGAACGCCAACATGTGTGTGACAATTCGGCGAAAAAATAAATACTGCTCCACCTTCACCACATTGCACGCAAGTCCGCCAATTACTTTGTAATTATCGCCAACTATTTTCACCGGTGACATTTGAAAGCATTTGAAAATTTATTAAATGCTTATTAAACGTTTATTATTAAATCAAATCAAATCTAATCATTTTATTGTTCCAAAAAACATATGGAAGCAGGCCCGAACAATAGTGGGAGTTAGTCCACTTGATGAGGTTTCACACCTCATTTTTGGGCCTCCATCTGCTGACAGTGTAAGTTCTTCTTATGAAGCACGAGAACAAGTGATCAAAGGGCTCGTTAGGGCTTATTTTAGATCATCCAAGGTCGCTCATTTGCCATAAACTTGTCCTTCGTTCGTCCATCCCCGCTTCAATGAATTGCTGTGCAGAGCTGTGCAGCGCTGTGAATGAATTCAGTCTAACATGCCAGTGCTCAGGTTACATCCAGTCGTAGCGTGACATTGTTAAATTTACTTCCAGAATGGGATGCTCTGAGTTCGCTATACGTTTCCCGAAAACTTTTGGTAACTCGTAAATTTCGGGTGTATAATACTTGATATGAATAAAATAAATGCGTTATTATATGCCGCTACAACTTTGATCTTTGTGTTATTTATTAATTTTTGCCTTAAAAATTTGTATTCTCACCAAACTGACGACTACTAGAGCGTCCTTTCCAAACACACACTAGCTGCCCCTGAAATACTAGGTCGTGGTGTCTCCATCGGCCTCACACATACGACGACAATAAATCAGCCCAGAAGCGGCACACATTGTTGGTGTTCACGAGTGTTTCAGTGCTCTAACTGTGCTGAGAAGCTGAAGATCTCGAAGCGAAGCGGCCTCATGCGTTCCGCCATCCCACAATACAATGCATGTTGGTCTTCAGTGGCCAAAGTCGCCTCTCTTTACTCGTATAAGATCACCAGGTACTGAAATCAATTTTATTTATTTGTGCCAAAGCATCGCTCGGTCGGTGTAAACCACACATTCGCTGAACTCCCCCTGGCCAACATTGAATTGACTAAAAGAAGGAAAAAATAATCGCAGCGTATCTGCTCCCCTTGCTGCAAATTTTGTCGAAAGACGATAGCCACCTGCCGTCTCCGCCAGATATATGCCTGTATTCTCTGCCCCTCCCACGTCTCCCGCTGTTCCTTCTCTTTTCGCTTTTCCTACGATAACCAAGCAGGAGGTTCGCTGAAGTCAACACAGTTTTCCTATGTTCCACGGCTCGAGCCGTCTGCTCGAACCTTCTGTTACTGTTGCACTTGGAACACCACCACGAGGTCCACACACCGATTTGGCACTTTCGGGCCAAAATATTGTTTGAAACGGGAATAATTTTTTTAATCGAAAATTTTAGGAACGCATTTATTTTCCATTAAAATAACACTGCGAGTACCACTTATGCATCGATTTATTGTTTCAAATATGCGAAATGTGTTCTTTTCACGCAATAGTGTTGACAAGTATGGAGTATGTTTCCAGATTTTGTGATTCGGAAAGGTTTTACCAAAAAAACTTCTCTTTCAAGAATTCTTTTAGCCAAGATGGCAAGTTGAGCGAGAGAGAGAGAATAACTTTAATGAAGACCAGCGATGAAGTTGAGCGAGTTGGTGCAAGTTCATCATGAAGAAACAACCAACGCAAAACAAACGATGACGAGGAAGGCTACAGCGCAGTGTTTGTAGCCTTCCTCGTCCTCGTCTTTCATGCGCTGGTTGTTTTTCCATTGTGAAATTTTTTAACTTTTGGCCGGATGGCCGACTCGAGGGACAGACAGACAGACAGACAGACAGACAGACAGACAGACAGACAGACAGACAGACAGACAGACAGACAGACAGACAGACAGACAGACAGACAGACAGACGCAGGCACGGACGGACGGATTATGGATGGATGGACGGACCAAAATTTTTCGGTTTAAATGGCCCAAACAAACCATGCTCTTTAAAAACACACTGCCATACATTACTGTTTCCCGCATGAATGAGCGGCATTTCAGACTCACGGTCTATGCTTTGAGGTGGCCCGAACTGCTGCTGCTGGCGTGATCACCGAGAGGCGCAGCTGGTACCTATCGGCGTTACTCCGTTCTCATGCCCAAGCGTTCTCAATCGCTTGGTTCAAGGGGCCTTGACCTAAGATGAAATTTGGGACAATAAAGGAGAAGCCAGCTTGGCAGCGAGCTTGGCTTGCTATTCCACATGGACGTGCGAAGGGAGAAAGAAGGAAGACACAAATACGCACACAAACGCTAACAAACGCGAATAAGCGCACACAAACTGACAGACGCACATACACACGCACAACACACGCACATGACTATATTTAGAGCAAACGCTCACTGAGTTTTGTTCAGGATGGAGTCACGGAGAAGTTATACCAAGGCCCTTGCAGTCCGTCTTACCATGGTGATCGAGGACCATAGACCGATGACATCGCTAAGTTTCAGGCGTGCGTCAGCGCGCAGTATCAAAGTTGTTTCAATTTTAGTCGTGGGGGTGGAAGACGCGGACACGAACACACTACATGTTTGATCTCCTCACGAACACTGGAAGCATGGGAGTGAGTGGAGGCAAGTCAGCGTGTCTTGTGCAAATAGTGGCTTGTGAAGGCGGCGTTCAGTTCAATGCGGTGAACAATTGCTTCGTCATGCTTTTTTAAGGCACACAGCATGCGGACAATGCAGGGGAGATCAATTTTATACGGTGGATCATTTATTCATTGATCTGTCCAGTGATCCCTATTTTTTTTATTAGGCACATTTTTCGACGAATTGTAGAAACATTTTAAGTGTAATTTCTTTTTGTATCAAATTCCCCGCTGTGTAAAGTTAAAAGCGCGGAGCTAACCATTCTAGCGTCACAGATAGTGCTGAAGACGCGCAAAAAAATAAAGGTCACGTCAATGGGAGAGACCTTCGTCCTGCAGTGGCCTAAGAAGGCTGTTGTTGCTGTTGTTGTTGTTGTTATAATTGTTGTTGTTGTTGATGATGATGCATGATGATGATGGTGGTGGTGATAATGATGAAAGGAAACCAGCAGGGCTTCACACCCGGAACAAGCCGCCACAAGAGTCCGGTACTTCAGTAACGGCCACGGAAAACAGAAATATTGGGCGGACTTGGTCAGAATTATAATCGTATCCTTCGGTGGATTGCTTCAGGCAACTGTTTGTACCTAGTCCCTTATACACAGGAGGCGAATTTTCTCAGGCTCGGTGTGTGTGATCCAAATAAACACAATGAAGGCGCTGGAATCTACTTTTTTTGTCGCTGTTCTCGGGAAGCTTTTTACCCTCCTCACGTTGCCCGGCTTGAAGCCTTTGCTAACTTCCATCCCCAACCATCAGACTCAAAGAAAAGCAGCAGCTTTCGGCGGTTTCCATCGCGTGAAAGGCGGGGCGGGGTGCAAAGCAGATAGAGGCATAAGAACGAGAACAAAAGAAACAAGTGCTAAAAAAAAAAAAAGAACCTACGACAAACCCACATAGCCTAGCACGAAAACCAAAAACCCGAGAGTAAGGTAAAATAAATTATCGGAGAGACAAAAAAGAACCGACTAAAACGAACCAGACGAGACAGGAATAAACAAATTCCGACAGAGGGAGTCATTTAAGAAACTCAAGAAAACCCAATTCCAAAGTACCAGAAAAAAAGGGAGTAGGGAATATGGGTCGAGTAAAATAAAAAAGTAACTGAAATAACAAAAAGTGGGGGGAGGGGGGGGGGGAATTGGGATAAAAAGAAATAAGCAGTATCGAGACGAAAGCCTGTTAAAAACTAAAAAAAGGAAAAAGCAGGGGGTATGCTGTCACACTTAAGCCGCAGGCGCCACCAGTAGGATTTGGACAAACCGCGGGAGGACTTATCTGGGCGGGACAAGAAAGTGACCCGTGGACCAATTACTCGCACATCCGAGCGGAACAGGAAGCGTTGCCGGAACAAGCAGGCTAGGAGCCAGCGCATCGCGAAATATTGGACGTACCCTATGGTTAAGATCATTGGATCTGGATCGAAGACACCAAGCCGCCTTCCCGCCAATTGATCCGTAAGGCAGAGGTGGGGGCCAAATAATTAGCGAACGAGATGACCCGTTGTATACGGGTTGGTCTAAGGGTTCAACACGAGACAAATAGAACTGAGAATCCACAACTCTGATGTTGAAAGGTAATATGAAGCAATTAGCTCAGAATCTACCAATTGAGAAGCGCCCCTCCGGTGTTTGACTACCACTCGTTTATTTAACATATACCCACGCGGCAATCAGTTAAGCCAATTCCTGCTAGTTTGGTTTGGTTTCATCCCATCCAAATTGTAGTAATTGACAGAACTTTGGAAATCGGTAACTACACACTAAAAAAACGAAGCAAGCATAGGCAACAACTGTTATTATAATCTACAGCTAAGCACTCCTGAAGTTTCGCTTTGTTTGCTGAAATGGACATTAAATAGTTTCGACGGCACGTATTTAAGTAGTTAAAAAGAAAAATATCTCAAATATAAAAATCGATAAGCTACACATTTGACTTTAGGAACGTGTACTGAGTGTCAACGTCGATGTGGTACCGTTGTTAAAAGAATTAAAAGAGAAACAAATAATGAATTTCTACTTTGCATTGTTTTTCTTTTTCGTAATATTGCAAATTGTGTAAACTATGTCATCGGTACGCAGAATATTCCAAAAATGGTATGTTTTTCACACAAGTGACAGCCGTTGCGGTTGTTAGCCTGCCAATACTGACGCCAAAGTATGCTAATTACACGCAATTTAATGGCATTTTCGCAGTCCTTTGTTTCCACATTATTGCAATACGCATCGCATAAATTCACGATATGCTGATAGATGAGCACTTCCATGCACATCATGCACCCCTTAAGGGGAATTCTGAGGCCAGTTGCAAATGTTACCCGGTCACTTTATATATTTTTTATATATTTAGAGTTAAAGTTTATCAGTCGATGACTCAGGGTTTCAATAGAAAATTTGGGAACGTTTCTTTTTTCGTTCGCTTGTGATTCAATAAAGCTAGTTGCGCCTGCACAAAAAATGACCCTGAATGACTGGGCCATCATTACTACCGTCATCGATCATCATCATCAATGACCTCAGACTTACTAAGGTGTCACCTTGATCACGCTGTTCTTGTACCCACCTGAAGTTTTACTCCTACCATACATAGCGCACCGCCGCACAAAATAAAGTAGAGAAAACGTGAATTCCAGCTTAAATTAATTTTCATCAAATGCCTATGTATTCCCCCAGTTGTTTTTGCAAGAGTGGATAACTCATATTTTTGCAGGAATTAGAACAAAATATTCTCTGGCGCTACTTCCAGGTTTAACAAAGTGACTAGGGCAGTCTGTTCAGGAACCGACCTGTCTGCATATATAGTAAACCAAAAGACAACAGAAGGCTGAGAAGCTTTCACCGAATCATGAGCCGCTAAATAATGAAAAGTACATCAGGCAGACAATAAATACAACCATGAATCCCGTGTTCTCTATTTGTGCGTAACTGGACGCTTAACTACTCGTGATCTGGTAATTAATATAGTCTACAAAGACGCCTCCAGGGGCTCGTAATAAGCCAACAGTGTCAAGCACTGCCGATCTTGCCATATCTTTCTTCAATAGCTCTCTTGTTTCACCTTTTTTAGTTTATATGTGTGTACGTAATTGTAATCTCAGCCCTATCATATATTTCTTTGTATCATTGTTTTTTTTTAATTTAGACGCTAAATGATTAAATCGTTGAATTCTACCTGCGTTTGTTATAACTCATTCGAAATAATTAGAAGAAACAGCAGCCACTGCAAAATAAAAAAATGTCGCATGGCGCACTTTACTTCCCGTTTCTTTACTTAGTTTGTTAGGCGTCCAGTCGCCTAACCTTGTCTTTAAGTTGGTGGTTTAAATCAAAGTTCACATCGGTTTCACGCCCTGAATTAGGTTTATTAAAAAGGGGCATAACGAAAATTTCTATGTCGCCTAAAGAATCAGAAGAGAGGGAATATTTTTTCGCACAGGAGTGTGGCGAACTTAAATTTATTTTTGGTTTTTAGGAATGATTAGCACCCAAATAACGCGCATTTCGAATTTTTTGTGATAGATTTTTATGGAGTATTGTTTTAAGGGCGGCAGTAAGTCTGAACTCTAAAGCAAGAAATAATGGTAAAGGAAAGGCAGGAATGTCAACCAGGCTATGGCCTATCGTATCTTACACGTGAGAAAGGGGGACCTTGGGAAAAAAAAAAAAAGAAGAGAAGAGAAAAAGAAGGGGAAGGTAAGGACAAACGCGTAAAGAGGTGTGCCCAGAGTTACGACACCATATACGATGAAAGTTCCGTGGCGTCATAGAGAGTAGTCTTTTGTGCTACAGCCATCTGTACAATTTCGTTGTTTTTAGAAAGCACAGTGGCGCTTTTTTCGCGTTGTGCGTAGATGACGGGGAAGACCAGTGGCCCGGGAGCTTCTCCCCAGAGAACGGCAGCCGAAAATCGAGCTTCCGTAAAGTTGAGGAGATCTGCCTTCTTTCCAAGGAAAAACGTGGGCACTGGCATAGAACATGGCGTATGGTCTTCGGTGCGTCGCAGACTTCACACGCCTCGCTGTCTACCATTCCGATGAAATAGGAATAAGCATTTGTGAAGGAAATTTCCAGCCAGAGGCGACGAAGAAAGGTTGCATCATACCGTGGGAGGAATGGAAGATGACGCTGAAGATGCGGGTCCAGGGCATCAATACGAGAGCTCGTCAACTCTTGGGTAGGCCATTTGGCTATCGTGGTCTCCCGGGAAAGTTTGCGGAGAGTGTTAGCTGCGTCAGTCCTGGATAAGGGAATGGATATGGTCGCCAGTTTTTGCAGTGCCAAGCGGGCGGCAGCATCCGCACTTTCATTGCCGACAATGCCGCAGTGACTGGGAAGCCCACTGGAGAGGCAATCGTCAATGAACGCGATTGTGGTCAGCAACCGTTAGACAATAGCCCTTATGCTTGGCCAGGAAGCTGTTCATGAGGATCACCGCACAGGGCTAAACCCTGGAGCGAATGGAGCGCTGGCTTTGAGTCGCAGAAAATCTAGCCATCTTCGGCAGGAGGCTTGCTCAATAGTGTGAAGGGCGCAACGGATGGCGGGAAGTTCAGAAGTTAGTGCCCGTAGGAAGTGGTAGGGATGGGGGGGGGGGCTATCCTAATTCATGAAATCGACAATCTGAAATTCAGTGTTATAACCATGGCGCCGGCAGAAGCAGATGTTGTTACCGAGCCATCGGTGTAAATATGGGTGCGGTCACTGTATACCTCTCGTGTAGATAAATGAGAGTTGGCGGTTGCAATGCTAGCGGTACGCTAAAATATTTAGGAACGCTTTCACCTAATAATCCCTAATTTGTTGGAGGAGGAGGTGTATGTGCGTTTTTCTGTTTATTTGGATAAGCACAAAATTACGAGGACTTTAGCAGATCGAAAAAATAACAGGTGAAAAGATGCTGAAAAGTTTTAGGCCCAGGAAGTAAACTGGGGAGAGGAACTGTTGGCGAGCCTGCGCAATGTTTGCGGTAGAGGTGCGGAGCCCGTTGTACGCCTCCCTGAGGAGTGGCTGTGGGATAGAGCGCATACGAACACCAAAAGAGATCAAAAGTAGGAATTCTTTCTCATTGGGATGCACCCACGCTAACGAAAACTAACAAGGTTATTTTGGACCGGCTTGTTACGCAAATGAGCAAGACTTGCTCATTGGAACTGATGTGCAAAAATCATATGACGATTTCTTCTTTTTTTTCCTCTTCCACTGAGACTAATATTAGATACAGTAATACCTCGTTAACTCGAAGTCGTAAAAACCAGAAAAAATTTTGAGAGAAACGGATTTTCGAGATAAGCAAAGTTGCGCTAATCGCCGGGAAAAATGAGCGCTCTTCAGAAAGATACTTACCGGCTCTTCAGCGGTAGTTTCAATCTTTCTTCTGGTGCAGGTTTAAAAGAGAAAAAAAATAACATACAAGAGACTTTAACCGGCTGGGTTTTGCCGCACTGCCATTTTATTTACCAGAGAAAAACTGCCTAATGCTCGTCTGCTTTGCGGTCGTACTCGGGCCTAGGAAGGCGTCCTCCAGCTGCTTGACGCATCGCATCAGCCTATCTTCCCCGCCACTGCACTCGACCTTATTTCGAAGCAAGCGCAGCAAATTTCTCGTCTCAGAAGATGTCGGCACCTCTCGAGGTGGTTCGTCATCGCCTTCGTCTCCGCCGTCCCCTACGTTAGTGGCCGTTTGAACGATTTCGGCGTCCGTCATTTCTCCGGTCACAGCCACATCCTGCTCACACAGCGCGTGCTCCAGAAAAGTCACGTCATTTTTGTCGGCACCGTTACCTGTAAGCTTGATGACCTCTTCACAAAGTCCCCCACAGTCTGTGGAGTCGCGCGATGAATCTTGCAGCATCGCGCGAATCTTGTGAAATGGTCCGGCGGCGGAATTTTCGTTCCACTCCCAGTCAAGATTTCGAGTTATCCGCAATCCGACCCAAAAATACTTCGAGATAAAGGGAAAAATATACATGGGACGTATAGGAAAATGTTCGGTGCCGCGGAAAATTTCGACTTAGCCGATTTTTCGAGATATGCGAGTTCGAGTTAACGAGGTATTACTGTACTTAGTCAGCTGTGGCTTCCTCGCTTCTAACATATTGGGAAAAGGGAAAAAAAACGCAACCAACAAGCATTGACGTCTCCGAGCGCTAGATGTTCATAGAAAAAGAAAAGAAGACTAACGTGAAAGCAGGCAAGATAAAAGCCAAAGAAAGAAGGAAGCTTACACTAACACGCAAGACTTCAAGGTAGCGAAGCTGTGCGCAACCTTCACGACCATCACGATGGTTTAAGTCCACGATTGCAACAGATCTGTTTCTTCTTCGCTGTCGAAACGCCCTTTACTCCATCTTTGCTGCTACAACGACGAAGAAGCAAATTGAAGAAGCAGAACGAATAAACGGAACGCGCACACTCAAACTAGGCCCCCGCACGGGCAACGTGTATCCTATCACGTGTTATGCGTCCAGAAAACGGCGTTATTCCTCTCCCCACAGCTATAGCCGGGTGAGCAAGCCGTTAAACTCTCGGATATTACCAACTCTTTGGTCGTCATACCCACTCACGGTCGTAGCCGAGTGGTAAGACTGACTTACTCTAACTCCGTTTATCTATCGAGCACGGGCTTGAATCTTGCCGCTGCCGGCGGTTTCTTTTCTTTATACTGTTACACTGAGTTTTGTAAAACAACGGAATCAACGAATTGCTAAACAGCTTCGATGTTAAAACAAACGCGAAACTAGAAGGAACAAACTCTGGAGTATGATATCTGTACGGCTAGACGTTCTCCGACTCGTACTGCTCACATCAGATTTAGGACAGCGCCCCTCTGCCCCCACCCCCCCCCCTTTTTTTTTTTTGCAGCCTGAATGCGGGAACTGGTGCACTTCAATGAGAGAGACAGGGGGTAACAAGGAAACAGTCGTGACGGCGTAAAGAGGAAAAAGACAGAGAGAAGGAAATAGGAGGAAATGAAGGGATTCTGGGCGGCAGGAAGCACAGCGACATAGCGGAAGAGAAAAGGGCATTAGGCTTGGCCTTGTCGCGAGGCGAATCTCAATTTGCCGCTGACACACGATGACAGCTCTGGCTATACGATGCTGCGTTCCCAGAGGTGGGAGATCTAAGAAGCAGCACGGCCATGGAGACGAAAGACGACGCACTTTTTCGAGTCGTCCGGCGCTTCCACCCCTCGAGCCGTTCTCCCCTGGCAGGCCTAATGTGCGTTACTTGGGGAACCGTCTGCCGTATCCTGGAAGAGGCATTCCGGTCTGCCCGTTCATAGAAGTCAAAACGGCGTTGGCGGCCTTTTACATCCAGGATGTGCACATGGGAGGAAGACCGAGCAAGTGAGAACAAGAGTAAAGGCAGGCGGTTGACCCTAACATAAAGTTATACGACAGAAAACAAAGAAGTGAGTGAGTGAGTGAGTGAGTGAGTGAGTGAGTGAGTGAGTGAGTGAGTGAGTGAGTGAGTGAGTGAGTGAGTGAGTGAGTGAGTGAGTGAGTGAGTGAGTGAGTGAGTGAGTGAGGAGTGAGTGAGGGAGGGGGGGAGGGAGGGAGGGAGGGAGTGAACCTTATTCCGACGAGCTTCAGGCACTGATGATTGAGCGCCCGACCTGTGAGGAACCTCCTCTAGTCCGGGAAGCCCTGGTGCGTGCCGGCTGTCCGCAAAGAGCTTGGGTAGAACACAGAACCGCGAAGACCTTGGGGTAGAACACGCAATAATTATGCCTTAGAATCAACTGGGCGGGCAGACTTTCATTAAACGTCCTTGAAACTTACCTTGAAACGTCCTTGAAACTGTTGTTGATGTCGTCATCGTCGTCAATATTGGTTTTTGAAGTTGTTGAACGCTAAACAAATTAAAATCTTACAGCCTGGGACATTACTTGACCGGGTTTAAAGGCGCCGCATTCTTCGCCTTTTAATTAAAACTAATTTTTACTTCCCTGGGAACTGGATACTTCCCTGGACTGGATACTTCCCTGGCGACTGGAAGAGCACCGGTATTCCCCTTTCTCCTATCTCCGCTTTATTATCCCAAGACAACATACCACAGTGAATACAGAAAAGTGCCTGTTTGGCGGCTTAAGCGTCCTCCAAAATTTTCCCAAAATTTTGTCAGCCATTGACAAACAACGAACCTTTAGGAAGAAGCAAGTACCGCGTAGGCACGACGCGCCTTCTGTCCATATTTTTGTTGACGGCCAGACAATAGCGAAATCTACGCAGAAATTCTGTACCTTTTAAACTTTTCTGATGTGGTTATTCCTACGACTTCCGCTTGCTTTCGCAAGGAATAATGCCGCAGTCGTTCTGTTCCGATCCCTTTTAAGTCTCTTCTCAGTAAGCATTAATGTATTACCGTGACATCACACATAAAGAACATCGGGAAGTTGAGCTTTCCTGTTTATGTTTCTCGTTTATGCATAGACACACTGTCTCAAGTGAGGAACTGATTACAAAGCTAAACAATCGACCCCAAGCGGAAACAACAAGTGGAAAATGCGTTCCGTAGTTTGAGGAGCCTGAACCTAAAATGCGCAGTGCATTTGTTTCAGCCTACGTCGTTCATATTCTTCATGGCGTTAATTTTAATTGAAAAAATAAACCACTGAGGGAAACATACGGGGCCAAAAATTTTTTCAAAGGCCTTTGAAAGAGAAGCATCAGTAGTAGTAATAATAGCCGTTATTGTGGAGAAAACCCGACTTGGTTTCCGTTCGTTCTACAAATTAAACTATTAGGCCTATTGCTGCATACGGGAAACGTATACAACACACGACTTTCAGGATAGCACATTTGGCAAAATCATTGGTAACTTCGAAATTCTCCGTGATGTATACCACCTGGCAATTCCTGTATCTTCCTGCCTGTCGGTCTGTCGGTCCTGTCTGTCTTGTCTGGTCTGATCGTATGTATGTATGTAGTATGTATGTATTTATGTAGGGGCTGGACTGTCTGTATGTATGTATGTATGTATGTATGATGTATGTATGTATGTATGCATGTATGTATGTATGTATGTATGGATGTATGTAGGCTGTATGTCTGATGAATACTGCCCTGTAGGTACGTGTCCGCCCATCTCGCCTTATTACACATCTTCCCAAGCGTCTCACCCTCCCCAGCGGGAAACTAAGGGCACTATATTTTTCCTTAAGAGGAACGGAAGGAAATAAGAAAAGATACCGAGCGAACAGGAGCAAAAAACACGGAAACTCCGGGGGTCGTAACAGACAGATTAGCGACAACTTAGCCCTGCATACTTTAGTATACGGGGACGTCGAAGCAAAATCTGTGCTACAAAACACCCGTACAGACTGAAATAAAGGAAGGCAAAAAAAAAAAAAACAATGCTTAGTACCCATGGCTGATATGCAGGACATAATAAGTCTTTATACCGTTCAGTCCGATGTCTTTATCACCTTTGCGGAAGAAGATAATGACGTGAAATGAAGAAGCTCCTTGCGCAATCTTCCAAGGATGGATTTAGTAACTTCACCTTGCTTTACTGGTGCGGAAGGGTAAGAATGGACAAAGGATCTGAGTTATCTCAAATAAATGTTGGAAGCATGCAAACAAAACGCAACATGCAAATAACTGCAAAAAATAAACATACAGAACGAAGGGGGGAAATAAAACAAAATTATAATTTGTGGCCGTCGCCTGTAGTGTTTTCAGTTGGTTCCTGTCGAATACAGGCGAGAGAAATGAGATGGTGCTAAAAACTAAAAAGAAACCCCACGGCAAAACGGCACAAGTGAAAAGGACCCGAAGGAAATAAACTGCAATAAATCTTGAGAAAACTTGAGGTGGGCTATTGACGAAAGAATGTGAGAGAAACGTTTCTAAAAGCAACAGATAAGTAACATACTGGTTTACGAGGAGAAAATAACAATGATGTCCGGAAAGCATCCAAGCGGGAACCATCAGTTCGGAACGAAACTCGGCGGGTCATTTTTCTCTTCTAACCCGCATACAAATTCGCCGGTGTGTGGGTGCTCTCCGCTAAGATGGCATGGCTGCAGGATTCTGAGCCTAATAGCTCGGATCGCTCTGAATCAAGACGATCGTACTCTTTTAGCGAAATTGTCCTTTTCCGTCTGCGATTTTACTCATCTATGTGCAGGCAACTGCGATGTGAATGAGCGAACCAATTTCAGAGTGTGTCTGTTTTCTCTGTCATATTTTTGCCGCGTTCATGTTTACTAGCATTCATCTCTCTTAATATACTCGTGTATGTAATGGAAGTTTAATCGCATGACAGCCTTAAAACCTTCATGCTATATGGAGGCACTTTCGCAGCCGTGTCAGCGTGATAGCTTGGGAAGACAGCGCTTATTCCATCCTAGTTTCAGTAGTTTTGTCCTCTCTCAGAGGTGGTCACGTTCAATCGGGATATTTGTCTTTTTTGGGGTCTTAATGCGAAGGGCTACTTGCATTATATCAGTTTCTTAGATTGTATTAGATCTAATTACGTGCCATCCTGCCGCTGAATGGACATTTTTCAAAAGCTTAATCAATTTATTCAAGGTAAGTTTGAGGACAAACCGCCATTTCTGAGCCAGGTTGCTTGCTTCGCAACAACGGGGCGTAATGAAGGCTTGCAAGACTTCTCCCAGCGGTATCTTATTTCCCACGCATATCTTAAACAAAAAAGGAGATGGCCCTTTTTTAGAAGTTTTAAATGCGCTCGCTCAAAATGAATAGCCACCAAATCACCAGCTTGCAACCAGGGTAAAATAGTTACTGGAAGAGTCGTTGTGGAGGCGAGCCTCTGGACCCCCACGTAGCGGAAAAAAGACGGAAGAGAAGGTTGTGACGAATGTACGTTCGGGCGAGCAATTAATTTTTTTCTGAATCAAGACAGATTCCATTATGTGATAAAAATAACTGAAAGCAACCCTCTAGTAAGTTTATCAGTTTGCAACGCACTTTTAGTATAGAACCTTACCCATTTTATGTCGTACGAAACTAATATGTACGGTCTGCGATTTATATCATGTTTTAGACGATGATCGTTAAGGCCGTAGTTAAAAAAGGGAAGGCTGAATACCTTTATATCTAGGGAATGTCGCAGAGTATTGACGCTTTTAGAGTTTACAGTACCAAGGTAGTCATCTGCTCTCGCTCACACACGATACCAATACTTAATAGCCGTTGCTTTGTGCAAAGTTCAGCCATTGCCTAAATGCAAACAGTTCCGACTACATCCTGTTTCTTTCAGGAACAAGGCAGCCTTCACTCTACTGACTACACATTAAATTGTTCTAAAACCCGTCCTCCCTTTGCGTTTACCTTAGCGTTGCCTATGGGAGCCAATTTATTAAAGCTAACAAAAATACACCGCTGTCGCTGTATGTAAAAAGGGAGTGCGCCAAAGTAATACCTTTGCCTCTACCCCTTTTTACTCGCACAAAACCTGTTTAGTGCTCAAACTTTATTTGTTGTGCAGATAAGCATTACCTCTAGGCGTTCGCTAATTTTCGTTTTTCGTAAGCACACAACGCGATGTACACAGTGAAATTCAACGCATTTCCGGACAAAAATACCAGATAAGCTACAGGTGACCCAAAAAGTAAACCGGGAATGTGGAAAGATAAGGGCACAGAAACGCAAATGACCACACGAGAAACACGGTGTCGGCACCTCTAAACTCACAGATGCCAGCACAGCGAAAACCGGGGCGTGCATTTGACTGCTCATAAAGGGCCCTTTTTTTCCCTCTCCTCTCTCTGAGTGCGCATAGTCGACAACGTTCTCTCTTACTTCGTTCTCTTTACAGCTCTGCCCCCATGGTGCCTTCTTGATTCTCCTCAGATTCCAACACAACCAGAGGGTCCTTTAACAAACAGGGCGAACTCGCCTCGGGTGGGCCGAAGTCTTTTCAAGGAAATAGGAAGCGTCATTGGAGCCGTAATGGAGACAGGCTCTTTTCCACGCCCCCTTTAGATAGAGAAAGAAGGGAACGAAAGCAAGCTGAGCGAAAGTGAGATGTGGCAGTGACGACGGCGATGACGTTGGCAATTGGTTTTCAGAAAGAAAAACATAGGCGGCCCGCACAGCATCCTACACATTTTTTTTTTTTTGCGCTGTGAGGCAGTCGACCCATGCCCCGGGGTTTTGACGCACTCCTTTTTTTAACCAATCTTATTCTTAGTCGGAGACTCTATTCAGTGTCGCTATCTGTTGCGTATGTCCTTTCTGAATTGGAATGCAGGGACGTCTAGACTTTTTTTACTTCTTTATCCTAAGCCCGAAACACAAAAAAGTAAGGCTGCTCGCAACAGAATTCAACCTTGTACTATTCACGTTTCCGGAATTTTTTTCCTCCCCAGTTTTCATTTGTGTCTTTTCCACTGTATCTTATTTTCTCACGAGACTTGGTCAAGTAAGTGAGTTGATTTTGGAGCCGTTTTATCTTTGCTGCCTTCTTTTTTTTTTTTTTGCCATAACACCGGCTTTCAGCCACCTTTTGTTCAAGTCCAGCTCCGAGTGCGTTTCTCTTTCAAACCCATTTGGTCATTGGTTACACTTGCCTGTTTTTCCCCCCGCACGAAACGAGCTGACCAGCCTGCAGTCAGCCCGAGAAAATTTCCCGCTGCTACGGAAATCCTAATGGGGTACAC
Organism: Haemaphysalis longicornis; assembly: GCA_013339765.2. Lineage (NCBI taxonomy): Eukaryota > Metazoa > Arthropoda > Arachnida > Ixodida > Ixodidae > Haemaphysalis > Haemaphysalis longicornis. Next base: position 150,926,689 of record CM023451.1, read on the forward strand.
CGAATTCTTTCGTTCTCCATTTTGCGTTATTTTCTTTATGCTTAACTTTCGTCTGCTAGCTTTGCGCAGACGAAGAGGCCGCGCTTTCTTCCTTACTCTCTTTCGCAGGTGCGGCATGTGCATTCATTAATTTTGAGACTCAGACTTCCTCTGTGACTTCGCGAAGCCCAACTATCCGAGAAGCAATGTAGTGTGAGCTTCTACTTTACTCTTCAGACGTTATCCGGGTTCCCAGAGGCATGTACTTGAGAGGTATTACAATACGTTTTGGACCCGTTTAGCGTTTTGCTGGTTGCGTCTTCTTCGAAAATCCAAGCAGGCATTTACGAGTTGTTTTCTGTCTTGTTTACTTCGATTCATGTTTTGTTCATCATAGTCTGAAAGGCCACGGCTCTCTGTCCTTTGCAGAAAGTACGGGGACGGGAAATGAAAAACGTTTCTTACGAAGAATGCAGTTTATCGTGAAGGATGTCAAAACACATCTTAAGAAGAAGGGCGCGATATTGCAGCGGTAATCAATATTGTCGCCATAGGCCACTTAATTTTGGAAGCGTTTACAACCGAGGAACGCTCTTGCCGACAATTAAGTCACAGCTCGGCACCGAAGTGTTGACATCGAACTTGGTCGGCTCGACAGATCAGCCCTGAGTTTGGGCAAAGGGAAGCACTTCGATAGGGGCCAACTCAGCTCAAGACGTCCTCACCCCAAGGGTGCATGACCGTTGCATGACGGTTCATGACACCGCAGTGCGCAGTATAATTCTGTGAGCAATGGGCTCTCCTTGTTCACCTGGCCTCAGTTCGCCTAGCCTAGAAGACGATTCAGGTGATTCCCGCTCCTTCAGCACTCCAGCTACCCTAATTATCTTGAGGGGTACATGATTTGTACTAATTGATTTCGCTCTTCTCCGCACTCCCGTGATTTATATTTTACGCAGCTCAAACGAAATTATTTGAGTCAAAGTCCCCTGCACCCTCGAACAACCTTGAATACCACGCTTTTCATACTAAAACTGGTGTTAAGGAAAAAGGAATGAATACGGCAAACTCACGCTAAAAATCGGGGTCTCCCATATTGAAATGAAGACAAGAATTCAGTGTCATCACCGTTTCTCTCAAACCAAGTGCCAATATTTCAGGGCATGGTAGATTCCCGTGTTATTTTTCAAGATTCAGAATAACGCAGGCATCTACATGCAAGTGTACAAGGATATAGATAACTTGTATCATTATCTAACAGAATGCCCACTTTTAATAAATGAAAGGAAAAGACTCGTTAAAAAGCTAGGAGGGCACTTAGAGAACAGAAAACCGGAAATAATTAAGAAAGAGGAAACAAGATTATTTTTAGAAGAGATGGTTTTAAAAATTAACGAATTTATTCTACACGCACAAGAATAAACCAAATATAACAGAACACAAACATGATCAATCACGACAATATAAAAGATGGGAAATGATACGGGGATGGAGCAGAAACGCCATGTTGGTGAGGCTTCTTACAACACCAGTCATTCCCTTCTTACGCCATAACAACACAAGAAAACCAAGCAGAACACCAACAACAACACATAATCACAAACCATCAGTTGTAACAGATCAATATCCCCGGTCAAGTCAGGTCACGAGCAAATCATGAAGAACAAGATCAACAAGCCAATATAAAAGAATCAAGTAAAGTTCAAGAACAAAAACAAACAAGACAAGACGTCTACTAAGGATCCAAGTCGACAGTGAAGATCAATTTTTAGAACAAAGTGTTCTTAACGTTTAGTGTTTGTTATTTTTTTTTTAATACTTGTAGAGTTTTCTGATTTTTGGTTTCAAACAATGAATTTTTTCTTGAAAAAAAAAGCCCGCTGATAGTTTTGCCTATTCCTGGGCGGTGGTCGCTAATGGTGTATCTATCTTCTCTTCCCCATTACCCCATCCTTTTCCTGCTCCAACCACCTTTCTACCACTACCTCAACCCATATTTCTACCCCCTCCCCTTCCTTTTCTTTCCCTGCGATACATATGTGGTGCAGGCTGGGAACCTCTTTCCCTCTCAAACTCACTCACTCACCTTCTTGACTAACATTTCTGCGATAAGTTCCCTTAGAGCCTGTGCAGTAACCTGGTAAACAGCGAGGGAAAAAAGTTAAACCTGCTCGACTCAACGTAAAGGCTGTCAAGTGCGAAGCCATGATTTGCCGGAGGGAGTGTGGCGCTATTCTCCTCTCTGTGCTACAACGCCTCATGCTCTTCCCGTCCCTGCCTCCCTCCTCTCTTGATGAATGCAACAGAAGTTCGTTCACTGCAATACTATTTCCCCGCCTTCGCAGCGCTCATCCTTTTTTATCTCGTGTTTCTTTTTCTGCCTGGAACAGCACGAGCGTAAGGTCTAATCTTTTATTGCCTGATTTCATCTTGCACGTGCTGGAGCCTTTCGGCGCCATTTTGAACGCATCGTTTTTTTTTTCTTCCGCAGCTACTTTTTTTCGCTTACTATTGCAAAAACCAACCCAACGAGCTTTCCCAAATAAATGAACGGGGGGGCTGCAACTTAAGTACATATATTTTGCCTCAAACATACATGCAAATGTCTTTGCGTTAAATAATGGGGACACGTATGACCAGTGCGAGTGGTTCGAGGAGTTTCGAACGGTTCTGCCTTTATAAACTTCTTGTTCAAGTAGCCTCTTAACTTTTGGCCGGAGGGCTGAATCAAGGCACAAGCGGGCATATTTTCGAAGCCTCATTTTGGGTGCATGACGCCGCGTGACACCGTCACCGCGGATGAGCTACAATGACCAGCCGGGGGCCTAAAGTGCGCCGCACTTCATATTTACTTATAGCAGACCCGTATTTTACGGCATACAGTCCGCAAGGTCCGCCTGAGCAGATCAGCTGAGCGCGAAGACGTCCATTGCCTGCTAAAATTGGTATGTTTTACTTCTAGAAATAATATATCTTAACGAAAAGAACGACTGCGCTAACTTATTTTAGAACGCGGAGACGTACAAAGTGCCCTTCAATATGAAAATTGCTTCGTAACAAGTGGAGAGGTGATAAAGCGCTAGAATATTTTTCAAATCCCCAGTCTTTTGCGCCCACTCCCATCTTTGCCAGCCCCGTATGCCCGTCGCGTTACAATGTTCTCCGTGATTCTATGTACATCAGGGCAATTTTTCGCATCTCACGCATTCCATGAAAGAAACAGATCTAAGGCTTTCGCTTTTACTATTTCCAAACTCTTTAAAATAAACTTTTCTCGTTATGAAGTTTTTGTCCTCCAAGAGTTTGTTTAGTAATTTTTTGTCGTAACCGTTTGGGACAAACAAAAATAAATAAAAGTCCTATATCTACCAAAATACGTCATCCGTGTGACATTTATACTACTCACGCGGTTTCCGTAAAGCACAACGTACGAAGAAAAACTCCCTGAGAAGATCCCATATACGGTCATTGATGAGTTTAGAACGCAATTTTCTAAGTTGGTTTTAGTTTTACGGAAACGAAAATAAAAAATGCGCCGTGACACAACAAAGGAAGAATGCGAGCAACTTGCCTCGCAACTATGTAGAGTATCAAGCTCGACGTTCATTTTTACAGCACAATTTATTTTGGCCACGTACCATTGACTTTCAGTCAAGGCTTTCCTCTTTCTGTTTCTTTCCTTCGCAACACTGTGGCAAGCCGGTTATTGATTTATGGCCATGTAAGGGGCCCCAAGTACTGGGAGTTGCTTTCTGAATGAAGGCTGATCTATTTAGACGCATCTACGTTGCAGGCGGAAACACCTGTCTACCGTGTTGCAGCTCGCCCAAGCCGCTTTGATAGAAAATTGTTTCGAAGCAAGGATATGCCGCTATTTCAGATCTAGCGCACTTAATTTTAACGAACTGAACAAATGGCCCAAGATTTGACGGCATTGTTCCTTCTTTTTTTTATTTTTGTGCGTCACCTTGCCTTCTGGCGTACTGTTTCTCCGGGTTGTTGCTTTGCGGTATGCGTAAGACACATTATTATTTGGAACACCGGGTAATCTCTTGAGCGGATTGTAGAACTAAAGACTGTGTTCAGTACAATAACCGAAAACTTTTCGTGAATATTTTTGTTGTACTGTGTCGGGATATTCACATCAAATAATCCCACACCACATAAATATATTCTCAGCACGAATTCCATGCTAGCACTGACTGCGGCGGCACAGTTGCTCGCGGAGACAGATAAAGGAGACCGGAGGAGGCGACAGGGTTAAACATCATGGGCAGCGTTTCTTGCGCGTGCATTCAAGTTCAATCGAAGTGCTAGCCATACTTGGTACTCGGCCCTTGGCGTATGATGGGCCATCAGCTCACTCCGGCACACAACTAGCCATCAGAACGCGCCAGGATTTTGGCTGGAAATAGCTCTTCCTCGCTTTCCAGTTCTCGCAATATCTTCTCACGCGCATAAGACGAAGACCGAAGACCGAAGACGATGAGTGAGTGAAAAAGACTTTATTAAATGCCGGCAACAGACGTAGTGTTGCCACTACGCCCGGATGGAGCCACTCGCCAGTCCTTTGGCCACTCTACTAGGCGGGCACCGTCGTTACTCACTGCGGTGGTGTTCGCCCCCTTCCCCGGAGGGAGGATGACGCCCCGCAGCTTTCACTCCGGTGCTGCCGTTCGACAGCCGACAGGATCTGCTGGACAGCTGAAAGTTGGTCGTCCTTGCTGTAACTTCTCGTGACGTCTTGATATGTCGGTCCTGGCTGAAGCCTCTACTGGTCTAACCTCACCGTCCCACAATAAATGGGCAGCAGAGAATACGTTTTCCTCATTCTAGATAGCTAGAATTTCGCCCATTTGTGTAGAAAGAACGGTGATTACTTCCTACGCGTTCAGCATCGGCTGAGAAAGAATGTGTAAGAGATAAAAGCTGTGGTGAAGCAAAGATCGGTGAACAAAAAGAAAAATCCACTACGTTATGGGATTTAGGTTACAAACGTTCAAAACCCAAGTACTCGGCGAACAGACACACGCGCCGAGATAATATGCCCCTGATGCCTTTACAAAACTGTCGGGAATTCGTCTAGATGATTAAAATTTTTGAACAATAAAAATATCAGCGCAAAATTGATTGTTTTAGAATTCGTGAAGGGCATGACACCGTCACTTCATGCCGTGTATGCTCAGCACTTTTTCGCTTTGCCGAGGGAGAGAATTTGAGATGCCACGGCAATACAACACCGCCCGCTCAGCGGCGGGTGACTGTATTCGCGGATTGCAACGTCTTCGTAAAATTTCGGGGAAGACTACATTTATTCTCGGTAAGTTGTCAGAGTTCCGCGGCATCTGCGATCTCATGAGTGTGGTCTGGGCCAATGTGAGCAGTCCCAATCACTGGGCTACATGTTTGTATTTCTTATTGTCAAGACCTATGAACAACAAGATCTTTATGGAAACGGTATGCAGTACCGCTGCGTTTGAAAAGAGTAGTAACCTGTTCTCACAGTGCTTCCCCTACTCTTCCACGCATGGTATTATAAGCTTCTTTTTCAAAGGCTCTTCAGCAACCATTTGAACCATCGTTAATTATTTGCCATAACTTGGGTACAACACAGCATACACATTTCACCTGCACTGATCAACAAATGTGCACGGGCTACAGCTCAGGAAATCGGCCAATGTTTTGTAAGGAGATGCTTGATCTTTGTGTCAACCGTTGTGTCACCTGCCAAGAAAGAGCAAAGAGGTGGCGTCCACGCAATCCGCAAACGCAGGCGTAAAGGCTTCGCACGCTGAATGGAGCTGCGAAAAATCCCCAATTAGCAATAAGGGAGAGTTGTTGCTAATAAGGCTGCTAACGAAAAAAAACTCCAAAAGCTACGCCATGAAAGGTAGTTTAGCTTCGGCCCCATTCAAGCCATGTGTGGAGAGAACACCTTCACCGTTTAGAAGCAACACGAAAAAAAGAATGGACGAGAAAAAAGAGAACGGCCTTTGTGGCGGCCCGTACAATGGCCGCTTTTTCTACACCCCTTTTTTGGACATCGGCGGCACTTTTTATCCCTCTGCTGCATTCACAAGGGGGCCCAAAGAAAGTGCATAATGACATTCGCTTGCAGGGTTTAATTATGGTCCATCATTCCACTGTTCCTCAGCAGGAACATCCTTCCATAAAGCGTCCGGAGGATTACGAAGGCGCAGCTAATAATCCTCTTTTTGTTCATTATAACCTTTCATTGCGTCGTTTAAACAATGCAAGTTTTCTTCGGTTTTTCGTGTTACTACCTTGCGCTTTTCGTCATGGGAGCCAAACATAACAGAGAGCGCCAACCTTCATTGATTAAATTGAGCTTTCTTGTGCTTACAGCAATAAAAAGCAAAAACAATCGAAAGCAGCTTTTATCATTTCCTTCATGCGTTTTTACGCAAACTTCTGCAGAAACTGGAGAGTCAAATGAGGTTTCGCATGTTTCGTTTATCCTGCTCCAACCGCAGCTTCAGAAATCTTACAGGCTTACAGACAGGCCACAGATATGTTTAGGCGTTGAAAAGCGACGAGTACATATGTCAATAACCTTATATCGCAACATCGAGATCTTAAGATAACCAGCAGCTGCGTTGAATTGCACATCTTTCTACTGTGAATTTGTGTCAAAAAGCATCCGAAAGTTGAATACAACGACTTTATTACATATCGATGTTTCTAGTCTGAAGTCGTGTCTTCAAACACATTGTGGCAACCCATGCACCCGCTGGACAGGACCGTCGTCAGAGAAACGAACGGTACTTCTGAGCTTCAACCTCCAGCTGATGAGTTGTGAGGTAGTTAGCAATAGACCTCACAAACATCCCAGCCTAATGTTCGAATTGGGGACAGTCATACAGTAGTTTCATCGGTGGGGTCTTCCAGGTATCCAAACCAGACTGCACTGCATCTTCCTTGCACCAATTGGTCTGAACATTTACCCACTTTATTTCACCTTCTTTACTTTTTTGCCGCTTTTTTCTTAGAGGTGCCTCCTGAAGTAACGTTGCCAAGACTAGAATATATGCCACTGTAGACGCAGCTGTACCACTCAATACTGAAAAACGGCGAGCATGCGCTTAGGGTAAATTCTGAACCAACCTAGACAAGAGGCCAAGAAAAAAACTTCTCCAACAACAAAACAAACACGTGCAGTTTATACAGGCTGGGTGTCCGGGGACTTTCAGGGCCGACTTTGAGTTCCCACTAACCAACAAGATGGGGTATCAATAGATGATAACACAACGAAAGAATATCGCTGACCCAGCTTTCCAGAGCGCATATCTTGTACCCTAATTGCGCGGTTAATATAAGCTCCAAAACAACGGCTTAATCACTGTGCATGGCAGGAAGCGTCCTAGCCCCTTTTTCGCAGTTTTATTTACCACTGCAACTCTGCATCTGCTATGACCCCAGAGCCTAAGCACAGGAACGCAGTCGGCATGCCAAGTGCGTTAGAACAAACAATAAACGAAGTGGCGAGGGGCGCTCGTAAAACGTAGCGGCAAAAAGGTCGCCCCTGTACGAAAACAAACCACGATAGACGTCGCAGCCGCTAGGTGGGAAGTCCCAATGGCGCATTTCTTGCACACAGCGTTCGGCAAAATAATTTAACAGAATAATAGCACATTAGTATTAAGGCTGTTTGGGAAATGGTGCACCACGGACAGTGATACTTACTTGGGTTCTCACTGAAAAAGACCAGAGTTACGAAATCTAGACAAGTTTGAGTAGTGCCAAACCGAAAAAAAATTCGTTCATTTCAATTTGTCGGCTTTTCTAAAAATTGATCAATTAACTGGGAGCTTGAAAAGAAAAGGCATAATTGAATGTTCCCAGTTTTTTAAAACGCCATCCTCTAAGCTGCGTGTGGAGTGAGTGAGTTCCCTGAATCGGTTAACAACGTTCTCATTATAAGCCTCTACTGACACGTTCGCAGACACCCGAACACAAGTGGCTTGCGCATCCCTTTCGATATTTCGGACGCTCAGTTGCAGTAATGGCGCGTGATTCGTATGCTTTATGTAGCGTTTAAACGTCACAGTCTCACTGCATCCACCCGAGCAATAACATATAATCTTACGGCGTAATTTAAGCAACGGAAGGGGATAAAGAAGCGCCATTGGTTCGGACGCTTAATTTAGACCAACTTATTTCTCCAGCAGCACTGCTAAAATAAACAGTGCGTATTCGCTATCTTACAGCGCAAGCTGGCCACGACAGAGGACGGGTTCATTTGGCCGACACGTATGGTAATCAATCAAAGCGATAGAGCTGCATGCAAAAGGGGTTCGTTCCACAGTGGGGACGAACCACCGCAGCGCTACGCTCCTTGTTAGCGCCCATCCCTAATTACAACGCACACAATGTAAGTACACGTTCCGTTAAGTGATACAACCGCATTAACTAACGGCAACGACGTGACCCCGCGACTCGCCTCGCCATTCACGTGCGTCCAAAGAGGCCTGATCGTTGGCCGGCACAAACACGCACGCCTGAGCGACTACTATCAAAACACGCCGACTTCTAGCGCCACGCTAACAGCCCCGCTCACCAATTGACGCATCGCCAGCGCGCTGCGAATTCGCCGTTCACAACGAATGGACGAACTTACCGGCTAGCCGCAATTTTGGAAGGGACGTACGTGCAGCCGACAAAAATTAACTAAGTAGGCGGAATGTCTTCGTGCAGCCTTTGCTCCAGGTTTACGCATCTCATTGGGGATGAAGCAGTGTATTCGCTTCTGGCATTTTTATAAAAGCTGATTTCCCGCAGGAGGGAACTTTTGCGCTTGGTCGTAGGCACCTCAAAGTTGGATATGCATTTGTCGATGAGTGAGCAGATCTGTTAATAAAATTTTTTTTCAAACGCTGTTTTTCAGAATGCGCATCGAACTTGCAATTTTTTTTCGCAATAAGAGCTTGATAGTTCTTAGCAAACGCCTTAGAATAAATTGATTGATGATTGATTGATTGATTGTAGGGTTTAACCCGCCGACGCAACGCAGGCGATGAGGTGCGCCGTAGTGGAGGCTCCGGATTAATTTGACCACCAGGGGATCTTAACGTGCGCCGAAATCTCGTACAAAGGCTTTTTGCTTTGCGCCTTCCATCAAAAGACCCCAATCGAACCCGTTCCTCGTGTCAGCAGCGCAATTAGCCACTGAGCCACCGCGGCGGGAATAAATTGAGGCATTTCGAAAAAGAGTCAACAGCGTCTTCAACTTAATGACAATTATTTGAACTTGATAACAGAGAAATTTATATGGCTGGTATTGTTTTTTTGCGTTTACAAGGAGGCTTGGTTGCAAATTCAAAAGAAAAGAAATTTAAAAATTTTAGACTTTTTGGGAGCACTAGCAACTTGTACAGCGTAAACTTTTTTGGAGTATTGATGGATCATTGACAACGCAGTAGCACCCAGAATTTATTTATTTATTTATTATTTTTATTATTTATTTATTTATTTTTTATTTATTTATTTATTTATTTTTTATTTATTTATTATTTATTTATTATTTATTTATTATTAATTATTTACAAAACTTTACAGGATTCCTTGTATGAGTGTTTCGTCAGGGAAGCAGGAGTAATTATTTTTACACTGGTGATTTGCACAAAGATATATCTTTAAAAAGTAGTTATTGACATGAAGACTATAGCAACTTATCGGTGAATTAAACAAGATCCCAAATTTTGCGGTTCAATTGTATACCAATTTACAACGGAGGGGGTTGCAACGACAACACTACGGATCTAAAATTACTGCGGTACTCCTTCTCAAAGCGCCTCAAACTTCTTTTCATTTTACTAGGTGTGAAACTTCGAAATAACTCCTTTCTTCAGCCCATCCATAACTCAAATTACGTAATCTCTTGGTATCGCCTAGGCGCAAACAGTACTAACTGACCAACGTTTAACTTATGTATAAGGCTTGCGCACACATATTTATTGGTGACTGGAATAGGTCAAATTTCAAGGAAAACCAATTACTATAAACACATAGGGAAACAGCCATTATTTCCGGCGCAGTATCACCGGAAGCTACATTCTACCATCTTTCCATTTCAGCTGATGTAGCATAAGCTTCGGCGCTTTTGCTGAATATTTCACTGTATAATTTGGTAAATAGCGGCGGATCTCCTACTTGCTCAGACTAAACATAACTTCACGGCTCCTTGTCTTTCGACGTCAGCATGGAACCGATATATTACGTAACTTGAGTCAGGTGCTCCCATAAAGCACAGCCATTTTCAACTGGGACACGGCACACTTGAAACGAAACAGATTTGTTCTTATTCTGAATTTCCGGAAGTTTCTTTGTCTAAAGGAAAGGGGCTAGAAAAGAAATTCCCAGCAAAGAAAGGTCATCGTGTGTGCACCGGGGCTCCACAGAACAGCCGCTCTCCGGGTGGCAAACTGTAAGCATTTTCGGAATTCAAACAGAGTGATCCTGATTAATCAAAGGAGACGTCCGCATCTAGCGACCGCGTGAACATAAACACCTTCGGCTGGCGCCAAGAGGAATCGATCAACTACGGATATGTTCCTTGTGTAGAAAGGAGCCTCTGAACACCTTTCGTGGAATTTCGTTTGTTGTTCAGTACTTTAAAGGAATAGGGGACGAATACTGAGGGGGTAATTCCAGCGGGGAAAAGGAAGCAAACCGACGTGAGCAGAACACCTACAGCTTCCCGCACCCTCTAGACTTCCAACCTCCGTGTACAAGGCCTGCCTGACGGTGTGAATGAATATATATGGCTTGGGAGAGGTGCATCAAAAAGTGCAAACGATCCAGGGGAACTGAAACTTCTTCGAGCCGCTTGTGTAAGTAACGGGATGGCAGGGGTGATGCGGAATTGCAGTTATATGCAGCTCCGTAGGCCCGACCCCTTCTTGGCACAGCAGGACATTGTTATATGATCCCGCGTTTTCATGTTTTTCACCCCACCACCTTCCCGACCGTCTAGTACTTCGGCTGAAGTCTTTTCTTATTTTGTTCCGTTTTGCCAGAGTAGCATTTGTTAACTCCTACTAGCACCAGTGCTGCAATAGCGGAGTCGGTTTACGGGCCGAACTCTTGCACGACCGAATAGAGTCTACACGTACAACATTGTGTAGGCAAACACATATGAGGAGAGCCGGAAGGTACGGATTATTTTGGAACACTTGCTACGGGAAGCTGGACATCAGTAAAAATCAAAACAGTAACAGCAATTTCCGGAGAATACTCCACGTGTGTTTGGAATATTTCCGCACAAGCTTCTGTCTAAAATTCAATTTCATGCACCTTTTTCTCAAGTTACACCGGAAAATAAACTTGTACAGAGAAAATTCTCATGTTTTACAAACGCATCCGGAATTGTACCATGATAGAAAAAAGTGTGAAATCTGGTATTTCCGCAGAGCTTTTGTGGTTTTTTTTTATTCAAGACGCGAAGTACCCAGAATTGTGAAGACCTGTGGGTTGGAAAACGGTATGGATGGTAACAAGGTTATGAAAGGCCATCTCTTCGCAATAAGGACATACAAAAATTTGTTCTAGACATGCCATGTGCAAAGTGTAGAGCAGAGTTCTTTACAATCTCTACCTACCTTCTGGGTGAATTTGTGCAATCGTATACTCAAGAAATGAATAAAATGACGAAACAAAAAGAAGTTGATTCTCAGTGAGAGCCGAAGGAACATTAGCAATCCCACCACGCTGAATTTCCTTTGGTGATTTTGTGCTTCCAGTTGATCACCTCGGAGATTCGTTCTCCCGCAGACATAATCGATCATGCCGTTACAGATGGAAGTGACATAGAGAGAAATAAACTTGGTTCTAACTTAAGTAAACACCCATCTATTTCGCCTTTATTGTTACTATATCTTCGTAATAAGCCAAAAAAATAGCCAAACTACACACGAAAATAAAAAAAAAAACAGTGCCCTCTACACACTCCCTTGCGATGAGTGAGCTAAACACACCGACAAAGCTAAAAAAACGGCCTGGGTGATTTTTTTAGCAGCTCAGAATGAAATATGTTTTAATAAGAACGCACTGCCTAACTCCAACCTTTATGTTCTTGTGATACTGCTTGTGAAGCTTCTACAGTTTAAAGTTGAGAACAAAATCAATAGCTTAAGAGTTAATTTCAAGACAAGTCAGAAAAAAAAACCTTTTGAGACCAACTTATCGTAAGCACCAAATTAGCATAGATCAATTAATGTGATAGAAGGGGAACAAAAAATGAAGGAAGTTCACACTACCGCTTAAGACTTGAAGGGAGCGAAGCTGTACGCAGCCTTCACGACCATCAGGAAAGTTTAAATCCACGACTGCAGCCGATTCGCTTCTTCTTCGCTGCCGCAACGACCTTTCCTCCATCATTGTAGCTATAAGTGTGAGCTTCTTCATTTGTTTTGAAGTGATAATAACTGGAAATCACCTTGGATGGGCGTACGCTATATGACTTGTCTTTCGCGTTTTGAGCAAGTGTTGCCAAGATTACGGCGAACGCTGGGGCTTTCTCGTTCTGAGCAAGGGTTGCCACGATTACGGCTAACGTCGGAGTTTTTCTTGGCAAATCTTAACCAATCTCCCTAAGTGGGTATGCTTTGCTTGACAAACGTGCCCCGGGGACGCTGGGAAGTAGCCACGATGCACACACACATGAGCGCTCGGCATTTTGTTAATTTTTTTAACTGCCGGGCGGTCGCCGAAATCTTGGCCAATCTCCCTAAGTGGTTATGCTTGGCTTGACAAACCTGGCATGGGACACTTGGAGGGGTCGTCGCGAGGCACGCACACACGAGCGGTAGTTATTTTCTTGTTTTGTTAACTGCCGGGCGGTCGCCGCGAGGCCCGCGCTTACGTGCGCGCACTCGGCAATTTCTTTGTATTTTTAACTGCGGACACGAAAATTTATGATTTTCTTAAGAGCTTCGCTCTTAAAAAAGCGGGCAAGAACTTCAGCATCATTGCTAACTCTTCTTATGGGATCTCCCGCATGTATTAATTGACTTTGTACCAAAAAATGTTGTTGCAAAGTCAACAAGGCCTTCTGCCGAAGACGTAGGAACGAGTAAACTGAACCTCTTGTGAGTGTCACCTGTGTCCACACGGAATGGACGGCACACAAGGGAAAGCTGTTACACGCTTGTGTGAAGGTGCCAAGTAAGGGTTGTTAGAGTGAAGCTGAACAAAACATCTGCTTCTGTGCCCACATATTTTCTGTTCATGAGAGGTAAGGTGTGAATGGGCTGTCAGGAAACATAAAAAACTGTGGTTGATTCCTCTTTCATAGGAATCGGTAAAACACGAAAGTGAAATGTTCAGCGAAATCTGAAGCTCAGCATGATTTGCGGTTCGGCGGCTGTCTTGTGGGTGTGTTTAGTAACCGACAGCCCTGCTGTCGGGTTGCTTTCGTACAAAGGTGTACTGGCGTCATTTCCGTGACGGATATGACGTCAGTGAAATCTTGGTGTATCCCCGGCCATAAACCACGTCCGTGTTAAAATATAAAACCCGAAAACGAACAACCCAAAGTATAACGTACTCTTTAGTTACTAAAGGTTGCTTCCCCGCAAGAAGACCATGTGTGCAGGGGAGCACCCTTTACAGGCAGCTTGCTTCTTTATACTGGTCGTCATTTCCGTGACGATATGACGTCAGTGAAATCTTTGTGTATCCAGGAATAAAACACTTTCGTGTTAACAAGACAGGCGGTCGTAAGAGAAATTATATCAGGTATCAATGTCGGACAGCTGGGCCCCCACAGATATCCCATTGCCGGGGAGGTTGTGGATGGGGTGAACTTGAGATTAGCTCAGGGTGAGCGATTTTTATGGTCCTGGCTTTTTTATGTGCTATCTTCTCACAGAGATGTGTGCAGAGAATGCGCTGTGGATAAGACGCCCGCCATATTTTGTCGTATGACGGGTCCTATCAACCCGTTTATGCATGTGTCCCCAGTGATAACCCACAGAAAACGTCAACATCACTTAACATTTTTAACATACCCCCCCTTTACAGCTCGATCCAAATTTCAGCGGCCTATAAATCTGCAAATTTAAAAGCAATAAAATAAAGAAATAAAAATATTGTCGGCGATATTATATGGCTGGTGCATGCAGCCATCCAATTTTATTTCGTTTCGTTCTGTGCGACAAGGGGCCGGCCCATTTACTGGCATCCTCACAAGCACAGGGGCAATAAATTCAGCAGTTCAGAGGAAATATTCACTCCCGACGCATCTGATTGCTGTTCTCATAAACCAACATATAAAGTCTCAGGGCCAACTATGAAGGTCGATAACAATTTCATCAGGTAGTTGCTGTTTCTCATTCTATTTATTATTAATGCTGCGCGCAATCTTCTCCACAAAAAAGAACGCGCCACCACCACCATCTGCTGGATACAAAGCGACCTTTCTTGAGCTCCGGTTCCTGTTTGCTCGCCGACATTAGATCTTTACTTCCAACCCTCCCTTCCTTGTACTCTATTACCCAGACCAACAGAGTTCCTAGCGGGGAGTGCTACCCCGTCATGGAACGCGGCGTGCTTTGGACACCCGCTTGTTACGGGCCTCGAGGCTTGCAGCTCATTACAACCGACAGCATTGTGGCCATTAATTAAACGATCTCTACGTAAGCCTGCCGGCCACCTCGGTGAAGGCGGCCGCGGCAGCCCCGTACAGTGCACCGCTACAAAAACTTGCATGGGGGTTGAGCCCCAACGGAGGGAACGAACAATTTAGAATTCCGCTCGACCTCACAACTGATTACACAATTAGGGTTTCGCCCGCTCTAAGCCTCCGTCCTCACTGTTCCCAAGTGCTCTTTCCCAAAAGGCCGAGCTTGCAAAGCATCTTCCAGCATGCTGGAAGTGGCCCGTGTTTTGATACGATGTTCACTTCTGTGGCGGCGATGAAAGAATCAGTTCTTCCCCGGGTAAAAGTTTGATCTGAAATGGTGATGTCTTTGTGGGTTTGGAAGAACTACGTGGGTTTGGAAGAATTACGTTTGTAGTAAAACATATCCGTCACAACATTGGTTCAAAGATTTTTGTTTCTGATATTGCAAGCAGCGCAATAACCGAACATGGACTAGAAATAACCAACAGCCATTGACTTCCAGTTACCTTAAATAGAAATGTTGCACAAAGAGTTATACGCATAGAGAGAGAAAAACTTTAATGAAGACCATCGAGGCTAGCGGAGCCCATGTGCTGGCTTCCTACGCTATATGATAGAATAAAAAGAGAACGTAAGCAAAACAAAAAAAAAACTATAGTTAGAAAAATGAACCTCGCGGAAACAACCATTTACCCTATAAATGTGGTCATTTTAGGCTTGTTCATCCGCGGATTGTATGCATGCATTGTTTTTATTATAATAAAATCATGTCAGCATGCAGAGTATGAAAGCTTCAAAATTTAAGCCTGTCCTCCTCTATCTGCCATTTGTCTTCCTGTCTTGCACGCTGTTGTTGCCGAAGAATTGCTAAAATCGTTTAAGAACACAGGCTAAACAACTGTTATAAGCCAACCACACACACACATAAAATTTTCGTGGTAACGTATTGTATAGGCGCCAGCAGAATCTACCAGTTACTGTGCCGGGACAGTCGCCCTCCTTTCATAGGACGCACAATCATCATAGCATCGTCTTCACCTTCTCAGTTGGCCGAATCACAATCATCGCCCTTGGCGAGGTCTTTGCGGGTCCTCGGCTCTCGGAATAAACCGTTCTCCTTCCCGAGTCCTCGACTCTCGATATACATGGTGTTTCTCACAAATTGAACGACGTCGCTGAGCGTGGCAATCTTCGGGTTCTGCAATCTGCTTCGCAAAAGTTATCCAAGCTGTGCAATATAAACAGGCTCATTCTCAAATGGTACCAGGTTGTACTATGGATGACCTTACGGTATGTTGTCATGTACCCAAATAGTTTATTAGGGCGAACTTGTGCTCCGTAAAGGACTATAGAATGGACAAGTCGAGAAGGATGCATTCAACAAAGTGACCTACGCAGGCGAGTAACGGCGAATCCAATGCCGCTGCGTTTGCCCTGCGATCATTTACTATTGCGCGTTCTATTTCCTGGAACAGTCGAATTGCGTCGAGAACAAAGAGGAAGCACCTAGTCAAGTGACGACAAGGCGCAACACTCTCCCTATCAAGTAAGATAGCGTGTGCGGCATACAAAAGAGAAGGAAACAGGCGCTTCGTTTCCAACATGGGTAAGACAATTAGGCGCGGCCAGACGCTAGCAACAAAATTACACGTGAATAAAACACAAGGCCTGGTTCACGGCTATATGTTTAATATATGAAATGGGTAATGTAGAAGATCTTTCCTGTGTTAAGTTTTATGTCGGCGAAACAGGCCATCGTCTGAATGACTGGTTACTGAAAACACGATTGCAATGTCCGGCACAGATTGAAAGGGCATCTTAGCTGGCAATGTGGCACGAGTGATGCTGTTGGGTGTGCATAATTGCTTTACAGATGGGGTGTTATTACCCGTCATGTCGACAACTGATGCCGCAAAATAATTAAATCAGCAATAGTTCGTAATCAAAGTTGGAGACGCGCAGGGGTTCCTTCATATTTGTTATGGAAACGAAAAATCAGTTTATTTATATTCAACCAGTGCGTCAAACTCCAAACTAAACCTGTCATTCAAAGACCACTGACTTGTTGTTGGCCTAATTTGTTAGGCATACCGGGGTACTCCAGTGGAAATACTAGGAGAGTTTAAATATAAATTTCCCCGTCTCGGTCAATCCTTGCTTGGGTAGAGCATTGTGGGGATATCGGATAGCTCTGCCAAGCCTAAATTCAGAGTCATTAACCCACTCCTCTGCATAAATGCGGGGGGAAAGTAAAAGGGTACCAGACTACTGATACAACGAAAATTATGAAGAGGCTTCATGGCGGGCACACCGACAGTCATGTCACCTGAAGTAAGCAAACAGTTGTAATCAGTCGCAAGGGGTTACTAGCAATATTTCACTTTTTGGTACATGTCGTTCAACAGTTATACTCCTGCTGGGAACGCGCAAGCATAATTTGCATAAAAATTGAATTTTACGATAATTTTACTATGAAAGGCAGCTAAAGTGGCCCAAGCATAGACCAAAGTTTATTCAAAGGCGCCCGAAATATAGTTACAGAACTCATATCAAGCAGGACAGCACACGTCTTTGCAACAGCCCTGAAGTATGTGCGTATGGGTCAGTATCGGTGCTCAGCAAGGCGTGAGAACAGCAGATCGCCTACCACGCGCGAAATATGGTCTAGGTTGCACAAAAAGCTTCCGATATTTCCGTTCTGCTCCATTCTGTTTTCATAAAAAAAAGCGGTGGAACATCCTTTTTCAACTCCGACCATGAACAGATCAATCGTACTTACCCCAGTAAAACATTGCAATGCAACTTATATTGCAGCTTTGCAACTTATGTCTCATAAATTATTACGCGCGTAGTTTTGTACCAATGATCTTTCGTACCACTCTCTCTAGTCCACTTTGTACCAGGCTGCGGTCGAACGGATGTGTTCATAGGAGAGCACGCGGCAGACAAGTGAGCCCTTTGAGTAAGCCCGACCAGTGCCGCGCTGCGATACGCTGGGATACAGGTCGTATACGCTAGGCGGGAGGAATTGGGCAAACTCAAGAGAAACAGCCAATTCAGAACTACAGCCACTTGCTGCACTGATCGAAGCACAGTGACTGAGGCTGCCCTACTCTAGGCACCCGGTCAATTCCTTCTCCATACCTTGGAGGGACCTGCCGCGTCGACAACACCCTTGCCTTGTATGTGCGGCCGTTACGTGGAGCGACGCGTTCCCCTTAAACAGACCTGTGTGACCCCACTTCCCCGTCCCCTGAGTGGAAATTTTTGGACACTGCTCCCTTACCCGCAGTTGTTCCATCATGAATTTAGGCCTCTATTGGCAGACGCAGAGTAATTTTACGCCTGCACCTGCTGTCAATGGTAACATCGGTCAGGATGCACCTGCTTGTTTTACGGGCAGAAATCATTAGAAAAAGGACCAATAATTACAGACCGTACGAGGATATAGCTTATGGGTATGGCAATCCGTTTGAACCTAGCGAATGAAAATTTCGCTGTTCTTCTTGCTCAAGTTCACGAGGAATCAACGTGAGGAGGAGATCCTATAAAGCAAGACACTGGCATGGATGTAGAGATACCAAGACGCTTCTCCTACATTCGTTAATGTTGTGAATTGTAAAGGCCTCACCACCGGAATATGGGAGATATAATTAAGGAAAAACGGCAACGTGTTTTTCGACGAGAAATTGTGTTCTGAGTGCGACGTCAGTCGGCAAGGAGCGAATAGAGAAGGCAAAGGAGAAGGGGTCAGTTTTGAGAGGCAGGCGACGAGAAGTTTGTGTTTTCGAGCGCACTGACCCAGAAACAAGTCAACAATTGGTTGTCCAAAACCACTGATCTCCACTTGGTTGCTGGATGGCGCTTCGCCGCTGTCGCGGCCGGGCGCACGCACGGCCACCGGAAGTTCAGCGGCTCGTCCCGGAAGTCAGGCGTCTGCTACGCTTCTCACCCACTGATAAGCGTCCCCATTGGTGCATTTTGGCATTTTGTTCTCACTTTATTGCATTTTGGCTGTACACATCGCGTTCAGATCGCAACTTATGCTATACCGAAATATGGGACGGTAATAGGAAGCAGAATTTAATTGCAAAGGAGAACGAAAATGTCACTTGGGTTTTGGTTTGAGAGGAGACGACGCAGCTCTAACGGGATTTATGCTAGAAACTTATGCTAGGGATTTATGCTAGAAAGAAAACAACGTGGGCACGGCGTCAGGCTGTAGCCGAGTTTGTGCGCCCGTTATGTCAAAACAGTTGTCAGTAAAGTGGTCACTGCAGAGCCTGCTGCCTGGGAATGGAGAGCTAGTTACACGGGCACAGTTAACCACGGTTAAGGAAACCGCGGTTAGACAAAACCGCAGTTTGCTGCGTTACACGACAGACGAAACTGCGGTTACGTCGCTAACATGGTTAACGCAAACTGAGCTTGGCCAGTTCGGTCACGCTAACCACAGTTTCCGCAGCCGCAGTGCTCAAAATCACACAATTCAGTTCGGACGCAAGTGGCGGCGCATCAGCGCAGGCGAAAAAAAAATCACCTGGTGTTCGGAAGAGACGCGTCTCAAACAGCGGGCGCCCCAAAGCTGTCCCCAAAGACGCGCTTGCGTCTTAGCATCGCTCTCGCAATCAGCGCGACTGCCGTCAGCAGCGGCTCGTTTCCCGATCCGCCCGATCACTACGACAAAAGCCGTGCTAATTTGTAAATTCCGCGCGTGGTCTGCCAAAAATGGATATAGCAGGCAATCTTGAAGCGTTTTCAGCACTCGGAGACGATCGGTGCGCGCGTCGGCCGTGCCTGTAAACACGCCGGCGCGCGTGCCCGCACGGCACTGCTTGCGGCCCGAACCGGCCCAGACCACGACAGCAACAGCTTATCGCATCGGCCGCGCTTCGAAATCAATTGATCGCGGAAAAGAACTCCCGCATGCGAGAAAAATGGATGTTAGTGCGGTAAAAATTGTGCTAAGCTGAAAGTTCCCAACACCGAACAGACCTAAGCAAACCAAGCCGGGTGCGAGCTGTTGGGGAAGCCCGGCCGGGCCCTCTTCTCGCCGCGCACGAGTGCGTTGCGTTTGTGTCAGAAGCGAATGCTTTAACGATATTTCTTTTTGTCTAAACTGCTTCTCTTTTGTTTTTTATCGTGAAGTTAAAAGTGTGTATTTATATTTGTTGCTCTCATAATCAAGTGACTCCGGTCACCAAACTTGCAATTTCGCGTGTAACATCCAAAACTGCAGTTTGCGATAACCGCGGTTAAAGTTAGTAACCACGGTTAAACCTTAACTGTGGTTACTTTCGCCGTGTAACTAGGGTATAAGTTTGCCACCTAACGCCGGTATAAATCCGGCTTAGAGCGAGGGAATCTGCGTAACAAGAGCTACAGCTCAAAACGAAACTGATATGACATTTGCGTTTCGCTGCGTATCACGCACGTCGTACCGAATATTGTATACTTCCAAGTGAAACGTCTTCCCAGACGAACTACTCTGGTCTGCTTGTGCAGTTGACGGCGCAACAAGCAGGCATTTTTGGCGGAATGCGTGCGAACCAGCCCATGCGTAGCATGCGCTATGCTGGAACGGCCCGACTTCCGGGACGACGGCGCGAACTTCCGGCGGCCGTGCGCCGGAGAGCTCGAAGCGCCATCCAGCAACTCTAGTGGAGATCAGTGTCCCAAAACAATGCGCCTGGTGACTTGGTCACAAGAGAAGGAGTTGAGAGCGAGGAGAATTTTGTGAAAACAATGGCTGGTCTGCAAGGCACGTCCCAGTGGGGCCTCGGACACAACAGAAACCGCTACAGGGCCGGCTGTTTGTGGGGACGTCAGTAACAGATGCCCGTCGTTCCTCCTATCCCCTCCTTCGCCTCACCGTCTGCCGTAGCGGTCAGCAAGGACCTCCAGGAAGGCCTCAGAATCTTTTTTTGTCCTTTTGTCACTTGCGGCTGCTTTGTGTCGACCTTCTTACGTCAGACGCTTTTCTTTGCAACCTTGAGCACTTCTTTCTGCGCGCGTCACGACTACGGTGGCAGGCGCTCCAGAAAGCAAGGCACTTCCGGCATTTCTTGTTTTACGTGGCAGGGCGCACATTGCTTTGATTCTCACGTCAGGCTGACGGGGGAATAAGGATTGATACTCATTGTGGCGGCGGCGATAGGGATTACTATGATTTGCGGCACAGCCGCAAGGGGTCAGGCTTTTATGCGGAGCAATGCGAGATTTCCATAAAAAGAAATGGTACTCAGACTATTTGCTTCCAAACTGGTGTTAGCGATTCTAATTACTGGTTTTCCGAGGGTGGTTACAGTATCGGGAAGGATAGGCCGGTGCGCACAAATCTCTTGCGTGCATTGGGATCGGAAAGTAGGAAGTTTTTGAGATGACGAACGCGTGATTTCAATCAAGGCGCAATGAATATCTACTAGTATCACAAACTTGTTTTCTCGAAGCCTCTACCTTGTCTTTGTTGCACAATTGAAAATCTAAGCACACAGTTTCCATATACCTAACAAAAAAGGTATAGTAAGGGTCCTTCTAATCAGTTATATTTCTCACAAAATGATGCCCGCGAATAGGCCCAAATCTGACAACGCATGTGTACCGATAGAAGCAATAAATCTTTGCTCGAGGCTCAGTTGGCGTAGTTTAAGCTTACTCCATCCCACCAGGCCCCATCTGCAACAGCAGAAAACAAAACTTGACGTGCTTGCAGCTGCGCTCGTACTCTTCCGCTCAATATAGCCCATATCGGCGGATCAGCCTCTACCAAAACGGCGAGTCTAGTTATAACACAGCATAAAACGATTCAGCCTCCTTGTGCGGAAATTGGAGAAACGGCCGACCCTCTAGTGTCGCAAAATCGAATGCTCCATCGGACGAGATCTCCCGCTCCAAGGAGTATTAGTGTATACCAGCTACATTTCTCGGCAACCCCGGTCGCGCGCGAAATTACAGGCACTTACACGCGTATAGTTCCTGTCGCACACAACCGCTCTCGTGTGGCCGCCTGCGCCACAAAGGCACTTCGGACGGTTTCTCAAACTGTCTCACCACTGAGGGACGAGGATGAAATGCCAGCAACGCTGTCGACAAATTCTGTTAACTGCAGAGTTTGCGAGGAAAACAAGCTAACAAAAGGCGACAAAGATTACCCAGGTAAAACTCGACGAAGCGACGACAGGGGGCTCTCGCGCATTCCCCAAGCTTGTTGGCACCGTCCAACATTAGGGTTGATTTCCGAGCATACCAAGGGATACGCAGAGAATTGGGGAACGCAGTTGCTTTGTGCTTGACTCCGGACATTCAGAAACACGACTAACGAACGAAATGAATACGCACGTTGGTTGTTGGGGGGGGGGGGGGGGGGGGGGGGGGGTAAGGGGAGCTGCTTCCGCACGTACATCGCAAGCGGTCGTCGCAGTTATACGGCAGCCTCATTACGACGCTCGTAAGCCGTGTACAAGACGCGGTGACTGAAAGTCGTCGCCGCCACTACCATTCCATGCCTCTGCGCACGGATTTGGATCTTTGCACTGTTTTCGGACTGAGCTGCTAATGTAACGACCCAGGCTAAAGCGATATTTTGTTACGAGATAAGTACAAGTCAGGTACTTCCGGTGGAATGCAGAACGGAAATAAAACGTGTTATTTTGCTACGTCCCACCTCTGGACCAACCTCAACTACACCTAACTTATTTATTTACTAAAAGAATCAGTCAAATTGAGCCAGCGAATGTACTGCAGGGAAAAGGAATCACCAGTTTTGCAAAAGCTATGACGCAGCTGGGGTCTGTACCCAGGCCGGTCGCGCCAAAACTCGCGATTCTACCTTTAGCGTATGGAGGAACAACAGTGTGGTTGTCTTAGCAGTTTACAAAAATAGGAGAAGTCTCCGTAGCGAACCAGCAGATGGAGCTGCGTGCCTACAGTAGAACAACAAATGAGGCAGTGCAAGGAGACATGGGATGGGCATCCTTTGAAGTGAGAGAAGCACAGAGCAAAATATGTTTTGAAGAACGACTTAGAAATAATGATGACCAGAGATCGGCGGCCAAAGTGTTACGGTATCTTTACATGAAAAGCGTGGACACACAGTGGGGGATAGAACGAGAATGCTCAGGACAAAGTATATGAAACCTGGAAGTTAAGGGGAAACAACCAAGGCAATAAGAAATGAAGTAAAAGAAACAGAGACAGCGACCTGGAAAAAGAGGATGGATGCGAAAAAGTCCTTAGATATCTACAGGATCGGGAAGCAGGAGATCACAAGGGAAAAATTATTCGATAATACCAAAGGGAGTGCATTGCTTTTTGAAGCCCGGGCGGGTTGCTTGCGGACTAAAACACTTATCCGCGAGCCGGTACAGGAAGAACTATGCGCAGGCTGCGGCAAGGAGCCAGAAACCATGCGACATATTGTGACGGAGTGCAAAAGTGTCCGTCCAGTCCTCGGTGAGGGACGCCATCCAGCTTCCGGAGGCCCTTGGCTTTAAGGTTAGCGGAAACGTGAATTGGACAGGAGTAGAGGTTGGTAAAAGAAGGTTAGAATATTGGTGGGAAAAGAGCAGAGAACAATCTGGGAAGACATGCGGACAAACAAGTCAGACTAGCACAAAAATTTCGCAGAAGTATTTTCTTTTTATTTTGATATTATTTTTTTATTTATTTGGTTTGTATTTTTCGGCGAGGTGATTGTACAGTGGCGTTGCTACTAAGGCCGCTGTGCAACGTCACCCCTCTACAAAGGGGAAGCCACTAATCAACATCATCATCAGCATCATCAGGCGGCCGGCTTGTGCCCAAAGTGAAACGGAATCTGGAAAGGCTAAAATGTATTCTGCTTGTATATCCACGGATTTCGTCGTTTTTGTTACTTCTGTACCATTTAGTTTCGGCCTCTTCTTTCGATAGAATTCAAAGTGGCTCTCTATTTCGCCCGTTATGCAAGTGCGCTGAGGATACGTCGACGCACAAAGTTTAACAACGAACGCTACACACTCCAGCCTTTTCTCCGCGACACAGTCAACCTTGACAGCAAATACAAAAAGGTTATCCCGCTAACATCCCCTAGACCAATTACGCGGTAAGTTAGTACCGCAGCCTAATCCGCACTGATAATTCTGTGTTGATGAACCAAACCGCCCCACCACTGGTATCTCTCCCATAACTTCAAGCGAGTCCAACCGCAAAATTTCTTTTCACCAGGGAAACAACACATAAATGACGTAGGACGAATGAAACCGATACGCGAAAGAAGTCTAAGTGAACATTTATAGTCGCCAGGAACCGCAGAACTCCAGCGCGAAGTCGCACTTCATCGAACAGTCCGCAGCCCGTTGGCGTCATCACCAACGCCATTCGCCTGCAGTCTGCGCCTGCTAGAACGAAAGCCCAGCGCGTGTTTCGCTGGTGGCGGTTGCAGCGCGGGTGACTCGTCGCGGGCCACGTTTCCTTGCCGCTGTGGCTCGGACCTCTGCTTTTAAGTCAGAGCACTTTAGGCTCTGGCCTTGTCGTTCTAGCTCGCTCGCTTGACCCAAGTATATAGAGCACCAAGGCGGCGTCCCGGGGTAACGCTGTTGTTCGCGGCGTACCGCGGAGGCTTCGAAAGCCAAGCGGTTTTATAGTCATAAGCGCTAGAAACTCGTGAAACGCTGGCACTTGTCATACATCTTCCCGTTGTTTAGCGCAAATAAAACTATAGGTACACGTGAAGAAAAATATACCTAATTAGCCGGCAGCGCCCGCGTTCCTTTAGTTTAGGGCGCCTGCTGGGTTGGTTTTATAACGCAAAATGTGGCAGTGCAACGCCGGCACGTGCGGGGAGAAAAGCACAAAGAGAACAGAACTCCCGCTGGCGTAGTTTCAGGCAGGGGGCGCGCGAGCACTCCGAAGGCGGGAAATTTGAATTGCATGGGGTGGTGGCAGTAAGCGAATAACGGCGGTGCAGCCCATTGTGGCGAATCACTGTTTCGCACTTCCGACAGCTTTCACATTGAGAGGGACGGCTTTAATTGTTTTATATATAGCGTTTATTGTTCTACAGGGCATGAATGAGGGGGTATGAGTTTGACGATGACAAAATATGAATAAATGAACATCAATATGTTCTCTTCGCGGATGAAGCCTAGGAGGGAACGATGCTTTTCTTCGCGCAGCAGAGAGGCAGAGCCGAAAGAGCTACTCGGGCAGCTGGTGTCAGCTGCCTGTGAGCTCCATTTATCATTCGCGTGCCGGACACCACTCGGCCGCCGTTTCCGCTCAAGCAAACTAGCACTGGTGGCCGCACGGGCTGACCATTTTCTCTTCTCTGTTTCTGCTGTTTTCTCTGGGAAAGATTCATCGGGAGGCGTGCGTTTTTCTAAATGGATGTCTCAAAGCCGTGGCAAGGTTGAACTTCTATTCGGCCGAATGGATCTGTGTGCGTACCGTGTCACCAAATCTAGGGTTCGCAAATCAAAGCTTGCTTTCCGAATTAAAAAAAAGTGTTGCTGACGCCTGGAGGCATTTTTTGCACATGTCTCGACTACGCTGCACTTAAATTACTTTCTTGGTTATCTCTGCAGTAGGTTCAACAAATGACACTGGTCAAGCAAACCATTTTTTGGGGCGCTGAATACGGGGTTCAGTAAATAGCACGGAAATATCATTATTATCTCCATTCTTAAATTACGTGCTTCATTGATGAATGAGATCTCATTCATCAATGAGATCTCATTCATCAATCTCATTCATCTCATTCATCTCATTCATCTCATTCAGCCCAGGAGCAAGCTCGAGCTTGCTCCTGGGCTAGTTGGTACATTACCACTTATAAAACCCTGCGCTAAATTGACATTGACGAAGACAAAGGACGGCGGAACACAAGATGCACACATACGAAAGCGTATTGATGAGTCGGCAAGCGCATTGATGAGTCGATTGTTGAGTCGGCCACTGAACTTCCTGCTGCAATCACATTCACATTTGTAGAGCGCTTTAGTTTCGCATGTGCCAGCAAAAGATATTCTAAATACAATTCCGCATTACTGAAGCCTGAGCAACTCAGCCTGCACTCAGGCACGGTGCATTTGCCCTTGCAAAGCTTTCTATTCCAGGATTTTTTTTTTCCTGTGAGAAGAAAGAGCGTTTATGAGCTGTTTTCGCTCTTTTCTTGAATTATTTAATTGGATTTGTGAAGGGCCCTATGGTCTCTATAAACTTCTGCAATGGGTATATTTTGTCGTCTCGCCTTTAAGGATAAATGCTTGCGGTACCTTAACCGCTAACTCTGATGCCATGGGGCAAAATGGCGCAATAAAAAAAAACTGCTTGCAGCCGCCGTCTATTTGTGTGACAGCGACAAAAATCAACCCCAATCCAGTCACTTCGACATCCTTACAATTTGTTCAACCTACAGCCTCACGGTTAACTATAGTAATTATAGTAACTGTTGTCAGGCAACTATTGGTACCTATAGCCCGATGCTAGTTTTTTACTGCCTCGCATTTTATACACGAAGAGCGCAATTTCGAATGTTTTGCTAATAATTTTCATTGATTGACGCGATATTTCGACGGTTGTATATATGTATGCATGCGGCCTGCAGTTTGTGAAGCAGCTGCATCATCTGAAAAAAAAATTAGCCGCGACATGTCTCGCAAAACACTAAAAAACGTTTGTGCCTTAAAGACGATAACAGCGTTAGGGTGAGGTGTGCCTTCTTGTGCACAAACCTACTGTCAGGGAAACTGTATATCACCCGTTGCTTTAGGAACCACGAATGATGATCGTTTTTATTTTTCAGGAGGGTGGCTCAAGGTGTTGCCAGAGCTGCGGAAGTCGCGTTACTGAGGTGAAGCCATCTACGATATCCCGTCCACCCCATCGTACTCACAACAACCCACAGTGATATGACTGCCTGTTTTGAGTTCGCCCGGCCGCGGGGGCTGCAAAGACGGGTCCTAGTGTTCGGGGAACGACAGCTTATTCCCTACGCCACGAGCTACTGGCAGTACTCCCCAACTCGGCCTCGCTGCGACCACTACTTAAACTTCTATTCTTGTAGAACCGATTTTCTGCGCCTCACAACGCGCGTGCTGGAAACATCGACATGTAAAGCTTTCACCTTAAAATTTAGAAAATCATTCAGCTAATTTTTTTTTCTGCATACCTGAGACATCCGCCACTCGGAATAACATTTGATTAACGCTCTTCTCGACATTTTTCTTGCGCCAGAAAATTATCATCATGAATGCTGCGTGTCTAAGTTACATGCGCAATTGAATTGGATTCAACATATCGCGCTCTCATTCTTCGGCATTCTTCAAGAGAAATACAAGTGTGCAGATTTTTTTTTTTAGAGAAGTATCAAACACCGCCTTTAGCGTATCGTATTCTGCGCATGGACCACAATTCGGGGTCTGTAAGGCCCTGAACACCAAATGCAGCATCTTTACGGCAGATGCTTATGGTATTTTTCTGGTTTTAAACCCCATAGTCCAACATGATATCCCCAAGTTCATCATCTTTTCAGATTCTTTGAGCGTGGCTCGTCTATTGGCATCTAAGAAGTCTTGTAAAAATAATGTTATTCATTTAGTTTATAAGACTGTTATGTCAGCATGCGCGCTAAATCTTGAAGTGACCGTGTGCTCGGTTCCAGGTCACTCGGGGATCGCCGGAAACTAGACAGAGGGTCAAATGGCCGCTCCTGCTGTGCTTACAAATACAGTGAACGCCGACCACAAGAGAAAATAAAACAATGACGTTTCGGCCCCCCGAACAGGAGCCTTCTTTACACTCTGAACAATGTTCTGAACAGTGTGAACAGCGCCACACTCTGAGCAGTGTGAACGAGGCTCCCGTTCGGTGGGCCGAAACGTCATTGTTTATTTTCTCTTGTGGTCGGCGTCTTCTTTTTATTATATATTTTAATGTCGTTCCCGACCAGACTGGCGTCCGTCGACGCCTCGATTTCAAATACAGGGAACATAACAAGAATACCTTTCACTGACCTTCAGTCACACACCAGACAACATCTTTACAAAAAAATGGCAAGCACACTGGAATGAACAGACAGACAACAAACTACACGTCATAAAGCCACACTTGGGAGAATGCACCACTGACACACACAACAGGCGCGCTGAAGTTGGCTTAGCTAAATTACGGATAGGCCACTCCCATGCAACACACTCCTACGTGCTCACGGGATCTCCAAGACCGCTGTGTAGCAAGTGTGGAGACGGTCTATCCGTGCCCCACGTACTTCTTCAATGCAAAGCACTCGACTCAATACGACACAAACACTTCACCCAAGTCTACAGAAGACACATCCCACCACACCCGGTGTTTTTCCTGTCTGGCGATAACACGTTCTCTATCAAGCGCGTTTTTAACTATTTAGCGGAAGTAAAATTTTTAGACCTGATTTCATACCACGCATAATCACAAACTGGCCTTCTACACCAGCCATCCTCGTTGTCTTTCACTTATTTTATTTTTGTTTCTCTAACGGATTTTAGTGTTTACCTCTTCATCTCTCATACATAGCAACTCTTTTGGCGATTTTTAAACCCCAATCACCATCATCATCATCATCATCATTCTTCGGCATGCAGTGCGCCTTACGCAGCCGTTAGCTCTAACTTCTTGCACAGTGTGGTTCAAAAGTATGCCTGGTCCGGCGGGACACGCTGGTGTCACGATTTTCTTCAAAAACGAAAGAAAAACGATTTTCTTCAAAAGTTTTAAAGACGATAGTCTTTCTTGGGCTACTTAAACCCACAAATATTGGTCCGTCTGTCTGTCTGTCTGTCTGTGGCTCAATTCAGCCACCCGGCCAAAGTGAAACAAGGCCTGCGCAAAGTCATATAGTCACAGCTAAATCTACCCGTCTAAGTCCGGTCTAATGTTCATACTTGTCAACATTGTTGAAGAAGAACAAGACATTACGCGAATATTAGACAACAAATTCATACCGAAGTGATGTTTTCAGTGTTCCTTTATAAAAATTCATAGATGCTTGATTTTTTGCGAAATTAAATACTTCATCAACTGCATAAAAAAAATTCACTCTGCCGTCGCCTGCTTTCACCCGCGCCACTATAGCTTCTAGCGCCATTTCAAGAAATCAACCGGTGACAGTTACGAAAGGTTTCATTAGATAGGTTCCACGTTCTGCTTGGAACGCACTTGGAGTAGCCAACGTTGTTCTATCAACGTTGATGTAGGGCGCCTTGTTTCACGCGCGTCCCCGCCGTACGGCAGCGTTGGCATCGAGACACCCGCCTGGAGCAGAGGAACGCGGTAAATTTAAAACGATTTAAGCAAACCTTTGGCGTGTTTACCTTGGGAGGAGCGCGACACAAAAGGAACAACATGAGAGGTGAGCGGGAAAGCGAAGAGAGGCATTTACTTGGCAAAAGTCGAGTAAGACTATTGTCTTTTGTTGACATTTGCAACGAAAGGAGCAGACATGCGGCCAATTTTTAGCTTCTCGACATGCATGATATCTGGCTTTTTTTTTTCGTCATTCTGTTTGAATATGACTTGGTCTTTGTGTTTGTAATGTTTTTTTGGCTACCATATTCCACAACAGAACAGGGCCACCTTACCTCTTTGCTACAATAAAGTCAATCATTCCTTTCTCGCTACTCTGTCTTCAATTTGCTGCAAGCAAAATGGCACGATTAAAACATAAGAAAAGTGGGAACGGGTGGCAAGCCCACTTAATTTTTTTATGCTGATGAGCATATATAGGCATGTGTCTGTGCCCTGAATGTTTATTCCCGTAAATAAAACTGTTTTTTTTTGTTTAAGGCAAAAACGCAAAAAAAAAAACTACGAAGCAATTCTTCACGTTAAAACCGAGTTTCCCGGGACAATTCTAGTACTCGTGGCGAGAGCATGCAATATAATGTGGCTGTTATTGGTGCTATAATAATCGGTACTCTTGACTGAGGCACAAAAAGTATGCATGGCTATAGAGAAAAGCGAAAACTTTAGGCTTTTTTTTCTTTCTAGAAGTCCACGCTGATTGTGTGAAATTTTATCCCTCCTTGTGCTTGCATCTCCTGTTTCATTTCATTACCTTTGCGGCTTTACAAATGTTGCATTTCGTTTCCTTGGTTGTTCTTTGTGTATGTTTTATATTCCTCCATGTTTTTTTTCTTTGCTTCATTCTTTTATTTCCCGTGTTTATGTTAGTCATGCTCATCATCGTCCACGGCAAGGTGAAGAACCCGTCCATTGCCCTCCAACCGCTCCCATCCTGCGCGGCTCAATTCCATTGTTTGCCTCGAAACTCCTTATTGCGTCCCTCTATCGAGTTTTTATCCTTCCCCCTTCTTCTATACCCGCCTCTCCGTATCCACTCTGTTACCCTGGAGTCCACCGGTTTCCATTTCGCCTAACTATATGGCCAGCGCAAGTCCATTCTTCTATTCCCGCCATGCCGACTAAATTATTTCTCATGATCGTTTTTTTTTTTAATTTCGCTTTGTAAATCCAGTTAGGATTTCTCCTCCTCCTACGTTCTCCTACGCGTTGCAGCCAAGCGTCTCGTGTCCGACATCAGCAAATAGCCGCAATAATCATTAACCTTTCTATGGCCATATATTCTTGTCATTCTTGTCTTTGTCGAATGCAAGGGATTGGCCAAATAGCTAATTGTGAAGCAACGCAAATATCACCAACATTTTTGTGGGCGGAGGCAGAGACAACACCACTGCATTGCAGCTATTGGCTGGAATACGTTGTAGGGACTATTGTCGCAGAATTGATGACATTTAACTAGTTACGTTGGCGACGCTGTCACCTTGTGTTAAGGTTGAAATGTTTTCCACGTAATAAAGAAGACGGATTTTTATGTACTCTCTTAAGAAGAGCTTAAAAGGACCCTGCAGTACTTTTTTTTCGACTTTTTACTAATTCCTAAAGCTTTCAGTACGTAGTCCACAAACACATTCAGTACTTAAACTAGGAGGTCACAAAGTACATCACCCAAACATTACCGCTCTATGCCCGTCAGATAACTTGAAAACCTGCTCAAAAGATTTTTCTCTCTTTCCCGTCTTGGATGTATTGAAGCGCACGAATCAGTGTCAATAAAGCAATAAACCGGCTATCGGCCCATTTATTTTCAGTTACAGCAATAAGCACATTTTATAGCCCCTTTTAAAAAAAGTCACAAGGCACAGCAAAAACAATAGGCATATATAGTACTGCTGCGCAGAACTAACCCCATTGCCGCTCAGCGCTCTTGATAACTATAGCTTTGACAATGCTTCCAGACGCGAACGAATGAGTGAAATCGTTTATCGGAAGTGTTGCACAGCCCCTTAACTGAACGCTGGGTCTGCACAAACACACAGACAAGCAGGAAGACTGTGAAATAAGTCTACAATTTCGGTCTCTTGATCTCTTCTCCAACGGGTTAAAGTAAAGGAGTACCTTCCTGCATCCCGGTTACGGCTTCGTAGCGCCTCCTTTTAGGTGACCCGCGAAAATGCAAAGTTGAGTCATCAAGGCGTCATAATGATGCCAACATTCTCGCACTGGCTTGCTTTCGGGGCTGTCTCTCATCGTATCGTAATGTGATGCGGAACCAGCGTTCCCCTGGCGCCACCACACGAGCAAACCCCGAGGGCATCGCTCATAAAAGGGGCCGTGCTCTCTTTTCCGGGTCATCGGAGAACAGAGAAGCTAAAAGCTCTAAAAGCTGCCCAGCCTGTGTGTTTTATGATGCCTTCCCGCAATCCCCATCTTGCTGGCGAGATCATTCTCAAGAGAAAAATAACATCAACAAATGCTTTGAAAACAAACATAGCCTGACAAAACAAAACTCAGCCAGCAATTAATTATGAGGACATTTTTGTAGCCATTGTCATTCCCGGTCTTGAGTCACCTCTCGGGCATAACTTCCGGGTATTGATGATGTATCCCAGATACGTTGTTTTTTCTTTGCTTTTCTCGCCGGTGCCATGAACGCTAGTTTATTTTTGCTGCAGCGGCTGGAAACTCCATCATTTTGATTCGTTTTTGCTTCGGGTGAGACCCTCTTTGTCTAAGGATGAACCCCCGTAAATACGCCGTGTTTTTGTCGGGTGTGTTTTCTTGTTTTGCTGTTAAATGTAACAGCGCAGAACATTGCGATCGTCGGAGAGTATAAAGATACCCAGGATATTTGAGCCGAAGCACGCAGTTTGAGGAATATTCTTCGCATAGTTTCGAGTAACAGGGTTGGCCTGAGCACGGTAGGATGATTCGCGCATTTGTGTACAGACTCCACAAGTCAATTCTATATACACGAAGTCCTATTTTGGGAGTGGAAGGCTTCTATAGATGTCGCCAAAAGAGTCAACCCGAGCACTGCAGTAAACGAAATCATCAGAACTACCTTGCACGTTACTCTCGCCCTAAGTCGATTTACCAACGAAGCTGTAGGTGATGCAATGGGTAATGCAGTGTGGTCACTACGACTATAAGGTGTCCGAACCAAGATCGGCTTCAGGAAAGTTACGCATAAATACTGACGCCATAACACATGCCAGTGCTCACCAACATATAAATAAAGTAGCCCCATCACACACACACATACATAAAAACCCCTCTAAAAGGAAATACAAACACTTGCAGCAAAAGTTGTTCTATTTTGTGTTCGGCTTCACTGAGGGGGAACACTAAAGCTATCAGCAGCATGTAATGTATTCACCTCATTTAGTGTGAATATGTGCCTGAAAAAAAAAAAACGACACGCACAGTATTACGAGTTTACGATGCTCCCCCAAGCTGTCTGCTCACGGCACCCCCCCCCCCCCCCCCCCCGGAAGTTGCGACAGCGAAATCTGCGAACTATTTCTCATTGGCCAGTCACGTAGCCATGTCAGTATTTTCGTAATTGAGGCTGTAAAAGCTTTATTTTGCTGTCCTTGCCTGTGCTCCTTACTTTCTCTTTTTTCATAGCTCATTTCAGGAAGGCTGCCTGACTGGACCTGACTTTAAAAATAAATCAGTAATATTGCCTTCCCTTCGCACGGCACCCTATAGAGAGTTGGCGGTGAAATTATGCCGTCCAGAGTCGCCCGGCGGCGACAGCAGACAGACGGACGTAAACTGTCTGCCTTGAGGACGCTGACGGCAACTGTCCACTTATATTTCGCAAGCCCGCAATACCAGTGCATTTTGCCTGTATTTTATAACACCCTCACTCCATCGGTGGCTGCAACAATTTATCCTGCTTTTCTCGGAAGTTGCAGTAAAAAATGGGCGCTGAAATGTATGTTCCATCGCTTTGGTACAATGGCATCTTTCCTTTTGTTCTGCCTTCGGCTGTTTAGTTTCGCACAGCATGGCTGCCACTGCAGCCATGCTGTGCTGCAGTGGCAGCACAGTATGGCTGCAGTGCTCAGTATGTGGAAACTAACGCAGGGCATGCTTCCTCTCCCGGGACCTATCCGTAGCGTGCGAGATGGGCGTATTGTAGTCGTTGTGCACGCTAGCACGTTCTGTTTTTCTGAGATGCCGCAAATTCACAGCCCTCATCCTCACGTCTCGCGAGGCGAAGCCGCCACATGGCGGAGACTACAAACATATTTATACTCGCTTAACAGTTTTCTACGCCATACATGTCATGTGCAACACCTTTCTTCATCCCACCTGCCCTATAGTATTCAACTTCTGCCTAGAACTGGGCACCTTCTCCGACATATAGTGCCTTAAACACCAACTCCGTACCCCAGAATTCTGCCGTACTTATGAGCAGTGGGTCCAGCTGCTTCCCAGACCAGCTGCGACCTTTCATACCAGGGCCGACGCCAGTAAGATCCAAGGCAACCCGTACTAAGAACGCCTCCCACCTTTCACCAGGCGGATTCCCAAGCTCCTGACTCAAAGCAATGAATATTAGTTCAATCAATGAATGAATCAATTAATTAATCAATGATTAAATAATCGATCAATCAATCCATCAATCAATCAAGAATAAATCCCATTGAAAGCTCATGTTTGGTTTTTGTTTTTATATGTTTTTTTACTTCGTTTTTTTATATGTAGGAGAAGGTAGACAAGGTTATTTTTGATAGTTTCATTTAGTTAGTAATAAGCAAGAGGCCCTCAAACGAGTATATGGGCGAATAAATACCAAGAAGAAAATTCGCCTTCCGTGTTCATCGTGCCTGCTTTACCGCCGTACATTCTACGAAATTGCTGCAGATGGGCTTCACCACAACGCCCCAAAACGACCAATCAGCGTAAATGAGTGTGCGAATTTGGCAAATCACGAGGCCCAACATGTGATCCGAGTAAAACATAGCAGATGTGCTCGGACAAGCGCGCAAGGTGTGTTAACCTTGTGTTTGTCCTCCTCATTCGCCATATACGTGCACGAGGTCACTCTGATTGGTCGTTCCGGGGCGTTGTGGTGAAGCCCACTTTAAGAGATTTCCTAGATATGCATACAAGTATATCACGCACCTTCTAAACACCCACCAGTTGGCTAAGAAAGGGCGCGACGATGAACACAACCCAGAGCGTCGGGGGTTTATAATAAGGTATACTGATCGCGGGTGAGCCTGAACCAAATTTCGCATGGGTTGGTTAGCTCCCCCTCCAATCCCACTTTCATTTTTCACCTGTACAGAGCATCGAAGTTTACTTTGAGGCATGCGGACTTTAAGTTCAATGCTCGCGGCGAGCGAATCAATCTGGTGAGAACGACTAAGGTGGCAGAGCACCTTCTGGAGATCCCGGAACTACAGACTAGTAGTTTTCTCCGCTCTGGGCAAGACGGGGCTACATTTCCCTACTGCTCGCGAAGTTTTTCAGACGACCCAAGTTTTTCAGACCACCCAAGTTTTTCAGACGACACAGACGAGCGGCGACAGAAATCGAAGGCGCAAATATGAGCAGGTGAGGATGCGTGCGATGTTTTGCTGACCAGTCTTGTTTACCGCGCCATCAGCCCCGCGCGCGTGTCGTGGACGGCCTCCGTTCTCGCAAGTCCAACAGATGAATGGTGGGCGCTTGGGGAGGTAAATATTTGGGCGCCGGTTTAAGGTCTGCTTGCCTGCTGGGGAATGGGACAGCAGGTGCCCGGCATGCCGGGTGCTCATTCGCGGTTAGTTTGGGGAGCATACAATACGCCATAGAGAGCAGTAAACAAAAAAGTGAAATTAAGAATATTATTGACAGTAGCGCATGTATTGTTCTTCTTACGCAAACGAAAGTTCGCTGGATGGTTCGTCGGTGTATGCGGCATCAGAAAACCCGTCTACCAAGGTTCAGTCCACCCGTATTCTTGCGTGACAAGACTACAGGAACAAGATTGGGCTGTGCTGAGAAGGCGGGTGCTGCAACGCAGCCGTGACCCGGGCGCGTAATTGACAAACCTGGCCGCCTAGACGCACCCACAGCAGCGCAATCTATAGTGGTTCGCTTGGAGCAGTCTGTCCACTTCTTCATAAGCTGATAAACAGGCTTCGCTGTTCGTCTTGAATCGCCTAGGCGTAGAATCGCTTCCAGTTAGGTTGTACCGTTCCAGCCCCGTGGCTCTAATATACCAAAATATATGGAAATTATATGCCAAGCTGTTTTCACAACCCACAGCCTTGATGGACGTGCGAACGAGTAAAACGACCACAGGTTTTTAGGGGGTACTTGACTGGTGTGGATTGGCTGCGTGTGCGGCGTGCGGCTGCTGCGAGGTGTGTGTGCGTTGTGGCCGTGTGAGCGCGTGTGTGTCCGTACGTTATTTTAGCAAGTGACGTAGTGTGGTGTGTGCACTGGTGCAAGTGTGTGCGGAACAGTGACGTAGCGTGTGCGCGTGTGGTGCGTGTGTGTGTGCGTGCGTGCGTGTGAGCGCGTGTGATGGTGTCCGTGCGTTGTCGTGAGTGCGTGTGCGTGACGTGTTGTGTGTGCGTGTGTGTGCGTGTTGTGCGTGCGTGCGTGTGGTGTGTGCGCTTGTGGCGTGTGTGGCGCGTGGTGTGGTCGTGTGCGGCGTGCGTGCGTGTGTGCGAGACGTGCGGTGTGCGTGTGTGTGCGTGTGTGTGCGGTGTGTGCGTGTGTGGTGTGCGTGTGTGCGTGTGTGTGTGCGTGTTGTGCATGTGTGTGTGCGAGTGCGTGTGTGGTCGTGTGAGTGTGCGTGCGTGTGCGTGCGGTGCGTGGTGTGAAGTTGTGACGTGCGCTGCTGGTGGCGTGGTGTGTGTGTGTGTGTGCGTGAGTGTGTGGTCAGTGTATGTGCGTGTGTGTCGCGGTGTGTGTGCGTGTGTGTGCGAGTGTGTGTGTCGCGTGCGTGTGTGTG
Organism: Haemaphysalis longicornis; assembly: GCA_013339765.2. NCBI lineage: Eukaryota > Metazoa > Arthropoda > Arachnida > Ixodida > Ixodidae > Haemaphysalis > Haemaphysalis longicornis. The sequence goes on from CM023451.1 coordinate 150,962,586, forward strand.
CTGTGTGTGAGTGTGTGTTGTGCGTGTGTGTGCGTGAGTGCGTGTGTGTGTGTGCGCGTGTGCGTGTGTGTGTGCGTGTGTGTGTGCACGCTGTGCTGGTGTGCGTGCGTGCGCGTGTGTGCGTAGTGTGTGTTCTGTGTGCGTGCGTGTGTGCGCGCGTGGTGTGCGTGCGTGTGCGTGTGTCTTGCGTGTGTTGTGTGCGCGTATGTGTGCGTGTATGTGCGTGTATGTGACGTGTGTGCGCGTGCGTGCTGTGCGTGCGTGTGCGTGTGCGTGCGTGTGGTCGTGTGTTGCGTATGTGGTGGGCGCGGTGCGTGGTGTGCGTGGTGTGTTGCGTGTGTGTGTGCGGTGTGTGCGTGGTGTGTGCGTGTGTGTAGTGTGTGTGGCGTGTGTGCGTGTGTGTGCGTGTGGTGCGTGCGTGAGTGCTGTGTGGTGTGCGTGGGGTCGTGTGTGTGCGTGGTGCGTGTGCGTGTGTGTGCGTGTGGCGTGGTTGTGGTGTGTGCGTGCGTGTGCGGGGGTGCGCGTGGTGTGGGGTGTGTGTGGGGTGCGTGGGGTGGTGGGGGTGGTGCGTGTGTGTGCGTGTGTTTTGTGGTGTGGTGTGTGTGTGTGTGGGGGTGTGTGTGTGTGTGTGGGGTGTGTGTGTGTGTGTGTGTGGTGTGTGTGTGTGTTGTGTGTGTTGGTGGGTGTGTGTGTGAGGTTAATAAAGGTGTTTTTCGCACATTTAGTATAGGAATGTCTGTAAACTGCTATTCACGGTGAGAAATTTTCTAAAAGCGGGGCGCACCGCACAAGGAACCGGAAACTATAGCAATATGCAGCCGCACACAAGTGGCAATGTGGCTTATGGTTAAGAAGTATGTTTCTGACTGGCGTGTTGACGGGGCTGCTATGCATCATGTTACATCACAGATTGACGCGAGCAATATCAGCGCGCAGTTTGTTGGGCTTTGCAACAGTATAATTGGCCGGAGTTGGAAAAGCCCGTTACACCAGCGACGTTTTTGGACCTGGCAAGCAGCTTCATTATAGTCATATTATCGTGAACTGGCGACATGGGAATCAGGCTTTCCCTTGCAGCCCCTCCTTGATAAAAGCGTAGTGCGTGAAATTAGGCATTTGAGGGCCGCTTCACATATGATGCACATTCACTTAAAGCCCCCTGTCGCGGCGACAAGCGACAACAGATTCTCCATTACAGATTTATTACGTATTCTCCTCTTCCACAGGCTCCTTCCTAAACTTCCTCTGCTCTGAACGTCCCAACTGTTCCCGTAATTCTCGTCCTAATGTCGTTAGAATAAAGACGTTCGCTTGTCAACGCGTCTTTTGCCGTCCCCTGCTGCTTATTTCGCTTCGCGTAGTTCTGAGCTCGCTCAATGCCGTCGCTTCTTCGGCGTTTTTTTACCCGGTCCCGCCTAACGATAATCCTTGGCCGGAAAGTGCCTCGACAGCCGCAGAGGCTTTAAAGTTGGTGTGTTGCATTGTCAGCATTTTTAGCAGCAAACTTGAACCTTGCTTTTATATTTTTTGCAGTCCCTGGATTTTGTTTACCTTGCGCTGTTTTCTGTTAACCAAGTTCACTGGCTGAGCCTCCGGCAAAATGTTATAAATTATGCGAATGAAGCGAGAAACGGGCAACAAGCCCTGTCATCGACGAACCCTACGAACTGAAACAGGCGAAATCCTAAATAGGCAGTAAATGAAAATAAAGGGAAGTGGTAGGAAAGAAAGTTCGCCAACGGCAAACGGAGTCAGCTTGTAATCGCCATTTCTAAGCTCGTCAATTAGAAAGAGTAGGGCAGAGGTGGTTCGGATGGCGCTGCATGGGCTGTGTTGTGTTCTTAGGCTCATGTCGTACTCTCAGAAGTTCTTTTTTTGTGTTCTTTTTTAGGTGATCTTAAAAGGAATTATGAGCCTTTACCTGGACCCTACTTTTTTGTTTTCGCTTTTACTTCTCTCGTTTTTCTTACACTCAACTTTTGTCAGAGTCCCTCGATGCTTTTGAAGGACTTTGCTTCTGTTTACACTTCTTTGAAGTATAATTAGGCATGAGAACTATTCCTACTAAGCACACAGCCTAAATGCGAAGGTTTTTACCTTCATGTTAACCAGAACTATCACTGACGTCTTTGTTGATTTGAGCCGTGAGGTACCGAGGGCGAGAACTCTATTTTTAAGCGATGTATATCAAGGGCTATTTCGTGTTCTGGGAATGAGCCACAACGGAAAAACTAGCCCAATTGGCATTGCGTAGAACATTTCTTTTTTTGACGCTGTAGTACGTGAAGTCTGCTTGTACGTGGGAAATTCTTTGCATAAGAAACAGCTTTGAAGGGTCCCGGTGACGCTAGCTTATAAATGGCCGTTCCATTCTGTACGCATCCTCCTGAAATGCTTATTTCTTCTGTGCTCCCAGGTAAAAATTTCGGGCTGAATTTTGCCACAGATGAAAGAGGCGTTTTACTAGATGGATTTCTTTTAATCACAGTGCTAGAAATAACTGGTGGCCACTAGAAAGAACAACGAGTGAAGTAACGCGGCACACGCCGTATGTGTAGCCCACATGAACTTAATTGGCAGTACCATTTAGTGCTGCAGCGACCAAGCTTTTGCAGTGCTTTCAAAAACGAAGCAAAGATTAATATGGGTGGCGGCATTTATTTACTTTTTATTTATTCCGTGTTCCCCTTATAAAAAAACAAACAGAAATGGGGAACAAAACCCGCTCCAGCCAAGCTATGGCAGCTTAACAGCCAATAATGGTTAACGGCCTCATATCTTCCGCGTATCGGGAACATATTTAACCTGGCAGGCCCACCCACCACGGGGGCTGAGTAGCTATGGCGTTGTGTTGCTGAGCCCAAGGATGCGGAATCGATTCCCGGCCGCGGCGGCCGCTGTTCTGATGGAGGCGAAAAGCAAAAATGCCCGTGTGTTCGAGATTTAGGCACCCGTTAATGATCCCCAGGTGGTCAAAATTAACCCGGAGCCCTACACTACGGCGCGCCTCATAGCCTGTGTAGCAGCGGCGCGTTAAACCCCACAATCAATAAGGTTGGGAAAGCTTGTGTCAAATATAAAACACGCAATAAAAGTGGCTCACCTAAGTTTCTCCCCACATGACGGGATAAGTAAAACAACTACAAAGGGTTCTTTGTCACAGAAATTGCATCCGGTCATCACACGTGACATGGTTAACATGAACAACGCTGTATATAAAGTTAAATTGCCAAGCATGATCTCGAACATAGATACAGCAGGCCACAAGGAAGATTTAGATGTTTGTCTATGTATCACCTTATTATTTATTTCGCTGGTGCTAGAAGAACTGCTTGGCGGAATGGCAAAGGAGTATGGCCTCACGACAATATTTTTGCCCCTGATTTCTACCAAGATAATTGCATCTAATACCCCAAAGAACTAGAGCCTAATTAAATCTCATATCGACTAAAGCTGAAATGCTATTGTTGACTTCGTGACAATGTACTCACCCGGCGCATGGACCGAGTGGCTAAGCACTGAGGGGCTCTGAGCACAAGGTGGTCATCTGAGAAGCCCGTAATGGTTACGCTGTTTTCTGTTTCCTGCATGTTTTGTTTACTCTGAGAACGTGGCGGTAATTGATTTCTGAATGGTTTTAGTAGCATTCGGCATTTCAGTTTTCTTTCGAGTAGGTGCATTCGAATTTAAGTTATGAGCATTTGACACAACCGTGTTCATGCGTGTTTTCTATTTTATATTAAAATAACGCCGACTGTCACAGCGCCGTCGGGGGTAACCGGTTATTTAAAACCATACTCTTCCGTTTTGCATGCTTTTCTAAGGCATGACGACTTTCCTTGCCTTGCTTTTTTGGGTTGGCTTGAGCGTTTTGCTCTGTGTGTCTTGCTTCTCAGCAGACTCCATTTAGACATGGTAGAAAAATATTTCACTGTCCATTAGATTTACTTGGATAATTGGCATGCACCAGATAGCATTGTCATGTTCGACTGCAATATCCGGCCTTTTAGGGACACCGCCGTATTAAGTGGCCACTTCTCTTGGGGCCACGTCCCGCTAGCTCATCTCTTGGAACAAAACAGCTGGTATTGAAACTGCTCTGTGTATAGAGAGCGCAAAAGTGCTCGGGCGAGAAGGTCTCGAGGTAGGAACTTCATGCGCAACTCCTACCCCGATTTCATTGCTCAAGTGTGCTTTTCGTGCCCTGTATATGAACCAGAGATACCTTCGATTTTTGAAAACATGGTCCACTGCCGGTAAGTGTCATTTATCACATAAAGGCCCCATGTACCTCCTATTGTTACACGTCGCCCATTCTTCAAAGTGCCCCTATTTCTGCACCCAAACCTCAACCTAAGTTGGCGCCACAAGCGTCGACTTCTTCTTTTGCACGGCAGAAGACAATATATTCGAGAATGAAAGGAGCCACTTCCGAGCTTATCTAAGGCGTTGTGGCAGAAGGGAAATATTACGGGTTGCGTTGTTTAAAAGGCCAAGTCATGGCACGCTTTCTTTTTGCACTTGAAGTTATAGTGCGACTGGTTTTCAGAAAATATAATACCATACCTCGATCATCATGGCTGTTTACGCCGCCTGTTCTCGTCAAAACACTAAGGCAAGGTTTCGCAGTTCTCGTACATTTGACAAGAAGAAATAAAGCCATAAAATCACACTTCCGGCTATGTTCTCTGCAGCAAGACTTTGATGCGGTGGGGGTAGGTGTTCCGGTGGCGTAAAGTCCAGGCTTTTTAAGCCTAACTTGGATGTCATATACAATCTCACATATGAAGTATTTCTACACTCTGCAATACCTATTCGTCCGCCTAATTGGACTCTGGAAGAGATCACATAAACTAGTGTGCTGCCTCGTACTCTTACAATAAAACCTCGTGAAAAAAATTGCCGCGTATCTCTCCTTCGTTGCAAATGTCGTCGCGATTCTTTGTAGACATTTGCCAAGGAAATGCCCCGTTTGCTTCCCGCTCACCTCTCATGCTGTTTCCCGTACCGTCGCGCTCATTCCAAGGAAACAACTAAACGCTTGCGCAAGGCGATTGAATTTACCGCGTTCCACGCTACAGGCCGGTTTCAATCCAGCGCTGAGTACGGCGGAGACGCGCGAAGGAGGGGCCGACAGAAGGTTTATAGACGCGTGGCCGTGCTCCACGTGCGTTCCAAGCAGAACGTGGAATTAGCTAGTGGAACCTTTCGTTGCTGTTGCCGCGTGATTTTTACTATGCCGCCAGGAGCGGCTGTTTTTCTGCAGTAGATGTGGAATATCATTTGCTATCGAAAAACCAAGCATCCATGAATTTTTGAATAAAGCAACACTGTAAATATCCCTTGTGTACTAATTTCCTGTCCTTATATTTGCGTAATTGCTTGTTTCTGTTCAACAAAGTTGACAAGTATGAATATATAAACCGGGCTTAGAACGTTTACATGTGGCTGTGAGTAGATAAGACCTATTGCGCGATATCAGTTTTACTATGGCAAGGTGGCTGAATCGAGTCCACAGACAGATAGACGGTCAAACAGACACTCAGACAGACAGACATACATACAGACCAAAAGTTGTGGGTTTAGGTAGCCCCAGAAAGACTATTGTCTTAATAACGCCTTAACATTGTCGCACGATTCATCGCGTTACTGCAGAAATATGGAAAGGCATTACATGTGGCGTTGAACTCGAGGCTCCTGAAAATTACGTGTTTCAAATCTGCCGCCACGAACCGAATTAAGCGACTTGGATGCAGGAAGAAAAGAGACACAAGTGCGAGAAAAGCTGGGCCGAAACACAGGCGTGGTGAAACAAACAAGATGGCGACTTGATCGCATTGCAAACAGCTCTAATTATTGGTGTGGAATTTCTGTCTCCAGTTGAGGACTTGGAAGAGGCAACAGAACAGCGAGGGACTCGGTTACTCGGGAGAAGATTGTCGCCCAATTAAATTACCGCCTTAAATCTTCGAGTGCAATCGGAAATGGCCTTGAAAGTAAGTGCTGCGCCACCTCCCCTTTGAGCAGTTAGGAAATAATTCAGTAATGCTGGTATCAGGGCGATTTTGCATGGCATTTTGTTGCACTGTTTTGCACTGTCTTTAGTTTCGGATGATACCGCCGGGTAAACCCTGCCGCCTCACCAAAAAAGTCGAAACAGACTTTGCTCACCCCCTCCCTCAGCGCTGAGGCTTTGTATATGACAGCTTAAGCTGCCGTGTGCCTCCGGTGCCGGTAAATCAAAGTTCGGAGTGATGAGAGACGGCAAATTTTGCGAAGTGCTACGTTACTTTTGCAATTTTGGCCCTGTGTATGGAACGCAACAGTACCGTCGTTCAGGGTTTGGGCGTCCTAAGAATGCCGATTGAGGGCCCTTGTATTGTCTCTAGATAGACCTTTCTCACTTCTACATGTTTATAAGGTTACATCCACCAAAAACCGTACGTACATATTAGAAATAGACATTTTGGTGATTTTTTAATTGGAAAGCACCAGATGGCCGCTGATGCGTGCTGCAGATGTGAACGGGCCAACGCTTAAGCATCACATACCCAAATGGTCAACGTTTTCGATAGCGTTAAGGCTGTGTCTAGAGGGCCGTGCGACGGTAATATATGCACTCCACCTGTTCGCAGACGACTGCGTACCTTACCGCCGCATTTCATGTAGCACTGACCAAAATATTCTTTAAAATGACTTATCTAACATGCAAAAATGGTGTTCACGATGGCTGATGCAATTAAATATAAATAAATGTAAAGTCATGCAAGTTTCGTGCAAGCGCAGTAACTTTTCTTTCCAGTATTCGGTAAAGTCCAATTTCCTAACCCAGGCTGATTCGTATCGATACCTCGGAGTAGTGATATCAAGCAACCTAACATGGTGCGATCACATACAGCAACTAACCCCCGCTTCGGCTAAATCACTTGGCTATATCATCAAAAGATCGCTAACCTTCTGCCCCCCCCCCCACCAAATCCTATACTGGCTAATGAAACTTTTACGCGTAGTAAACTTGAATATGCGTCAGCTATTTGGAGCCCCCCACCAAAATTACTTGATCGATTCTCTTGATTCAATTCATAATCGTGCCGCTAGATTTATTTCCTCACAGTACAACCCGTGCTTAAATATTACCAGTATTAAACGATCTCTTAACCTGCCAACCCTCAAAATCCGCCCAAAAGTTGCTAGACTATGCCTCTTATACAAAATATAATTTATCTTCACATCGCAGTACAGTCCTTGTCCCTCCTGCCCGTTCTTCGCGTCGCCTGTTTAACTCGTTAAGTTTGCTGCGCCTGCATGGGTCAACTAACACATTTAACAAATCCTTTTTACCTGCAGCCATAGAATATTGGAATAACCTGATGATGATGGTTGGTGTTTCATGGCGCAAGGCCAACGAGGGCAAAGAGCGCCAGAAAAGAAGTTATATAATGAAGCGAAGTGATTACCACAGAAAGGTAGGTATAAAAACATGTAAATGGGACGTAGTAAAATCAATTAAAGGTAATGGTGGTGGCTGGTGTATAGGGCCAGATTTGATTATGCGTGATATGAGATAAGGTTTAAAAACTTAACATCTGACAAATAATCAAACACACGTTTCATAGAAACACTGGCATCGTCACCTAGAAACAGCGATGGATGTAGTGGGATATGTTGTCTGTAGAGTTCTCTGAAGTGTTGGTGTCGTGTTGTGTCAAGTGCCTTGCATTGTATGAGTATGGGGACTACGGATAGGCCCTCCCTGCACCTGCTACACATGGGTCTTGGAGATCCCGTGAGCAGGTGGGAATGTGTTGCATGCGTGTGGCCTATCCGTAATCGAGCCAGGGTAACTTCGTTGTATCTGTTGTGAGTATCAGTGGTGTATGCTCCCAAGAGTGGCTTTATAATGTATAGTTTGTTGTCAGTCTGTTGATTCCAGCGCGCTTGCGATGTTGTGCGAAGGTGTTTTCTGATGTGTGATTTGAGGTCGATGTAGGGTATTGTTGTTATGTCAACGGTAGTTGTAAGGGCAGCAGCGGCAGCCATTCGGTCTGCGGTCTCATTACCTGGAATTCCAGAGTGCCCTGGCACCCAGCACACGGTCACCTCAAGGTTTAACGCATGCACAGACATAAGAGTACTAATGAGAGCATTGACCACATGGTTTTTAGACTTCTGTGAGGATAATGTACGCACAACACTTAAAGAATCAGTATAAATTACAGATTTCGGAATTCGATTTAGAACAATATGTTGAACTACAAGAAGTATGCCATACGCCTCTGCCGTAAAGATACTTGTATTTCTATACATAGTTCTACAGACATTAAAGGTGCCACCATGCGCAGAACAGGAAACAGTTGTGGCAGTTTTTGAAGCATCCGTGTAAAATTCAGCACACTTATATTTGTGCTGCAAGGACAAGAAATGTTGCACGATCGCGCTTCTAGGCACTCTGTTTTTCTCGACACTTATAAAAGATATATCATATGATATCGGGCGAAGCTGCCACGGTACTAGAAGTTCCGTAGCGGAGGTTTTGATGGTGTCTGAGAACATGACATCAAGTTGCGACGCTTCTTCTCTTACTCTGAAAGCGAAGGGAGCAGGGACTGATGGACGATTAGTAAAAAGTTGAGATATGGATGTATCATAAAAAAACTGATGTAAAAGGATGGTGAGGCATTGATGAGATTTTAAAAGCATAAAGCAGGTCTTTGTAGGCTCGCTGACGTTCTAGGCTCCATTTGTTGCACTCTACATACAGACTTTCGACTGGACTAGTCCGAAAGGCACCACATGACAAGCGGAGCCCTAGATGAAGCACAGGGTCCAGCATTCTGAGGGATGTTTTAGTGGCTGACCCATAGACAACGCTACCATAGTCCAGTCGTGAGCCTATCAAGCTGGTAAAAACACGTAAAGAAGTTGTTTTGTCAGAACCAAAAGAAATGTGCGACAGAACCTTCAGGATAGTCATTGTTTTTAAGCATTTATGTTTTAGTTGTTTTAGTGTGTGGGATAAATGTGAGCTTTTCGTCAAAGATAATACCTAAAAACTTGTGTTCTTTCTTGACAGGAATCGAGACACCATTGAGATGAATGTCTGGATCCGGCCGGATGCCACGCCTCTTGGAAAACAAGACACAAGTGCACTTCCCTGGATTAAATTTAAAACCGTTGCTGTCTGCCCAACCAGCTAGCTTGTTAACACCAAGCTGGACTTGGCGCTCGCAGACAGACAGGTTACAAGACTTAAAGGATAATTTGAACGTCGTCTACATAAATGGAGCAGGAAATCGATGGTGGTAGCGCCTTCCGAAGAGAATTCATTTTTTACAATAAACAAAGTGCAACTCAAAACTCACCTTGCGGCACGCCGTTTTCTCCTGCACATTAACCCTAGAAAGTGCAGTTCCAACTCGCACGCGAAACGTTCTTTCAGACAGGTAACTGGCAAGCGTGTTCATCATGTTACCCGACATGCCAAACGACTTCAAGTCGCTAAGGATGCCGTACCGCCAAGCAGTATCGTACGCCTTTTCAAGATCAAAGAAGACTGTCATACAGTACTGCTTGTGGAGGAAAGCATCTTTGATATAAGACTCTAATGCAACGAGTTGATCGTTGGTAGATCGCCCCGCCCTGAAGCCCGCCTGCAGCTGTCGAGAAGGCCATTGTACTCTAAGAAGTACACAAGTCTCCTGTTTATCATCTTCTCGAAGAGCTTACACAGGCAGCTTGTCAGGGCAATGGGGCGATAACTGGCAGGAGAAGAAGGGTCCTTCCCTTCCTTTAGGACAGCCACAACTATGGTCTCCCTCCAAGAGCGTGGAATGTGCCCCAAAAGCCATATTTTATTGTATAGGTGTAAGAGTGTTTCAAGAGTGTCTGGGTGTAGGTGCTGTATCATGGTGTATGTAATCTTATCTGCGCCTGGAGCTGAAGGTTTGCACGTGCTCAGGGCAGCCCTCAACTCATACAGAGTGAATTCAGAGTCGTAAGAAGTTTTTGATTTGTCTTTGTCGTGTAAGGGCTGTTTTTCTGCAGATTTTTTGTGTTTCATGAAAGTGTTTGTGTAGTGTGCTGAACTAGACACGTGTTCGAAGTGTTGTGCAAGTGTGTTAGCCTTGCCTTCCAGTGTGTCCCCTGTTGTGCTAACCAGGGGCAGGCTGTGTGTCTGTTGTCCTTTGAGCTTGCGTATACGGGTCCAGACTTTGTGTGTGTCCGTGTATGAATTAATGGATGTCAAGAAGGTTTGCCAACTTCTCTCGTTTTGCCTCACGGCGCACCACGTTTTCCAAACGCCTTGGCCCGTTTGAACAAAAATAAGGTTACCCGACGTGGGGTACCGACGAAGGATACCCCACGCCTTGTTCTGGGCCTCTCGCGCCCGCCTCCAGTCCTCATTCCACCACGGCCTCCTCTGGTTGCGCGGGGCACCAGAGGCGTGGGGAATGGACTTTTCGGCGGCGTCGAGGATGTGCGGCCGTGAGGAGTTGGGGTGGCTTCTTCAACGTGTAGGTGTCCTATGGATGTGTGGTGTAGTTGCGATGTCTCTGTAAATGTGTTTCCAGTTAGCTCGTGCTTCATTGAACCTATTATGGGAAGATGAACTGCTTGGGCTTTACCTCTATACGTTAGTGAAGTGGGGAAGTGGTCACTGCCATATGGGTCAGTGCCCACTCCCCACTAAAGACATGGAAGGAGAATTGCAGAGCCAATAGCCAGTCAAGATGTGAGTATGTGTTGTGACCTATGTTATGGTATGTAGGCTGTTTATTGTTGAAAAGGCATGCTCCAGAGGATGTAAGAAACCTCTCTATCAGGCGACCTCGGGCATCCGTACGAGAAGAGCCCCAAAGAGAATTGTGGGCATTAAGGTCGCCTGTTAGAATATATGGTTCGGGCAGCTGGTCAACCAGCGCCTCGAAGGCAGAGCTCAAAAGTGTAAGATCAGGAGGAATGTATATGGAGCATACCGTTATCAACCTATTAAATATTATTAAGCGTATTGCTACAACCTCAAGGATAGTGTTTAAAGTGACAGGGTGGCATGCTAAGGATTTCCGGACGGTTACGGCCACCCCGCCAGAAGAGTGTGTGCAGCCATCCCTGTCTTTCCTGTATACCAGGTAACTATTTAAGAAATTTGTGTGTTTGGAATTCAGATGTGTTTCCTGAACACACATTACACTTGGCTGATTGGTATGCAGGATCTCATACACGTCGTCAAGATTATTCAGAAGGCCTCTGCAGTTTCATTGTACTATGTTCTCTCTTCCCATTATGAAGTGTTCGGAGCTACTGGAATGTGTTGTTTATGTGTCGTCTTTCGGGGCTGTGACTCTCGTCTTTTTTGGCTTGTCGGGAGGCTTTGGCGTCGGGACGCGTTCCTTGCGGTGCACCGCAGACAAGAACGGACCGACGTCCATTTCATCCTCGGATGTCCTCGGAGCGCCTGAGGGATCAGGCTCCTTGGACCGCGAACCCTTTGGGGCGCGCTTTTCCTTCCCCGCAACCACCGAGGGATTCAGGAACGCCTCGGATGGCGCAGGCGGTGCGGTGGGGGTGGGAGCTGCCGCTGGCTCCCCCATGTCCATCTCCTCTGCGCCCTCGCCTGTGGTTTGGGACGCTGGAGTGGAAGTGGAGGAAGCAGCATCGCTTCCACCAGACTTGGTTGCCCCCACAGCCGCTGCTGGCTCAGCGAGCGGTGCGGAGGCGGGTTGGGCTGCCTGAGGCAATCCCGGGGGGGGGGGGGGGGGGGGGGGGGGGGGGGGCGGGACCAAGTCCGACTCGCGGTACTGGGTCTCCGCAGAAACCAGACGCCGCTCCACCCCCCGGCGAGCTGCGTCGGCGTACCTCCCCAGAGGGAAAGAGGCGAACCTCTTCCGCGCCTCTGGGAAGGTGATGTTTTCAGTTACCTTGATGTTAATGATTTTCTTTTCTAATTGAAACTTTTCACAGCTGCGGGACCATGCTGCGTGCGGCCCCTGACAGTTTGCACAGTGAAGGTAGTAGAGTCACAGTTTTTCAGTAGGGTGGTCATGTGCGGCGCATTTCGCGCAGGTCGTTTTGCCGCGACAAGAAGTTGTAGCGTGCCCAAATCGCTGGCACTTGTAGCAGCGGCGCGGGTTAGGTATGTACGGACGTACACCACACCTAATGAAGCCAGCATTGATGTGCTCAGGGAGTTTTGATTTGTTGAATGTCAGGATTATATGCTTTGTGGGGATTTCCTTATTGTCTCGTCTGATGGTGATACGCCTCACTGCAGTTACACCCTGATCTTTCAGGCCTTCCAACAGATCAGCTTCGGTCTCATTCAACAAATCGGTCTCCGAGATCACACCCTGAGAGCTGTTGAGGCTACGATGGGGAGTGACTCTGATGGCCAGATCTGCCATGCAGGTTTGCGACAGGAGGTTAGTGGCTTGTTGCTGCATCTTGACATTGACTAAGACTGCACCGGTACGGAGTTTCTTAGCATCGAACGATTTTCCGAGGATGCCTTCCAGGAACTTAGTGATCAAGAATACGGACATGGAAGAAACAGGGTTTGTTTTGTCAACTGCCTCGATAACCAAGAATCGAGGATAGTTGTCAGGTTTCGGAATGTGGATTGTTGGAAGGGATGGAAAGGAAACTTCGGTGCGGCCCCTTTTCGGGGGCCGATCACGTCTGGGGGGGGGGGGGGGGGGGTTTGAATTATCCATATGGCATAGGAAAAAGCAGGGAGACGGGGGTACTTTCTTCTTTGACCTTACCCTGGTAGTCAAAGAGGTCCCGGAGCTCCCTGCCTGGTAGACAGACAGGAAGCCCATCCGCCGGAGCTTGACCTGGGCTCCGAGGCCACCGTTCGTGGTTTCTAACCCTCCACCTATAAACACATCGCCACGGTTCGGTTGGATCCAGCTTATGTTTGGGGGCTCGGGGTCCGCGGTATCGCCAGTACCGTCACCAAGATTGCTCGAGGTGCCCCGTGCGGGGTATTGGAATAACCTACCGGAAACCATAGCCAACGAACGTGACCCCTCAGTGTTCAAGCAATTAACCACAAATCATTTCAGTTGTTGTTAAGTTCGGGCTCCTCATTTAATTAATGAAGGCCGCCGGTGGCTCATGTATCGGCGTCACCTCCGCTTGTAGCTGTCATGCTGCGTTCCTTTCATGCAGCCGCAGGGACGCGAAGTTGGGGGCCGCCGAGTGCATGCTTTGTGGTCCTTCCTTTAGTGTGGCAAAAGACAGGGGTGCTTATCCCGAGTACCTCTGTTCCGTTGGTATGCGGTCGTTCGTCAAGGCTGACGAGCTGACGGGAAGCGAGGGGATGCCGTCTCTTGGTGTCAAAAAAGTGCGCGGCGTAGACTGAGGATTTGCGAAGCCTGAGTAGGTGCTGTTCATTTATGGTTCATTCGCCTCGAGAATGCTCGCCTGGGTTTAGAGCAGCTCTTCCCAAGAGTCTGGCGGAGGACAGCGGCGTTCCTCTCTCTGGGGAGGGGATTAGCCATGACTCTATCATTAGACAGATTTAGTTGGGCGCGCGCCCCAGACGAGCGTACGCCCCGGCAGGGCGGGTCGCGACTGCGCATGCGCAGTACGCTACGTAAACGCCCCGACGATGCGGTGCTACGCACGCAACGGCTGGGAGCGTATGTTCTGGGGCGCTTGCGGGGCGGTGCGGACCTGCTGGAAAGCAGCTTGCTTCCAAAATGGCTGCTGCCTATGTCGGCGGCTGGAGGCGAGAGATCCGGTTCCCCCACTGAAAACGCGGACCGTCGCTTGTGTTCCTCATTGGGCGACATCATTTCAGTTCCAAAAGGTACAACAAGCATACCGGCCAGAAATGAACGACCAAGGACAGCGCGGATGGCTCCTGAAGCGAGTGACGGTGTTTGTGTGCGAGTCGTGGCGGTGGAATGCGCTCAGTGTTGGTATGGATCGGCAGCCTCCATTTCGGTCATTCAAGAATTTTCGCCTGCGCCGTCGTCGCCCCCTCGGGTGCGAGCCGAGAACGTTGCGCAATCTGTGTGAAATGTGAATGATTTGTAGTTGGACTCCACAAATAAGAGGAAGTGAGTAATAGAAATGCATTGTATATGTTGAGTTGCTACACCCGGGTGATGTGTATCGCTAAACCACCGTGCCAGCCTACCCGCTGTTTCATGTTGCGTGTCGCATTAGCGCCGCATTCCATGCTCAGTTGTATTTGTCGCATGGACCTGCCATATTTCAGAGCTGAATAAAGTGACTATGCCGAGCACTGCGTGTTGCTTCAAAACTTTGGCGTTGCGCGGTTGAGCAAAACAAGCGGGACTTGTGTATGGTACTTTTCACCAAAACTGAATCAAGGTAAGAGGGTCTTTTTATCATACTTGCAAGATTTTACAATCGAAACCAGCGTTAACGCATTGAAAAAAAATGCCGCCCAGCTACAACTTGCCTGATTAGGCACGTAAAAAGGGTCAAATTTGGGTACTTCGCCTTGGGTTCAACAGGTGGCGCCGCAAGCGTTAGTGCTCGCTACGAAAAACGCTGTACAGTGTATCCCATTTATAACGAACCCACTTACAGCGATATAGCGGTTATAACGAAGTGATCTTGATTTCCCGTCCCAATTATAGCGGTCTTATAATAGTCCAGATATAGCGAAAAAGCGGTTATAGCGAAGAAATTTCAGATTCCCGCTTACTTCGTTATAACCGGGCTACACTGTACTAAAACTATCCACGGGCGCGTCGCGACAAGCCTACGCTCCGCTCTACGCCCAGCAATACGCTAACGCCCGGAACTCCTAACTAAATCTGTTTAATTGTACCGGCGAGCAGGCGCAGAAAAAGGCGGGGCGGCAAGGCGTGGACAATAAGCTGTTAGCCGCGCGAAGACTGCGCTAAGCGTTCGGCTTTGGCTTTGTGTATGTGCTGCCCGCTTGGCGTAATGGTTTGACCACTCCGCGGGTCAGTGACTTTAGGTGGTACATGTCTTGTATTTGCTGGTCGGTTGCAATAACGTGCGCGGGGAAACTTACTATGAGTGCATGAGGGAGGGTGTTGGGTCACGTGACCGCAGGTGGGGACATGTATAGGATTATTTGGCTCTTGTGGCCAATCAATGGTTCATATTAATCTTTATTTTTATTGCCATCGTTCCTTTATGTATATATGTTTATACATTTGCTGTGTTGCTGTCATTTCATTAGGTATCTGCCTCACTTCTACGCCTGTACCATCGACCATCACCTGCTGTGGAATTTTTGTACTTGCTCCCCCCTTATGTAATACCCCGCAAGGGGCCCTTAACGGTATAATAAATGCTGAATGATGATGATGACGTCCACCGGTGTTTTAATGAGAAAATGTCGCCTCTGGGACTACTTTTCCAATCATTAACGCATCATAAGGTAAACTAACTTAACATAACCTAACGAACAGAAAAATCTTTTAAAGGGACAGACAACCGATTTTTGTCGCGTATATGTTCCCTAGCCCATATGAAAGCCAGCGTTTTATATAGCCCGGTAACCCCAAGCAATTTCTAAACAAATTGGGGGAAATAATTTTAATTTGGCAGCAAACTTCCTGAAATCGGGAGGGTGGTGGTTCGTAGTGTCGAAACTTGACACTACAATGTGTGTCCCTGTCACGTGACCTACAAACCTAGCAGCTACTGTAACTACTGAAACGTTTCTTTAAGTATCAAAACCTTTTAATACAAGTATTTGTACAAGGTTAAATTGGATATGTATTTTTAAACATTATTTTAAAACTTTAAAAACACGCCACCCACCGTCGCTGGGGTGCTCTCAGTGTGGCTAACTGAGCCTCCATGCCCAGAATCAATGGCAGCGTTCAGTAAACAGACCCAGTGAAGGAGCTTTGACAATTCTGCCTGAGTCAGGGGCGTTTGTTCTGCCAAAATATTTCATTTCAGTTTCCAAACACGCCAACGGCCGCTTTAAAAAAAAAAAAAAAAAAAAAAAAAAACCTTCGCCTTCGGGGAGAATCGAACTTCCCACCTCCACAACCTCAAGCCAGATTCTGCCTATCGTCTATCCCAACAGATGTCGCATTCGTGCAAAATAGACCGTTGCATTAAAAACACACATAAAGGAACAGGAAAGCCTGCGATTCAAACTTTTTTGGCTGGGGACAAGTTTTTAAATATCGTTTGTCAGTTCGCATACAGACAAAAGTATGTTGCCGAGCTACTCTATGTCATGGTTGCCAGCATTATTTTTGGGAGGGACACTTAGGGCTCGTAGATCTAAAAATTTTGATTTAAAATGTTCTAGGGCGTTATCAGCAAAACCGTTTCTCGTCAAGGTGCTTTAAGTGATGCCCTTTCATTTGGGATAGAGAGTATATACTTGACAAAAATCGGTTGTATGTCCCTTTAAAACATCAAAAAACTAACCTGAGCAATGATAATATTAAGTAAAAGTGAGCAATGGAAAAAAAAAGTACCAAAGAGCAGGATTGGAACCGCCATGCTTAGTAATAAGAAGCTAAGACGGAACCTCTACACAAGAACGGCTTTGTTTTTCTTTATTGCAATATTCCACTACAAAACAAGTACCATCAAACAAAACGCTGCATCGATAAAACTGCGAGTCATCACCTTGCCAGCAGGAAAGCGATTAAAATTGTTTGAAGCTGGTCAGTGTTTCCATCACAGGCAACCACTCTGGAGGCTCAGGCTGAGCCCTCCACACTTCAATAATCATACGCATTGAATCACCGAAATATTGTCTTGACCATTTAGCGTCAACGTCCCTAAGGCGTATGGCCATGCGGGATTTCCAAATTGCATGTAGGGCCAGGACCATCGCGAGGTCGTAATGTACTTCGTCACTCTCAATCGGTAAAAACCTAATACCGTGAGCGTCCAGGGGGAAATCTTTTTTGAGGGTCCGCTGAAGCACAACGGCAGGCGCTGTGACCTATGTCAGCCCAGTCTTAAATAATTGAATGGCGTCGGACGACACACTAGTCATGACTGAAGCGCTGAACTGGTGTGCCGTCTGACCGCACTCTAGACACTGCGTAGCGTTAAATGACCTATTGAATAAAAAATCAGGCGCACCGAATCTGTAGAAGAATACGGCTCGTAAATCTCCAATTGCCTGCAATGCGTCTTATGTCGCGCTTTATGCGGTAGTATCAACCCTGCCACTATGAAGTATGGAGCATCTCATGCGTCGGCGGACGATATATCGGGAGTAGCGAGAAGTCGCCTCGCTCGCTATCCCACAGATACCACGCAGCGAATCTTGAAAACATTGCTCGCAGCGTAAAACTGGAAGAAGCACTCAGCGGCGTTCACATTCGCAGTTCACAAGAAGCTTTTGGGTATCCTCCAATCTGTTTCGTCTCGAAACAAAAGAAAGACGAAGAAAAAGAGCATAGCAGCTGCTGCGTCGCCGAGAGTATGGGCTCCGTCACCGACACTCAGGTAGACTTTTGCGGAGACAGCGGGTCAGCCGACGCCAGCTCATCCCGTGACGCGGAGTTGCCTCGTCCTTCCCGATCGCCGCAACCGCAATCAGAGGAGCACTTGGAAGCTGCCGTGGTGCGCGACTGGGCGACAGCCTGTGACGAGCAGGCCGAGGCTCAAGCCAGCATGCGCCGAACGGTGGTCTTCGCCTTGTGCACAAGTGTCGCCATTTGGATCGCCTCCGGGATCGTGGTGGTCCTCTGGTATGGACAGGTCGGCGACCCGCGAGATCTTCTTCGCCAGATAGCAAAAAAGACAGGACGAGATACCGCCGCCTTAGCAGCCCTGCTCGACGCCAATGCCGCAGAAAAGCCAGTCTACGTCCACAAGGTCGGCGATCCGCGAGGATCTTCTTCGCCAGATAGCAAAAAAGACAGGAGGAGATACTGCCACCTTAGCATCCCTGCTCGACGCCAATGCCGTGGAAAAGCCAGTCTACGTCCACAGGGTCGGCGTGCCGCAGGTATACACACCAGATGAAGAGGACGGTAGTATCATCAATGCCACTATGACCGAGAAGATTGCAACAGCACCCAACGCCAGTGGCGCCAACGACAATGCAATGCAGGTGCTAAATAGGCCACGGCAACCGGATCTACCTATGCCTGCCGCCCTTTAGCAAACTACCCGTAGCCACCAGGTAACAAATACGAAACAACGCTTGTACAATGCGAGGTAGGGTATGGACTGCGTTTCGACACGCCCTAAACAAGTGTTCTGGAACGAAGTACGCAACCGACATAAATCAAGCTTTAAGGAACATTAAACATTTTGAGCATCGGCGGTAATAAACTGTTTGACGTACGTCGAAGTGTTGGTTGAGCATGCGCTAAAATTTTCTGTAAGACCCCTAAATTTTTTCCCTATCAGACCGCGCCTCGCGCATCGTCCCGTCTTCGTGTGCTCTTCCCTTGTTTAAGTTTAAAAACAGCGTGGTTCAAAAACATGTATAACCAACTAGCCCTCGTTTTAGCCTTGCCCCTATGAGTCGTTCCTTTAACCAAATCCGACACATTATTTTGGTAATTAAGAGTGGTTTGGAATCTTTTGGATCGGTTTAGGAGCGAGGCGTGGCATACCAACACGGCATATCAACGTTCTGAATTGCACTGCAATGACCACGCTTCTACTTATCTCGGAACGGATCTAAACTATTTTCGGTAAATCCCCCTCAATGGTTATGAGTAGTTTCTCCGGGACGTCATCAACATCACCTCTGGAGACAGAACAGAAGAGGGTACACTTGCTAAGAATTTTTATTGCCTACCCATTCTTAGGAGCACCCCCCCCCCCTCCCAACCCCACAACGAACCTGTTAATTCGTTTACAATGCGTAACATTATGCGCTTCACAGTGGCCAATGGGTCATACGGGCAGCGTTATAAAGTGTGCTTGGGGCTAGATGTTAAAACATCCAAGGCCCGCATACGCAAGGTTATATGTGCAGCGGTGAGACCCTGGAAGAAATGCATAAGAACCATCGGGCTATTCACACGCCGAATTTTCAATGTTGGTACCCTGTTCATTCAGGGACCCCTCAATACGCTAGTTCAGTTCACCAACAGCCATCATCATCATTATAATCTGGAACGGTAATTAAAAACCCCACAGTGTGAACGCCAGCGTAGCAGGAGGAGCCCGAAGAAACGAAAGCTTGGAGACCAGAAAATGACATCCGACGCCGAGCCATCGATATCACGAGCAGGGACAAACGCCGTGACCAAACAACTTTGCAGCCACTGCGGAAATGCGAAAGCTGCAAACTGGTGGAGCGAAAGGACCGCCAAAGCCCTGAGCTTCAACGGGAACCGCATAGCCGCGCGCGGTTCAGGCCTCGCCGAGTAGTACACACGCCGGGGCCAAATTTTCGCCAGGAACTGCAGCGCCGTAGGCAGTCAGAGGGGACAGTGCGCCCGGTGGGGAGACGGAAACAGGCAGCGGGGCCGCATCACCTGAGAGAATCAGCGCTCAGCTTGAACTCGATGGAAGAAAGCGTCGACCGATCCTTGGAGCGGCCCTGGAACCGGTTAAGGCAGAGCGTGCAGAGCTCCAAGTACAAGGTGGCCTGCTTTTCGCTCACCGTCCTGCTCCTGGTGGCCGTAATGGGAGTCGTGCTGTACAGGTAAGGGCTATTCAAACGGGCTTGTGGTGACAACAGCATTATCCCTGGCATTTGACCATCCTCCTAGCCGTTTGTGTGTCTGATGTCGTACGTAAATAATTCAAAGATGGCAGTCTCCCCACCCCAGCTCCCCCCTGCACCCATGGAAACAAAAAAAAAAAAATACGGGGTGGAGTCGAGTAAAAAGGGAGCCAGAAACCATCAGGAGTCAGCCTGACATTTTCCGGGGGTCGGGGGAAGGGGGTAAAACAACAACAAAAAAAAAACGCGTGATAAGACGGGTCCTTGTCATCTGGTCTTGTCCGCCGGTAAGTTTTTGTGCTGTTATCGTTGAAACTGGCCCAAACACGCCCAATTTGCCATGAAGATAAATAAATCTTGCTTCCCGCACAGGTACCTTCACCAACCGATCCCCCAGGAGGCGAAGAATAAGACGGCGGCATCGGCCAGCCTTCGTGGTTCCGCTCTGGAAGATCTTCCGCTATCATCGCCGGCACCTGGACTAGCTAGAGCAGTATACTAGTGGCTGGGCCGAAACTCCCAGCCAGGGATTTCCATGTGGACGGGAATGAATTACGGGGGGATGCTGAGGGTGGTTAAGTCACCCAGTGCGAAGAAACCTCCTTTACAAAGGACGAAGCTCCAGTGCTTTGTTCTTGAATACTGAAAGAGTTGACATTGTTTTTACTTGCGAACGAGCATGCGATATTGCGTATATGAATCCTCCTCTCATATGTAGCACTTCAAGCACAAATTTTGTTTATTTAGGCCGCACATCAAGAGGCATATTTTTCGTACAGTTCAAGCGATTGAAATAAAAAAAAATCAGTCACTCCTCCGGCCAATAATGACCATGGTTGAACGCGAAGCTTCCTCCTGACGGATCATTGTTGTCTTTACACGGTGCGGTGCACGACTTTTCTGTATAATTTTGCACGTCCTTGCGCCCCTCTCCAAATCCAAACCGATTCTACCATGTCGAAATGGAGCAATCGGATGGACGCCGGCATCATTAGGCGAGGGACCCGTTTTGGAGTTAGACACCATCAGTCATCACACTAAAGCTTCGCTTTAATAATTTTTAACGATGTTGTTCTTTTCTTATCCAGTGTTCGAACACTGTGGTCTGTGAGAAGGTTATTGGGCTACTTCAAAAAATTACCCCACCTTCCCGCGAGGGGAACCCTGTGGAGATGCGACGCATCTTGGGGGTTCACTTGGTGTTTCCGTGGGGTTGATTCTCTAATTGCGTGAAACGTGTGAGGAACGCGTATGATGTATTCTTTATTTCTTTGGCCGGTGCGGGACGACCGCGGCTATGACGCAACGTGGCGCGGCTGTGACGCAACACCATCACACAATCCACTTTAATCCAATCCAATCCAATCCAATCCAATCCAGTCAAAGCCAGCAGAAGCCAAGCCAACCCAATCGAATCCAATCCAATGCCCCTCGCGAGAGAGTGTTCGCTATCGGAGAGGGGAGGGGGTGAGCGGCGGAGAGCGCAGCTCGCGCGGGGAGGAGAATGGGGGAGGGGTGTGGACGAACAACACCGCCGTATGGAGGGACAAGGCGAGTGAATGAGATGCAGTCGCATCTAAAATTTGCGGGACGCCTGTCCGGCTTACTATACGGCTGCGTCCGGGTAACTGCGATTTTATTTTTGTTTTATGGTTCTAAGAAAAAAATGGAAAGTAAACATTGATAATCATCAAAACTTTAGGTATGTATCACGTGTGCGGCACTAGGGCATACGGAATACCGCGAAAGCCACCGGCCAAATAAAGAAGCCCTTTGTATGCACCTCTCATCGGTTCAACGTTTATTGCCGTGAAACTAGAAATACGCACACTGTAATATACGCGCGGGCGACCATGTGGTGGGCGGTGTTTCCTAGGTGTTAACACAGTCATGTAACCACCTGTTAGGTAATTCTTTTCTTTCTTTAATCTTTTCTGTTTGATGTACTTGTTCTACGGTTCACGTTCCCTGAAGGAAACTGTAGGCAGGAGATGAGCATAGTGCTAACAAACCTTGCTAGAACATAGCATTTCGTACGTGGTTAAAAGCTTGCGCCCTCACACGTTCCTTTCAATACTAAAACTGTTAGGCCGTATTACGAACCAAGCCCTGGCATGTCACATACGAGCTATTAACACCAAAAATGCGAAAGTAGTATGAATGCAATAGTAGTTATCACGGGTAAGTACATTACTTCGCTAATTTATTTTCGTAACACTGCTAAAAAATACCGATAATTACAAATTACAGGGCCTAAAAAGTATCGCACCAAAATTGCAATACTGAAAATTACAACAATTGGTTTGCTTTTACTATTTAAATTTTATACGTATAATCATAATTCATTTTACTTAGCATAAATTGTTTTGAAATTTATGAAGGATTACCCCAACTTTGAGTCTGCTCCCGACAATTCTGTCCTACATGAATAGTATCCTTGTTTTATGCTAATGGACCACTACCACAGAAAAAAGGAATGAAGGGTTGTAAATACAAAGGGGCGGGAAAAACTGCGCGTTAATGCGAAATTTCAAGTGACGATGGCGTAGATACGATGCCTCAAGTTACTTTGCGTGACCTCGCTATTTTTATTACAGTATGGAAATAAGTCTCTTCTATCAAAGTTTTAAGGAAGACATAGGGGCAGCTGCGCGGCCATCGCATTCGTCACTCGCGGCTTGCTAAGCTACTGCTTTGAAGGGCTGGCAGTTGAAAGGGGCTTCCAAAGTTCTAACAATAAATGCTAAACAAACTGCATACCCGTCTTTCTTGCCAATAAGGAGGATTTCGCATCCCACAAACTAAAAGCAGTTAGAGGTCCGCTTCGGTAATGAAATCTATGTTTCGCGTAAAGCCTTCTAAAGACTTTGGTAGAAGTCTGATTCATGGCCATCCATTTGGCTTCTCTGTCAATGGGCTGCTTGCGAGGACTGAACATGTTCGTTGAGGACAACTGGACATGCCATCCAACGATGGCGCGACAATTCATGTTTTCTTCTGCCCACTAACAGCCTGCCAAAAGTAATTGATTATTAAACTGCACTTATACAGCAGTGTATGAGGTCTGTTATTCATCGTGGAAAACAGCGCGACATAAAGGGGACACAAAAGAAGTGAACCGGATCAGGATGTACAATCTTCATCATGTTTACGTGCATTTCCCAGACATTTTTCCTTTTGAATGAAGCCTTCGCTGATGTACGAAGACATGCTTTGACAGCAATTTCAAATGGTCGGTCAACAGCAGCAATCTGGCGTCCCTATTTCTTTTAACCTTCAGTTTATTAATTTCCGAACCATAATTTCGATTCACCCTGCGACACTGATGGGTTTCTTGTCTTTGGGTTGACTGCGTATGCTTCAGTTCTCGTCGTTTTGAATTCACGTGAAAATTTACCACGAATTGTTGACGAGCTTTGGCCACCGCCGTTACAAATTCACTCGGAAGCAGCCCACGCTGGCTCTGACAACTCACAGCAACAAGAGTTGTCTCATTCAAAACATCGATTCTGCTTTTCTGGTGGTCCACCAAAGGGACGTCCGTTATTATTAGGTACTACTATGAAGCTAACATAGTTTCCTCAGTTCAGTCAGCCGACCCACCGTTACGTTTGTAAAGCTGATCCAAACTCAGCTCTTGCTATGTCTGTTCACTGCACACCATAGCACCTTCCTGATGAGTTCCCTTCGCAATAAATACAGAAAGGGTGTGCACTTATTCATGCGTATTTCCAAATAGTGCGAAGATCCGAAAAGTGACTTCAAAACTAATGTTGCTAGAGCAGAAGGAAACCAAGAACGGTGAGGCTCTGGATGCAAGATGGAAAAGACGAAAATGGGTTGGAGAATCTTGTGCGCGCTGCCCGGTTCTATGAGAGACACAGCTTCGGCGAGATGTACTTCTGTTTTCTCGATAGCCTAACGCAAAAATACTCACTTGCCCTGTGCAACTCACCGCTTTTTAAAAAACCCTTCCGAAATTTGGGCAATACCAAGCCGTCCAACGATAACGACCATGGCGTAAGGACGTAAAGCGGCTTTATTGATTTTTAAGGGGAGTAGAGGGGGAGGGGGGCAGCCCCTTAAACACAGAGCTGTTGCTGGTGTTTTGAGCCCTGTAGGTAACAATGCCTGTCTAGGCCCAATTTTAACCTACTTTTAATGTAGCGCCCGTCATAGTACTGACAGCTCCTACACTTCTTTATGGCTAATGCATAGGCGAAGGAGTCAGACGACGTGTCTATCGCTAAATGCACTCATCACGGCTGCCTACTTTCACACTGAAACCCTTCGGACATTCACACAGCTGCTCTCATCTCCTTCAGGCATCCGGTGTTCCAGCTCTGTCCGAATCAACGAAATGTTAGTCGTATGGAGTTGGCCGCGATATCTGCGTCAAAGCAACCACCGAGGCCGCACCGGCAGAACCTCCGCGCGTACACATAGGAAGGGGTAAGCAGCGATGAGCACCATAATACAGAAGAGGAATAACCGATACAGATTGGTGAAGCATAAGCAACACGTAATGCTAAAATGCCGGGGAAGCATAAGCTCAGCGACAAAAAGAAAAAAAGAAAACGACCGACACCGTCACTGCTTCAAGATGATTGACGCGCATATTAATGGCCCATTCGTTTAGCTGCGGTGGTTGCCTGTGGGATCACTGCAGTTTCGTGTCAACCGTTACTGTGCGTCATATTGCGTAGCACTCAGGTAAGATTGCTGGGGTGTATGCTGGCGCGCTGTTTTTGTTCCCGATGAAGTTCGCGTTGCCTATGCAAGTTTCGCAGGTCCCCTGCGAAGTTGATGGTGGGTGTGCACAGAAAAAAGATCCCCGAGTATAAACCACATTCACACAAAACAGCAAAACGAACGCTTATGGCCGGAAGTTGATCGGCGTTGTTTACGTTGCCCGTCGCTCTGCGCGGGTTCATCGCTGTCGCCTTTCCGCTTCATTTCAAGGGAACCAGGATAAACTATATTTTTGTCAGCCTCCTCGCGGCCTTTTTAAAATGTTGCAGAGCCGTAGACCCAGCAATACGTACAGAAATGCGCACTACTAGCTCGACATTTTCACAACGACTCCGGAATCTCCGCCGGTAAGCCGCTCTTTCGGGTGACCAACATCCGATTTCGACGGCGCCGCTGTTCGGCGGCGCTGTGGTCGCGTTCACTACCGAGTAACGAGGCTCTATAGAGACGAGCCCGCATTGTGTGTAAGAAAAAATAAATTTCAAGTTAACATGGGATGAGCCAGATAATAGGAACTGAACGGATACCCTGATAAGGAAACAATTAAATGCGCCATAGTAGCATAAATTGTATATGTGCTATGAAAGAAATTGTGCGTCTTTTATTAAACTAATTAACGTTTTATGGGGGCTTTCGATGAATGCTTCGAAATGCGCAACATAAATTTAAGGGGTGATCTCAAGGTCGTTTCAGAAAGGTCGAGGAAGGCGGCAATTAAAAGTGAGCGTGATGAAGACTATAAACAAAGCTGCGAATGGTACGCTGTATGTGATAATTACGAAAACGAAGAGCTTAGGCCTAAGCAGTTCGTGCTAAATTCCACGTGTAGTTAAGGGATCTTTGTTTAATGAAAATTTTCCCTATTTCCCATAGTCTCTAAAAATGACGGCTAAGTGCACAAGATAAGCAGGCTTGGACATGACTTAGAGGGCTTTGTTATTCTTTATTCTCAACTTGCACAAAGGATGAATGTAGCGTTAAATGGTCGCCCAGTTTTAGCGGCTTATACGCTAAAAATTATGACTATTTTTTGCTAATTGAAAGGCGAGAGCTCTCGTCAGATAAAATAAACTTTAGCGACGAAATGCCCGCTCCACGCACCTTTTTTGTGTGCACAAACGAACTCACTGAGAACTGTCCAAAAAGAAGAAATAAAAACGTGCTGCCCTAGGAAGCATAGCCCCTCCCCAAGCAGCAGCGGAGGGGCGCCCTTTTGTTTGTTTCGCCAGGGCTACTTCAAGAATGGCGGGGCCGGCGCCCAAGCATGCGCAGATCGCTTTTGGGAAAAGGTCATTCAATGAGCCTTAAAGCATCTCCACAAGAGCTGCACGTACTCGAACGCACTTTGGACTCGAACCGAAAACCGAAACGTTTTTTTTTTTTCGGTTTCGCTCCGGAACGAAATTATAATAACGTTTCGTTTTCGCTTTCGTTCCGGCCAAAAATATCATTTTTTTCGCTTTTTCGTTTCCGGTTTTTGTTTCGTTCCGACACCCTGATTTTTACATATATACCTCCGCGATAACATGTTACGTTTTTTGTTACGCAATGAGCGCGGAAGACAGACCTTATATCTACACAAGGAACGAATAAGAAGAGAAGTAATTAAAAATTTTGTATCCCACAGCTTTTAAGAACAGAAGACTAATTTTTAAGCCGGAGTTAATGTTAAGACCGAGCTAATAATAGGAAAGAAACCGACTAGTGAGATGAAACGGATTCGCTACGTATTCCTTCTATCGCTCAGTGACCTAAATGCAGCATTCATTCCTTTTACGACGTTTTTTTTTCCGTTTTTTTTTTTCACGGGCCATTGACTTCTAATCAACCCTTCCCCTTGCGGTTACAAGGTCCTGGTAAACCTGCAGCTAATTTATTGCCCCCGGCCGCACGACAAATCGTGGGCTTTGTTTCTCAATGAAGGCTCATTTATTTCAGGGAGGCTACTACCACCACACCGCTCTTCGCCCCGAATTGCCGCTGGACTGAAACACGGTAACTAAAAATAACTTGGGAGTGGGGATTCGCTACTTCCAATATACAGCACTTCGTCTTAAAGTACTTCTCAGACGCAAGCTCTTCGCACGCTACTTCGCACGCTCTTCCGGGCAGGCTCGTTAATTCACCCTTTGGTACCTTTTGTGTTGCGTATATGGTATTTCTTGCCATGTTTATAGTTGACGAGTTCCCCTGAGACACTTAATCGTTTAAATCCCCCCCCCCCTCCCATTTATATTTCAAATTAGTTGAGTGCTTGGGATCCAAATACTTTTGCAAAGATGTGAATCTATATCTGCTGACGGAGCTTTGAATGTGCAGGTAAAGGCACGCTTACACAAACGTGTTGTCACTCCTTTTTTCGAGGTTCTTTTAGATGAAGTCGTGTAATCCAGGATTTCGTAAATTAATATCGCAAGTTTAGAGCCCTCATTTTGTTACAGCTCGTAAGACAACGAAGGACCAATATCATTCGCAGACTGCTTTGGAACAGCTACAATGACGTACCATTAGCCTTTTATGTTGTGTGTTATCTCAAAATTCAACATATTAGTGTTTGCAGTTTTCGTTGTTAATATCAGCGTTGCGTTTCGTCAAACACGGCTTACACAGTATACCGGGGCTCTCTATCAGTTTCATGAGATTCTTCGGACTTGTGCGGTGTCGTTCTGTATAAGTAGCAAAATAAGCAAGAATGAGTGTGAGAGGAAAAGCTGCACTTCGAACGCACTCTTCTCGTAAAAGGAATTTCTGTAGCCAGTAAAATCTAGACGCAAACCAAATATTTTGACCTGTAAATGTATGAATTTATTACTTGACGGTCACATCTCGCTCCACTGACCACGTGGGGGAAGCATGGGTCGTCACTGGTCCAGATGGTTGCCGAGGAGAGTAGGGCAGGCTGCGGACAATAATTAAATACAGAAATAAAGTAGTATTGCCCTAGAGTCAGTGTAGTAACATGCTACACTGAACTATTTTTGCAAGTGAACAGCGATCAGCTTTCGAAATTGAAATTCTGACATTTTTTTTTTTGCCCATGGGACACATTCGTTGCGTTTGATTCTGATGGAGTGAGACCTGCACTCAAATGCTAACCCTTGCATAAGTTCTGAAGATGATTTGGTAAAGAAAGCTGCGGGAGCTGAAACACAATTGTAAATAGAGAGAGGACGACTTTAATCGGTAATATTTTTTTTTTTGCGTTGTCGTAACAAATCCTGTAAATTTAGACACAGCGCATCTTCAACATGCGTAGTCATAGTTGTTGTTGGGGATTTGCTCGAAATCTCGGTGACGGGTTGACGGACGGGTTTCGGGAACGCGTGCGCTAGGACATTTTTAGGCGACTGCCTCGCTCGAGAAAGCAGCGTGGTGTTATTTCGTCCACGTCGCCTCCAATAACAGCTATCGTTTGCGACACGAGATATTCGAAAAGAAATCGTTTTTTTTTTTCTGCTCCATACACAGGACGGAAACAAAGAGTGCCGTAAAAAGAGGAAGCCGTCTACGTCTTTTGAGGGAGCGGGAACATTACGCATATTTTGATATCAGAAATTGTGGTCACGCCTTGTGTGCTTGCGGTCCTTTTTATCGCAGGGCGTAGAATGACGGAGAGGAAATCCTAAAGCAAACAATGGGGGAAGGGACCTGCAAGGGAACAAAAAACGAAAAATATTCATGAATAAAAGCAGGAAAGCTTTTCGAAGCATTTACTGTTTACAGCACCCCATTTTTACATGTCCTCTGCTTATTCACAGTAATCATCCGAATAATCCGTGCCATACGACTTAAATCTAGGCCTATGCAATACTGTCACAAATATTTCGTTTTCAGTATAGGGTTTACAGCTATCACACTTCATCGCCAGCATAATCACAAAAATTGAGTACGCTCTATATAGTCTGCAACGCAGACGACGCATTATTTTGGTTACATAGTAGGGGCCAACTCGATAAAATGAAACAGAGCACAAGAGGCTCGCAATGTGAAATCACCATCCCGACACATCGTCACACCTTTGCGAGTTGTAATGCCCGCACGACACACCAAAAAACACGCCCAGAAAAAGCCATGCAATAGTATTGTTCAACTACAGAGACGCCACCACTGAACTCTCTCGATTCATCGGAAGAAAACACAGGACAATAGGCCCGTTTTAGCGTCCAGAAATAATATCACTCGCTCAAAAATATGCCTCTCGCACTTAAATCTGCTTGCGAGTTTAATTTGAAGGGAAAGCATTATGACTTCCCCTCCCGATACTCACGAAAGAGGTATCTACTGCTACAACGTGTTAGCGCCTTTTTCTTCGCTTTTCGGAATCGCTTTTCGCTTTTCGCTTTTCGCTTTTTCGGAAGCGAAAAGCGGAATTCGCTTTTCGGAAGCGGAATCGAACCCGCGAACTTGGGGCATCTGGTTCCGTTTGATCGCATAACTTGAATGCTAACGGGCAGTTAACACAGTGAAAATAGTGTTTTCAGCCCTATGTGATGAAAGTTATGCAGTGCGTGGTAGAACTGGTAGGCCTGCAACCTCCACTCAGTGGTGGATGCAGTATGCCTCATCTCCTCTCCTCTCCGCTCTGTAGAGCACGGCACCAGCAGACGCTATCTACTGGCAGTTTGTTTCGAAACTATTTGGAAGTTTGGAAATAAGTTTGTTCTCAATAAGCAAAAATTGAATTTGATTTTTAATGAAAAAGTACGGCGGTGTAATTCACCCTAGAAAAGCCTTTGTGTAAGAATCAAAAGGCAGTGAGCTGGCCTAGTTCCGTGAATATTGCACCGGTTCTTTTTTGTCAAATGAGGAATGTTTCCGTAGGTCTACGGCAAGTTCTATTACACATACAGCTTGGAGAGTGGCAAGAGAAATAGCTTCTCCTGTTCCCGGGTGAGAGAGAAAAAACATTTTAATGAGCTCAAATGTAGCGCTAACCTAGTCCGGGAATCCACGCGCTGCCCTAGTCGTCTTGGCCCGTGTCACCACGAGCGTCTGGTCCTCCGGTTGACAGCTGGTCAACAGTGTCTCCCACAGCTCAGGAAAGGAACGGGTGGAGAGATGTGGTAGGGCTGGGTTGTGAGCGCATCCCACAATTATATGCGGGGGGGGGGGGAGGTACCTAGTTGGTACAAAATTTGCAGAGAGCACAGAAACAATAAATTCATTCGAACCGGGTGTATGTACGTCCCTGCTTGTAATTGTCGGAGTGTTATTTCCTGGGTTTTGCTCAGGGATGGATGAGGACACGGCAATTTTTGTCTGTGGTACAGTAAAAATTGAGTAATTTCCTGGTAGGTGGGAAGTGGCGTCGGCGCTGCGGTGACCTCGGGGGCTCGGTGGGCCAGTTCGCGAGCCTGTTGTTGGTTGAAGTTGTTGCCCGTTACAGAGGCATGGGCAGGTGTCCAAACGATCACCACTCAATGAGATGGACGGTAGCGCTGAACTACCCGTAGGGTGCTTGGTGCCACCTTCCCCGAAAGGAAACTGCGGCAGGCTGCTTGAGAGTCAGTGATGAGGGCTTATTTGGAGCATGATTACATTGTCACAATTGGTCCACTCAAAACAAGGATACAACGATCGCACATCAAGCCCCACAAGCGGAAGCTTGGCCAATGAAAAGCAAACGCAGGTGATGCCATAGTAAACATTGAAAATGTTCCAGAAAGTATGACACTTTGCCCTGCTGCACAAAAATGCAACTTAGCCATATAACCATACAAAAGTGCTTGTGTTGCAAACATAAAAAGAACAACTACCCTCTATCGAAACGACAACGATGGTGAAATGCCAAGCTTTGCAAAATCAAGTACAACACCAGACGTTTAATCAGAAGATAGTAGTCGAGAGCATGACGTTGTGGACCCCCTCCCTACGGCATGCTAAGGAATGTGCCACACTGCTGTTGTGTGAAACACCCCTACCGGGCACACACCACACGTCCCTCAGGAGTCCAATGTCTGAGTCTCCCCACCCACGCCCGCTTCTTCCACTCCACCACCCACCGCTCCGCGTCCACCAGCGCCATCCCGCGGCCGCCGATGGCCCCAAGTCCCGCGGGCGGTGGCTGCACGGCAGGCGAGAGATAGGTAGGTAGGTAGGTAGGTAGGTACACCTTTATTTGACAAGAGTGGCTGCCTCAAGGCGGCCGCTGATGGGGGTGGTCCATTCTTCTCAGGGCCCAAACCATGCCAGCACCTCCTATCCACGGACACTATGGCCTTGTGGATGTTGATAGACGGGCTGGACCTGAGGATCTCCCATCGCTCTTTTGGGGTGGTGGGGAGGAGTTGGTATAACGGGTAGTGGTGATTTTAGCGAGGTGCATTCAGCAATTACGTGACATAGCATTCCTTTTGCTTGATAGCAGAAAGGGCATGGGTCCTTTTACTGCTCTGGGTACATACGGTGCATTAGGGTTGGGAGTGCTAGTGAGCCTTCTTGGATTCCTCTTAGTATTATTTGAACTTCCCTAGATAGCGACCGGTGGGGTTCCGGAAGTGTCTGTCTGTTCTCCCGGTACATAGAAATTATCTCTTTGTAACCGGTTGCGGGTGTCGGCGCGTCTGGATCCTCCCTCTCGTGTGCCCGGCGTGCCATCTCTTGGGCGTGGTAGTCAGCGACTGTGTTGCCGACTAGCGAGGAGTGTGAGGGGGCCCATTAATGAGCTCGATCGCGTTCCCTAGGTGGCTCCCTGCTTCTTAAGATTCTAGCTGCTAAGGAGGAGATCACTCCCCTTCTATAGTTACTGTACGCTTTCTTGCTATCGGTGACCACTGCCTCACTCCTGTGTGGAGTAACGCCATGGGGAAAGCCGCTTCTTCTTCCGCTAGTATCGATTTTTTTGGTCCTGATTGGTGCTGCGTTGACTAGGTTGTGTTTGGTTGTTACTGCTGTTACCGCCTTCTCACTTCCGTGTACTGTTGATGCGTCTGTGTAGAAGGACGTGGGGGCTGTCTTCCAGACTATTTTCTAGGGCTCTTGCTCTTTCTTTCCGTCTCTCTTCATCTTCTCCGGTGTCATGTTGCGTGGAAGGGGTCTCGTCATGATTTTGTCCCGCCATTCGTCCGGTTATGGGCAGTGATTTGTCCGGTGTAGGGCTCTATTTCTCCATCCAATCTTTTGGAGGATTATCCTGCCGTGCTCGGTGTTGCTGAGACGCATTCTTTGGCCTGAGAGGTGCGCGTCCGCGAGCTCGTCCAAAGGGTTGTGTATTCCCATATCGTACAGTCTCTCGGTGGATGTGTAGATGGGAAGCCCCAGAGCTTGTTTAGTGGCTTTCCTAATAGTGGTGTCAATTTTATCTTTCTGAGTTTTGATCATTTGGACGTATGGTGCAGAGAATGTGATTCTAGATATTATGAAAGCTTGGACCAGCGTACCGCGTCATCCTCCTTGATTTCCTTGTTTCTCCTGGACACTCGTCGCAGCATTCCGAGGTCTTGCTCAGATGAAGTTAAGATCTTGTTTACGGCCGCGTCTGCTCTACTGACGCTCCTGAGCAGTAGCCCCAGTATTCGACATGATTGGATTGGCTTGATCTCGATTCCATCGACTTGCACCGTGATCTGGCTTCTGGCCTTTTTGTTGGCGCCAGGCTTGACTACTAAGAGCTCGGACGTCTGGGGGCACAGCTCAGGCCACACGACTTGGCGGATTCGTCCACCGTCGTCACTGCTCTCTGCAAAGTTTCCTCCATCCACCCCTCATATCCTGCTCTGTTCGTCCAGACCGTAATATCAGTCGCCGTAGAAAGCGTGATCTAGGCCGTCGATCTGTTCCAGGAGCTTCGGCAGTGGCAGAAGAACTAGATTGAATAGCAGGGGCGAGATGACGGATCCTTGAGGTGTGCCCTGCTCTCCTAATGCCGCGAATCCGCAGTTGAGAAGTGCGAGGGTCACTGAGAAGCACCGACTAGTACACATGGTGTTTCTCTACGGCGTTTCCGCAATCTAAGACCGTGCGCTATTTATGCGAGCACCTCTTTCTTATTAGGACGGTTCACTGCACTGCGAATGTGCTCTCTATACGGTCATTCCACGGCTTTTTCTAACAATCAACCGCCGCCGTCCTGAAGCGGAGGGGTGCATTTTCTAAATTTCCACTACCATGCACCCCTCTCCAAATCCAAACAGCTTCGACCGTCTCGGAGGGACGCAGTCGGCCAGACGTTGGCTTTATAACGTAAGTGACCAGGTTCTGTTCTGATCACGGGCAGCGTTTTAATATTTCGTCGCTTTCCTGAAGTGCGTTCTGGGCTTACTACAGACGAAATCAGCGAGAGGCCGAAGGCTTCGCCTTGAAAGACCGGCAATGAATAATCTGGTATGCATTTTGTGGGCTCGAGGGCTCTCATCCCGCAGTGCTGCAGCATATCACGGACTTTTATTCTTCACGACGCTAAAACTCTGTATTGCCCCGTAAACTAACAAATAAATGAACCATCCTTGTTGGTTACCTTACCGATTCTAGCTAAGGATGTTAAGAAAAAATCAACTACCCCTCCGTCGAAACGACAACAATGGGAGAACGCGAAGCTACCCGTTATCATGTACTGCTTTACTTTTCCTTCGACTGGAGCTGTTTGTTGGTTGTTGCTAACAATACTTCGTTTTTCTTTGTTTTGTGTCTCTCGTGATCATGTTTGTTTTGGGTTTGGGTAATGCAAACGCAAAGACTTCTTCATATTTTTGTTCAGATTCGGACACCGACACAAGCAATTTGCAGCGGCGGACAATCTACAGCAAAATGAAGAGACGAGGAAGTTGGTGTACATCTATGAGTGACACTTAAGCTCAAACTGACACAGCGATGAAAAAGCGCTGGTCTCGTTTCCCTTTTTCGTCCCTGTGGCAGTTTTCGCTTAAGTTTCACTCATGAACAATCTATATACAGTTGCTGTTAAAAAAATATTACACGAAACCATTAGGCCGTTTTTGCACCGTTTCTCATGTTTTCTTTTTCTGGGGGGCATTTGCACGTTCGCCTTTACAGAATGGGAGTATCGCCTTCGTTTATGTATGAGACACTCGAAGCACAGCCTTTGTTAAAGCCCTTTTTTTCTCCAGGTGCTTTAGTCTGCCTTTGTTTCTTTTCGTTCCCTTTTTTTATACACGCTCGCCGCCTGTATCCAATGCACGGCAATCGTTATTTTACGATGAGTAAATCCCATACGGGAACGTGGGAATGGTATGGGAACGAAAACAGAACAGAAGAAGTGAGCATGGCCACCCCAAACGCAGTCCAGCTTCCTATGCCAGGTTGCTCCACCGAGCGGACGTCCGCTGGAGAAAGACGACTGCCTGCGAAGTGGCTACCACCCTGCACGGCCGCACATCCGCAGCCTTTCTTCGGAAGTGGCAGACGCAAGGTCATGGAGCCTCTTCGTCCCCGGTGACCAGGCCGCGTTCAAGTGCTCAGTCCTCTGGTGCGTCGCCTGCGACGCATTCCCCATCATCACGCTCACCTTGGCCGGGCTTCAGCGTGTCTACAGCTGGTACCCGCACTAACAGCCGCAATCGTCCACGGAGCACTTATGCCCCGGACGGCTAAGTGCTGACATGTTCGCTGCGGGTGGTTCTGCTCATGCCAATGATGGTCCCCCACGCGACGTGCCAAACTGATTCATTTGGAAAAGGCTTTTAAGAGGGACACCCATGAACGACTCTCTTTGGTCATATCCTAGGATGAACTGAAAGATGGTGGCTGTCCTGATGTAGATTTTACAGAGTATTTCGGGCTATAGCTTTTAGGGGCGAAGCCTCTTTGGGGCTCGGGCTGTCGGCTTCTCCTGTCGTTATCGTCGTTTCATGTAGTCACCGTACTAAAACACCAGGACACTCGTTTTAAATGCAGAGCATTTCTTTAACTCACGATGTCACCCGTTCTTGGAGTCCGTAGTTGTCCGCATCGCTCGCCTCGACATGCCCGGCTCAGACGTTTCGCTATCGGCGCGATCAACATCCGATAGCGCGCCCAGGCACGTTTCAAGGGCACTCTCTCCCCTCTCTCGGACTCAACGTGCGCCGAGGCTGCCAATTTTACTGCTGACGAGCGCTCTCTCGTCAGCAGTTGCCACAAGTGCAACAACATTAACGTAACGCGAACTACTTAACGTCGTGCGCCCCCGGAAATGCTCTGCATTTGGTCGTGCCCCTCGCGAGGGGGATGTTTCACTGCGTCGGCCATGCGAACAGTTTGCCACGCTTTAGTTTCAGTTCCGTATCTTCCCGCCGCGGCCGTGGAGAGAAGGCGGCCATCCGCGACTTTCGCCACCGCGGCGCTGCGGTTGCGAGCTGCGCTAGGAAAGCGAGCGTCGTCTGCTAGCGGGGAGCGGAACGCGTTCCGCTCGGCATCTCCGGTCTTCGCCACTTCTGGCTGCGCACTGCAAAAGAAATAACTTTTTCAACGTTTCGCGCTTCATCGTAACGCGTACTAACCCAGGCCGCACAGGATTGTTCGAGATAATCCAAGCCGAAGTACTTCGACCGGTGAATTTCTATCCGGCTTTTTTTCCAGAAATAGTGTTAGGCCTGTGTCCAAATATTGGTATTTCGGCAGTATCCGGTCGTACTCCCGTGGCTATTCTGTCGGCCACTCTACCACTGTACCGGCTTATGTTCATACGGCCAAACTCCCGTCGCCTCCGGCCATTCGACAGCCACTTCTGTGCGGCCAGACTACGGCCACAAGAGGTCAACCGAGATACGGTGGTCGGACTCCAGGCGGACTACAGCAACCGGAAGGCGGCTGACAAAAGCTGCGGGAGTTCAGCCATGCTACAGGCATTGGATTTCCGCCACACTGAGGTCATTGTAGAGAGACCAGTAGACGGCCCGGTCTCCCGGGTCGTCCACGGTTTACGCAGAAAAGAGCGCCGCTTTTGCCCAATTACTTTAAGGACAAACTTCCTGCACTCTTGCATGCTCTGACGAAACTAACTATTTTTACAACAGTGCCTGACCAGTTTATTTTATGTAAAAACGGCTCGTATGCCTTTAAGCAAGCGTTTTGGCCCTCCACCCAACACTCAGAGACATTCTGTGCAATTTCCTATACACAAAAAGTATGTCCAGTTTCAGACCATGTCTCTTCAAAGATATTGTACTCGTTCAGCTTTTCTGGTGAACTTTCACAGGGCTGATTCTAGGAGAGATAGAACGAGCGCGTTCATGTTAAATTTATTTCTGATGTTCTTTTCATAAGTTATGCTCCCGAGTGCATGTACTCAGGATTGCATAGACTCGCGAGTGCAGTTTTCGCGATCACAGCTCATGAGTACATTATTCGTGAGTATTACTCATGAGTACGTATACATGAGTACTCATACTCACGAGTATGAGTACTCATTAGTACTCATACTTGTGGATACAGTACTCATCAATGTGAGTACTACTCATACTCATGAGGGCTGTACTCATGAATACTGTACTCACGTCTTGTACTCCACTCGTCATCGCACTCACTTTTTAAATCCGGGTGTGTACCTACTCATCTCGTACTCACTCGTTTGTTTGAGTGCAAATGAGTACAAATGAGTGTACGCATGACTGAGTACGCTGACCCATGGAGTATGTGCACACCAGTTAATAGCACAAAAGAACCTAATTTTCCCCTAATGTCGTACTCCGTTAAAAAAATCGTAGATGTGTTGAGAGCCGAAGTAAACTGAACATCTGGCAGCCGGGGTACCTGCCGTTGTGTGTCCTTACGAAGGAAGCTGGAGAAAATACCTAAGTGCTGGTGGCCAAATGTTGGCCGCTCAACTGATACGTGGCTGCCACAACCTAGATGCTGGCTGGACATCCCAGAGAGCGGCCATAGATGGGCCGGTTTTCGGGCACACTTTCTGTGCTGCCTAGAAAAATAAACACACCGGGACACTCGTTTTACAACGCCTCGCGCTAGAACGCTTCGTGATTTAAAACCACGAGACGTTTACAGCAAAGCTGTATACCTCTAGCCCCCCGGGGTGTCATTTCCGGGGGAAATAACGCCAGGGCGCCAAGAATACACTTATACACGTCAAGCTTCGAGCCTCACCAGGTTTCACGTTAGTGGAGATGGCCGGGATTTAATGCCTGTGCTGACCCCACTGCGATGGGCTTAGGAGCGTCTATACTTCCGAGGCAACTCTGAAACGTGGTCACCTACAAACAGAAGCTCGCCTCAGAATAATGTGCGCCGGGACACAAAACTGTCGCACGGCGATCAAAGTGACAGGTGCTCGCTGCAGCTGAAACCACCACCAGCCAAAACCACCGCAACCTTTACGACGCGAAGATTACGCGCCAAACGTATATCGTTCTGATGACGAAGACTTGACGCAACAGAAGAAGACGCAACTACAAAAGGCCTACCATTAGGATCACATAGCTTGAAATAAAATGTAATTCTTTTTAGCAAGATAGCGGTTTGATTTTGTTTACTGTTGCTAAATGACCTTGAAATCCAATTTTGGTGATTTAAAAACTTTGCACCCAAAAGACAACAAAATACACGTCTGTTTGTTATATGATGCCGTGGTTAAACTTGTATTGCCGTTTATTTTTTGTGCAGTGGTTGAGCTCAATGCCACTGTTTTTCAGCTGTAAATAAATTTATTGCACTATTATTGTATCGTGCGATCATTCAATGCAGACGTAAACGGCAGCCCGTTCACCTGCAGGGAATGATCTCGTGAAGCCATGCCACAAGCACAGACACAAGCGCACTGAATAATAAAAGCCAAACAAGAACAAAAATTGGCAGGCGGTTATGATACTTTTTAATGGGCGTAGCCGCACTGCACTGAGGCAGCACTCACTCGTGGGTCCTCTCGACGGCAGCGATGATGAGCCTCTGCGTCGCCGGCACGAAGTGCGTCTCAGCAAGAGACCGTGAACTGCGTCTAAGCTAACGCACATCATAGTCACACGCACGCCCCCCTTGCATTTTCGCCAAGTGCCCGCACGAGGCGCCGTCGTGCGCCTCGTGCGGGCACAGCATGCTTTCCCCTCCCCCACCGCACACTTTCGGAAAGCGCTGGCTCGCGCCGCCATGGCGAACCGCCCTCCCCTCCCAGTTTCGCGACACTCTCTTCATTTGCTTTCTTTCATCGTTAGCTTTATCTTTCACTCCTCGGTCCAGCCATCGTTCACTCGGCTACGCCAACAACGCAGCTCAGCCCAGAGACCACCGCCAAACGGCTGCGCCCTCAAACAAACATGAACGAAGACTCGTGAGCCTTATTTCGGAAAGCGGCGTAACCTTGCTCAGCAAACGACAGACGATCTGAAACCAGGTGACTAGTTTTGACAACAATGAACCGCGGGAATACTTTACTGTGATTCAAATGAGCTCTGATGTAACTATTTGTGGCCATCATAAACTATCTACAAAAGAGGTTTTCTGATCGTCTGCTAGCTTATTTGGCTGCCCCTTACCGTGAATCGCCGTAACATGTTTCGTTTTGCATATTCCAGGTGGCGCCGTTGTTCCAAGACCAGCTTGCACGTCCGAATTGGCCGCCATTTTTCCATAGGCGAAAATGGTTTTTCTTTATTTTTAATATAAAAGGGCAAGTACCGTCGTTGTTCTCGGCGTCAAATAAAATGGAATACAAAATTCTACCTTCGTTTAAGTTGGAGAGTGAACGGAGCGGCGGTTCACTCAAGCAAATATTTTAGTGTTCTATTTATCGCTGTAACACCCTGTATGTGACCAACGATGATTCACAAAAAGTTATTACTATAGTACAACCGACGAGTTCTTTCTCGTAAACATGTTCTTGATAGAAACGTTTTCTCCCGCTTTTCTTCCCTATTTGGGTTGTGTCCTCCTATGTCTTCTTCCATACAGCTTCCTTAAGTGCCGCTCTATCTGGCAATGTTTCCGTCTCCTATCTGTGCAATCCCACCATGACTCTACTCTCCCCTTGTTCCAGTCAAGGTATTTTAATTTGTTTTCCGGTTTAGTTTTCATTGGCACGACCTTATCGTATGAATAACAGAAACGACATAGTGAGCACTCTTGTGAAAGATCTTGATTTATAAATTGCAGTGTATACTGTTTCAGCTACAAGAAGCAATAAAGTTGCGATATGGTGACAGTGACTTGTCTGGTTTAACCTATATTTGCATATAACCGTACCTGCCTAGCGGGAATTGTAGAGACTAGGTCAATTAACAAAGGAAATTAAATTTAAAGTCATTTAGGCACTGAACAAACAAAAAGGAATTTATGTCTTGTGGGTATCTTGCCTCTAGCCTGCCTTCTTTTCGATTTCTGCTTTTGTGAGCAACCTGGTAGACACAAAGGGTTGGGTTTTGGGATGCACACCTAATGTCTTCGCATGACTCCCGTCTGGCATCCCGTTTTACCCATCATAAAACAAAGGTTTGCGACAACCTTGTGTACTAAGCTGCTGGAATTCGTTACTGCGATGCAAAGTGGTATACTCTCAACACTGTGATTGTCTGAGTAACCAAAGGATGACTAGCTTTCCGCTTCCTGCATATTACAGGGATTTTAGAGCCTTACAAAAATGAGTGGGTACTGCAGTTTGTCTGCTTGTTTGTCTTTATTCGGATCTTGCTCAAGGTACATGACGCTTGTGGCGAGCAGTAAAAGCTGCCGGAAATCGACAGCTTGACAGAGCTGCAAGCCCGAACACTGGACAGCATTGCAGCAACATCAAATAAAACATGTATCTTGAAAAAAATGAGAACGAAAGGAAAGGAACGAAATTAACTACTTATGCAGTAAGTAGGCAGAAAACCGCAACGAGTACTACACGTACTTCAGCATTAAGCAAACTACATGCTATCATGTATTATACAAAGCATAACAAAGTCAAAGACAGGGCTACACAGTCTCGAAATCTTGCCTGGTGTCACTTGAACCAGACCTGCAGCATCCCCTCAAACAGGTTGCGCTTTGATATCAGACTACTGTGTGACCTCTGGTTAAGTGCGGCCTTCGCAAACCCTTTCCACTTCCTCCCCGCAAAGTCAACAGCCCTGCTTCTGACGTGTGGGCGAGGGAGGAGACTATTGAACACGTCATGTGTCACTGCGCTCTGTTCACAGCGCAATAAACAGCACTTTTTAACCCCACACAGTGAAATTGACAACCGCCCTTTAAATCCTTATACTATATTGGGTCACAGGTGTTGCCTATTGCGGTACCAAAAGTCTACAAAATCCTGACTCTGTTTCTTGAAGGCCATTAGTTTGTATGAAATGTCTAACGACATCACCAGCGTTCAGCGCCGAACGTTAACCAGTTTCCTTGGTTTAATTACCCTTTGTTTTATGCTTTTGTTTTTGCCCGTTGTTTTCATGTGTATTTCTTACCGGTCCCCTTCACTTTTCTCCTAATTCTCTTGGTATACTATTTTTCTGTTTCAATAACCCTTTACCCTTCACCATGTGTAGGGTAGCCAACCGCATGCTTCCCTAGATAAGCTTCCTGCCTCTATTGTACTGTTATTTTTTCTCCTTTCTGTACGTTTCAAACCGCTTTTCAACGGGAAAACCGACATAAGTAAGAGCACGGGGTTTGTGGTCGAGCAAATTAGTGTCGGAAGTGTGGATGCCTGCTCATGCGTTACTTGACGGCTTCTGTGGTGCATCCTCTTTTGCCGCGTCTGCGCTTCGAAAACTTGCCTGCAGGCAGAACGTCGTGAGATTAAAAAATATATCCAAAAAATTGTGGAAACAAAACACGAATGCAGGCGCCATCTTCCGGCGTCTGAAGTCCAAAATTTCTCGGAAGAGTGAAGCTCTCAGCCGGGTGCCTCCAAAAGAGATTGATTGCTGCTGGGTCTTGCGCTTATAGAGGCTGTGCTTTGAACAGAAAGGCTTTGCGGATGCACGTCGAGGCAAGTTTTGTGTCCGCTGAACCATGGTGCTTAGTGAACATTTATATTTGCCGCGGTTCGTCAAACTAGTGTAAGTGGAGGTCTCTCATTGCGAACATGAAGTTTGAACCGTTTTTTGAAATGAAGTATTCGACACGTCAGTACATATTATATTTTAGTTTCCTATTTGGCCTGTGAGAGTAATGTTTTTTGTGTGTGTAACAATGTCCAAGTCAGTTGAACAGCAGTAAGGTACCGCTCCTTTTGCATACCAACTGTACATATGTTTAATGCCCCACTTTCTTTGGACTCGGTGAAAATCTCGAGCACAGAAATTATCTTCGTCATTCTGGATGGGAAAATCGGGGGGCTGACAAGTGATTAACAGCACAGAAAAAAATTCTTGAAATCTGGGCACCAGCGTTGACTGTAGCAAAAGTGTGTAAAAGTTTTTTTTTTCGTTCTTTGTTCGCAAACTTTACGTCGGTGCATTCCAAGAGCAACATTCCGAGCATAGACATGCATCGATTTCGGGGGTCTCTTTGCGCGGTGTGGTCGCTGGAATTCAGCGCGCATGCAGTTTTGCTCCATATATTCATCGGTACATTCCACTTCGTCGTTTTGCATTGAATCGCTTGCATGAAGCGCGCCATCACCGACCAAGAGTAGTATAGGCAATCTCTTTACAGTAGTCCAACTCACAGTATTCGATATAGTTAATTGCATCTTCCTCTCATTCTCACCTTTGCTGAGTAGTTACGGTAGTGCCCACGTGGGTCGCAAAAGACGCTAACTTACGCGTGCAACAGTAGTACAAATTCATTCGCATCTCACTCTTTCACAGCTTCACTTTTACTTCAGCATGAGGAGACAATTCCGCGGCGCGCGTACACACACGTAACCATTCGTAATCCCGCCATCACTCTAAACCAGCTTGGAAGTTGAACAATCCAGTCGCTATGATCTAAATGATTGGGTCGAAAACCGTTTATAAAGACCGTTAGTCTCGAGGTGCGCAATCAAACATAAACCATACGACATCGGCATCACGCATGAATACCGTGTTCTCTCAGCATGTGTGTCGCAGCTGCGAATAAAGGAAACGGTGATGCCGACTGTTTCAAAACGACTGAATACAATGTCTAGGCAATTCATTAATACAGCTTACTCTTTTCCTCTGTATGTCTCTGAGTTTCCATCTATCTATCTATCTATCTATCTATCTATCTATCTATCTATCTATCTATCTATCTATCTATCTATCTATCTATCTATCTATCTATCTATCTATCTATCTATCTATCCGTCTCCGTCCGTCCGTCCGCCCGCCCGAACGTCCATCCATCCATCCGTCCGTCCGTCCGTCCGCCCGTCCGTCCGTCCGTCCGCCGTCCGTCCGTCCGTCCGTCCGTCCGTCCGTCCGTCCGTCCGTCCGTCCGTCCGTCCGTCCATCCATCCATCCATCTATCTATCTATCTATCTATCTATCTATCTATCTATCTATCTATCTATCTATCTATCTTCTATCTATCTATCTATCTATCTATCTATCTATCTATCTATCTATCTATCTATCTATCTGTCTGTCTGTCTGTCTGTCTGTCTGTCTGTCTGTCTGTCTGTCTTATGTAGTAGCTGCGTAATAAGACATGTAGTAGCCGTGCAATCTTTACAGGCAGTCTAGGAACATTTCATCAGGCTGTCCGGTGTTGCGACGAATGCAACGGTTCCTAGGACGCATGTGTGCTTGGCGGTTAGCATGTGGCTTTAATGGAAGTGGATATGACGGTGCCCCACAGTCATATCTTCCCAATATTCGGATATGCGTTATAGTAAAAGTGCACTCAAGTGGAGGGGAAGGGGGAGGAGCAAACGTTATTAAACAGTAAATTCGAGCTGGTTAGTGGACGGGCTCCACAGCCTAGGACAACAAAGCAAAGGTAATTTCCTTTTATTCATAGAACGTCATCCCGAGTAGGCCCGATTATGATCTTTACGCCTGAACGGGTTGGAAAGCAATAGGTGCTTGGTCATATTCATCGGTTTCGATTCTTTTTATACTAGAAACGGGCACAGATTATTTATTGGGTTTGTTAGAGAGTATATAAATGCCTTCAACACGGTAATCTTGTCATAACTGTCCGGGTTCACCGTCAGTTTGTTAAGATAACGATGGTTACGATAGAAATTCGCGGCACAAAAGTCGCCTTCGAGCACTCTGGACAACGTTGTCTGCGCTGCTTCGCGGTGTTGTAGGACAAATTTTCTTATTGCATTCGCACGTGAATAAACAACACAGGCTGCGGATATGCGAATTCTTGCACGCAGCCATAACGAAAACTAATTTGTGAAGAACGTACTATATGCCTTACAGCCTGAAGAAAATGTTCACATAAGTTTTGTGATCCTTCCAAACTTCTCCAAAACTTATATTATGTTTGTGATGGTGCAGAAAAATTAACACACTGGGCACAGATAATACATCCACCTTATACAGGTCAACAACAACGAAATAAATAGAAGACAGCCGTTTTATTTCCTGTTGCGCAAAGTGCGTGAAGGGGTTCGCTGCTTGGTGCGTAGCATTAGACTGTTGAGTCGTCATAAGAGTATCTCAAAAATACTTTAGGAAAGCCTACGCATTTTGAATACTTATCCAGGGACTTTGAGCCCTAAACCTCGCAAATAAGCTAGAAAGCACGAGTTACACACAAGCATCTGTTTGATGTTCTGAGAAAGTTGTACTCTGTCTTCTCGTGTGTTGCAAACTTGTGCGGGATACAGCTTGAAATGATTCAGATGTGTCAGAAACTGGCAAAATAACTGAATCACTGGAAATATGCTTTTTAATGCACTAAAGCATCCAAACTGGCGATTTCCAGAACAGGCACTGCTTCCCTTCACAAGCGGAGTGTAGCAGACGACAGCCGCGCGAGTCCCTAAGCAGACCTCAGAGTCAGGGGCGTCACTTAAACATCTCACTCCCAATTGGCGGTAAGGGCGACCACGAGCGGTGTTGCGACACGTGTCTGCGTGATGTCGGCTAACGGATACTCGCATTTGCGTCTGCTTAACTCGGGTTCACTGTCCCTGCGGTTTCTTTGGACTAGGCCGGCGTTTGATGCTCAGCCCGCAACAGATTTTGCGTCCGCATAATGTTTATCAGAAAAACAAGCCCAAATCGCATAAGCACGCTCAAGTCATGATTGCAAATAGGGTTGTTAGCTCTCACTGCTGTTTCTTTGCGCTCAGTCGACATTTGATGCTCACCCGACCACAGATTTTGGCTGCGCACAATGTTTTTCATAAAAAAATACCTCAAATCAGATAAACACGATCAAGGCATGATTTGAAGTACGGTTGTTTGTTCGTTACCACTAGGAGGAAACATGGCCGCTTTCGAAACATCCTTCGCGAAGCCGAATCCGTGCCAAGCGCGCAGAGTTCCAGCTTGTTATTGCTACGACCATGCAAGGCATCGGCTTTGCTATCAGCAGTCTTTATTAAAAGAAAA
Source organism: Haemaphysalis longicornis (assembly GCA_013339765.2). NCBI lineage: Eukaryota > Metazoa > Arthropoda > Arachnida > Ixodida > Ixodidae > Haemaphysalis > Haemaphysalis longicornis. The sequence continues at coordinate 151,006,317 of CM023451.1, forward strand.
TCAAGCCAGATACTACTAACAGGCAACCAAAAAAGTCCGGGACTAATAAGAATCCCCGCCCCTCCTTTAGTAGGTTGTTTCGTCTTTGCCAGAATGTATTACCGTTATCAGCAACCGTTCGCAAATGGAGTGTAACAGAGTGTACTGTAACCTTTCAGAATGATAGAAAGTATTGTATCATCAGGTTACGTTCTGATGGCTTGTGGGTATACCGGCATGTACAAACTAAGGTCGCAAAAACTGTTGGCGGAGTTCAGTATAGCCTTATGTTTGTTCACTGAGTGGTTTAGTGGTCAAATTGGGCACGTTTGAGCATAGAAACTGTTTCCCCGACAAGCGGAGTGTAGCAGATGATAGAGGCGTGAGTCCCTAAGCGTACGTTTACGAGCCAGCGGGCGCTACTCAAACATCTCACCGCCAATAGGAATTCTTTCAGGCCAGCGCGTCAATGGATACCAAAAACGCCTGTAAAGCGTGCTATGCGTGTTAGGCAATAGAGTCGTGTGGGAAAGTCACCGCACTTCCACTTCGTAGATACTAACCAACTCAATTGCAGTAATTCTTTCCTTTAGCACAACCTTCCATTCAAATATAAGTCAATGCTAACAGGTCACCTTGAATGATATTCGTGCTAATTTCAACGACAAATGCTTATTTGATCATTACCTCTCGTCGTTATTTTTTTTAAATACTTGCCATAATTTTGCATGTTTTTCTCTGCGTAATGAGAGCTTCACTGGGGTTTCTGAGCTCAGCGTCAAGTTACTCAAAGTTTTGTCAGGCCTGCATACGTTGCCAATCGCTTACGTAAATCGCATGGCGAATTTACGAAAACAAGTATCTTATTCTCTTCCCGTGGGGAACCCTGATGAGGATGCGAAGCATCGTGGCGGTTCCGTGTGGTTCCATTGTGTTGCCGTTATGTTGAGTGATCTGGATTTTACTAGCGCCAGAGGGAATTCCGCGTCCGGGTCCACACCGCTGGCAAAGGCACGGAAGTACTGTTGTGTTACGGTGAGTAGGCGGTGGTTCTCGAGGCACCGAAACTCGTCCATCATGTTCTTGTCGATGTTGTCACTGTGGTAGAATCGGTAGTCTCCGTCAGCGTTGGTGAGGTAAAGGTTGTTGACATTGTTGCACCGGCTGAGAGCAATGTACACGCCCTCCTCTTCGCAGCTTTGTCTTCTCGTTCTTCTTCTTCTTCGGCGGTTCCCCTACGGGAAGATGACGACGGTAGTTGAACGAGAACCTATCTCATGATGCATTCTTTGGTTGGCCAATCCCTAGGGGCATCCTGCCACAATCAGCATCAGAGGCGCTGCGGACGGGGCTGGTTGAGCTGCAAGGCGTGTGGCGCTTCCCGCCACAGCTTTCCCACGGGAAATTCAACATCCTCCTCTAAAGTTTTCAGTTCGTCGTTTCCGTTGACGTTCAGCTTCGCGTGCCTTCGTCGTATCAGTAGCTTCTTGACGTAGTATGAATGAGTCAAGGGCATAGGGCGCGTTCGTAGCACTTGCTCCTGTCCCGGATTTGTAGCGTAGTGGGAAGATCACCACGTACGTCCCGTTGCGGCCAGAGAGTCGTGGGATCGAAACCGGGCGCCGCTATTTCTTTTTTATGTAGTGTAGTATGGCGCAGCTGTGGGTGTAAGGAGGAGAGTTGCGCATGCGCAGTGTGAGTGCGGACACCGACGCGGGACATGCCGAAACCATAAGATGCTTTCGCATCTAAAATTTGCTCCCCACCAAAATTCGAACAGAAAATTCTTCGAATAATTTGGGCCTAAGAACAGCCTGATTTTGAATAGCTGAAGTTCTACAAAACTGGTACGAATAAATGTACGCAAACACACTAACCTGGTAACATACAATTAGCAAGAAAATTTCCAAGAAGTAAGACCCGAAGCCAAAGTAATAGGGTTAAGTCGAGGGGCTAAGACAGTCGTTTTTGGAGAGCTTCTAGCAGCAGGCAATTTCCCAAAAAGCTTACTGACAAAGCGGAGCGGAAGCGCAGATCTTCGATCCCGCCTTCGTCTTCGAAAAGAACGGGCCTCGCCGTCGTCCAGACTGCGTGCCCGGCCTCTTCTCAGCTCTGCTTTCTATATAATGGCGCCACCTATAGCCGCTGCCGCACACCAGAGGACGCTGTCGCGCAGCTTCAATCGCATCCTTTTCCTGAAGTGTCGGCTCCTCGAAACGCGTTGCTCCCCGCTTTCTGTGCGGCGAAAATTTTTGTATAGTGCGAACAGTTTAACATATATGAAAAATAGCGAAGCCGTCTTTATTGTGTGTGGATCGCACACTTATATAGACGTAAGCCACTTTCACTAATTCAATGATCATGTTAGAATAAGTTCTGTTTACTTTCTGCATGCCAGGAATTACTATTTGGAATTATTATTTATGGTGTACTTGATGATGATTACGGTAAAGATTATGATTTAGTATTACGGCAAAAAAATAGTGTGGCACAGTGAAAAATTGACGTGCTTGTGAAACTGATGCGTACAGAAACTACAGAAAAATAACACGGAGCTACTACGTTCTGGAAATATTTAATAAACTGGGTGATGAATTATGTCAGGTAAACAAGAAACGCAAACTTATGAACGCAATAAGAAAATGTACGTTTGCAGGTTCAGTAAACACTGAGTTGGCAGTGTTACCGGACATATGTGAAATTGTTAATCGTCTTGGTGCTCAACTAGTATATATTTATGTTCTGATATCTCCGTACAATTTTGAGATCGCGTGGAATTGTATTTCTGCGAGTGTGGCATTGGCCCATTGCTTTCATTCCAGTTACTGTAATATAAGAGTTCAGCAGAAAAAAAATTTGATGAATGTTCGGCAGCCAAAAAACACTCCTTTTCTTGTGTGTGTGTTTTTTGCTTCGTTTTATGTACTAGGAAGTGTTCAGTGTACATTCATAAAAAGCAGAAAATTATTGTGCTATTTTATTTAATAACAGCGACGCTGTTTAGCAAATCGTAATTTTTCGTTTCCGCAGTTAAAAATACCAAGAAATTTCCGAGCGCACACACGTGAGCGTGGTCCTGGGGGCGACCGCCCTGCAGTGAATAAACCAAGACAATGCCTAACGCTCGTATGTGAGTGCCTCGGGGCGACCGCCCAGCCTCCCCGGTCCATTTTTTTTAAGCCAAGCATGCCCACGTCCGGAGATTGGCCAAGATTGGCCTGAAAAGCTGCTGCAGCGTTCGCCGTAATCGGGGCAACACTTGCTCGGAACGAGAAAGACACGTTATAACGTGCGCTCCTCTAAGGTGATGTCCAAAGATCATCATGTAAAAAATTGAATCTGACACTTAGAGCAATAGTGATGGAGTAAATGTGGTTGCGGCAGCGAAGAAGAAGCAAGCCGGCTGCAATTGTGGACTTAAACCTTCGTGATGGTCCTAGAGGTTGCACACAGCTTTGCTGCCTTCAAATCTTGCGCGTTATTGTGAGCTTTCTTCAGTTTTTTTATTGAGTTTACAGCTCAAAAAAACGTTCAATATCCCCGTAGCCCTCTCAGCCTTTATACGGTGGTGAAAGATGCCTAATTGCCGGGAAATTACCAATTGACAAACGCATTTAATTCTTTGTGTCCTTTCGTGACGCTTCGCTTGACGCAAACGGAGGCGGAAGGCGAGTTACACAGCACTGTGGTGTAGCAGGAAAAATAAAACCTACCAAGCAAATCAACGAGGCCGCAGGAACCACTAGTCGCGCTTTTGTCGCATCTGACAAAACGCGCCCGCAGGCTGCCGCTGTGTGAGCGCCAACCTTGGTGCCGCACGGGACGTGCGATGGTGGTTAAAGAATGCAAATGTGCCGCGCGGGCACTTTTGCACTTTACCTAAAAAACGTCTAGCGGGCAGCGCAATCGCAGCGACAACGACGTCAGGGGCGCTCTTATGCTGTGCAGTTTCATTATGGGTAGTCTGGTTTTAGTCGCTTTGATGCACCCTGTTTGATTGTGGCGCCACCTGTTAGTTCCACTTGAAACCGCGCCCAATGCATAATGGGAAAGCGAGCGCTGTACGGACCACCTGAATGGCAGTACGTGTGCGTTTGAGTGCTATTACTATGCTGGCATGCGTGTGCACCTGCATCCAAAAAACTCGAAAAAGACATTCATATTTACGGCTCGACCAATGGGATTACGTAGCGCAGCCTTGCTATACGCACATTTGGAGGGAACGGGCATGTGACTATGCCAAATCTGCAATAAGCATCGCAACCGCCACCAGCGCCGTGGGTTCGCAGCTTGCGAACATCGGTATGGCTTGAATTATACCTGTACATTTATAATTGTTTATGACTTAACAACGTTAACGGGCAAAGAAATATTTTACGTGTTTCTTTGAAAGCTTGTGTGAGCGGTTTTCACTCTGGTGTTCATCACGTGAATCTTATGCATCCGTTGAGTCGCCGTTCCCGTCATCTCTGCTGGGCGACTCATAGCTTCATTTTTTGATTATTTACGAGAATATTTTAGAAAATGCCCTGCAAAGTTGCACAGTGGGCATTTAATTGTTTTGCCTTCATACTGAGAATTAAACCAATACCACAGGAGAGGTTATAGTACAAAATTGTGTTGCTTGTTGCTTGTCTTTCGCCGTTTGCACCACCCGCTAGGCAGCACCATTTGACGCAGGGTGGTACGGCGGAACCATCATCCGACGGATTCCATTCTTTGTCAGCCAGGCCAGGTACTCCTCGCTGGCGAAAGCGGGTCCATTGCCGTACACGATGACGTCCGGCAACCCCTCTGCAGCGAAGACTTGCCGCAGCGCCGCAATGGTTGCTTCCGCCGATAGAGTGATGACTGGTAGGACCTCCACCCACTTGGAGAAGGCATCTACCACAACCAGGAAGTAGTGGCCCTTGAAGGGGCCCCCGAAATCCACGTGTAGGTGCAACCAGGGTCTCTCCGGGAACGGCCAGGGGGTGATCTCCCCATGACGCGAGGCTCGCTGGTTCTCCTGGCAGAATTGGCAGCTCTGCACCACGCGAGCAATGTCCTGGTCCAGGGCACGCCACCAAACGTGGGACCGGGCCACCATCTTGGTCTTCTTCACGCCTGGATGACCCACGTGCAGAAACTGCAGGACCCTGGACCGCAGGCTCTGTGGAATCACCACCCTGGAACCCCACAGCAGGCAGCCCTGCTGCAGGCTCAGCTCGGTGGCCTTGTGGCTGTACGTCCGCTCCGCCAACTCCTCCCCTCGGGACACCGCCTTGACCTCCTGCGACAGGACTGCGTCCCGGCTGGTCGCCTGCGACACTGCCGATCTGGACAGCACCTCCAGGTAATCGTGCTCCAGCATGAACACTTCGGCAGGTTCAGGAACAGCATCAGGCACCTCCGGCAGGGGCAGTCGGCTCAGGGCATCAGCATGTGCCAGGTCCTTTCCCGGACGGTAGACCAGCCGGTAGCTGTAGGTCGCGAGCCACAAGGCCCAGCGGATCGCTCGAGGTGATGCCTGCTCTGGAACCGCCTTGTCAGGCCCCAGCAGTCCCAGCAGCGGCATGTGGTCTGTGACAGCCTCGAACTTTCGGCCCCACCGGTACTGGTGGAAGCGCTCGACCCCGAACATGAGGGCCAGGCCTCCCTTGTCCGGCTAGCTGTACCACTGCTCTGCAGCATGAAGCCGACGGGACGCAAACGACAGCAGAAGGTGGAGCGGCTGTAGATGCGACGACAGGTTCTGCAGGAAGCTCCTGTAGAAGTTGATGAGGCCGAGGTAGCTCTGCAGCTCCTTCTTGTTCTGGGGCTTGGGAATCCTGCACACAGCCTCAAATTGGCGCGGTGCCGGGGCCAGGCCTGCATGGGAAATGACGTGGACCAGGTACTCAATGCTGGGAGCCAAGAAAATGCACTTTTCCAGCTTGAGCTTAAGCCCGGCATCCTGCAATCGTGCCAGGACGTTGTGTAGGTTCTGCAGGTGGTCCTCGTCATTTGTACCGGTCACCAGGATGTCGTCCAAGTACACAGCCACGTGCCTCAAGCCCCTGAACAGGTTGTCCATCTCCCTCTGGAAAATGGCAGGTGCTGAGTCTACGCCGAATGGTAGGCGCGTGTACTGGAAGAGTCCCAGCGTTGTCGATATGGTGACGTACTTCCGGGACTGACTCCTGGAGCACCAGCTGCTGGTACGCATCCCTGAGGTCGAGCTTGGTGAACTTCTGTCCCCCGGAAAAAGCTGACCAGAGATGTTCAATATGGGGCAGCGGGTACTTCTCGACCGTAGCGAAATAAAAAGCACTGAACATACACGGCGTCATATCATAGTGTCTTGTCCTTCATGGAAGCTAAAGCTAAACCTTGCGCACAGATTTTTATGCCACTTTGTAATGCCATCAGAGATACGTTTTCGGGGCACGTATGTCCTTACTATTTCGTGAATGCAAACGTTTCAAATGTTTGCAATCGCAATGACGTAACATGGTGATTACCCCTGTCACTGTATTTAGTAGCGAGTTTTTCTCTTGCTTGCACCTCCCTCACCCTCCTTCACCCCCTCTATAATCTCCTACAAATCCTTTCGCAGCTCGTGGTTAAGGTGTAGGAAGTAGTCAACGTCCTGTCTATAAACAAATGTGTGCAGTTTCCGTTATCTGGCATGAGGCAAACGTCTTCCCTTCGCGATTCTATTTTCGGCTTTCGCCTTGCGTGCATGGGAAGGAATTGCCACAAGGAGAGAGCGAGGAACAGTCATTTCCCGCCAAAATGCTGGCAACTTGCGAAAGCTGCTGTGGGCTACAGAGCCCCTCATACGCCGCGCGTAAAGTATGAGTAGGACATAAACGGGACGTCTATGCACGCTCAATAAACACTGCCCATGATGTTTAACCCTGTCGCTACATCCTGACTCTTTCATTTGTCTCCGCAAACAGCGAACCCTCCGCAGTCAGCACTCGCACGGCTTGCTTGCGGAGCAAAAAAGGCTACAAGGTTGGAATACCTATATTTAATACACCCACACTGCTCAACCCAAATATTCAAAACAATATTTTTGCTACTGTACAGCACCCAGTCTCTAGTTCTACATTCCGCTGAAGATATAAGACAGCGCTCGAAATAATGAAGTGTCTCAGGCATACCTCAACACCAAATTCTGCGAAACAATACTCCAACATGATAAGCAATGTCTAATCGCGAAAAAAAGGAACAAACGATGCCGGCAATGGTTGGGTGTTCTGTCCAGTTCATTTGGGATAAAGCGCGCTACATCTAAAATCGCAACAGATAATCGCTCCGCAGCCATTTTCCATCGAGGCGCCTTGGGCGAGCGGTAACGCGGCAGACAGGAGTATTTTACCGTGATGTAGATGCGTCGAAATAGATGAACCTTCGTTTTGAAACCAAAGGCCGGTATTTGGAGCACACCACGCGGCCACAAATCGATCGCCTGTTTCCCACGGCACCGCGGGGAGGGACACGGAAAGAGGGAAGTCTTGTTTCAAAGCAATGGTCCATGGCAAAAATAAAGGCTGCAGTTAAAACGAACGTGGAGCTTGATGCGCTATAGAGAAGTTGGGAAAGATGGTGGCAATCTTCGTCCATTGTTTTGTCGCGTATTTGTTTTTAATCGTTTTTCAGACATACAAACCAGCTTAGAAGATTGTGTTGATCTAAACGCTTGCATCACACAATACGGCATCTTCGGCAGGTTTTTCCTTCGTACGTTGTGCTTTACGAACTCCTCGTGGGAAGCGTCAATGTTGCTTGATTAACGCATTTTGGGGCACCTAGTGCCTCAGTTCATTTTTATTTTCTCCGAATGGTTACAGCTGCAAACTGCTAAACAATCACATGAAAAAAAAACTTCACAAACAGGAATGTTCACTCTGAAGAGCTTTCAAATTTTTCATTTTTTGCCCCTCATGGCCTTTTCTACGCAATACAGTAAAACCTCCTTAATTCGATCTCGAAGGGGGCCATAAAAGTGTTTCAATTAAGCGGAGTTCGAATTAGATGGGCGGGTGCTAGAATGAATGGAAATCGCGCCACACTGCGTGGGCAGAACACAAAGAAGCCACCTATGGACTCGTTATAGCGATTTAGACGCTACTACGCGTTTGTGGCAGGCGATTTCGTAAATAATGTTTCGTAAATAATAGTCGCATGCGCCGGAACACTGGCGCTGGTGGCGTGGCGCCCTCTGTAGACGCGATATAAGCTGTTGCAGGAGCGTAGCGCACGCGCCATTTTTCTGTTTTTCGGTTTCGTTCCTTTTGCAGGACTAGTAAATTTGGTTTGGCTCGGATTTTGCAACACATTGTTATCACTCTGGGCCGACGTCTTCTGCGAGGGGCGATGGAAATCAGGGGATCATAGTCCGAATTAACCGTTCTGGATACCAACGCGTTCGAATTTTCCGGAGTTTTCCCCCATAGAAATATAGAGGGCTGTACCGGGACAAGGCCTGAGTTCGAATTAACCGGTATTTCGAATTAACCGAGTTTGATTTAACGAGCCTTTACTGTATTTATAAAGATTGTTCGAAAATTTTACAGCCTTCTGAACAAAGATGGTGACACAATGCAAACGTGGCGTTTGTTTGTGGTTTGTATGTATGTACGTATGTATGTATGTCTGTATGTATGTATGTATGTATGTGTGTGTATTGTTACGAATCGGCCAGCGCCGCAGTACTTCCCCGCATCACTCCTCGGCTGTGCGGCGAAGCCACTCGTGCGCCTCTCTGCCGTCAGGCGCCACCATGTCAGTGACAAGTTGCGACAAGCCGCGTCAGACGCTTTGCTCTCGGCGCATTTCAAAACTTCGGCAGCTGGCGGCGAGGCTCGTCTCCACGCTCTTCAAGGACACAGAGGCCCCGTCGATCGCGACGGAGTCCTCCTCTCTCACCTCTCTCGGACTCAACGTGCGCGGAGTCTACCAACGGCTTACGAACTCTGGAAAAAGCGTTGTGTGGGTCTGTGACGTTCGTGGCGTGTTGCAGCTTGTTGCGTTTGACCGTTACCGCTTTTGGGTATAAATAGACCCCCGCAAGCGTTGTAAACCATTCCTGTTAGAGCAGCGAATCGATGCTGTCGCTCTGCTCGAGTCCTGTATTGTAACCTCGCCCGTCGGGGCATTGTTCTTTGGCTTCGGCTCACCTCTCGCTATGAAGTAAACAGTTCACGTTGGCCTATCAGCTCAGGACGTCTTCCCGGCTGCAGTCGGCCTTCCAGGTCGCAACAACTGGTTGGCAGCGGTCGGATGGCAACTTCGTAACACCTGAAGCCAGCGGTGCGAGACCCAACACCACGGACGTCAAGGCGGCTTCGGACTTCGCAGAATTCACGGCGGTCAAGGGTGAGTGCGGGACTTTTCTTCACTGAGTTTTACCAGGCTTCTGAGGATAGCTGGTAGGGCGTGTGTTTTTGTCGCGTGGGTTATTCGCGCAAAACATTTTTGGAGCAGTGGGAAAGCAGTACTCTAGACCGGCCATGAATTTGAAAGTGTTGAAAAAATCGCAGTTGTTGGCGCTTGCAAAAGAGTTGCGCTTTGATGTTACGGACGCGCTGAGAAAGCCAGAGCTGATACAGGCTGTACTCGCTGTTGGGGCTGACGATGAGGAGCTGTCGGAATGCATTGAGCTGATCAATGGCAGGGAGACCGCGAAACGTCAGGCCGCAGAGGCAGAGGCTGAGCGCCAGCGTGAGGAACGCGAGAAAAGAAAGCAAGAACAGGAGCTCGAGTGGCAGAAACGAGAGCAGGAACGCAAGCTCAAGCACGAGGAAAAGATGCGATGGTATGACCTCGAGCTCGAGCGCCTCGAACGGGAACTAAAGGAGCTCGCACGAGAGAGACTCCTACAGGAGAACAAGAAAATAGAGCATGAGATTCAACTCGAGCAGGAAGAAGTGAAGCCCGAGTTAGAATTGTTGCTCGAAAAAGACCTCGTTGTCGAGGAAAGCACCGTGCCAGCGCTGCCAGTAGCAGACGCTCGGGAGCGCGAGTCGGAGGTGACGGTTGTGGCCCAGCAGCGCGGCAAGGTTGCTGAGAGAGATAACGACGGCGCATTAGTTCCGACTGTCGGCAGAGGCGGCAGAGGGCAGTGCGCGTCCACTGAGTGCGATAATGTGTCGGCGTTTGTTTTGGAGATCTCGGCGGAGTGTTCGGATGATTCAAATTCGCGGGAGGCCTTGGGAACGGCTACTGACTTGAACGTGAACATTTCGCGAGATAGCGAGGTTTCGCTGGAGTGCGTAAACCATGAGGTTACCGAGAGGCCGCACGAGTCCGCTGAAACGGAAGTTGTTCCTTCGGACGGTAGTGCAGAAACGAGCGACGTGGTGGGAAAGCCTGCAGTCGAGGCAGCAAACGGTTTGCACGGTTCAGTTGGGAGTCATGACGATCTCGCCACTGAGCAAGCCGATTCCGTCCTGCCACCAGCTCAGGTAGCTGACCTCGAGCAACGGCCAGCCGAGCTCGTAGAGATTCAGATGTCTGGGGCGGCTAAGCCGTCTTTTGAGACAGGGCAGCCTGGTTGTAGTGTAGTTCTGGCAGTAAGGAAGGAGAACGGGAACACGCTTCGGTCTTCGCGTGCTGAGGCTGCCGCCGAAAGCGCGAGGGACGCCGAGATAGGGCCTGTTGTAAGCTACGAGGTGTCTAAGGAGCTCGTCGTGCCTGTTTCACTCCCAGCTGATGCTCCCGATGATAAGCCAACATCGGCTGAGCTAGTTGAGAATCCGGTGTCGCCTATGGCTGAGCCGAAGTCTGGAACCGACCAGCCTAAAGGAAAGAAAGTAAACGCGTTCCGGCGTTTGCTTGCCGAACGCGTTCGTGAAAAGGCGAGAAATGTGGAGAGAGGAAAAACCTCCGCGCGTACTTGTGGCGCGGGTTTCAGTGCGGGCACGCCAAGGGGTAAAGCCGTGAGCTCGCATCGCGCCAAGGGAACGCCGCCTCCAAGAAGGAGTCCGCGCCTAACGTATGAACGGTGGAAAATCCCGCTCGCTCCTTTGCGCGCTCGACTGTTGTCGAAGCGAACGGCCGGTGTCCTCTCACGCGGTCGCAGCAGTCTCTTTCAGAGAACGGGCGCACCTAAAGTGCGATACAAATTGCGGAAAGCTCGGAGCAATGATGAGAGCTCGAATCGCAGCTCTCAGCGCGAGAAGTGGCTTGTAGACGCCTGACTTTCTCAATTTCATTGTTTTTCCTGGAGCAGGTTTCGCCCTTTACGATTACATTTTTTTGTGTGTGTGGGACATTTCCAATCACGCGAAATGTCACCTTTCAAGTTTGTCACTTGTCTAAAGTACTGCTGGGCAAAAATATGACTAGAGTAGTTAGTTATTCGCGTACTTTTTCGCAACTAAAAGCCTGGTAAAGCTTCAGTGTGGATTTGTCTTCGCACTTGCCGGCGATGCGGTTGTGTCTTCCTGTGTTGTTCTGTTGCTTGCCTGACCAAGCCAGAGATGTTCTTGGGGAGCCACTACTCGTCCCGTGACCGGCCCGGTGAAGCTCCAGCACAGTGTCGTACAGCCCAGGCCTGGAGTCGAGCGTCTGCCGAGCACTTCACTTCGACAGCATCCCTCCGGACAACGGTTGAAGACCCTTATCCATCGGGATCTCGGACCCCCGGTGGAGAAGCTGTTACGAATCGGCCAGCGCCGCAGTACTTCCCCGCATTACTCCTCGGCTGTGCGGCGAAGCCACTCGTGCGCCTCTCTGTCGTCAGGCGCCATTATGTCAGTGACAAGTTGCGACAAGCCGCGTCAGACGCTTTGCTCTCGGCGCATTTCAAAACTTCGGCGGCTGGCGGCGAGGCTCGTCTCCACACTCTTCAAGCACACAGAGGCCCCGTCGATCGCAACGGAGTCCTCCTCTCTCCCCTCTCTCGGACTCAACGTGCGCGGAGGCTACCAACGGCTTATGAACTCTGGAAAAAGCGTTGTGTGTGTCTGTGACGTTCGTGGCGTGTTGCAGCTTGCTGCGTTTGACCGTTACCGCTTTTGGGTGTAAATAGACCCCCGCAAGCGTTGTAAACCATTCCTGTTAGAGCAGCGAATCGATGCTGTCGCTCTGCTCGAGTCCTGTATTGTAACCTCGCCCGTCGGGGCATTGTTCTTTGGCTTCGGCTCACCTCTCGCTATGAAGTAAACAGTTACGTTAGCCTACGGCTTGTGGACTTCTTCACGGCTGCAACAGCGGCTGGCCGCTTGCATCATACACGCTACCACTCGTATGTCGGAGGCCACGGAGTTCGGAGACGGTCGCCCGCCCGGTTGCAACAGTATGTATGTATGTATGTATGTATGTATGTATGTATGTATGTATGTATGTATGTATGTATGTATGTATGTATGTATGTATGTATGTATGTATGTATGTATGTATGTATGTATGTATGTATGTATGTATGTATGTATGTATGTATGTATGTATGTACGCACGCATATACGTATATATGTAGGTAGGTGGCTAGGTACGTTGGTAGGTCGGTATGCACACCCAGGGACATAATTTCCTAAGACCCATTTTCTGCAGTTACCTGATGCTGCTCCAACGAGTGATACAATCTTGTTAGTACACCATGAACGCAATTAAAGCCACTGCGTATTAAACGACATAGTTGGGTATGGCCTCAAGAAAACCAATACTTTCTACGTGTTCAACCCTCTGTTATCATATCATACGTGAGGCGAAGCTCGAAGAGCAACGGTCAAAATTGTCAGAGCTATCTACGATAAGCGATGGAGCCCGACATACACTATGTGAGCCAACGCGGGTTGATACAGGAGTCTGTGCTGGCTGATTCCCCCTGATTGGACCCGCCGAGGGGGGATCCTCCCGTCGCCTTTTCCTGATCTCCTCTTAATTCTTTCTCTTTGCTATTTCGTTTTCTAGCTCGGTCCTGTCATCTTATTTCTTCCTTATTTCTATGCTTTTCCAGGCGGCGAGGGTTAATCCTGTGCAAAGACGTCACTCTCGATTCCGAGCATAGGATTATTGTGGCAATGTACGGCTCGGAATGTACTCCGCGCATTTATGGCTTCCTTTTTCACCCCATCAGAAAAAAACGATCGGTTCCTTAAACGGCGCCGGACCGAAGAAAGTAGTATCAAACCAGCTTTACCAGTTGAAACCTTAAGCAAGTACATGGTGATACATTCAAAAGAAGAAAATGCACTTCTAACAAAAACGTCGGTGTTCCTCATTGCAAAATGCCTCGACAGCATTGTTCGGAGAGACATACCATGCAAAGAAACTTGCCTGAGGTGACGTGCTGGCAGAAGCACAAAGAAAAAATTCCGGCCCATCTCCACTAAAGGGAAACCTGGGGAAGGGCGGAGCATGCAGTGTATAAGTGTATCCTTGGCGCCTTGGCGTTTTTTCCACAGGATATTAAACCGTTGGGAGGTATAGGTATACAGCTTTCCTGTAAAAGTCTCTTGTCTTTGAAGGACCAAGCTCTCCAGGGCGAGGCGTAAATTAGTGTGGCGGTGTGTTTTTTAGTACGCGTTGCGAAGCGCTCCAAAACGAATGTCCCGGTGTTTTTTAGTGCGCGTTACTTTCTAGCGTGAGGCGTAAACAAGTTTTCCGGTGTTTTAGTAGCGCGACCACTTGAGGCGACGATTACGACGACGGGGACAGGACATGCCAACAGCCCCACTCCTAGGGGCTTTGCCACTAAAACCAAAGCGAAAACCTCCTGAAACAGGACACCCTGGTTCAACTAAAACTGGCAGTCACACTTCATCATAGCCTAAATACAACCCAAGGTGTCATCTCTGAACTAGAAACTCTTCATTAAAATTTAAATGGTCTCTATTGAAGGACTAAAACACCAAGGCGTAACGGCTGTGCGGAGGATAACCAGGCGTCGTGCAGGCGAGGAAATCTGAGCAAAGCACATTGTTTTGACATTCAATAGTCCAGCACTTCCTGAAGCAATCCCTGGTGCCTTTATTGCCTGCGAAGTGCCGTCCGTGCATACCCAATCCACGAAGGTACTCAGCCGTGCCGTGGCCGACCGATCTGTGCTCACTGCCCAAACACTCAACACACCAGCGGCGATTGAAATAAGCAACAAGTGAAATGACCAAACTGCAGTGGACCACACCCTGCCTTCTCCCATGCATGCCCAGCATTCAATAAAGAAAAAATAAATCATTAAACTGAGTCACAGAAAACCTAACGTTCCCACAAGCGCGCCTGAAGCATGCCTTGCTGTCGGGCAAAAAAATTAAGCAGAAGCAGCTCGCCGGGGGGTGGGGCACCGGCTGGTAGATGCGGTAACCAAGTGCTGCGACACTGACGGGTTCCCGTCACAGCCCTGATGCGCACCTGGTAGCGTGACCGGTGATGGTGACCGTTGGTCCTGAGTTAAGGCAAACATTGGGGCCGAGTAGGGCGAAGAAAGAAACTTTATGCACAGAAATTTACATGGCGTTTGACTGAGTTAACAGGGTTTTGCGCTCCAGCGCGCGCGAGAATAAATAACCAGGTTGGGTCCGCCCCCTTTCACCCTTTCTCCCGCTGTTTTCGTGGCATTTAAATTGACGTCCACACACTCACAGAGAGAAGGCCTTTTTTCTCTCGCACAAGTCAGTGTCAGGTTGGCTTCGGTGGTGCAATCTTCCTAAGGTCGAAGCCCTTAGGACCACCCGAGGTTGAAGCGACAGGAGGACGCCTGGGCCCCGTCGGTAATCCGGCGTCGGGCGCTCGTTAAACCGCGGCATTTCTGAAACGCCACAAAGGGTTCCCCCGATGCGAGAAGACAGCCGAAGAAGACAGGACCAATTAGATTAACGCCGAAAGAGCAATGCTGCGAGACGCCTTTGTCACTCCCTCCGTGTAACCTTCTCGCTCATTGTGGCTTGCTTCGCCGGCGGGCGCTGAAAGCGGCTTGTGTCCAGCACCACCGTCAGTCGCCCTCGCGTCATTGTGTACAAAGCTGGGTCGCTCCCCGTCGATGAGGGAAGAGGGGGGGGAGGAGGAACCGGCGAAAAGCGGACGACGGAAGGACCGGGTTATTTAACCCGATAAGGTCTTCGCAACACCGTACGCCGATCGTAACAGCCCACACTCAGCAGCAGAAAGTCCCTATGGGGGCCTCTGCTGTTTTGTTCACGTGGCGACTGAACCGTAAGCTGGTGGAATCGTTTCATGTGAAGGGCAAAACGGTACAGTGTAAAACATCACCAAACGCGTCAGAGGAGAAACGCACTTGCAACGGGGACCTCACCAAGGGAAGGGCTGAAAGCTGGTGTGATAGCAAAATAAAATATGCAGTCAGCCAATAAGAAGCGCATTTACTCGCACAGAGAGACGAGTAGCGCGGGAATATGAGGTACAGCTGGAAAGACAAGAATGGAAACATAGAGAAATAGGCTGCGGGAAGCGAATATAGTTGATACAAAAAAGGGTTGCATTTCTTCTCTTGCGAGCACCCTCCCTGCTTTCTCTCCCAGTTTCGCGCAAATAGGTGAAAAAAGGTGAACGCCACGGTGGTGCCATTGAGAAAGAACATGCAGAACAGGGCGCAACACTGAATGAGGTTCTCCTAGCTGCAAAAAAAAATGAAATGTAATAAAGAAAGACTGCGTAAATACCCAGAAGTGAGAATCGGCTTCGGAGAGTCGGACAGACAACAAAATAAAATGTTTTGGAGGCTGTACGGGTGGATGTGTTTTTATTTCGAGAAACCTATCGCCATCGTAATCATCATTGTCGTCGTGGTCGTAGTCGGTACGTCCCTCCTCCGCTCAGCTTACATTTTTTGCTCTTCTTTCTCCATCTGACTGGAGTGAAGAAAGGAGCGTAGCTCCATTACGGGTCCGATGACGCCTCCCCTTCCCTTGCCAGGGTTCTGCCCCTCGAGGCGTGTTTGTCTTGTTAGGTAAAGAAACCACTGGGCGCGTTGGAATCAGGGGAGAATCAAAAAGGCGCGCTGTGAAGCAGAGGTGTTAAGAGAACGAAGAAAGAAGGAATGTTGGCCGCTGTGCGCACTGAGAGGAGGGAGAAGGAGAAAAATGCTTCTTGATGAGGAGCCTGATGAGAGCGCCAGAGTTTTCGCTGCGCTGGCGACTTTGAGCTCGGCCGAGGTGTACACACCTTGCTTCTCGTGTCGTCAGTTGCGTTCTCCCCCATTTCCTCTCCGAGTTCGCGGTTTGCTTTTCGTGAACAAATGTAGCGCAGCAAAAACACAAGAGACGGAAAGAATACACACGGACGAGCGCTCGTCCGTGTGTATTCTTTCCGTCCCTTTTGTTCTTTCCGTACATTTGTTCACTATCAATTACCAACTAGCTCAGTCTACAGCTTTGCTTTTAGTGTCCCCTGATTCCTACGTGTTCGTTTTGCCCGGAAATGCTTTCGGCTTCAGCCATTCACTGCATATATTGCGTTCTCTTCTAATTGCATTGGATTGGAAAACGTTTTTTAATGCATTGAGTGCTACCGTAGAGGGTGGGTGGACATCCTAGTCCGGTAGTCCACGCTGTGCTGCGGTGACCTCGGTCGCGCGTCACCAGAAACTCCTGATCCGCGAGCTGGCCACAGCGCGGCATGCTCTCCCTATGCTTAAGAGTCGTGTGGGTATTTATTAGGCTCACCAGATTCCTTGAGGGCCCGGAAGGATCAGTGAGCACTGTCGTGTTCTGATGATTTTGTGGTATATTATTGTGGTATGGAGTATTTTCACCCGCATGTTTTGTTCGCATGTTGAGGTGCGTGACCTTGTAGATTTTTATGAACAGCACGGAAGCAAACCAATATGTGTGGGCATTTATTTTTTGCATCCTACTGATTGGATTTCTCAGCACAAACTATGTTTGGGTTATAACTCTTGCTTTTTAAATTCTCAATTGGCTGCAAACCTGCCATAGCGTTGCTGGAGGGGATGTTGTTCCCAAGCTTGTTTTTTGCTTTTCTGGGGAGAACATGTAAAACAATTATAATTGTCATTGCCTTTGAATAGGCCACATCGAAACCGGATAAGTTGTTGCACTCGCGAAGAGAGAAATGATCGAACATGTTGTAGTGCTGTAATGCATACCACCGCAATTCCGAATAACAAACGAGTGTTGTACTAGTAGAACGGGTGCAGCCAATGATACTAGGTTCCTTGCCCTCCCTTTTTATATACGGTGTAAAACAGTGTGGTTTTATGTTATGCACTTTATTAGACATGTTGCAAGCTGCAGCTGCAAGAAATTTTGCGTGCTTTTTATGGACTACCCCTTAGACGTCGCTTAGGTAAAGGCGACGACAGGATTGGCGTCACAACCGTCTACTGTGTTGCTAAAAAAAGGAAGACTAGTCTGTTACCGAAAGACCCAGGATGTGATTGGTATTTGCATCTACCTGAACTTTGCCCAAGGCAGCGGCTGCGGAAGGGTTGGGGCGTGTGTGGGAGTGTAAGAAGACGAAAGGCGTGCAATTTAACATTTGAACTAATTCAATACTGAAGGACATTGTCTGGATATCAGATTATTCAGCCTTAGGAAATTGAACGACGCTGGTAACGGTCGCTGGAACATTGATGACTAATAAAACAGCAACTCTCACGGCACAAATTTTATTTATTGCGGTCAAATGTAAATCCTTCATACTATGAGTGCGTAACAAACTAATACTATTATTATAGTTGTGCTAAAAGCTTTTTCATCCGAATAATGCAAATAGCAAATCTCTTCAATCTCTATCTTCATCTGCGTGATATGCCCTTCTTGGGGGCTCATATCACCAGATAACCCCCAAGGAGGTTGGTCGGGGGGAGTCGTTGGTGAGGTTCACCGCAAAAAGACTCCCGTAGTGGCTCCTACACTAACGGCATCGCATGACGTGTAATTTGGCATGGTGGTGAGGTGGGCGTGTTGGGGCGTATTCATTTTGAGAAAGTGCACTTAAACCTCCAAAATAGAGGCACCGCCATTTCCTGTGTAACGTTTGCGCAGCGAAAAAAGTCTTGCAAGCCTTTGTTATTGTTGTTGTGTTTTATTTATCTAATAGCCTCAAGGCTTAGTAGACATTAAGCCAGTGTAACGCGATCACCCGCCGGCTCGCCGGCAAGAAAAACAACAAAAATAAAACCCCCGCCGCTCCGGTTTCGTCGAAGCTTCCAGTACTTTCGAGGAGGTGCGCGTGGCCTTGCCAGCTCTAAAGAGCGTCGAAGATTCTAGAAGGGAGAAGAGTGAAGTTATTCGCTGACGGCGGCGGGCGCGTGGTGTGTTGTGCTCTCCCTCTCCGCGCCGGCGCGCCGGCGCGCCTATAAAAGAGAAGCCGCACCTAAAAACCCACCAGCTACGTTTGGACGTCGTGATTGACAACTGCACCTGCCAGTTTGTACATCACACCATCGGCGACCCGCGCCCTGGAGGACTCCAACGGGCTCCCGGGGCCTCGGATGACCGTTGATCGTCTCGGACGGCCTGGCCTACAGCGAAGCCACGCTTCCCAGGTAGCCGACTCGCCTCCGACAGCGGGTGCATCGTCCGGCCCGGTCGGTGAATATGCAGGGACTCTGTCCTCTCATAAGCATCGAAACTGTTTGTTTTCTTTTTAGTTAACTGCTCCGCTTAGTACGATCTATATCCAGGAAACTAGGTTGGCCTCCCGAACATAGTCCAGCAAAGAACATTAGGCAGGACCATGGAGCCACCGTTGGTAATGCGTGTCTTGCCGCAACTTTAGGCCTGCTGCCATTAGACATTTCCTTAGAATATCCTTAGTTCCAGCGCATGTCATAATAGGTAGTGAAGGTCTGCTGGAACCATTTCATCAGAAAACGTTGGACATTTCACGTGCCCTGGGTAGTCCCCTTTCCATCCACTCGTGCGGGCAGGAGTAAGAGCCACCCTAGCCGGATCCCTCGTAGTGCAACTTTCTCCATCCTGGTGAGGTGGAGGGGGAGGAGAACGAAACACAGAGGTATCAGAGCACGCGTTCGGCGTCGAAGGTCCTCCTTTGCAGCCATTCGTGTGGCCCATGGGCGACTTGGGAGCTGGACGGGGGACGATGGGGCCGGGCAGTTGAGTGACTGGAAGTCCGACCATTCATTCCTACAATACTGGTGTGGCAAGAACCCATGACACAATCACCTTTGATGGCATTTTTCTGTGGAGCTGCGTGATTCGTGTCTGCGCAAACTGCTTCAGAAAAGGAATCACCTGCGTATCGGTACGAAGATTGATGGTTGTCAAGGCTTGATTGGAGGCGGCTGCACACAGCAAGGCTTCGTGTATAGCCTGCAATTCCAGCAGCATTGGGGTGCATGTGGCAGAGGCGTAGGGAATGCGACCTTAGATGCTGGGATGAGTGGGGCTGGTCCACGCTGTGAGTCCCCGTGTCCCTGTGCGTGAAGCTTTTGTGTATAAGAGGCATTGATCGTCTGGTCCCGGCTTATTTGTGAAGGGAGAAAGCTGTACTTTACCCTCCTTGGTCCGTTTTTTCTGCAGATGGCTTATCTTTGTGAAGGTTATAATCGTATATTCCCAGGGTGGAAGGTAATCCTGATTTTCTGGAGGAGCCAAGGCGCCCGGATTGAAGGGGTCATACAGTGCATGGCCGTTCTGCACACATGAATACTTTGACAGTCGCACAGCTCGGCGTTCATTTATGAGCTCGTCTGCTTTTAATTTAATTAATGATTTTTAGTTTAACATGTTGGGAAACGGTTAGACGCTGAAACTGGGCTTCATAAACCAACTGTGGTTGGAGGACAGCACGCACCAGCCTCCGAGCGACGTCAGTTCTTGCACCACCCGCTTTTGGTGCAATGCGGCGGATTAAGTGAATGGTATTTGCCGTAGTTTACCTCACTGCTTTCAGCCATCCTGTAGCGGTACCAGCCTGGGTAATATGCAGGCCGAGAATACGGAGCTCTGTTGCTTCAGTGAGCTGATGAGTGCCTATGTGTATAGATGAAAGGTGGACGGCGAGCTTCTTGCAGCCAGCTTTGTTAGCGACTGTAATGTGCTTGCAAGACTTTTCTTATATTTGCGAGACACACCACCGAGCACACCCATTTATGAAGAAGATGAAATTTGGTGAGTGCATACCTTGTAGGGGTTTCTGATTATGATTTACATGGCGTTAAAACGTCGCTCCACAATGTACTCTCATTTGTTCCGTCACCCCGTAACACAATGTAATGAGAAAAAAATATCCCGACCAAATGTAAAGGCCTGGGAGAAAGCACAAAAGTGAAACGAGGGTGCAATAAACTCTGGCTTCGAAAGCTTTCACAACAACGCACCTCTGGGAATGGCCTAATCTAGTACCGCGATTCGAAGGCTATTGCGTCATTAAACAGCAATTGTACGATAGAAAATTTCAAGAAAGGTGAGTGCTAGTACACACTGACGCCGCAAAACTTTATCCCAGGAAAAAAATACACGCAATGAAGCCTGCACGACCTTACCAATTAGTTGCCTGCCACTGATGCGTGAAATCGCTGTCGAAACCAGTAAAGTTTGCTCAAACAGTATGGCGGCCTTGATACCGAGCGATCTGATCTGTTCAGCTCAGAACATTTCAGCCACACCATCTTCCGGAGAACAACCACGCACCAGCGGAACAGTAGTGCGGGATGGAAGAAAAAAAAAGGATCTGAAGAGTTTTGTTCCAAATTGGTGGTTCTCGCTGGAATGCCCTCCGCACATCATTATTTATTTTCTCTTGACAAGCTTGTAGGGTATTTATTTCTTTTCTCAAACTTTTCCGCACATTCTTTCGTCACTTACCAAACGCACTTTTCCTCAAGGTTGATTTTAGATTTTTTTTTCTTTTAACAGCCACTTTGGGCGTTTTTTTTTTAAGTTTCTACCAGCATCTCATTCCTCCGGCGTGTGTTCAAAAATGAAACCAACTTGAAATGCCGCTTACGGCGACCATAAATTCCAATTTCATTTGATTTGATTTTCCACCCTTTTTCCGTATACGTATTTTTCCAAGTAATTTCATGTTTTGTGCTTTGTTTGCATGCTGCCAACATTTATTTGCGATAACTGATATTCTTCATCAGCTTTCAGGCTTTCGGACGCGTGAAACAAACAAAAAGTTACACCATACGCCTTGAGAGGAGTTCGCATCGACCCTCTACATTTCCTTTCATTACTATCTTGAGCAAGGGTGATAAAGACATCGTTTCGTTGCGTCTAAAGCCTGATGATGCTCTTCATAAAACCCCCGGAACTATGCATCGCTTTTTTTTCGCCTCGTTTGGTTGCCTTCAGGACGGACGTCCGGCAGCGCATATTTTGCTTGAACGTCCACGAATTCTGAAGTGTGTGGGGCGGAGTTGTCGTGCATTCTGTCCGTTACGACCTGCGGAGTTTCCTGTTTTTTTGCTCCTACTCTCGCTGCTTTTTTCCTATTTTCCTCCGTTCCTCTTACAAAAGAGTATAGTGCCCTCCATTTCCCCTGGGGCAGTGCGAGAAGTTTGGGAAGGTTTATAATTAGGCCAGAAGGATGGACGGACGGACGTACGGACGGACGGACAGACGGACAGGACAGACAGACAGACAGACAGACAGACAGACAGACAGACAGACAGACAGACAGACAGACAGACAGACAGACAGACAGACAGACAGACAGAGATATAACAGCAGCAGTTTTTGTAATTGGCTGCTCGCTTGAAACAGTTGTCTACGCATGTAGAAAAAGAGTAAACAGGCAAACTCAACTTTCGATGTTTTTTGTCCGAAAGCTCAGAAAATAACTGCTGATTTCTGTGGGATGAGAAAAGATGGAGAAGGGGCCGGAACACTAAGTCTGCCGCGTTTTTCCTTTGCGGAACCATGCAAAGTCGTAGATATGCCAGAAACATACAATTCACGGTTAAGGAATTTCCTCAGAGCTCAGTGGTGCATAACTGTAAACCAAAATGTGGAAAGAGTCCGCGTCTTTTATACATGGTACCTGTTACGTCATAAGCATTTGTTATTTGTCAATAGCTGAGATCATTTCATTGTGGAAAAAACAGAACTCTGATGCCCAAGCCTCGCCATTGGAAGAGGAGAGCTTTAGGAGTGGAAGTCATCCCATTATCATTCGCTTGCCATGCCCTTCAGTCAAGCGGGACCCGGGAGCGGAGAAAAACGTGCGCTCTCGCTCTCAGGCTATGTGGTAGGGGAGCTCCTTACAGTCCTCAAGGTTTCAGAGGGCGCTCAAAAATGACACTGAGGGATTTTTCGTTCAAGCCAATTTTTCGCTTATGGTCACCACCGCCAATGACGCCGGCTTTTCTGCGACATGTGGCCCAATGGCTACGCGTTTACACAAGCATACCACTTTACTTTATTCGATGTGGCATGCTTTCTGGATAATAAAGCGAAAATAGGAGGAAGGAGAATGTCGATTCTTTGGCGTCTCTTCTCTGGCGCACGCAGCAAGAAATATCAAAATTTCTCCATGGAAGCAAGAATTGTTTTTAGCTAAGCGGACCGATTAACACAGCCCTTAAACACGGACGACAAATCTTCGACGTTTTAGGAATTTGGTTTATATGGGCTGCAACTCAGCGACAACAACGACAATGACAACAACAAAACGACAACGACAACGACATTAGCAACAACAACAAAACGGGATTGCACGAGCTGAGTAAGCTTCACTGAAGGTAAATTTCAGAATAACCAATCGAAATTAGCCCGTCCAGCTGATTTCCCGGCTTAAGCGTTGCCTGTCCTACCTCAAACTCCTCACTGCCTCACTCGTATGTTTTTATTTCTTTTCTTTTTGTCGCTAGCTGCACCATGATTATAGAATTAATTCATTCGTTTACTTTCCCTTAAATATATCTTTATGATTTTCTTTACATACACATACCTTGCCGGTAGAAGGCTCACATAACTATGGGGCCCAGCTCCGCCTATGTCCTCCGAAGTAGTTGGTGGGAAGCATGCTTGGCGTCCTGAATTGATTGACTGTGAGGTTTAACGTGCCGACGCAACGCAAGGGGTGACGCTGCGCCGTAGTGGAGAGCTCCGGGCTAATTTTGACCTCCTGGAGATCTTTAACGTGCGCCGAAATCTCGTACACCCGGGGCGTTTTCACTTTTCACCTCCATCAGAAAAACGACCGCCGTGGCCGGGAATCGAACCCGGGTCCTCGGGCTCAGCAGCACAATGCCTTAGCCCCTGAGCCACTGCTTGGCGTCCTCGAGCCAGATTTGATGTCTAGCGGGCCTAACCAATGTTCTTGCCTATTATGTCGCGTTGCGACGCCACCGGGCCTAATTTTTCCGCCAACGCTTCCTGCTCCGCTCTGGTATGCGGGTAATTAGTCTTGGCGTCACTTTCTTACTCGGGGGAGATAGGTCCGCCTGCGGTTTGTCGAAATCTGACTGATGGCGCCTCGGGGCTGAAGCGGGACACCACCCCTCGTTCCATTTTCTTTTTTCGTTTCTTCACAGCGTTTAAATAGAGATACCGTTTATTTCTCGCTTCCCCTTCGTTTCGTCTCCGCTTCTCGCTATGACGTTACTAATTTCTTTCACTCAATTCGCCCTTTCTAATTCCTTTTTTATCCTTGGGAATTTTCTTTTCTTCCGTCTCTAAAATGACATGCCCTTCCCGACTTCTCTTAATCCAGACTCGTCTGGTACTTGTTTTCTCTGCTCATTAACCTCTACCAGGGATAAATTTTTATCTCTCTTTCAGACTATACGGTCTCGTGTTCTGCAACACCTCATTCTGTTCGGTATATTTTTTTTTCTTGCGCACTTCTTTTCTTGTGCCAGCCTCTATATTCTATCGTCTTGCTTTGTTCCGCCTGGCGGGAAACCGCTGAAAGTTGGTATTTTGCGGAAATTCTAACGGTCGGGGATGTGGGAAAGGGAAAAAATTCCGGGCCATCTCCACTCACGTAAAACCTGGGGAGGGGCGAAGTATGCAGTGTATAAGCGCATTCTTGGTGCCTTGAAGTTTTTGCCAACGGAGATAAAATCGTTGGGGGAGTAGAGGTATACAGCTTTGCTGTAAAAGTCTGGTGTATTTGAAGCTCGAAGGTCTCTAGCGTGAGGCGTAAAAGAGTGTCCCGGTGCTTCTTTAGTAGGCGTTCCGTTCTTGCGCGAGACGTAAGCGAGTTTCCCGGTGTTTTAGTACCGTGACTTCATGAGACGAACGACGATTACGACGATTACGACGACGACGATGACTACAGGAGGTGCCAACAGCCCCAACCCCTAAGGGGCTCCCTCTAAAACCACCTACGTCGGTTTTGTTTATATCGTGCCATGGTGGGTCACTTAGTGAGGTAGAAATTGCCATTGCTTTGACTGTCATTTTTCTTTGCTTCCCCAATCTGCAACATGTTTACAATGTCCGCGGGTACCAACCAAATTGGGACGCGAAACAATGCGCGATGATTTCTTTTTCTGGCAGAACATCCTGTCATGAACTCTGCTCATAGAAGGAGACAGTCCTACCGCTGGCTGTAGTTTTCTGTGCAGACAATCTTTGCTCTCCCCAGAAAGTGGCTGCAAAGTCATTTGTGAGTCAATTTGGAACGCAAGACACGCCCATGACGAGAGGATGGCGGGACGCTTTCCTGGTGTTCTACGAAGGCCAATTCCAGCCAGGCATTAGAACGCCGATGGTACGATAGAGGAGGGCAATCACGTCCAGCTGATTCGGCCGAAAAAAGACCGAAGGAATCCCAGTTACTTCTTAAGGGACCAAGAAAGTCGTTATCGAATGTTTGCAGGTGCGTCTGGTACTGAAGCGAAATCATATACATACTTGCGACAAATTTTCCCGAAACGAAGCCCTTACATTAGCGACTTTTCGCAGTACCTTTCCATAACGTGCAGGGAAGCAATTGGCAGCGGCAAACAATGTGAAAAAGGGTAAATTCTTTCCTCCCCTTTCCTTTTCCTTCCTTTTAGATGCGACGCATCTCTTTAACTCGCCTTTACCCGCGTTGTCGCAGCGTAGTCCGCATCCCTCCCCCATTCTCCTCGCCGCGGCAGCTGCGCACTCCGCCGCTCTCACCGCAGCGCCATCTGTGCGTCAGCGCGGTCAGCGCGCAGCGTGCGCTCGGCTGCGCTCGCTCCCGTCGCCGTCCCAGCTGTGCGTTAGCGCGCAGCTTGCGCTCGGTTAAAAAATTTACACCATCTTCCCGTGAGGGGAGCCATGGGGTAGATGCGACGCATCGGGGGTGAACATGCTGCGTAAATAGGATACACAACAACAGCAATCCACACGCTGACATCGCTAAGATAACGAAAACGCAACGGCAACCCCCGATGCGTCGCATTTACCCCATGGTTCCCCTCGCGGGAAGATGGTGTAAATTTTTTCCTCACTTAAGTTACCCGAAACGTCTTGCTGGAGTAATTTGAGAGTAATGTCAGCAGCGGAACGGAAACACGCGTAATAAAGGTACAAAATCCTGAGAACTTCAGTTGAGAGCTTTTGTTACACGAATACGCGGGGATAAATAAGTTGCTAAAAAAACGTGATATTCCTTTAGCAAGGTTTTTGGTACCTTTCGTTCTCGCGTTTAAATAGGCCCGCACCAGTACTTTGGTATAGCTACAGCTTTTATTTCAATAGCAAAATTTCAGTTTCCAGCCGACGGTTACTTGGAAAATGGTTCTCGAAATCAATTTACGGACCTGCCTTTCATTGGTGCAACAACAGCTATAAAGCCTAGCCGCAGTATTATCTTTTGTTCGATAAATTGCTACGCACGTTTGCGTTCAATCTACGTGTCTGCCTTTTCTCAAGCGCACAGAGGGATCAGCTCCCAGCAGCCGCGTTGTTAGTGTTTAGGAAGTGGACGATACTAATACTGACCCTTTAAGAACAGTGGGCCCACAGTGCATTCCGATGCCGCTCCAAATTTTGTATTTGTAAACTATCCGGAATTATTTCGGGTAGATAATCTGATATTGCTGACCCGACATGCGAATTGCCTGTATCTTGCTCGCGTATAAAGCCTGGGACCCCTACGAGGCAGTTATTTTTTTAAGTCTTCATTATTTCTACGACATTTTCAAACGTTTCTATGCTATGTACTACTAAAAAGAATCACGGGAGGACAACACACACAACAAAAATGGCTTCACGCTTTCCCAGTCCCATGGCTTTAAATACGATAGCAGTAACTGCAGGGCTGATTGCGCGCTGTAACGCAATCGTATTTAACAGCGAAGCTGTTGTACAAGCCGCAAGTTCACTGTTTCAGGAAAAAATGACCAAGAAACTGCGGAACGCTCGTTAGCGCGTGCCTCGCGGCGACAGCCAAGCGTACCCGGCATGCGCAGCTGCTATAGCAAAAAAAAAAAATGGCAGAAACCACGAGGAGCCAGAAAATTCCGAGGGCTCGTGAACGTATGCCTCGCGGCAACCGCCGAGACCCCGGCTCACGCAGTTGTTTTAGCAAAAAAGAAAAGAATAGCTTCAGCGCTGTCGTCAACTGCTTCGCCGCGTGTAATGCTTGGCATGAGGAATACGACGATATCGATGCATATGACGATGACTTCTCTTATCACAGCGCAAAGCGATGATCGGAACATGTAAATTAACATTTTCAAACTTGTGCAAATTCGTGGTCATGTGCCCTTAGGTACTCATATATAAAAAAAATCGTGCAACCTCGCTACCGGTTCAAGCGACGCGTTAGTGGCAAGCTTCGCCAGTTCAGTGGTGGAAGTCTACAATGCTGAGGACTGACTTTGCATCCACCCGTCGCCGCAAAAAAGACGACGACCTCTTCGATGCACATGACGACTTAATAGGATTTGGTTGCTGGCTAGTTCTAGATTCATGGCACACGAAGGACTGATACTGCGATAGAATGCGAAGTCGAAACACAAGGGTCATCGGACGCTTGTCCTGTCACCCTCGTATTTCATCTTCGTCTTCTCGTGCAGTATCATTCCTTCGTGTGCGTAGGACGACGATTACTAGCACCACAACTATGCAAATAAACAACGATAGTAAGATTTAACTATGTGTGCGGCAAGGCCTACGTACAACAGCTTCGCCATTCAAGTCTTGCGCGTGAGTGCAAGCTTCCCTGAATTTTCTTCTTTATATAATATGTAAATTTTCATGAATTAGCTGCAGGAGTCGAAGGCTATATTACTAACCTTCTAATCAGACTCTGTCTGTGCAGTTTCAAGGCCAACTAGTATGGTTGCTTAACAAGAAGATCGGGTGTCCGCCAAGGCACCATTTTAGCCCCAATTACTACGTTTTTACTAATGATGTCGTAGATAACTTCCATGCTCGGAGCGCATGGTTCAGACGATTGTGTAATTTATAAAATAGTTTATAACTTAGGAAGTAAAATTTCAAGCAATGTTTTTGGCAAAAACTATACGTTATGACGCTTTTGCTTTTAAAGACAAAGCAAAACTTACACGAGAAAATCAGAGTAGTTGCGAATAGCCACTTCCGGAATCTCGCGTATTATGTCGACGTCAGCTCTTCAATATGTAAGCTTTCCGGACTGTATTGATGACAAAAAGGCGTGGACCTGATTTCACCTTTAGAACCACATGTCTCTCAAAACCATACATGCCAAACAAGAGTCACACAAAATAATCTTAGCAATAACATCGTAACGGACAAGTAGAAGGAAGAGCGAGTGCCGGATTCATCCTGTGCTATTCTTGGACGGAGCACTGAACTCCGGTTTAGACTCACTCCTTCCTTTTTTTTTTTTTTTTTCTTATAACCTTTAAAACGAGCGGAGGTAGCACGTACTCCCTCGGGTACTATATGCAAAGGAAAATTCAATTTGGACGGGCATCCGAGTGCATAAAACTTCTAAGTCACGTTCCATTCCTCCCGGTTGGCACTACCCTGACTATAGAGCGGGGGTGTTGGCGTTTGATTGACGCTGCATTCTCGCCCCTTAGAACCCTTTCAGATTCTTTTCCCCTACCCCAAATTTACCTTCCTCTGATCCCATTTTCTTTATTATTTCCTCGCTTGTCCCTTCCTGCTTTTTATCTAATCACCAGTTCTCATAATAAGCCTGCACTGATTTATGGTTAATTTGGTCTCAAGCTATTATTTTGCCCTGGACGACGCCTGTTCTTCTTTGTGTTATCATAAAAATAATGATGGAAAACGGTGTATCACAGTGCTTTTGCTGCTGCAAGATATGCATCAACATGCTTTGCCTCCGATCATTTATTTTGCCTAACTTAGGGGATTTTTGTGCACAACTTACGGTTGACATTTTGATGTAAAGTTGCTATCTTATTAAGGCGTCGTTCTAAGGGCCCCGTAACGTAGAAAAGCCGGCGTCATAGGTGGCGTCGCCTGTCAGCGAAAAATTCCGTAGTGCCACCTTGCGGTGTCACCGAAATCCCCGAGATCGTAGGTCGGTCGCTGCCCCAACAGATGGCGTACAAGCAGAAGCGGTAAGGCTCACCGCTGAACGGCGCCGCTGGCGGGTTCGATGACGTCAGCACTATAGGTGTAATGGCCGTAGCGCGCGCTCACCCTTATATACAAGAGAGAGAGAGAGACAGAGACAGAGACAAAGGTAGATTTTTACTGAAGTCTGGCGACGCTATCCGGGCTAAAATGTCCAGATGATAAAACTAGGGCGCGACTGAGACAACGATAAGAGAAAGACGACGGGATAAGCACTCACTCGCAATTGGTTTTTATTGGTATCTTCGCCTCGTATATATACATGTCCAATGACTGGGAGCATTCGCAAAGGGGAAGAATACAGAAGGAAACAGAAGATGGCTGCGCATAAATACAAGCACAGAGGTGTCCCTAACACATCTATGAGTTCCGTGCCAGTGAGTTCGATTTCTTAGAAGCTTCACTGAGCGCAGCCATCTTCTGTTTCCTTCTGTATTGTAGCGTGAGCAACACTGGCCGAGCTTGAGCAGTTTCGCGTGGCTTCTGGAGAGACGTGCTGAGCAAGCGCGGTACGTGGCGGCCCGGTCCACTTGATGATCATGCGAGGGGTGGCCGGGTGTGGAACCAATGGCTCGTGCGTCGCAGCAACACCGGCGTGCGCCTGTGGGACCAGCTTAGCTCTGGGGCGATTGGTGACGCTGCGCCGGAGCCAATACACATAATGCGTATACCGTGTGTGTGTGACATTGAATCAGCAGTAAGTATGATAATCAAGCTAATCCTAGCAGCTAATCAAGCTAAGAATAACCAACTGAACCTTAACTCTCGCTACGTATATCCTGGCATGGCCGAGCTAAGCCACGGCTAATTTTTTTCCCTTTGCGCATTCTCCCAGTTATTGGTCATGTACATATACGAGGCGATGCTGGAAATAAAAACCAGTTGCGAGTGAGCGCTTCTCCCGTCGTCTATCTCTGTTAGTCGTCCCAGTCACACTGTAATGTTAAAACCATTATACCCCAGCTTGCCCAACAACGTGTTTTACTACAATGCCTAGCTTGGTACGCCAGGCAAACGTGGTGACACTGAAAATAATGATGGGGATGATGTTGAACAAGTTGGTGCTAACGAATTCGTTCAGTTATTTGCACTGTCTGATCGAGAACTGCGTGTGATGCATGTTCGCTCATGTTTATGTGTGAGGCGTCCTACAGTCTTGCTCACACGCGAGTGCAATGACGCAATGACGTTCCTCGCTTATATATAGGCGGAGTTCAAGGGTCCTTAGATTTTTGTCTTAAATATGCGAGCCCGATGAAATTATTTTGACCATGAGACATCAAAAATAGGGAATGACTGCCAGGCGACTGCACAGTTAAATAATAAAATATTACTCCAATTTGTTGTTATTCTTATTTATTGCGTTCTGAGACAAATATGGCCTCAGCAAAAATCCGTCATGCAGCGTAGCGTACACGCCGTCAGCCTGACATCCGGAGAGAAACACAAACCACTGATGGCTGGGAAACGTTACACACTTTTTTATCGATATCGTGGCATTCCGTGATCTCTCAAGAACGCCTTGGAAACCACTGACCTGAACGTTCTTTCATGGCGAACTTGCTCCTTTTCTCACATTAAGCTGCACGGATTTCAACCAAAGACGGAACAGGCGCTGTTCTGCGCCCTTTTTTATAATTTGGCGTTTTTTTTTCGTCCTAGTTCTTCGCAGTGCGCTGATGCTTTAGAAAGAACCCGAATGCATATGGAAAGTCAGGTGAGGAGAGGATATAGTCTGAATTTTGCGTTTCTCGTCCGTTTCGCGTTATGGAGGAAGTAAGAACCTCAAGGGGTAAGTAAATCGCCGCGAAGCTCGTCAAAGCGAAACACCTGAGTGGGAAAAGGACGAAACGGAAGCCGCCCGTTCAGGTGAAACACCGTGCGTGGTTGTTTTTTTTTTTTTTTTTTTTTTTTTTTTTGGCAGGTGGTCGAGCTCCTATTGGTCTCTGTGGCGGAATGAAAAACAACATAACCAAGATCCGGGTGGGCTGAAGGGACCTGTGCGCTTCACCGCATAAGAAGCTGCAGCGTGGGAAAAGAAACTGGACACGCCGGTCCCTGCAACAGCTTCTTGAGGAGCAAAATGTGATGCAGCCAGCAACGCCTATTTGCATGCTTCAAATACCGCTACTACTGCAAGGCAGAGCGGGCTGCAATGTGGCGCTCGAGTGTTGCTTCGGCCTACTTTTAGGCTGATTTTCCTTGCTGTCTTTGATGTGTCTTTATCTCCATCGTTTGGCCCTATATGGAATACCATTTGCGCTCTGCCAGGACGCTGGGCGAAGAGTGTCGACCGGGCTGATGCAAGTACGGCGACTAGCGATGCCTTGGCGAGTACGCTGCACACAGCGACAGACAATAAGGCTGGCAGAGATGGATTGCTGAGTGTCGATGAATAAACTCTTGTTGCATTCGCTACAACCTCACTGAATACTGCTCTCCACTGCCGCCGCCTCTTTCCCGAGTCGTGTATAGTGCCTGCAATGCGCGGCGCCTGTCTCAACCCTGCCACTTTTATGCCTGCATTAGGGGGGGGGGGGGGGGGGGGGGGAAGAGGAGGGAGGTGTCATGCATGCGCTCATTTGACTTAGTCGTTCATTTGGGGGAAGATTTAAACGTGGACATCTCACGTCCTGACGTCCACCTGACTTCTGTCCTCCGCGGTCGAGTGGTTTTGGGATTATGTGTTACAAAGACAGTAAAATGCCTACGATGAAGGAGGGAAGCGAACACCCCCATCTTTTTCAAGAGGTATAGAACTGTAGTACTTCTAAGTTTAGTTCCGCTAATTAGCTAGAAAGTATACTCAATCACAAATTGCAAACAAACCTGTTTTGTTTTGTGCACTCCCAGCACTGCGCCCAGCTTCGCTGGTCATCGTACTTCACAAAGTGAAAAAATGACGCCGGCCTTCATCCAGGCTAGGTCAGTCAGAGCGCTGATGATGGGGCAGCAGAAAGAACAGTTCACTACAAAACTTTCCACGACATCTATTAAGGCAGCACAAGAACCTGCCATCACTTCGGCCACCACCACTAAAAACGAAAACCACTACGTTCACTGTAATGACGGACTCCAAAGCCACCTGCCGCAACTTCCTGCTAGTCGCATATCACCCGCGGCCCTCAAAATTCTGCAAAGTGTGCGGCAGCTCCCGGAAAGGCACATAATTGGGACCCCCGACACGAGTCCTTCGAGAGAAGCGAGGCGGCAGACGCCGCTCCCACGTTCATACCCACCGGGCCATTTCTCGAAAGGGCGAAGGCACGCAGTTTCTGCCCTCTTCCAAGCCTATTCCTCTTCTAACAAGCACATAAATCATAGCCCAACACCGTCACGAACGACGACAGTTCTCGCCATCACACCACCATCTACCCATAGCCGAGGAGCCTAACTTCGCCGATTGCAGACGATCTCTTACCCCACAGCACTCTCCTCCATGCCATGTCCCCAACCCTCTACTGCGCTACCTGCAATTTATCTCCCCAACCTGGCACCCTGAACGACATGGTACGGGAGTGTCAGACAACCCCATCTCTTACCCCCAATCCTCCCACAACCTACGAGCAGTGGGCGGGCAAGCTGGCTAGCACCGACCTCTCAATCCAGCGTAGCCCTGGCGGAGGGGGCCAGGACAGCCAGCACGGACCAAGCTTCCAGGACTAGAGGAGGCCCGCCACCGGGCGGACGCCCGATCATCACCGCACGAAGTTCCTCACAATAAAGTTTTTCCCTCACTCACTCACTCACTCACTCACTCACTCGCTCACTACAATAATATTGTCAGGGGAAAAACGAAATGTAAGGCACCGGGCACCGCTGCCTGTGACCCCTTATACACCAAATGTATGAATAAATCATAAATTTCAAAATAATATGTGACCGTCAGGACGGACTATCGGCACACATCGGCAATGAGAATAGGAGTGGTAGCATCTTTCTCGTGCGCAAGCCTACGTTTTAAGCATTCTGAAGCAGCCTTGAGACGTACGAACAATGCGTATAGATCTAAAAACGGGTGTTTGACAGTCCGGATTATCTTATAAGCTGTGACGGCTTTCCGTAGAACTATATCACCCGCTATTTTGCAGAAGCATTCTGCGAAGTTGAAAAATACGTTTCCTTATTCAAAAATGTTTCAAAGTTTCACTGGGCAGCTGGCTGAAAAGACAGTGATTTAATTGGCCAACATGCAGGGACGGAATACCTTCGTTGACTTCATTTACTTCGAAGTTCATTACTTCAACGCGAATACGAAAATTACGGTTATCGTGGAGATATAATTGAACCTAACGTTTCGGTTTCTTATATTATTCGGCCAAGGGCAATACAGCTTGGCATTACCTCAGTTTTTTATCCACGTCTTTCTCAGTTTTTTATCTAGTTTTGTATCACTTGAAATGAAATTCGCTACGGGGTTGTCGAAGTTCTTATATGTTCACGCGAACAATGCTCAAGGGTATCAACTACACAGTTGTGATTGTCCTTGGATGTTCGGCATTGTAACGTTGAATATCGCATTTATACGGGGCTACGTGGCGGCAAGAGAAGTAGTAGTTTTCGGCCAGCGCGTACATTCAGGCCATGTCCACGGCGCGACGTTTTCAGCGCTAAACAGCAGTTTGGTCGTAAAAAGCTGCCCTACGGCCATTACTCCTCTTCCCAGAACGTCACCAATATGAGCTTGTTGTGGCGCCGCACAGGATTCCTCGCACCGCACGAAAGACATGCGTGGCCACCGACGGCATTGTTCATACGTTCCTCCAGGCATGGAAGAGAGATGGCCGTGTCAGAGCAGCGGTGGTGGTGGTGGTGGTTCCAGTGAAATGCCGCGTACCCACTCAGGGGGATTGGCCAGGAAATGGGCGCCTTACAGAGCAGTTCCACTTCGTCACTTTCGGCGACGATTTGAGCATGCCCAATTGCCTCTCTCTGTACACCGCCTCCGAAAGCTGAAAAAAAAAACACTCACACTATGTGGCGTCGGTAGGGGTGCTTCTCTTGGAGTTTGAAAGAAACTCACTGATGGCGACGCTAGCACGTTGTGCGAAAATTTATAGTAATGGTGGCAGGTAAAAAGAAAAGCATTTTCCCAGTCGGTTTTTAGTGGATGTTAAACGGCATTTATTGCAAAAGTGTCGCGCCCGCAAGTACTATAAGAGAAACTAGAATGTATATTTCCCATGATAACAATAAGCAAAATAAAATATCATTACTTTGTCACGAATAGCACTTCTTCGTACCACTATCATCACCACGTGCAAACGGGCTGCCCTCGTTCATATGCTCTATGTTTGACTAAGCGGTTTACGCGAATTTTTGCGCGGTAAGTGTGCATTGAAAAGGACTGTTTCTCGTGCACCATGCTTCTTATCGATTGGGTGGTCTCGGCTGTGCCGACACAGGCTCGGCTTGGCAGGGCGGTGTATGAAAGTCTACGAGCAGGTCAGCCTTTTTAACCTGTGTGTCTCAGCAAAAAAGAACAAGTCAATACTGGGGGATGAAAAACGGTAAGAGCGTCGTTTCAAAGTTTAAGTTAGCAGTGAGCTAGAAAGACGTCATTAGAACAGTTCCCAAAGAATCCCCCTAAGCGGTGCCTACAGTGTTATTTTTTTGGTTCCGTGCTTTGGAAGTCAACTAACTATCAAAAGTTCAGCTAAGTACCTCAATCGAGCACTACTCCGAGACGCCACAAATATGAAGTCTGAGCACTTCTGAGCTCTTAAAAAAAGGCAGATTTAAATGAACTAAGAATAATGCATCCCTGGGTCACGAGGGTGTTAGTACAAAAATGTAGACGGAGAAGAGCGTAGCCGGTTGGTACTGACCCTTCTAAGCTGACAGAATTCTCGCTTTTTCAGGGTTGAAAGTATGGGGCATTCTCACCTTTTCTTCCCCTTGTTTGACCCTGCCTTGGTTTTTTCTTCGCATGTGTTTATCGTCTGCCTGCGTGTCAGACTTATTTGCTGTCTCGGCCGGATATCCGGGTAATTGGGCCTCGGGCCCTCCTTTCGTCTTGTTTCTTCTTCGTGCGGTTTCCTGAAATCGGGCCGGTGATGCCTTGGGACTTCGGCGTGACAATGCTATTTATTACTTTCTGGCATTCGCTGCTTGTTTTTTTCTTTTACCATTTTCGTTCTCATTTTATCTTCCTCGACTAGTTTTCCCTGTCTTCCTCTTCTCGGTTAGTTGATCCCTTTTCAACTGATGGTCTGCTCCCTGTCTCCCGGGCTCAACAAAAAAAAAATCGCTTCTTCCTTCGTCCTTTATTCCGACTTTAATACAACTGCTTTGTTACAAGAATTTTAATACGTGAGAGTGCCTCCTTTTTTTAATTGGCGAATAGTCCTTTTTATTCAGGCATTTTTATTCATTTAATCTTTTTCACGCTTTGTTATGTGCCTTCAATCATGAATAAAACAAGCGAAAGGTACCCCGGCGTGAACTGTAATGGCCGTGGACTAACGTCAGGCGGAAGTGCGGTGATAGCGTTACACAAAATGATGTCACGGCTCAGCTATTCAGTGAAGCTCGCCTATTCAATGACTTCCATTTGTATTGTGACTGTGTATCCAGGCAGATATAGAGGCTTTTAGGCGTTTTCATAGGTGTTTAAAACCACAATAGTCGTTTATTTCATTGACAATACGTTATTGCTTTCACATTTCTGAATTTGTGAATGTCGCCTAATACACACGTGACTAAATTCACAGAAAACGAATTCTGGTGATATTGCGACTGGTCTAGGAAGAAAGTGCTTTTGCGGAAGTAGAAAAGTAATGTCTTTTGATTTTGGTTAACTTTCTCGAACAACCTGTATGTAAGAAACGATGAGAAGCAAACAATGAGGCGCTCAGCGCAAAATAAAACACCGCAATTTTAGCTGTGGCTTTAACCATTTCCAACGGAGTAAGCCTAGTGAAATAGTTTATGCTTACGGAATATCTTGGCGTCAAGCCACCATGAAGTATGCGTTCCAGTAGCCTTTGGAGAACCCTTCGCAACCTCACGCATCACTACCTTTTTATAACTGCAAGGATTCAGGCTCCAGCGGGGCCAATTCTGAGTACAAGATCACATGTGAAAGAGCGCTGTTCCCGACGAAGACAAATGCAATCGTTGTCAGCACTTTGACCCTTCATTCCTGTGCCTCGCGTTTAGAAAGTTTCTCAAGGCACATACTCCATTTATGTTGTATTTTTAAAAGTGGCATTAATGAGATGCCCCGAGCGCCACTTACAAAAGGCGTCCCTAGATTTGCTGGAAACAGTTGACCACATGTTTTTAGAGTGCCCGGCATGCACCCAGGAAAGAAATCCCCTCGCACAGAAGACAGAGTGTCTTAACTACAGATCGATATATTCCAAAGCTCGTTTGCAACCCTGGCCGTCTCCATTAAATCAGGACAAGTGTTAGTTGCATTATTTGATTTTTTACACGACATCCGCGTCGTAGAGACGATCAAGAACTACATATCCTCAGCCTGTGAGACTATCTGGATTTTACGTCGCTAACGCCAAGCTGTATGGTTTTTTTACCTCATCCTCCTCCGCCCTACTTCCTTTAGGGCTTTTGATCTCCCTTCTCCCCAACCCCGCAGAAAGGCATGTAGACGACAACATGCAGGCAGATCTCTCTGCTTTAGCCTGATAAAAAGGTCTCTCTCTCTCTCTCTCTCTCTGGAAAGTAGATTGAGGCGGCCGCTTGGAATAGACGGGGGCGAAAACGGTAGGCGGGTAGAGGCTTCTGCAAGCTAAACGACATCTTCAAACAACACTCCACGTGTTTAATAGCGATTAACTTCTCAGCTATGTACATTTGCCTCAAATGTGCCCGATGTTTCCTTTGCGTTAACGTACATTGACGTATATGAACCTATGCAACAATCCTAGGCTGCATGAGACATATGTGTATATACACCGCACGTTCGCAGGTACTGATATTGCAGGTTTACGTTTCTTTAATTACACGGTGCACAGAGGTTGCATCCGCTTTAAAAAGACGAAGCCAAAGAAAGTATGCAAATCAAGCGACGTGCAATGCTGCAGCCACAAAAAAATAATTTTTTATGCAGGTCTCTAATAAGGGCTTAGCACCAGCTGCTCGTTTGTCCACCACGACGACAAGAGGGCTAGCGATGGCTCCGCCACACGAGCAGGCTCATGCACCTGTTCAGATTAAAATTTTGGTACATGCCGAAGTTGCACTTAAGCTATGAGGCGCGTCGTAGGGGAGACATCCTGAAAAATTGCACCACCTTGGGCTATTTTAATTACACGCTAAATTCTCGATATACAGGCCTTCCCGCCTTTCGTGTCCGTCAAAAAGTTGCCACCACATACAGCAGCAAATTTAAACCTACAGAACCCTGCATGTTCCTGACGACAAGTATGTCACGTATTTTCTAAAGCTTCAGCAAAGCGTTGTGCAGGGTTTGTTGGCGCAACATAAGGGAGGGCGCCTAATACGGCATGTGAACCCGAGAAAAGATGTGTACAAAATCGCATGAACATGGTGCAGTATTTCTAGTTCATATCAGGTCGTATGTATGTTTCGTCTGTTTAGTGTACCAGTTAGGGCGCACTCCTCTCATACTTTGCCAAGAACCCAGGTACGTACTGCTTGCCGGCATCATCAACGCTTTGGTTCGCTTGCTTATTTATTTGTTAATTTTTGTGTGTTTGGCTGTGTGTGTTTGCTTTTTTATGTGTTTATTTCGTTTATTTGTCTGTTTATTTGCTTACTTGTTTGCTTGTTTGCTTGTTTATCTGTTTATCTGCTTATCTGTTGTTTGCTTGTGTGCTTATTTGTTTGTTTGTTTGCTTGTTTATCTGTTTATCTGCTTATCTGTTGTTTGCTTGCTTGCTTGTTTGCTGGTTTGCTTATTTGTTTGTTTGTTTGTTTGTTTGTTTATTGTTTTTTGTTTGTTTGTTTGTTTTGTTTGTTTTTTGTTTAGCATGTCAATCATGCAATACCTGTATATGCATGTGATATTTTTGTAATACTATTTTTTTGGGGTATGCAATCATATAATGCTTTCTTCTTGTGAAACATGTGCATCTGTTTCTTATGAAGTTTTTAGTAATTTCAAGGTGGCAAATAATTGCAGGTCCTTAAGAATAAAATTAAAAGGAACGCCAAACAATGCGACAAATAAATATCATTGCATATGAATCTCGCCACCAGTGCCATAGCTGTTAGGCCAGGCGCTATCGATTCTGCGTGCTATTTCATGCTTGGACACGACATCATCGTGTCGGAGAGATACTCTTGTTCAATCAAGTTTGCTGCTTGCTGTACATTGCTTCCACCGCAGCCGCCAACGGGGCTTTGATCTGTCTTGGCGTCGTCTGGAAGATGAGTCTCCAGGGACGGGTGGCTATTGGCGTGCAACTTCTACAAGAAATTGAGATTGAGAGCTCGGGGGACACTTTACTCTAAAGATAAAGTAATCGGCCATAAATATGAACAAACCCAAAGATCCACGGATACCCTTCCATAAGAAAAGGGTTATGTGCCCAACGTCATGGGTCATTGTTGGATTTGCG
The DNA here is from genome assembly GCA_013339765.2 of Haemaphysalis longicornis. Classification (NCBI taxonomy): domain Eukaryota; kingdom Metazoa; phylum Arthropoda; class Arachnida; order Ixodida; family Ixodidae; genus Haemaphysalis; species Haemaphysalis longicornis. The sequence goes on from CM023451.1 coordinate 151,044,229, forward strand.
TTTCCTCCTGAAATGATTGTATGTTCAGATAGGAATAGCAACTCATGTGTTATAGCCTGCCGTTTTCAGACAACTGCATAAGCATTTACTAGCTCAACGCAAAGAAACAGACGACAAAACAGGAACGGTCATAATGCCGATCACGAGGGGCACGTCAGACCAAAGCCTAGAATGCGGGACCCAGTGGTACGTAACGAAAAGATTGGTTAAAAAGAACACCCGAAAAAAAGCAAAAATCATGCTTGTGTCTTCGCCCTCTCCAGACAAACTAGGCATACGGCACAATATATGGTGAGATATTGTTAAAAAGCAGCACCACATTTTGAAAAAAAAAAGGCTAGAAGAAACCCGCAAACAGCGAACGCTAAAAGGAAGGGCTAATAAAAACTCACTCTGCCTAGGCAATGCTTTGTAATACTTTGAAAGTTTTGCTATACTTCACAACAATGAATCAAGATGCAGCCCGCGCCTTATATAATGATAGAGGAAAGTGCGAAAAAGCATATTTGCGCGAAAGCCACCCAAAAAACGTTCATTTTGTGCTTACTTTTTACAGAGGCTGATTTAGCGTGAAGTGCAGTTTCGAGGAGTCTTAAAGTCAGTTTAAATTTCTCGTACTATTTTATAAAGGATTCTCTCTTTTTTACTATTTCCGAACACAACCGTATTTTTACTCTATTCTCTTTTTTAACGCGGGGATGACTGATGTCAGTCCGCTATAACAATAAAAAAATGCCCGTTAACCAGCGGCCACATTAAATAGAAGCTGTTAGCACCCCGAAGAATAAGCTGCACTTATCTTTTCTTTTTTCCTTTTTTTCACGGGGTGCAGAGTACTGTCCCGTGCACTTAGGGTAATGGTGCGGACGTCCTGTTCGGTTGTGTTTTTCATTACGGCCCATTGGCCACGCTCAGCATAGGCGGGGCCTTCGCCGGAGATCTTAAGTGTTTCTGCTTTCCGTCGAAAACTACTTCGCCGGAAAGTGATAGGGCAACACTTTTATGAAACCTTTTACGCTTTCGACAAATATGAGAGACCAAACTAGAGTTACGCTTTCTATTTAGATCCTTTTTTTGGGCACTGCCATCAGTCGTTAGCGGGACATGTATCCAATGAGTTGGAAGCAACATGCGAGCGGCCCTCGTTCAGCAGGGAACATTCTTAGGCTGTTGATGATGATTACTTTAGAAAACTAAAGTAATGTTCAATAACCTCGGGACAGCACAGCTGTTTTTGATAGGTGGCGACACAGTGGAAGTGGTATGCGAATATATTTACTGAGGTCAAGTTGTGACCCCGGATCCCAACCACAAGAAATAATTAGAAGGATCAGAATGGGGTGGAGTGCATTCGGCAGGCATTCTCAGACAACCAATGGCAGCCTACCATTGTCCCTGAAGAAGAAAGTGTATGACAGCTGCATCTTAGCGGTACTCACCTACGGGGCAGAAACTTGGAGGCTCACTAAGACGGTTCAACTTAAATTGAGGACGACTCAGCAAGCAATGGAACGGAATGTGATAGGTGTAACATCAAGGGACCAGAAGAGAGCGGAGTGGGTCAGGGGACAAACGCGTGTTAAGGACATATTCGTAGAAATTAAGAAGCAGAAATGAACGTGGGGAGGGCATGTAATGCGAAGGCAAGATAACCGTTGGTCATTAAAGGTAACAGAGTGTATTCCAAGAGAAGGCAAGCGTGGCAGGGGCGGCAGAAAGTTAGACGGGCAGATGAGATCAAGAAGTTGGCGAGGACAAGTTGGTCGCAGTTAGTACAGGACCGGGATAATTGGAGATTATTGGGAGAGGCCTTTGTCCTGCAGTGGGCGTAGATAGGCTGGTTATGATGATGATGATGATGATAATGATGATGGTGGTGGTGGTGGTGACTTGCAATAAACGCTTAAAAAATTCTTTGGTTTATTCATTTTTTATTTATGGTTGTCAAGGTATAAGCATAAGATCTACAACATCATCATCACTATTAAACAATACCCGTGCTCCGCACACATAAAACGCAGGGAAAGAAAAAACGCTATGAACGCTGAGGAAACGCACTGAAAGCGCTAAGACAAAATCAAAGCATTTACCTCTTAGACGCATAATTTTAAACCAAAAAAAAAACAAAGAATTGTGAGGGTGTCGAAATAAAGCTGATTTAACGGTGAAGCATAAGGTAGAGTTGAGTCTCGCACAACATGTCCACCGCTTTATTGCATTTGTTAAAAGAACTAGCATTTGTAGATCTTAGTTCTTACGTATTTTGTTATGATAGTGCAACTGCGTTTGTGGTAAAAGACTTTGAGGAATCTTTTACTTTGCAGTGATCCAGCTTCAACTGTAATTTTGAGAAGTACAATACAGGGAGTAGGTTAACTAAGTCATGCAGTTTGTCTGTTACCTCCAGAGGTTGAAGGTTGGTCCCTGCGCACCATCGAGGTTAAATCTTACATGTGAACTTATCATAAGACAGATGAATGTTTTAAGCTTTTCTAGGCTGATTTTTATTTGATAGTCTTGTTCGCACTATGCAGGAGTATTACAAAGACGGTCTCATTGTTTTGTATGTTTTAACTGTGTTCGTGTACAAGAGCTTCATCGTCAGTCCGCCCAAAAATGTTTAACAGTAACAGATGTAACATTGTTGCTGCGACGAGGGTGCAGCATAATGCCAGTGCACGTAGCTATACGTAGCGCCGCTTACTCCAGCAGAAGCAATAAAGCGTGAGCAAGTGGGACGACTTGAGCTGCCTCATTTTTCAAAGTTCCACCTTGAGTCTCGCCATAACTGGCCTTAAATGCGAATAATGTACAAAAGATGGCGGACACGTTTCCACTTTCTACTTGATTGGAGCCCCAGGCCTAGGGAAAAAAATAGAAATTCATAAAAACTTACCTAGTTCATCACGCGGCAGCCCAGATTGAGTGAGACATAACCGGAAGGCGCAATAGAGTATTCTTGCACTGCCGATGTCACGCGACAATTAAGCGCTTAGGTTGTTTTAAAGGCTTTGGTCGCGATGTTACTGCAAGTGGTATTTACACACATAAACGGGTGAAAGTGTACACCAACGAGGCGATTTCGTTCCTTGTTTTGGCGGCATCGTGCCGAACCTTTTTATTTTTGTTACTTTTGTTTTCCACCGCCACGGTGCCGATTGAACTCCGCAATCAGAAAGATTAATGAAATTGACTCCTGAAGATCGGTGTGCATCTCGACTGATCGGATGAAGCACTTCACGTGGGAAACGTTTAGTGGCCTATGTTTCCGATGGAGCTTTTTCTTTTTCCCCCTTTTATTTCCAGCGATGTGGGCTTCCGAAAGATGCGCTTCGCAGCGATGCATGCTTTCCTCGCCCTGCCTTTCAAGGCCGCTTTGCGGGAATCGAAGACGATCAAGTCAGCGGCCACTTACTTCCGGGGATATGCCGTCATTCACTGGAGGGGTCGTAGACGAAAACAGTCGACTGCAAAAGCATTTGGCTCATCCGCCTTCACGCTGGGAGCGCTCTGTTCATGTATGTGCATATGCGCTCTCCTCCACTCAGACCACCAACACAGCTGCCATGGTGGTTATTTCAGCACCTAGTGGTCTCTCTTCTACGAAAGCTTACCGTAATAAAATAAAAAAGCGTGGAAAACGAGATAGACACACGAGGGCTGTGACGCAGAATCCTGCAGAAACAGCGTCGTGCCGTATTTTTTTCTCTTGTTTTTCTGAAATAGTGTCCCCCTACACCTCAACAATTGCGGGATGATGTTCTTTCCAGACGACGTTGGGCGACAATAAATTCTTCCGTCTGAATACCTGCATAATCCGGAGGAAAGGCAGATTCGAATTCGACGTATTTCGAAATGTGGAAACATGCGTGAGAAACTGTTTCCTTGGTGGCTCTGGTGAGCCTTACATTTTCGTTGTTAGAGTAAACCCGCCTTGCTGCTTCTGTAATTAGTATGCCCAAATTGCTTCTGTAGGCCTCAATACATGTCTCTGCCGCGCTTTTCAAAGTTGAAGGCCAAAACGCATTCAGTAGGTCCACCTTTTTTGGATAAATCGAAGGGTCGGCGATAGCAAAGGGGATGTTTGTTGGACTCGCATGCTTAAGGAACATGGTTGAAATCCTACACCCACTTATTTTTTTTGCTTCGCTTTTATTCTGTTTGCGTTGTCGGTGATTTTCGGGGCATCTTTAGGTCATGCCGACGCCCGACGCCCCATTAAAACTTAATTAGGCATTAGACACTTTCGCAATAAAATGAACTCCAGGTATTTTCTAAGTCACTGCACACGGTTAGAATACGGCTCGTGCTCAGGTTGTTCCGCGGAAGTTGAGGGTCATGTTTTGCATTCTTTATGCAGGGCCCGTTTAAAGGTATTCGAAAGAAAAAATGGCGCCGCAAAGCCTCGATGGCCCACCCGGTATGATAATGTTTATGATTTTGCACGCTTATTGATACCATAAATATCATAACAACATAAACGCTACTGAATTCTCCCAAAACAACGTATTACCAGCTGACCCTTTGAAGCGTCCAAACAAACAAGCACGATGACAACATCACAGAAACAGATAATCGTAAAACACTTTTAGACTGTCTCGGAAGAAAAAAAAAACGCCTGCCATCCAATCTTCCCTCCCCCTACCACTCTACATATTTGTTGAAATTTTTCATTCGGTTTGTTTTCATTGCCTCAAACGCTGTCAGGCGCCCTGTCAAACGCTGCTCTTGCAAATCTACCGTCATTGGTCAGGATTCCAAGAGGTGTGTTTTTCTATAGGTCGTATCAGACAAAACCGATTTCTGCTTGTTTTAGCGATAGGTCGACGCCGTAGCTTTATCAGCCCGATGATATTCTCTCTTTCTGTTTACAAGAAAACGCCCACTCGATCGCAACGGCCGGATTTCCTGTTATACTCAGCCGCAAAATAAGCAGAGTCCTCAAGCATAAAGCTGGCGGTCCTTTTTGTGGAGCCAGCGGAAGGCACACGCACGCATGATAAAACAAGAAAAAATTAACAAAGAATTAAAGGTCTTACACCACACAAATATGCTGACACTTAAAAAAATAAAAATCGCACTTAATCAAAACCAAACCAGAATTGTCCTGATCGTGCGCTAAACTGACCTCCGTTGCGAGCGCTTTACAGCGCCATGCTCTAAAGGCGTTACTTGGGCATTGTATTCGTAGAGCAACTGTAAACTAGTGAGCCGCCCGATATATCCGGTTAGACACGTTGCCTAACTAAAAACTAGGAACTAACTAAACTAACTAAAACTAAAAACTAATTAAAAACGTTTTGTGCAGACGCCAACTTGACTGCAACGAAATAAAATTGTTTTCACGAAACGTGTTTCCGCCTCATAGTTTGAGTTTTTCCTTAGCGTGTAAAAACCTGCCGCGGTGGCTCAGTGGCTAAGGCGTTGCGCTGCTGAGCATGAGGTCGCGGGTTCGATTCTTGGCCGCAGCGGCCGCGTCGGCGCCCGCGTGTACGAGATTTGGGCGCACGTTAAAGATCCCCAGGAGGTCAAAAGTAATCCGGAGCCCTTCACTACAGCGCGCTTTATCGCCTCGTTGCGAAGGCCCGTTAAACCCTACAATCAATCAACCTTAAAGGGACCCTGCAACACTTACCATCGACTACTCCGAAAGTATTTTGGGGTAAAGTCTATTGTCCCAGCAATCTCCTCCCGCAAGAATTATGAAAATCCATTCACTATCACCGAAACTACGCGCGATGAAAAACCGCGCATAAATGTTCCTTCTCAACTCAACCGCGGACAACGCGACGAAAGCTGCGCGCTCTCTCCCGGAGAGGGGGGCGGCGCGCGGCGTTCTGTTCGGCGGCCTTTGATATGCCACATGCCAGGGAGTTTCGTCCTTTTCCCCGCAACGTGGACGGGTCTGGTGCCACAAAAAAGCAGGCATGGTGGCCTGCTCGCAAGCAAGCGCTCAGGCTGGTATGGCGTTTTTGGAGCAATAAACGTTTGTTGTCGAGTGGGCTCGTTGAAAGTGGAATATTTAGTTCGTCACTCTAACTCCGCGCACACTCAAAACAAAAGAAACACCAAAAGCATGCGGACAGGTTCAGACATAGAAGAGGTTCATACACAGCGCCGACGACGGCTGATCGTCACAGGAAATGCCAGAATTTAGCCGCGAAGTTGACCGGCGACAGCCAATAGGACAGCCAGGACCGCCATGGCCTGATTGACGTCGCAGAGGCCATGCCAGGTGTGCATAATGAGGAGAATTGAAGAGAGAGCGGTTGGTTTTTCCGCGTCTTTCACGGCGATTTGCGCGCTTACCGCTTCACGTGCACAAGTAATATTTGGCTCGGGTGTTCCTGGAAGTCTAATCTAAACGTCGCTCAGGTTTACTTGCACTGCACGAAGAGTGTTGCAGGGTCCCTTTAACGTGTAACCACCACGGCAGTCCAGTTAGGGATTGCCTACAAATACTTTGTCTTTCTGTCTGAATTCCGCCCCCAACCCGTCCTAGTTTGCGTATTTTAAAATGGTCCTAAAACACCTTCCGCTGATACTATGAGAACGCATAGGGACCCCTCACGGGACACTTTGCTCTGCTCTCCTGCTCCCCCCAAAAAATTTTCTAAATTTAAATCAAAACAGCATGAACGGGGTTATACCGCATGAAGTCAGCGTATCTTTACGCGTTCTTCTATCCTTCTCTTCCGGGTTGTTTGGGGCGCTCTGGTATTTATCGCCGCAATGGCTAAGATAGTGACAGGCCTGACAGTGTATACGGTCAGCGAACAACTTGTTACTCGACAATGGTGCCTCGATCCGCATGCTCTCCCCACGCCTCGGTAGGTGGTGTGGAGGTAACATCTGGCCATGCTAGGGGGCGCTTTCCAAACCTAACCTCTCCCCTTTCTGGCGCAGCGCGCGAACAGCCTGTTCTTCTTTCTGATTTGGGATCTCCTGCTAAGTCTGCCTTATATAGCGATGTGTTGTTTGATTGATTGATTGATTGATTGATTGATTGATTGATTGATTGATTGATTGATTGATTGATTGATTGATTGATTGATTGATTGATTGATTGATTGATTGATTGATTGATTGATTGATTGATTGATTGATTGATTGATTGATTGTGAGATTTAACGGGCCGACGCTACGTAGGCGATGAGGCGCGCCGCAGTGCAGGGCTCCGGATTAATTTTGATCACCCAGGGATCTAAGGCCAAAACCTGGAACACACGGGCGTTTTCGCTTTTCGCCTCCATCAGAAAAGCAGTATAATGACGTGGAAAACGTAATTATCTCCCAGTCGATTCTCAACCCCATCACTTTGTCTTTCCCTTTTTACCGGGGAAGGGTTCCAATTCAAAGTTAAGGCTGTAACATTAGCGGATGAAAGTGAAAATAAAACATAAAATACCATTTATTTCTACTGAAAAAACACATGTGGCTACCATAACCATTGATAGAAAAAAAACATCCCAGCCAAACGCCTGTTCACAAAGCCTTTCTGATTCCCTTTTAAAGTGGTCATCGAACTCCGGACCCGGGAAGGACTTTCGACGGCTCGGCAAACTCCTCACGCACCTCGAATGATAGGAAACTGGTAAGGACGAGGACTTGGAGGATGGGGAATGGAAGGGGAAAAGGGGGGGGGGGGCAAGGCTTAGTACCATTAATTGCCGTTGAATGGCTAGGGCATAACCACTAACTTCTCCGGCGCCTGTGGCCTCGGTGTCGGTGGATGAAAAACTGAAATTTATGGAACTTTCGGCGCCTTTTCCCTGTTTCAGCACGATCGGTTCGACATGCTCTTTTCTCTAAATGTTTTTTTTTTCGTCCTTCCCGCCCCCCTACCCCATTCCAGTCTTGCGGAGTATACTACCCGCCGCGGTGGCTGAATGGTTGTGGCCTTGTGCTGCTGAGCCAGAGGACACGGGTTCGATTCCTGGCCGCGGCGGCCGCTTTTATTAAGGAAGCAAAAGGCGAAAACACCCGTGTGTTCGAGATTTCGGCGCGCGTTAAAGATGCCCAGGTGGTCAAAACTAACCGGGAGCCCAGCACTACGGCTCACCTCATAGCTTAGTTGCAGCTTAGGCGCGTTAGAATTATTGAGTCGCTGGGTTATTATTTCTAGAATTGTTACTGAAAATTTATATTCGAACTCTGAACAACCATCAGGAAGTCATCTATCTAACAAAACCTTTAACGACACCGCCCACATTTGGGCGAAAAATTGTTGCGCTTACAGTTAACGAGCAAAGTATCACCTAAGGCGGGTGCAATTCACGACTCTATACAAACTCCCGGCTATTCCAGATATACACTGTCATTCCAAATTGCGTAGGTATGACGCAAGGCGAACGTGAGAACACCGGTCCCGATTCCTTCTATTTTGGAATACCGTGGCTCTAGAACAGTCAACTCGTCCCCCGAATCCTCGCAGTAACTTTATGTGAGGCAACAAGTAAAAGAAAATATTGATGTCAGCCGAAAACTTACGGAAGCCTATGTGGGTACGCGGTTTCAAAAATATTAATCTTCGTACGACCACTCACCTACAAACGCATCATCAATTATTAGGCATTTTAGATTCTTCTAAATGAATGAGACAATCGATTTATGCCCGGTGCCCCTTTCTGATACAATCCCACGTAAAAGACAAACACCGCCATGCCAATTACCGACAAAGAGTATTTGTAGATACGACTTATGCTTCACAATAAGAGGGACCCTGCAACACTCTTTGAGCAAGGAAAGTAAACCTGCGCGACGTTTAGATTACACTGCGAGGAATACCTGAGCCAAATATTACACGTGCACGTGAAGCGGTGAGCGCGCAAATCGATGTGAAAGACGCGGAAAAACCAACCGCTCTCTCTTCAGTTGTCCTCATTATGCAACCCCTGGCATGGCCTAAGGGACGTCACATAGGCCATGGCTGCCCGATCGGCTGTCACTGGTCAACTAGATTCTCCCATTTCCGTCGTCGTCATCGCTGTGTACGAACCTCTTCTATGCCTGAACCTGTAGGCACAGTTTTGCCGTTTCTTTTGTGTTTTGAGTGCGCGCGGAGCTTGAGTGATGAGCTCAATACTTCCCTTTCAACGGGACCACTCGACTACAAACGTTTATTGCTTCAAAAACGCCCTACCAGCCCGAGCGCACACTTGCGAGCAGGCACCCATGCCTGCTTTTTTGTGGCACCAGACCAGAAATAGGCCCCTCCGCGTTGCGGAGAAAAGGAGAAAACTACCCGGCATGTGATATATCGAAGGCCGCCTAAGAGAACGCCGCGAGCCGCCCCCCTCTCCGGGAGAGAGCGCGCAGTTTTCGTCGCGTTGCCCGCGGTCGAGTTGAGAGGGAACGATTATGCGCGAGTTCTCATCGCGCGTAGTTTCGTTAATTGTGAACGGATTTTCATAAATCTTACGGGAGGAGATTTCTGGGACAATAGACTTTATCCCAAAATACATTACTAGTAGTCGATGGCAAGTGTTGCAGGGTCCCTTTAAGGTCTAAAATGTGTGAAAGCTTCCTCGCTTTTGTTCTCACTTTTAACAAAGACACGTGATTGCATTCAATGAAGCTCGAAAAGACCACCTCAGGACATTGTACGCATTAAAAGCCCCTTTTAGAGAACCTGGAACCCTCCTTTTTCTGACGGATGGAGACCAGTAATAATTCGCTCGTTTTCCGGAAAGCCGACGTAAATCTCAAAGGTAAGCCGGAACGAGCAGGCTTCAATTGTCTGCGTCCTGCAGGCTTCAATTGTCTGCGCCCTGCGTCGTTACTTTGCTTATGTGTGTGCTTTTCGCAGTAATCATTATTATGATCAGCTGACTGGCCCTAACTTCAACGCTGCCTTCAACATTGAGTTGGGGTATATAAGCTGTAATATGTTCCCATGCAAATGAAAAGTAGATTGTTGATTTTCAACGACGGTCCGTAATTAATGTGCGGCAGTGTGACTACATGTCGCTGTAAACGAGGCATAATGTACATTACCGAAACACCACTTACTCTCATACTTGCTAAGGAAAATTTTGCTTGCCAAGAAGTGAAACGCGCGTGCTCCAAATTGGAATCCCGCTCTGCTTTGCCATATCTCACGCATGGAAATGGCGCCACCGGAGCCGTGGAATATTGTGCTTTGCTCGTCGAGACGCAGTTGAACTGCCAGACGGCAGTGTTCTTTTCCCCCAGCAAAACGGCGCGAAGTCTGAGTTTTTGAGTCCACCGGCATTGAACCAAGTCAGCCATCGATTGCCCCAAATAGTGCGCGTTCCCTGCGGTGCCTGGGTGCTGGGAAAGGGAGGGTGAAAATGTGATTGGCAAAAAACAACGTCCGGAGCTGCAAGGCACGCCTCACTGGGCCATCGGAGAGAAGGAGAGCCGCTAGAGGGCTGAGGGCCGCGTATTACGCATGCCCACGTTAGGCTCTGTGGTCTTGCAAAGCAAAGGCATCCAGCAAGGCCTCAGCCTTCTTTTTTTCTCTCTCTTTACTTGGTCCTCTTTCACATCCATCTTCGTCACATATAACTTTAAGTGGCTTTTGCACCTAATGCTTCCTTGGCGTGCTATGAACGCGATGGTAGGCCCGCCAGAAAGAAGGCAGGACACTTCTCCTTTCTTTTGTGATATCCGCTGGTGGGCTTTCATTGCTTTTGTAGTCATGCCACAGTGTTCGACAAATACCTCATTCCACCCTTATTTGTCGTGTAGACAGGTACTTCTCGGTAGCCGCTGGTGTTGAGCTGTGAAATTCGGCAATGCAAGCATTCAAGCAAACAAACAAATTGCAGTAGGCCGCTTATTGCTCTAGACTTAATGTCGCGCTTGAAATTATTCGTTCTGTACTCGGGATTTCAATACTTCGAGGTATAGCGCGGTGCGGAAAAATCACTGGAGCTCATGACCCCTGCTCCGGCTGACGGTGAATATGAGGTTAAGCAAAATTAGCGTTTGGTCAACGCCGTTACAAACGTGCAGGTTGTACAGAAGGCAACACACTTGTAGACAACACAGGTTTCGTACTTATAGTCTTATCTTGCTTCTGCCGAAAAGCATTTGAAGAAAACTGTTGTGCCAATCTGAAGTCTTAACCATATATTTTGACCTCAACGTTTTTTGTGACAAGTTCGAGTGCGCAGTTTTGAGAGGTAACTAGTTGAGGTAGAACTCAGTGTTATAGACAAGGGTGTTGCGCACTGTACGAGCCCAGAACACGTTATTTTGACCGCAGATTCCACGTTCCGTTTCCGACCTGAATTTAAACACCAGCATTAAAGTTTAAGAACGGCAGTCAATTACTATTAACAAATAGGTGTATGGTAAAGACCGCTTACAATCAATTATATTCGCCCCAAGGAAGGCATGCGGAAAATATAAAATCCTGTAAAAATGTCGGCAGAAAAAACAAGCACTTTATCTTTATTTAACAACCAATTAAACCAATTTATGTCATTTATTAGCTCATATGCGTTTCAGCTACATTCATTACAAAACGGAATAGCCCCATGCTTAAATCAGCAAACCCAATATGCATTTGTTCAATTTGTGGCGTAATGTGAAAAAAAAAATCGGAGCACTCAAGTCAGGTCAAAAAACATCCACTAAAGGCTCGTGGCATGCTTTCACACACGCAGGAAAATGAAGGGTCATAAATAGTTTTTTTAGTGAAAGAATTGTGCTAGCGTAATGCCAGAGCAATAAACAAGGGAAATGGAGGTCAACGTGGAAGCGATGGCGACTTTCCTACGGTGAGCGCCAATCTGTTAACGGTGTTACGTGACACTGCCCAGCCGTCTCTCGCGTTGGTAGAAAACATTACTGCTCAATGCTCTAAATTGAGCATTTCAATTGCGTGTAGATGTGAGAAAGGTACGTGTGACATGCGTGTGAGTTAGCCACAGCATACTAAGCACGCTGATCTGACGGTACGCGAAGCATATAGCAAGATAGCACGCGACAGGTTGTCCAACAAAACTAAAGGAAGCTACCTTCAACGTAATGGCTGATTCGTCTCGCGTCGCGCAAAACAAATCATTAGAATAAGCTAACATGCAAAAAATTTTAATAAGTGTCGGGACTACCGCTACTTATTATGCAAAAAGGGTCAGTGTGACATTGCCACTTTTTGCACTATAATGGTGATTGTTCTGCACGAAATTGGTCACCAAGCTGCTGCTACCACCCCCCTACTTCGGTGACAAGTGACGTATTTTGCATACTTTCCTAGTTTTCAGCGCGTATGATAACGTCAGATTCGTGTTGCGTTCCTCGGTAACTCGATACAGCTACACGGGGGAGTTTTTATGTTGAGGAAATAAAGGAATGGAATTAAACTGCCCGCCCATTCCAGAAGTAGGAATGGGCTAAATTTTGTCATTCCGAAGCATTGAAAGGAATGGAATTGCAAGTTCTCATTCCTCGAAATGGAATCGGAATGGATTGGGGATGCCCATTCCGCAACACTGGTCAAGTGGTAACAGGCGGAGCCGCAAAGTTCAACAGAAAGTTTGACAGAAGATCAACCAAAAGTAAACTCGGCCTTCGGCTTCACATTCTTAAAATTGTAAGTGTTCCCATAATTATGTTTGTGAACATGCGGGCGTGTCGTTAGCTTTTATCGTTTTCTCTCAGCGCAACAAGCCATGGTGTGCTTGGGAAATATAGAGTCTTCCTTTATTCGAGGCTTCCTCATTGACTATGTTTTTCGCTCTAAAGCCCTTCAGGGACGCTCGTCTCTATATCGTAGTAAATTGGACATTTGCCTCCAAACGCTTACTTCTGCAGTCTTGCCTCTGCTTAATAAGAGTCCTACTCAAAGCCCGCTCAATGCAACTAATGCGTTTCCATTTGCGTCTCCGTTTGTTCAAGCACAAATTTTCAAGTGTTGACCCCAGAGCACAGGGCGTTGTACAAGAGGTTATTCCCTCCCCACTGAAGTGTGTGGATTTAGCGACGAAATGTAAATCTTGTTTATATTTGCAGCCAATTTTTTAATGAACTCATTTTGTTCGCTTTACAGTGTTTGGTAGCGAATTTGTCTTCTGCGCGGCCGGTGCTGAAGAGGAATAAATTATTCGGTGGAATCGAGAGAATGGGAGGGAGACCTGTCGATAACTCGCATTTACATCTTCCAGACACGAAACAGGGAGTAAAAACCATTATAACGAAGCTACGCTTGGGGAAGGCAGCCAGTGTAAAATTAAATCAGGATCTTATTTGCGCTTTCAAATACATAAAATAAAATGCCAAGGTTGGCAAAACAGCTTGCCATGCGGTGCGTTTTAGAGCGTACAGCGCCATCGCTATTTTCCTGCATTATTGATATGAGCCTTCTTCGCAAGCAGTTTTTTCGTTACTCTTTTTTTCATCTGCATTGGAAGTATTGGTTTTCTTTTAAACTCGTACTTTCTTAGCCGGGGGTGAGCAAATTGAGTACGAGAGATATATACAAGTGTTGGCTATTTTACATAGATTTAAACTTGGACTTCTTGATGGCGCAAATTGTCGATTAAATTAAGCTTGCGGTGCACTTTGGTAGTAATGCTAATAGTTCATTTTAACTTCCCTATCAGCCCCTTTTTTTCATGCAGAAGTACCGCTTCTACCGAAGAATTCTTCTGACGGGAACTGCGCCAAGGTATTCATTTTTTTGTCGTTGAAGTCAGCGAACGCAGCTTGTACACTGAAAAGAAGAAAAAAAAAAGCAGCTTAAAAATGGCAACGAAGTCAATGCTACCAAATAGCTGCCTCTCTTCCTCTTAGGCTACCTGAAACTCTTGCACCTCGATGGCCTGAAGGCCGCATTATGTAGCATAAAATCCCTCTTTTCATGCGGCTCCGTGTAGGCTTTGTTTAGTTTTAGGTACAAATATAAACAGCACGGGAAGCCAAAACTAAATAATTCATCTCAGACGAACTACAGGTTCAGTTACAGCTCTTGTTGGGGAAGTATACAGCCGAAGGCCAGATGAGAGCCGCATAATTGACCTTCGAAAATGGGAAGAACCACGCAGCGACTGGCATCGGCGCAGCCGATGGTGAGCATGCGACTGAGTAACTTTGCAGCTCTCTTCTCAGACCATGCGCTGATGGCTCGTGTAGCGGAGAGGCGGTGCGCTGAAACAATCCCAGGCCTAAAACTATACCCAATTATGCATTCCCCAGAATGCTTTTCGTGTCCCACTAAGTGGACCTGAACCCCTCTATGGCCATAATGAAATTAATGTAATTTCATCAATGATTAAAAAGCGCCACATGTTTAGGGGTGCGTTTAACTGGAGCGACGTCTGGCCTGGGCATGGATTCAATTTTCCTACGTCAGTTGTTTAATTTGAGCAAACGCTTTGTTCTGATCCGCTTGTTCGTCTAGAGGCAGCCTAGGGCTCGGGCTGTCGCGTCTCTCGTCGCCGTCGCACATGTAGTCACGGTACCAGAACACGGGTACACTTTTTCTCCAACGGCTCGTGCTAGAACACAACGCGTACAAAAAGAACTCACCGGTACACTCGTTTTCCGACGCCTCGCGCTAGAACATTTCATCTACGTGGCCAAAAACCCCTACTAACAGAACAGACCGGGAAACTCGTTTTCCAAGGCCTCCCGCTAAAACGCTTCGTGCTTCAAAGACACGCTTACACAAAGTATGTACGTCTAACCAAACGGTTCGTCGGCAAAAAGGGCCAAGGCGCAGAAACCTTATACACTGCATGTAGCACCAGTTTCGGTTGTGTAGTTTGCCTGGTACTTTTTTTTCCGACACGCTCTGCCGTACCTTCCAATGGCATTTTTCATGCCCAAACATTGAACGTAGGAAGGCGCTTACGGTTTTCACTCCTCCTGAGCCTATGTAGGCAAGGTGTAGGCTCGAATAATAAGAATAATGAAGGCAAGAATTAAATCAACACGTCTTCGAAAGGCAGCCATGCAGGCCAGTGTGCTTTGGAAGATCTAAGGGCGCTATACCTGCCGCGATGATGCCAAGCGTGGCCGAGAATCTATGGATTTTTTCTCGTTCATAGGAAGATTCCATAGTCCCTCCGTAATCAAATTTTTTAGTGTACGGAGGGGAACCTGAAAAAATAGCTTGATACGTGCTAAAGAATCCGGCCGACAATGCAGAGTTCGCTCAAGGTACTCCTGCCATTTTGCTTGGAGAGGCAAGCGTGATTATGAAGGCCACTTTCCATTACAACCGGAAAACAAATTCAGGGAACCTTGCACTCGTGTGCAAGACATTAATGGCGAAGCTGTTGTAGGGGATCATTGACGGCCACAAAGTTGAGTTTTAGTGTCGTTGTAGTGTCGTTGTAGTGTCGTGTTTGGCGTCGGCGGCATGGCATTTCAATTACGTTATGTTGCGTGAGACCAGAGTGAGCTCGTCGTTTTGGTTGACCCTTTCGTACGCCACTATGCAAGCGCGACTCATCGTCTCTAGCGGATGCTTTCCACGCTGAACCTTTCGAAGTGCGGCCTCTTCCTGGGCCGTGCGAACTATCCGCGGCCGGCCCACGTGGAGTCAATGATCACCTACAGCAGCTTCGACATTCAAGTCGCAGTTCTTCTACAGTACAGAGTGCATGTGCACGACGACAGGAGGACGAACGAATGAGGGGTGCGCGCTATAACGCGTCTTTCTCGTTCCGAGCAAGTGTTCCCACGATACCGTGAACGCTGGAGCTTTTTTTATGGCCAAGGTTGGCCAATGTCCCTAAGTGGGTATGCTGGCCTTGACGAAGGTGCGCTCTAAGCGCGCGGCTAACGATACAGCATTTTTTTTTTTGTGGCCAATATTGACCAATCTTCCTTAGTGGGTATGCTTAGTTTGACGAACGTGCACTCGAGGCACGCGTGCACGAACGCTCGGCATTTTTTTGTGTGTGTGTTTTTAACTGCGGACAGCATATAGAAACGATTTGCTGAACAGCTTCGCTGTAAGCACGGGAGGGTTTTTTTCGCGGTATTGAGACCCTGATTGAACTCATAAAGAATTAGAGCAGTCGCGGAGCACGTTAAAATTTAGGTTTATTAGATGCCGAAGCTACATGCTGGCCACAAGTGTGAAGTATTACAGAACTACTGAACAGTTTAGGCTACCAGCCTCTTCAGCGCATGCCAATGTTACTTACACCTGCGACTTTCTTTTGCGCCCCATCGGACAAACAGCTGGATCAGCTGGAGGCGAAGCCGCAAACTTGGGCTCAGCAGCAGCATTTGCCTTCGTGTTGGGGTAATTTAATTTCATGACATAAGTAACAATGTACCAGCATATCGTAATAGCTATATTACTTGAACTACTCTTGGTGCAAGTATTCGGGCTTAACAGAGCAGTAATCACTTCTAAAAGGAGCCCTGCACTCTGCCGAAATATTATAATACCTGCACTACATGGCTTACCAGTCCTAAACCTGGTTAGAAAAGAGGAAGGTACACAGGTCTAGAGTACGGCCTTCTCCGATTAAAATGTCATTAATCAGGTATCAGCAACGTTGGACTAGACTGGTGCGGCCATTCTAGCATGACTGCCTCGAGGAGACCAATACTTACCACAGCCGATTGCCACAGCTGATTACCACGGTGATTATGGCAATGATTACCACAGCAATGACGCACCGTATACAAGTGAGGAAAAACTGATTACCAGAGTGATGACGCACATTCCCACTTCCCCCACCCCTCTCTCAGAATTTTTCATCAAGGGCACTTACAGTTACCTCCGTAAAGATTGTGGCTGAAGCTCAGAAACACTAAGCATTTTTTTTTCAGGTTCTCTGCACTCCCAATTCTTCGCTAAGCACAAAGGTAGATGCAAGTAATGATAACAACTCGGATATTTACCCGAAATATGAGGTTTTGCTGGTTCCGCTACGGACAAGTGTTTAGCTTATATACGCCTGCCCTTTCATTTTCCGGCCGTGTTCCAACGATTTGACCCAAGTGCACTCTCAATCGCATTTGAACACACGTATTTTTATGTCGCTAAGTATGTTATTTCATTACAATAAAATGAGGAATCAATAGAATGAGTAATTACAATTTTCCCTTCAGCGCCTCTTTCTTAATTCCTGATAATTCTAGGCGAACTCAAGCATGGCTGTAAAGAAACTAATTTCCTGCGGAAAACAGCTCGGAATGGTCATTACAATTTTATTTTTTGCAACACATTAATTCGGCGGCCAGTCAAAGTTAGTTCGCGAGGCCGAAACGAGACTTTAAATATCAGTCAAACCGCGTTGCAAAAATCGCCACGCTTAGGAAGAGGTAAGGGAGCAGATAACTCTCTTAGGAGGGAGGCAGGCAAGGAGGGAGAAAATGGCTTAGCGCGAAAGATCGCCTGTCAGGGAATTCGTAGGGCCCAATGTGCCCGACCACGATCATCATTACGGTGGCGCTCCTACGTCTACTGAGCCTGGATTTCATTTCCGCGCCATACTTTCGAAAGAGCGGATGACCGCTCGGAGACAATTGTCTCCAGTTCTGCACTTAACCCTAACGCTTAATGCGGTCTACACACCTGTTCGGCCTGTCTCCAGTTCTGCACTTCACCCTATCGCTTAACGCGGTCTACACACCTGTTTTTAAAGAAATAGTAGGGTTGTTTACTTTATGCATGGGAGTGAATACTGCAGCTCGATTTCAGATATAACTACATGCGGATGTTATCACAAGCCGTACTTCCTGAACGTAAGCGATGACAGTAGCGTGCGCCGAATACAACAAGCGTGCTTTGCGCGATTGCGCCGGTTTTCCTCGAGCTGTATCGGATGCTTCACTATAACTACTTCCTTCACCCAAGCAGCTGGAAACTCGGGAGTAGCCAGAACTGGGGCCTTCTGGAATAGCGCTTATGTTGTTTATAAAAGTTTCGAACAAGCGGTGCGATTTTATTATTATGCAGTGGGACGACGCAGTCCCAGTATATATTGGTAAGGTCATCAAATGGTAACCAAAACCATCCTACCGCTCGGAAATGAAATTTTTCTATTCTAGACGACTTATTGTTTTCTGCGAGGGTAGTACTCAAAGACCTGACAGAAGAAGCACCTTATCAAATTATTTCCGAGAAAGACTGAAATCTTTCAGCGGGTGACTGAACGAATAATATGAAAAATTGAAATGGACACACCAGAAAAAGTTTTCTCCCCACCCCCTTCCTAAGAAAAGACAACATATGGTGGAGTAAAACGGAAAAAAAAAAAAAGAAAACCAAACAGACCCGGGAGAACGAGTCTAATGGCCACAGAACTGTACTGGAAGTCTGAAGTTATTTGTGCGGTGTCCCGTCTTTATCCAAGCAGGAGCCGCTGAAATAAAGTTCGTCCTGCTTGCAGAATTAACTAGTTTATCAAAGCTTCTTTTTATTCCTCTCAAAAGCATGGAGGTAGCTACTTTTATGATTACCACGATGCAATTTCGGTTCATAATAAGATTTCGCGGAAATCCTTTCAAGTCAACCTCCGTCGGATACATTAGAAACCAGACGATATTTATGTTTTCAAACCTCGTCCTCAGATTCATGGTTTCCAGTTGTTTTTCAGGTGGTTTTGTTTGCACTTTCTCTACGATCAAGTTTCCGCATCCTTTTAAAGTAAGTTTGCACTACAGCGAGTGCAACGAAAAAGGATATAAGAGATGTCTTCCAGCAACTTCCAATTAGGAAGAAGAACAAGATGAATAAGAAGAAGAAGTAGCCAGCCATGGTGGCCAGGAGTTATGATCCGTTGGCGGGTAGGGCCCGCATATCCGGCAGCAGCTCATCCAGCCTCGCGCATACACGGCCCCTGATGATTCCTTGCGCCGTCTTGTCCGGCGTGGTGCCGTCCTTCTTTGTCGGTTGGACGGGCACGCTGGTCCTCTTCAAAACAAACGTCTTCTACAGGTACACCTGGGCCACGAGCAGCACACACTCCGTTCACCGATGATGGCTTTGCGTCTTGGGGTCGCTGCCTTCCCTGAAATTACTTGAGCGTGCCTCTGGGTGCGCTAAGTCCCTCATTTAGTTAAATCTGAGTGAACTTTGAACGCCTTGCATAAAGCAATTGGTTGCGTTACAGGCACTTTTGTGTTTGAATGGTCATTTGATGCTCTTTCCAGTTATCTTACATGCCAACGGTTGCGCTGCAAAGTTTTTTATGCAGAAATGTGTGCGCGTGCGTGTTGCTGCTTCGCAATAATATATTTCCCTAGTTTTTCTTGTACTGCGGGCGAAGGAAGAGTAGTCGGAAATGCAGCTACGACGAATGAGTTAATCCCAGCCAGTCAGCTAATTCACAAATCAGTTTGTCCGTTTTATTAGCGGTATTATGTGTGAAGCATCAGATGCAGTAATTAACGCTCGTGATTAATGGTTCTGAGGCCGGGCGCTTCTTCGATTGCGTATGACGGTCCTGTTCTCAATTCAGGGATTATCTGCGGCACAAGTTCAATGAAAACAAGGAGTTCTTTCGTGATTTTAGGTGGCTACTTGTACGGCTGGTAGTTTTATATTTACAGATATGAAATCAGGAGTCGGATCATTAATGCGTAGCTCCTCTTTCTGCACCTGATGTTCTTTAAGCGTGACACGTAGGAAGAATATGCTGTGCCGATTCCAACGCAGGAAGCCGCTGGGCGAAAACCCGTATCTCCTGGAGGCTCCGCCGAGCCTCAACGCCAGTTCACCTCCCCAGAGTGGCCAATCCGCTTCCAGGACTCGGAGCCAAAACGCCTCTAATGGTACAACTCCTGCAAGCGGTCTAATTTCTGTTACGAGCAGAGATCATGCTGCCCAAGGATTTTACAAGACGACGCCTAAGCCGCAACATTCGCACTGGTTAAGATGAGAAATAAACTAAGTTTCTTACTGGAGGTATCAATGTCCTCATGTGTTGCCCAATGTGACTGGAGTATTCCCGTGTGTGTAGGGCTCAGAGAATCAAGGTTCCTTAAGTTTTTGCGATCATCATTTTTATGTGCCATGTAGAGTTTTTTAAAGAGGAAAAGATGAACAAATACCACATAAGCTCGTAGAATTACTACTTGTGGACCTAATCCTTACTACTAATAATAAAACGCCTGTTCCTTTCTCGCAAAATTTGTAATGTGAAACATACTTCAAGTAAAGTTAATTAACTAGCCCTCCATAGAAAGTAATACTAACTGCGTTCACAGTTAGGTTTAAATTTAGGCTTAGGTCAGATATTTAAGTCTGATTCTCGGATAACTTCTATCGCTTCACAAGCGATCAATTTCTTTAAAACGAAGACGCTTGTACTAGCAAGAGGGAAATGTGAGCCAGTTCAAAATTGAGCTTCTCTAACACGAAACACGCAATCAATTGCCTTCTCGGTCCCGACACATGCACATTGAAATCACCGACTCGTACCGCATAAATGGCGTCATCGCACTAACCTATAAACCGAGGACAGTGCCATGGCCACTAAGCACTTGTTAATGGTCGTGGATGTCGTATAATTATGTCGACTTAAAGGAGTGCGACGCTTTGCTTTTGCCCCGCGTTCTAGAAGGGTTTTGCCATCTTGCCGCTTAAGACGATTTGCTTCGCGATCACCTGCCCCCTTACACTTCCGAATGGCTTCAATCTGTTTCCTGCGCGCTTTTCCGCTACTCGCTTCCTTTCGCTGCTACGGAGTTCATGCTTATTGGCCAGGAATAAAGGCGGCTGTGAAGGGCTAGTCTGCCCCCTTAACAAATGTAATTAATGTAAAAGTAAATCTCTTAATGAAAAAACCAGCCCACAATGAAACATGAGAATTCGTAACAGAAAAGGTCGATGGAAGACTGTTGTGTGAGGAGAAGGAAAAGATAAATGTTTGTACAGAGCAAATTAACTCAAGAAGCGCAACTATCAGTGTATAGGCGCCTGCTCTCGTAAGCGGATGCGTGAATGTCTACAACGATATCTATGTGACTAAATATTTGTGATGTGGCCTCAAAGAAAAGTAGGACCGGCATAGAAAGAGTGATTTCAAACCATTGAATTAGAGTGGTAGGCTACTGTCGTTTCATCAAAGGAAAAAGAATACCCTAAAGCGTGACGCGTGACATATGAAAGTGACTGCACCTGAGCATAACAGATGCCCCAGAGTAGCGAAGAACTGTAATTCTGGGGAAGCTATGGCCGAAAGTGTTACCACTCTACCCGTTGAAGTAATTCCTTATGAAACGACGAAACGAAAGCGAAGAAAGAAGCGCGAATAGAATGTAGCATAAAAGAAGTCTTCGATACGTAACGCCACGCTATTGCCAGCAAAGCACGTAAGCAGACATGTGCCGCGACGAATTTTAACGCGATAGCGCTATTAAGCTCATTTTTATTATTTTTCCGTGGATGATATCTGTCCTGTATCAGCCGTGATCAGCGTTCACGGAAATGCGTCATCGCTGCATCAACCGGAAGCTACAACTGAGGCAGGCACATTAGACGTCTCCCCTGAATGTAGAATACCTGCAGCAGCCACTGAAATGGGGAAAGGAGGACGATGATAGTAGAGCCGAGACGAAAGAAAAGATACGTGAATTCAGCAGGTGCCGCGCCTGCTGCGCAGTGGAATTCGTTGTACACTTGTCGGTGGTAGAATGTTGCGCAGACAGTCGCTAGCCGTGTACTATCGGGATAACTTGAAATACGAATAATGGTGCGCTTGGTTGCTAGAATATGATCCGCATTCTAAGCGAGGGGCTGTGCCTGCGCAGTAAGAATAGGTTACCAGAGGGCTTTCCCAACTTATGCGGTGCTCTACATACACGGCCCGTCGCCGAAGAGCGCATAATGTTCTGAAAACTACGCGCGCCATTGTTCTTATTTCAATTTATCACGATAGTACGTAACTGACGCCATCACACCACTGCAGTTCTGCTATCGGAACTCATGCCGACCGCAGCATTGTGTCACCTAACTGAAAAAAAAAAAAAACGGGCTGTAGGTGTCAGCAGTCTCTCAAAAACCAAGCAAGGTCTACATTACACGCAGAAACGAAAGGAAATGTCTGATTCCAAGACATAGATCCCAATATATAGCCTTTATTACATTGTTTTCAAATTATTTCTGATATTTTCTGTGGCTCTTACACCTTTTCAAGGTGTCTTGGGGCAAATTATTGATGGCGCTACTCAGCTATGTTGAAAAATCACACACACAAATAGGTAAGGATGTTATGCTAGAGAACACTCGCGCGAGAATTCTTGTCACAGCCCCACTGAGAAGCGGCAGCGCCGTTCTTGCAATGACCAAAATACAGAAAATCTTCACCAAATTAGGCTACATTGTAAAACGCCTAACCAGGGGAACAGAACGAATGAGAGAAGAACGATAAACGCAGTCACTCCTCATGAGCCGGGTATCGTGCAGCCTGCCGTACTGTGGACTTACCCACACCGAAGAAAACGAAATAAACGCATCATCAGGACAGCATATAAGGCTGTCCTCAAGTTGCAATTGTCAAGGTCGGCAAAATGCCTCCAAATCTTGTCTTCATAACACCATTGAACAAACGAGAGAAGCCACTTTTCTGATTCAACAGAAGCAGCCGGGACGAAGAAAACCGGGACGGGCAATCGCATGCTAAATAGGCACTCCTCCGGAAAAGAGACTAGACATGTCACGGAAGGTGGGGAGACGATTGGGCCACCAACCACAGGGGAACCGAGCTTTTTAGGTGGATACCTGATGTTAGTTCGCTACCGCCAAATTTTCCCCCTCACAAAAAAATTACTTTCTTAATCACAGGCCATGGAAGATTTCCTTTTTATTTACACGGCCTTTCGTTGCTCCCGTCCCCCACATGTTTTTGCGGCGCTGTCTGTACTTCCATTGATCACTACATGCTCTCTTGTGCTGGCACCCTTTCATTTCGGGATCGCCTGGTGGCGTTACTGGGGGTGGCGATATCTCCAGGTCTGTACCCTTCGCTCCTTCGCAATCCACGCGCACTTGAGGTGCTCAAAGAAATGGTTCGGCATATCAACCTAAACATGCCGCAAACGGATTAGCGCCGCCAAACAGGGGCGCGGCCTCTTGCTGCCTTTTGACCACGGTGGCGCCTGCTGGGCTGCCCTCCCCGCATGACAGAGTGGGTATCCCTGCTGAAGGGAGGTATTCCTGCCCGCCACCGCTGATCAGGCGGGGGATTGTGCGTGGGTCGGGGGCCGGCTGCAGCGGGTGGTGGCACCGCATGGCGGCCGCGCTGTGGCCCTGGCAGATCGGGTTCATGGCGGCGAGTCTTGACTCGTGGGGAGCGGTGGCTGCCCCCTCAGTGCGCCCTTGTGGTGATGCTGGGTCCACACGTCCCCGCTGCTTGGCCTCCGTCTACTTCCTTCTCGCCGCGTGGCGGCGGACCTGGGTCCGTGAGGAGCTCTGCTATTTCAGCAAGCCAGTATTGAGGAGTAGCGACAGGTGGCCGAACGACACCCTCGCGGCTGAAGCGCTTTCTAAGACGCAAGTAACTCACTTCTCAGTAGTAGTAGTAGTTAGTAGTAGTTGGTGGAGTGATGCGAAGCGGATATATCCAGTTCTCCTCGAGACTCTTTGAAGCAGCTATAGCCCAACGTGCAAGTACGGATTTCCCAGAAGTCGCCTAACTTTGCCCTCACTGTGACGCAAATATTTCAGCAAGCCAGTATTGAGGAGTAGCGACAGGTGGCTGAACGACACGCTCGCGGCTGAAGCGCTTTTCTAAGACTCAAGTACCCAGTAGTAGTAGTAGTAGTAGTAGTTAGTAGGTCTCGTGACGCTCCCGAAATCATTTAATACCAACCCACACAAGGCCAGGCGACAAATCAGGATCAATTTCCTCGAGAGAAAGTAGATAACCATTCAAACTCCGTGTACACCTATGCCAGGATGTCCGAAAGTACTAAAAAACAATTGTCGCAGGGGGCTACCCTGGCCCATCCTGCAGTCCTGAACGGAAGAAGCGGAAATCCGAGCCATCCTCTTGGCAACCCAAATAGGAAAACTATCCCACAGAAGCACGGGCATCAGTAGAGACTCTTATTACAAACATTCTCCACAGAATATCTAAACGCTTCAGAAAGATTCTCCCATTCACAATGACGGAAGTTCAGATTACTCGACACCTGGACGTGTGAGAATCTGGAAGAGATCGAGGTTTCTGGTTAAGAAGCATGCGAACTCACATAACACGCTCCTTGCGACCCCTGACTGCCAAACTTTCCTAAATGAAAACATTTGGGGTACGTCTCCTCTCTTTACGCCTAGTAACGCGGTCATTCGCATGCCACAAGGTTCTCTCAGGGCTGAAAAATCGCAAACCAATTTATAAATTCAGAAATATAGATGGGCGAAAATGCTTGGTAGGAAATATCTTACGTTAACTGAAAACCGTGCTTAAAGCGGAAAGCATACACCTCTTACACTCAACCTAGCCATGTCAAAGGGTATGAGAAGAGGCAAGGGCGTCCGCAGAACTTTTTGCAAAGGGGGGCATCTATAGCTGGGGGGGGGGGGGGGGAGGGATACGGTTGGATAGCCCCAAAAAAGCGCTATTTGTGGTTTAAACTACGCATATGAAACAAAAATTATAAACAGCGAATTAGAAGCACACTTGGAGAATATGTATTGGATTTTATTACCGAACTATTACCGAACCAAACTAAAGTTAATAAAGAAATGCGAAAAGGTATTGTCACTCCGTAAAAAAAGTGGTAAGTCTCGTTGCGTAAGGGTTCTGGACTCACGCCAACTGGTACAAGAAGATGTGACGGCACGGGAGGATGTTACAGTCTCTACTAAATGTAGCCGTCAAGATTTTTTAAAGATATAGCTGGCAATTTATTCGAAAGTTGAAGTTCTTGCGGATAAGCTGCCTAAATCTAGAGTTTAGAAAAAGAAAATGTCAAACCTTTCAGAATTGTTCGCTATCTTCAACAGCCAGCACAGGCAGTCGGTTTCATTGCCATGGCCATGTTAGTCAGGGTTTAATGTGCAATGTTGACTCGCAGTCCTGAATGACGTTTCATACAGATACGCAGGACCTCAGTGTACTATCATTTGAATAGCGTGGATTGTTGGGCTAGTTGGTGCACGTACATAATTAAAAAAACTTTGCACTAAAGTACCGTACAAAGGAGGGAACGTCGGTGTCCTTCTCTCTCTCTATTCTCCTTCAGGGCAAATTTATTATAATTACGGGCCAACAAAGCTGTGCAGCTTTTTTGTAGTGCATAAAAATATCCGAAACTCCAGGTGGGGGGGGGGGGGGGCAGGTTCCCTTCCTTGCCCCTCCTTCCGGACGTCCATGAGCAGGGGAGAATTGAAGCGTTACAAAAATTGAAGCATTACATGTTTCTGGGGGAAAATGGAAGGAATCGGTCACCAGCTCGTCACCTCAAGGTGAGCGTGAGCTGATTTGGGGGGTAGGGAATTATCTGCTGCATCCGGGTTTCTGGACTTCCGGTCTCCCGCTGCCCAAAGTTCCACAATTTGTTCGAGCAAAATTATTCTGTTTCTATCGCTCTCTTAGCGAAAAACCAAAATGTCCAGGCCGGCCACGTCATAAGGTAATGAGCGCTTTGAGACGCGGACAGTGTCCCCTTCTCGCTGAAACTGACCAACACCAGGAAGCTGCAACCTTTCACGTCCACATCTTAAGCCACAAAAGCGCAAATACCGTCTGTATTGACTGTGCCACGACGATGTAAAGCCATAGAGGCTAGTCTTGCTCTCTTGGCTGACCTTCAGTGGTACAAAAGCAGAAATCGCAAATGTAGAAACTCTGTTTTAAAACGTCTCTTCGGCGTCGAAGTAACGCTATGGCGTCGTACATTTTAAGAACTAAGCGTAGACTTCACTGAAACCTTTTTCTTCCTGATCTCTCTGCAATACGCTAGTGTGGCCGAGAATTCTATGGGGACTGGCTGTGGTTCTTCGAAGTGTGGTTCTTCGGGTGCTCGCTTTGTAGTATAGCGTCAAGCTGCCTTGTCCGCCTCTGTATTTACTGCTATCCCCGTGGGCCTCATTGCACACAGGATCTTCCCACATGTATCCAAGAGACCTACCTTTTTCCATCCTCATGGCGTTACACAGCCCCCCCCCCCCCTTCCCGAATCGCGAATGAAGGGATGACGGACGGCGCAATGCCGTGCAAAATTAGTACGCCCCGTGCGATGCTTAGTACCCCCGTGCGATTAGTACGCCCCGTGCGATACGCCCCGTGCGATGCGATGCTGATACAAAACAAAAATTGCCGCAAAAACTATCTTATCTAGTTGCACGCCAATCCCTTCGTAGTAACGTCTATCGTACCCTTTCCTTTTAATCTATGCGAACATTTTTAAAGCGAAGCTTTGTACCTTTACCAGGCAAGGATTTTAACGCTACCGTCGGCGTCAACAGAAAACTCTCGTGAACAAATGAAAGAAATTACTGGCACCGCCATGAATCGAACCCGGGCCGAATAGAGAAACGGAGCGAGATCCCATTGTTTTACCAATTGAACTGTGAGCGCACGCGGAGACGAGGGAGACAGACGGTGTACTCACCGAGCATAGCTGCGGTTTACCGCCTGCGTTCTCGCTCAATGCCACGTGATAGCGTCACAAGACCTCCCGCGCCACTGTGCGCTCCACCAACGGCCCGTGTAGCTGCCGTGGAGCGCGCTAGTGGTCCGTCCATTTTGTCCTCAAGAGTCTGGACTCGCGTGCAACACCGATACCGAACAACAGAGTGTCATCCGTGGAACGGGATTGACTTAACGTTCATGAAGAATATCACTGCGGTGAAAACGCAAAGTCTGAGGGCGTATACACTCATCATAAGGTCATTCTGAACGTCGTGCTGAAGTGAAATAATAAATAACGTGTTACAGATACAGCGTAACGCGTGATTAGCGCAAGCGGGCAGTAGTCAGCCGTGGTATGTGCTGTATAAAGCTTCGCTTCCCAACCGTTTCCACAGGGTGTACTGCCCCGTACTTGTTTTTCTCGCTTAAGTATTCCTTGAACTGGAAACAGGACCTAAAGAAGGTTGCTGACGGGCGACGCGAGTGTGCATGAAAGGCCCGTACAATGAGCCAACATCGGACCTTCACGTGAAATCGGGGAGACGGCCTTTGGTGCCGACACTTTCGCTTTGACGGCTACCATAAAAGTGATATATGGCGTTCCATAAATAATAAATCGTGCCGCTCCCATAGCACCTATCCCTGTCTACTGTACCTTCCTTCCCTCGGTAAAATCAAAACCGTGTTTTAAAAGAACCAAATCATCACATGTTGTATTGTTTAAATATAGATGAGGCATCCGAAACACAAGTAACAAACTTAACGCAAGTAGCAAAACGCAAGCTGAGACTTCAAGTTGTGCCTGCGCATACTGTTGGGGCCATAAAAGTGGCATGCACGGAGAGAACGCGTTTAAGAAGACTACGCAGTCATCCCAGGTTTTATTGTTCCTGAAAGGACCCAAACCAAAACGAATAAACTAGACAAATAGAAGAAAGTTAACCGTGTCACACGCACCCGTACAAACAACGCCTAATATTCTGCGCACGGTGCGCTACAGATTTGCTTCCAATGTCCTTTGTTTTGGCGTTGGAGAAATGGTGCTCCATCTAATCGATTTACAGCCCAGCTGCTTCCCTGGCCGATTCACTTTTTGAACGGGAATTCGACCTGGGACACACATGGTCACAGGCGTCATACGCACCAGAAAGATGCGAATCGTTCGTTACTCCCATTTTTCAGTCTTTTTTGCATTACTTTGGGCATTGCGGCCGTTATACCCTGGACGTGGAGATTTTTTGGGTTGGTTTTTTTAGGGAAGCGCGGCGGTCGGAACGTGCGGCCGCATAAAGGGACGTATCGGAATGGAAAGTTTCGTCCTTGGGTATGATGCGCTGTTACAGGGTTGCAGAAAAAAAAAGGTGGATGCACTAAGCAAGTGTTCGCCATAAAAAAAAACACACATTTTCACGCAACTTCAATAGCTTTTAAAAAGTAACATGAAATTCCCTGCATCGTTTGTTGGTCGCAAACGTATTCAGCCTCACGCCCCGGAACACGAAAAAATGTGACAGTGCTTTGGAGTCTCTTGCCAGCCGTTCCCCGACTATCACTGGTTCTATTTCGCCCTTACTGAACCTGTAATTTTTGTTATTTCATCTATGCGGATGAACTTGTAATGAACAATCACGAGGAATAAACACGAGGAGGAACAAACAAATAAGATGAAGAGCAGCCTTGAAGGGGCCAGCAATGCCGCTCAGGCGCATGGCAGTATCCGTATTACATTGTTCCTAACTAAATCAGCGCTGACGGTAGACACCGAAAAACGATGCCGGACGTAACGTCAGAAATAATATGTTGAAGTTTATCAAGAAATGCTTTGCGCATAATGAAACCTTGTAATCACTGGTGCGCAATTATTCCATGTCACATTCGCCATTTTGTTACGAGGGAACGGGGGGTGTTAACTATTCCTAATAGTACAGTGAGTAATAGCACTGTGATTGAGCTTATTATACGCACGGTATCGTTCACTAGGGCGGCAATCAGCCATCTCACCTATTTCCATTGATAACCCGAGACATGGCGCGTACAAAATTGGAAATAAAGTAGAGGAGGAATAAACGTTCATTACGTTCGAAGGTTATAATTTTACCAGAAAAATAGCGGCGCGTAGCGAAGGAACACGTCGCCGGCCATAAAGACGGTTGGTGCGACAATGGAAACCAAGCCAGCTTCCATCTTTCTTTTTAACGATGATAATCACATCAAAGCCTTTGAGCCTTTGCGAAAAAACGTCAAATTTGAAACTACTTTGTTCGCTATTCTACTTTATAAAATGTGTCGGTAATCAATGAACATCGGATGACTTTCTAACAGCGAAGCTGTTCTTGTACGAGGCTTCCATGGGACGAAATGCGGTAACGTGGTTGCCGCGATGCTCAGCGGGCGTAGCCTAGATTTAGCAAGTTAAAAGAATACTTGAACGACAAGTTTGTATAGGCGAAAGCTTTCCTAAACTGCTAAATCTGATGGTAATGTTTATACTCGTCAACATTTTTGCGCAAAAAGAAAACCTTAAGCATATTATTACGTGGTGGCAGAGCAGATGAGGCGAGCTATGATTAAGAGGGATGGCTGACGTATTCACATTATGTACAGGGCGTTCATGAGAGCATCCGCGCCTGGTACGCGCCAGCCACTTTTTTTTTCGTCGTCAGTTGTCTTCGGTCGATGCTGTGGGGCATTGCCCAACTATTAGTCCCGTAACATGAACCCCCGGTCGAGGGTGATCTTACCGGTCGAAGCCGGGGCATGGTGACAGTTGACGTGTGGGTGAAAATAGCGATTGGAATATACAAGAAAGAGTCGCTTGCCGCCACGGATGTCGATGATGTCCTTGGCGATGCCTCGCCCCGGAACAGCGGTTTAATTCAGCCACGACGACGCGTCGATTGTTGTAGGAGCCACGAAGGACAAAAGGGCTGGGGGCAGATCTGAGGCAATAAATAAGTCATGTATTTTTGTTCGTTTAGTTCAAAATACATGGCTGTTTGATTTTTGCTACAGGAAAAAAAATATACACCGTGAAAAAACTGGGCTGGCTTAGAGAAGTTCTGCGAAGCTTAGCGTCGCGATTAGGAAAGAGGAAGGCTGCTTCGCTTTTAACGTCAGCGTTCCCGACGTCAGTCAGTAAGCTCAGCTTACTTTTTTCGCTTGCTTTAAGACACGTAAACCGTCTAAGTGGCGATGATACCACTTGACAATGTCCCCAAGAAACTTTCTTAATCACAAAATACAGCGCATTTTTTCAGATCGCTGGGGGACATGCTCGGAAAAGCTTCACGTCTCCTTAGCATGAAGAAGAGGCGTGACTTTTTTCTTACTAAAATGCAAGAAAATGGCCGCGTTTGTGCTCCTTTAGTTACAAATGTCGACGAAAGATGATGGTCGACTGGCGCCCCTGGCATTGAAACGCCTCCCTTCCCTTTCCCGCTCACCTGTCATGCTGTTCCTCTCCCGTCTCGTTGCCTCCAAAGTAACACGCTAGAGGTTTGCTCAAGTAATTTTAAATCTACCGCGTTACACTGCTCCAAGTCGGGTGTCTCAATGCCAGCGCTGCCGTACGGCGGAGACGCGCGTGAATTGAGGCACCCTACTACAACGTTTGTAGAACCACGTTTCCTTACTCGACGATCGTTCCAAGCGGGACTATCACTTAGGCCGCCTGAAATACCCGGCGGCGCATCCCTCCCTCAGTCAGTGGCAGTCTGTGGCCTGGCGACTCTTACAGTCCAACACCTTTCCGAACCCCGTAGCCTACAGCCGCCTATACCCAGACCTTTACAAAGAGCAATGTAGATGGTAATCGGAACGAGCTAACCTGCAGCACACCGGATGGGACCATCCCGAGAAACCACAACACACATCACAGAAACTAGTGATTAGGATTCTGGAGCAATGGGAGGCCGTGTTGCTCAGCTCCGATCAAGAGACTCAACGCAGCCTTGTCCAACTGACCGAAGATGCCGCTAGGGCTCACGGGTTCCTGGACGCCAGCTGATATGGAAGGACCGTCGAACGCTCCCTTTCATCCCCTTCCATCCCCCACTTTGGGAAAAATAAATTTTTCTTATCATCATCACGTGGATCCAATCTAGTGGGACCTTTCTTTGCTATTGCCGTTTGATAATCTTAAATGCCGCCAGGAGGTAGCACTGGCAACAGAAGGCGACGGTTTTTTGCCGTTGAATGTAGTATTGCATTGCCATCGCAAAAACCAAGCATCTATGAATTTTTAATAAAAGGAACTCTATAAATTATTACTTATATTTATTTATTCCGTGCCTTGCATTTGCGTAATGTCTTGTTCTTGTTCAACAATGTTGGCTAGTATGAACATATAAACCGGACCTAAACATTTAAATTTGGCTGTGAGTGTATCAGGCTATTGCGCCTCCTTCGTTTTACTTTGCCCGGGTGGCTTAATCGAGTCACAGACAGACAGACACAGACAGACATACAGACAGACAGACAGACAGACAGACAGACAGCCAGACAGACAGACAGACAAGACAGACAGACAGACAGACAGAACAGACAGAACAGACAGGCACCAGACAGACAGACCAAAATTTTCGCGTTTCAGTAGCTCAAGAAATACTATCGTCTTTAAAATGGTTTAGGTGCGAGTGAAGAAGCTGTAATGACGCATAGAGATAGCTTTGGGGGGGGGGGGGGGGGGGGGGGTGAATGAATGTGACCTTGTTGAGTTATTGTCCGTGGATCCTGGATCAGATCCTGGATGCTGGATTCGTTTCGTGTGACATTCGTCACACGAAAACGAAAAGCTGCAGCGTCACACGCGATGAACACCACAAAACCATTCACACAGCGAAAGGCCTTACAGAGGCCCTTATAGCAGCCCAACAAGCTTCGATCATATTGGGTCAGTAACAAGTCATTGAGTATTCGCGCAATGCAGGATCCTATATACACACCATGCTTGAGTATCGAAACTACATCGTCCTTCCAAATTTGACAAAACAAAACCTGCAAATGAATATTTAACGTGGCTCGCAACGGAAAAGGTCTGACGTCTTTCTGCTCCCCCTCTGTCCTATTTCCGAGTGAACATTTCATGGTTCGCATTTTCCTATATTTATTTTTGTGAATGCCTACATTTCTACTGGTGCTCTACTCCTTGTACGTTTCGTATCATTTCTCTAACATACAAATAAATTAGGTTGTTAAGCCTGAAAACAAAAAGAAATTTAAGGTTTCTTAAGCAGCAGGGCGCATCCTGCATAACGTTGATGCGTGGTATTTATTTTTTCAACGCATCTGTACTCCTCATCAAATCGTTCTTTGGTGACATACGTTTACTATTTGAATGGTGTTTACCATCACTGTTAACAAATTACAAAAAATGGTAGCATGAAAGACATGAAAGACGTATTAAAAATTCATTTCAAGAAAATAAAAATCAAGTACAATAAACGCAACATCCACTTTGTTAGGTACACTGAGGGCAATTGAGTAGTGAGAGATTACTTTATTTGATGCCCGAAATGGGTTTTGACGTGTAGACGTCTTGTAGGGTGTCCCTCCCTCAGCCGTAAGCCAGGATTCCTTGTACCCTAGCGGCGGCTTCCGCCATCCGGATTTCAGCCATCGCCTTCCAGTTCTGGCTCCGGTGTGGCGCTGAGCAGAACGGTCTCCCATGGTTCTGTAGTCTCAATACTGTATCTTCTAAGTGTATTTATATCGGACTCACTATTATAGCCGGCTGTATATTTTTGGAGCTCATGGCAGGACCATATATGCTGTAGGTTTGCTGCGCTTGTTGCATACAGTGCATAGGTTGATAGTCTGAATAGCAACGGTCGAGGGAAGCAGGGCTTGGAAAAGTGTTTCTCTGCAACCGTCGCCATGTGACTGCCTTTTTCCTGGTAAGGGGGTGGTGGCCTGGAGATGTTGCTAATTTTTTCTTCATCAACGCAAAAAACATGAATCCAATAAAGACTGGAAACTGTGAAGCCTCCAAGCGATGATTTGAAGGCAGGCCGAGGTTTGGCTTGAGAAGAGAACTGTCGGTTTCGTCATGTTCATTTGAGAGAGAGAGAGAGAGAGAGAGAGAGAGAGAGAGAGAGAGAGAGAGAGAGAGAGAGAGAGAGAGAGAGAGAGAGAGAGAGAGAGAGTAAACTTTATGAGATGAAAGGAACCAAGTGGTCGGTTTCCTCAGTTCGGGACCCCATTGCAGCGTCCATCAGCCTCAGCGAGATGGATCAGCCGAAGCTGATCTTCGGAATTTGAGGTTTCGGCAACTGAGTTATACGTTGTGCTCTGTCGAATAGGCTCAAAGCCAACACACACAAGCTTTGAGGGGGAAAGGTACATGCGGGAATCGTCTGAAATAAAGGATCTAGGTTCGTGGCAGGCAACCAGCAATCATTGAGGTGTCGAATCAGCCACACTTTCGAGTGCCCAGAAGGTACGACCAACGTTTCAGCGGAGGATTCTAGGCCAGATTGTTCTACTTTTTATTTCACTGCCTTTCGATGGTTAACTTCTTTTCCAGGTTTCAATTCGATGGCCACAGGGATCTATCGAAGTAGAAAGGAGAAAAATGGTGATTTATTAAGAGTAACGGGCACAACTCGAAGCTGTTCACAGAATCATAAGGCGCAATAAATAGCTGTCGTTTCTGGTCTCAGACACGAAACAACCAAAAAAGTGGCCGGGAAAACCCTTTCAAAATACTTGATCATTTTTGAGCATCCGTAAGCCCTTTTCTGAGAGTGTATGCTGCGTGCCGAATAGCGTCCGGATGCTCACGTGCTGGGTCTGGTGCGACATTAAAACATATATCTTGTTAATGAACTAAATTTGTTCCTCGTATGGCCTATTGATAAAAATGTGATGGTCCACAAAAAAACCCATGTTTAAGCTAGGGCAGCCTCGTTCCGCCTAAAAAATATGGTATAAACAACCTTTGAGCTGTGCAGCCTTGGAAATAGTGTATTTTGTTGTTAGTGAAATGTACTTTCATAGGCCGATCTGAAACGAATACATTAACAACCATATGTAGTATTTATTTGATATAAGATGGATTTCGGGTAACGCAACGTTTGTGGATTAGGCCATCCATAAAAATGAACTGCACAATTTATCTTTATTATCCTCTCTGCACACGCTCAGAATATTTTTCATACTTCTACACCAAGCCAAATACACCCGCAAGAGGGATCATATAGGTAGGACGCACAAGCGCTGAGGAAGTGATGCATTGTGGGTAAAACGCCATCTTGTACTTCTGATCAGCAGGCCGGCATATGAAGTCGCCGTCGTTGCCACGAATCACGCATACTGCTTTCTGAAGTCCCCGCCGGCGCCACTAGTGCAGCCAAACCTCCCACCCTCCTGATAACGCGTCAACGTTGCACACGATATCGAGAAGGTATGCTAGGGGAAACATTTTGAGCCATTACCCTATGTGAAGGTGGAGGACGATTGGCGCTTCAAGACGCGTGGCTCTCTCAACACCACAAGACGTCGCTTGTCGTTGTAGTGCTCACCACGCTGCTCGTCTCGCATGGCGTTGCATACGTGGCGAGCACGCTCGTTAGACGCCATCTCCGAAGCACTCTTTTCAATTATGCTTGGGCAGCCGACGTTAGCGCTGTCTGTGGCACTTCCGCTGGCGCCACGAATCCGTTCGGCCGTTCGCCGAAGCGTTTCAGTGGCGCCTCCGTCAGCGCAGGGAAACCGCACGAGGCGCTTTCTCTACTTCGGCTGGGCTTGAAGGTCAGATTGACATTAGGCGTTTCTTTGTTTGTGCTTACAGTAATAGGGTTCGCTAAAAATGGGTTGTGCGGACTAGATTCTTTTTTTATCTGGAAAGCGACCGGGCTGTGTGCTAAGGTTGTGTGCTAAAGGGCGAGTACTTCCGCATAAACCTTACTCATCTCGGTAAAAACGCGAGTGTTCGCGTTTTGCGGGTGTTTAGACGGCCTTAAGGTTTAGCGCCCGCGACAACCGGCTGATGTCTTCTCAGCATTTACATTTGCCAGCTTAACACAGGTATTTCGAGGAACTTTGAGGGCGGCTAATGTTAAGAAAATAAGAGAATAATGGGAGAGGCCTTTTCCCTGCATTGGGCGTAGATTGGCTGGTGATGTTAAGAAAAAAGTGTGCGTTGCTTCACGGTAAACGCACTACCACCTTTCGTTCTCGGAAGACGCCTGGGTATCGATACTGCTTAGTGGCACCGCTAGTGCAAACCACGCCGACGCTGCCGCAACCGTTTTCAGCGCCCCAAATTGATTTTCGCTCGCCCAATAAGAGATGCCACAAAAGATCTCCTCAAGCTTCGGCACTACATGAGACTAAGGGAACAAGAGAAAACAGGGAGAAATATGGAGAAAAAAATTAGGAAAGTGCGTTGCGTCAAATCTGCCGCCGCAAAAATTGCTGATGATTTCTTAGCCTCCTTCCCCTCACAAAGCCACTTGGATGTAAGGAAAAAAAAAGAAAATAAGATGTAAGAAAATTGGGATGTAAATATTGCAGTTACAGAACAAGCAAGCCAGCGGGTAATCAAATAGCAAACAGTGAAACAACAGCCGCGAAATTTGTGTCCCCGGTCTAGGGCCTCGAGAGGGGAAACGCAACGGCAGGGTCCTCGATTTTCCGCGAAAAGATCGTCGCTAAATCTAATTACCGCCCGGTCAATCCACGGGACGCAATCTGGAACGGGCTCGAACGTTATTGCTGCGCTTTCACTGAGCTGTTGAACAGTTTGTAACTGGCTCATTAATGCAGCTATCAAGGCGCATTCCATTCATCCGCTCAGCCTTTTGTTTCAAATGTTCCGCCGGGCAATCCATGAAACCTTGGAATATATTTGCAGGTCTGGTCAGAGTTTCGTTTTTTTATTCATCTGCTGTTTTCCTTGAGTCATCACGAGACGCGAAGCGTTCCTCTTTGTTTCAAGGCAAAAGTATATTGTATGCACGGTTCGTGATGTTTTGACCACTTTGTATCGGTGCCTTGTTAATGACAACCGTCGTAACAAATCTGAGCATATACAGGACTAGCTGAACAAACGTTCAATTCCGTGATCGATACGCAGTTTCTGATGAAAAACAGACAACTGAGGGAAGATGCCAGCTTCCAGGGGCGTTTTTCCTAAAGGCCCGAGTTCCGCCTACTCCGAGTTTCCAGCTGCTTCGGATATGAAAGTAAAGATAGGGGGTGCATTCGATACACCTCGAGCGAAACCGCCGGAATCGCCCGGGCCACGCCTGGCATATTCGCGCGCTGTATTAGGGCTGCTTACGTTGATAAATTACGGCTTGTGCTATCTTCCGCATGCAGCACCATCTGAAATGGATCTGCAATAGTCATTCCCTAGCATAAACTAGATAACCCCACTGCCACTTTGAAATCCCCAGTCTGACTGTTGGCCACGCCCGGCGCGGGGCGGTCCGTTTTTCTCGGTGTTCTGTTCTTCCACTTAATTATGTTTGCTTGAGTTATGTTTGCTTATGTTTGCTTGGGGGTAATCCCAGGGACGCTCTGCGCAAGCACAAAGCAAGTAATCAAAGAGGTTCACTGTATCGAACGTCCGACTGCCACCTGCTCGTGGTCCCCCCTGCCAGCTGGCTGGGCAAAGGCGGTTTCGGCTGCCTAGCTTTGGTCAGTTGCCAACGGCAGCGGTGGGTGAGGTGCCAGGTCTCACCCGGGGATGCAAAACCCCAAGGGAGTGGCAGCGACTCCCTGGAACTGTATGGGCCAGTTCCTTGCCCCAGAGCCGATGGTGGACGCGGAGGCAGGCCCGGACAGCCTGGGTGGCTACCGAGGTTGGCTCTGGGAACTTGGCAAAAAGCGGTGAAAAAGGTTCCTTATTAAAGGACCGCCGCAGTCACCCCACGCGGGCACGACTGCTCGCTGCCGACACGAAGGTTCCTGGACAACAGGATCCAGGGCCTTCGATAGGTGCTCATGATGGCCAATGTCTCTGGCCTTTAGTAGCGACCAGTCTAGGAGGCGCGCACTTGCTAGGACCGAGGAAAGAGGGATTGGCTCACTTCTTAGGGAAGCTTCTCGTCGGAGTAGGGCTGGTCGTACTCTATAAGGATTACTCCTTCCACCTGATGACTGCTGCCCGTATGGGGAGGGGTTCCCTGGTGGGTGAGTGGTTGGCATAGGAGCACATAAGAGGTCCACCGAAACCCTATAAGTCACATAGGCCTTCCTATGGAGATAGGTGATTCAGGTGCACATAGGGATCGACGGATGCGTTCAGGGTACAGTTTACCCCGTCTGTCGGACAGTTAGCTTTACCAGTATCCGAAACCGTTGAGACGAGGGGGATTAGTACCTATGTAGGCTGGGCAGGTGTCTCTTGAGTACTCGGGGGACCTGGTGGGTGTTAGCCGGGGGGCTGGTTGTGAAAGGGGTCCGGAGACTAGGTGTCGTCACTCCGTCGTAGGTTCTCTCTGTTCTTCGATGTCGGAGCTCAGATGGTTGGAACCTATAGTGGGGTCCGCTGAATTCCAATTGGAACCGTCTGACGCTCATCCTGAGTTTCAGGCCTATTTTAGGAGTCAGACATATCGAACGGAACGCGCCCTGCTCCGGACCATCAAATATGACTTTTGTTTACGGCTTGCTTGAGTGCTTGATTGTGCACGGCGGGCGCTTATCAGAAATCGTCCCGTGTCAAGAGCGTGTTGGAGCATTGGCGAGTGCGTGTTAGACGTTGAAGCTGTGTCATTTGTCATCGAGTGCGTTTTCACGGTGTATGAAGAAGGCTCCCATGGTAAAATCGTGTCGTCTTCGCCTCTCCTATAGGGACCGGGCAGCTGGATGGGTGGCGCCACCACTCGGCACTCCCCTCGTTAGTGGAATGAGCCGGTGCATTGGACTACACAGCCTCCCGTTGTTTTTGTCGTGTTTGCTTCGGTGCTTTGAATGTTTTGGTAGTGTTGTGAGCGGATATGTGCGGTGAAACGAAGTCTAGACAGATGAGTTGGGTTCTTAGATGCAGCAACGGCTGCGTAAACGTGTCGGACGCTTCTAAAGAAATTTGTATCGGCTACAATGACATGAGTGCTTTTTGCAGCGATCTACGCTTGGCTCCACCCATTCTGAGTATGAATAAAACTACTATTATTAGTATTTATTTCTTCTTAAATGCCCTAACGGCTACGTAAACTTATTTGACGCTTCTAAGTTTGGGGATGGGCAACATTGACATGAGCGCTTTTTGCAGCGTTCTGCGCATGGCTCCGCACGAAACTATTATTAGTAGTCATTTCTACCACTTTAAATTTTCTTCACTGGTTCTAATGACTACGGTTTCCACGCCAGCCTTAACGCTGGGATACCTCGATACGTGTGCTTTGAAGAGAAAGGCACTTGCGTACGAGATCGATTACCGTACAGCCGTGGAAATGTCGCGGTATGGTAGTTTACACTTTCTGTAACCATGAGCTTTGTGCGTTCGGGTTTGGTGAGCGACACTGTGACAGCACGGGAGCCTGATCAGAGCCTAAGTGGAACTCCCACGTTTGTAGTGGTCATTTTATCAGAAGCCAAAGCTATTCAACCACCCAAGCTACAAACCATCCCACTTCCCCTTCCCGTTTACCCTTTTCATGGAATAAAATCTGGCATCGATAGTTAAAAAATGTGGCAGTGTTAACGTCATCCTTTGTTTTTTAATGCTTAAGTATTCTTCACAGAG
Source organism: Haemaphysalis longicornis (assembly GCA_013339765.2). NCBI lineage: Eukaryota > Metazoa > Arthropoda > Arachnida > Ixodida > Ixodidae > Haemaphysalis > Haemaphysalis longicornis. Next base: position 151,082,443 of record CM023451.1, read on the forward strand.
TACCAAAAAATCGTGTAATGCCTTGTGAAGACACCAAAAACACGCGATTAGTTGCCTCAAATATGGATGCATCAGCCCGAGCCCCCCCAGCACAGACACATATGGGACACGCTGGAAGCAGTTTGGATTTGGAGAGGGGTGCATGGAACTTCAAAATTAAACAGCAAAATTATCCAGCCCTCTGTCTAACGATTGCGATGGTTGAACGCGGAGCTTTCTTTCGTGCGAAATCGAATGGGAAATGGTCAAAGTCAAAGACTCTGCGATCAAAAGACCAAACTGCGTGCTGGTCAGATTCAATGCTCAACTAGTCAAAGTTTAAATCCAGAAGGCAACCAAGGAAACCCACACGAGAAAGCGTAGCTATAAACCATCATCGTCGTTAGACGGAGGAGTGCATGATTTTTCAAGCGTAGGTGGCAGCTTGTAAACCGGCCGCAGCATTCAGTTGTGAAACTGAGTGCAGGTTTTCGGCAACCGCCTGTCTCGCGTCCTTCAGCCACACAGGAATTGGTTTTTGAAAAACCATTGACCAACTAGCCAGCAACTGTTGCAATTCTTGTAAAGCAATGCTTTTCCACGACAAGCAATAACGTCCTACTATCATGTGGTATTTATTCTGTAAACGATTCCCGATGACTGTAGTAAGAGCATTTCTGTGAAACTAAACACGTTTCAACCATGGTTAATGAAGTTACGGAAGCGTCTTCCATCACAATGTGGTTTTTGAGGTAAATCTTAGAAAGCACCCCCCCCCCCCCCCCTTGTCTTTCGCTTGTGCACGACGCCGTTTCGTCATCAACTGGCAAAGGCCAGCGCCGCAGAATTCCTGGATCGGTTGCTCACACCGGCTTTGTGGGAGCATTTAGCTGCAATATACTCCTCGATACACCAAACTGCATGCAGGCATGAAAAAATTGCACGAAGGAACGGACTTTCACTTCCAGCTTGACTTCTAGCTTGGCGCATTGAGCGTCGTCTGCTATTTGTAAACACTGAGTATGGGCGTAAATAACACACATGGCATGCCTCGTAAACGTCACATCCACGCTCAAGATTTACCGATCTGAAAAATGCACGTGGGGTTACGTGCGCTTTGCAAGCCGCACCGCAGAAAAACGACAGAAAGCCATGCACAACTACGCTGCGCTGACCGCCACCGGCATTCCACTGACGAGTGGTTCGCCACGGGCGGCGCTGTACAACGACCGCCATAAAGCGACGAAGTGGTGCCATACAACGGCCGTCCGGTCCCTATAGGCTCGTACAATAGTGAACTCCAGTTCGCCCGAACACCCCCGCGACTGGGCACCATTGGCTGACGGTGGCCTGGGGTCGTCATTTTTGCTTTGGGCTAAGTCCTTGTCGCTGCTAGCGGGCATCAGATGACGACTTCGTGGCTACGACGCTCCGCCCACACAAAGTGGACGCCATGGGTGGGTGTGGCTTCGGTTATTACGCCGCGCCCATGAATGGGTTGGGTGTGTTTGACTGAGATTTGAACTCGGAGGAAACTCGGGCATGTTATTCCACGGCCCAGTTGAGGACGCCCGTGGTGGCCGCTGCTGCGGCGTGGTTTATTTTTGTGGTCGCCGTAGCCGGCATATTTCTACTCCGACAGGTTTTTTAAGTGAAGGAGGAATTTCGAGCTTGTTTTTAGCTGTCGAAAAGTGAGCTGCGCATTGGTTGTTCAGTCGTCTGGAGACAGACCCCCGTTAGCGACGACTTAGAGGCGGTTTTCGCTCCATGACCGCCTAGGAACATACTGTGCGCTGCGGTTTTACGCGACGGGCAGCTTCTACAGAAGCGTTGGTGGCGACCGCACCATCGACCGCCACCAGTCGACCGTCAACAGGTGTGTGCGCAATACGGTCAGTGGAGACGTGTTTTTAAGACCTCGCCTTTCTTTTAGGTGGTTTGGCGGACATGGCTTTCCCAGGTTCCTACAGCGCGTCTATCCGTCTGCAGCCGGAGCGCGCGCTTCAGTTATCGTCATCTCGCAAAGCAGTTTTGAACGAAACATTGCATGACTGTGGGTTTTGTTTATCACCAGTGCCGCAGACAGACTCCCTCGTGGGGTTGCATGACGAGCATTTCTAGTGAAAATGTTACTGGCAGGACAGCTTATACGTATTACATATACTGTCAAGGAGACAGTCGACGCACCGATGGCCGGTTGAGGTCGTATATTCGCAGAAGTGAAGCCGATAGGAACGCAGACTAGAGCGTTGAGATAAGCAGCTCGTTTCTCGTGCATGCACCTTATGTGGTTCATCTTCTTTCCCTCACACGTCTTCGGCGCATATCCTCGCGTCTGGATAGGACGTAATACTACCTTCCTCGTCCGCATGATTGATGATGGTATGACGCATACCCCGAAAGCTTGATGGCCTGTTGCACCTGTTCATTATCCTCGCTACAATAAAATCCATGGCGGGTGCCTATCGTCAGAGGCGACCTTTACACATTTTCAACCGGTTTTGTTCAGCGTCACCGTCGTACGGTAGGAAGCAGAGCATGGAAAGCGAGTAAGAGGGGGGAGCTAAGAATAAAGTAACCGCGTCATGCCAGAGGGAGGGTAAGCGGGAGTAGGAAGGGCGCGAAAGAAGATATGGTTGTGAGGGGATTGAACTCTAAAAAAAAAAAAAAAAACGACTGTGGAGAGCTTCTTCGAACAAAAGCGGTGAAGTGCAAAATAAAATAAATCAAACAAATCTGCAAAGTTGTTGTGCCTTATTGCTATTCCTTCCTTCGATACATGGCCACTTGGGGATTGGCCCGCAATTGGGAGCTTTGAGGAACTAACGTCCCGGTTCGCAAAAATCGTAACACTGTGAATTTGAAAAGTAACAGTTGTAGAATAGTGCGTGCAGAGTGAAGCATGAACGTGATGTCACTGGAGTAGGACAGGTGCACACCATCCTCGCAGAACCCCCATTATAGGGAGGCTGTGACATGTTCGAGCAAATGAAATTGAAGAAACTGACGTAAACACGTAATGGCGGAAAAGAAGCCGTTTAAATTAATCCGTGCCGAAAGACAAAGAAACAAAAGCCAGTAAAAGGCGCAAGTACAATTCATTGGAAAAGAAGTTGCTAATACGTATCGCCGGGCTTTCGCCTTAAAAGCACATAGGCAGACCGGACCGTCGCCGAGGAAATTTTGTGTGGAAAAGTGGAGGGTTTCGATAACGTAATACGAGCAGCAGCTGTTTTAAATGTGGCGCGCTTTTATCACCCGCTTTCTTTTTTTGCCAGTCGGTCCATAGTCACGTGATTGCACTGTCTGCCACCGACGGCCGAAAGTACTTCTTATGACGAAAAATTTCAAACAAAAAGCTCATATGAACCCCTGGAATAAAAAATAAAATGAACGTTGTAGTGAAATACAGATTAATAAACTAAAAGTACAATAAACTAAAGTGGTTGGATTTGCTTGCCCCCAGTAGCCATCAGTGCAACAGTGGAACGAGAGAACGCACTCAAAGATGTGCCACGCCCTAGTGGGGCATCCCGGAGCGCGCTGCGTAGGACCGATTACGTCACCTCAATAATCAGAAAATAGCATAAATCGCATTTTTAAAGCGTTTTAACCCTGCCCCGAAATATTATCATGAGCTTAACATTATCACCTCAGCTCCGCCTTGCCCGAGTTTCGCTCAAACTCGGGCTTTCTGGAATAGCACCCTGTACGTTGCTGCCCTTCCCCAAATTTACTTTTCTTGAGTCATAGTTGCCCCCTTCATTAGCTTACTCAGATGCCTGACACGGGATATCAGACCTGGTTCGATGGCATGCTTTTTTTTTTTTCTATGTTTGGGTTTCTTTTTCTGTTGAAATACCAGCCCCGTTTTATATGAAATGTCACAGCATAGTTTAAGGGATAAAGTGGGGTTGTCATTTTCAAACATATAACGGCAAATTCCGGCAGATTTTTTTGGCGTTGGTATTCGGGCGTCGCTTTTTAGGACCTGCTTTCACGGGCACTCTTCTACAGCAAAAACGCTTCTTGCGGAACAACGTGTATGAGCACTATCTATATATTGTCAAACAAGTGTGGCCACTACTAGAACGTGTGAGATGTATGGCACAAACTTGTTTAGGCAAAGGAAGCCTTTCCGCATACTTATGTAGGTAAATACCACCGGCAACATTTTCTTTATTTTAATGAAAAATGTAGACAGGGTTGCTTTTTTACGCCAACAAATCAAAGCCATTGTCCAGACAAGAAACTCTAGAAAAAACGCAGATAGCTCCACAAAACGTTTCTGCACATGCTGCAAACAGCTCCAGTAACTGAGATTTGTTCCTTTGTTTCGCATAGATCCTATCACTTCCACCCGGATGATGTGTAGCTACGCTAAAGAAAAAGTATGGGTCTCGTGCCACCCGTCATCATTGTCTCCTCGGGAGTACTCAACTACGCACTTACCCAATACAACCTGTATTTGTATTCGCTGTTCTTACGCGTGCACTACCAAATCGGTGGCTCATTACCATCCAAAGTCCTCGGAAAAGTGTGATCGTTGACGCCACTCCCATTTCCCGCAACATGGACCCCACTCCCAACGCAGGAAGAAGAGAGGTGAGAGCACGCACTCGCAAACACAGAGATGGAGACCGCATGGCGATGCTGACTATGCCACCCGGCACAAGATCACTCTACCCTTATCACTTACCCTGTTCCAAGCTTCTGAAATGGGACATTGTGGATATCTGCTTCACAAAAGTCCCAAGTGTAAGGCCGGCTGCCACTCTGTACTGTGCTGCCTTCTTGCACATGCTTCCCGCTTGATAATTTATGGGCACCCTGGGTTTTTTGGGTGTCGGTAGCAGAAAAGCAATCAGCATGCTGATTACCTCCAGTGTCATTTGTGCGAATAAAATGTATTCCTTAGACACAGCCTTCTACGACGTTTCCAAGCAGCCGATCTTCTACGCCGTATGGGCCGTAAAAGTTAGAGGCCAGAAAAATACCCTAAGCGCCCGTCCCGAATGCATTAGGGCAGCCGATTCGCACCTTGATTTTTTCTCCGACGGCACCGGACCCCTGCCGAAAAGGGGCCCTGCTGCCCGACGGACGACGGAGAAGACGTCGCCGGCCTAGTCGCCCCAGTATGGCCAAATAAAGTTGTCTGTCTGTCTGTCTCCGGGGATCCTCGGCCTTGCTTTCCGAAAGCGAAAAGACGCTTCAAGAATATTTTTTTTATATATCTTTATAAATCCCTAAAATCTAGAGCCTGCAAGCATATTTCTCTTTTTATAAATGCCGAGGTTTTTGTTTATGGTCGGCTTAATTTTTCATGAATACATTTTTCCTCTTTTTTTCACAATTCTTAATAATACCAAATAGCCACCATTTGGAGTGCATTTTCAGCGTGATCGTTATTTCATTCACGGTGATCATGGTCATCATCATCGTCGTCGTCATCGTCGTCGTCGTAATTTTTATCCTGCAAGATAAAACCCTCGCCTACAGACTTCTAATCACGCGCTATCTGCATTCGTTCTTTGCTAATGAATTATTCAGCTTTTTATGATGAGGCTCTCTCCTCGACTTCTTTGGGAGTTCTTCGTGAATTTGCCATGCTTTTAAATGGTGAAGCGTTAGCAATCAGTGACGTATGCACGCTTCGGTTGCCACCTGGGTTTTCCTACCGGCAGGGCCGGTTTTTTGCACATATGGCCGGGTGCCGGTTCACGTCCCAGACCGGCATGCACCTGCTAGTTTTCTTGGCTGTCCCTGACTGAATGCCTGAATAACTGAACATCGAGAACTGAACCTCCCGAACATCACGAACAAGAAACATCTATCTAGACGACATTATCGTTCCGAATTGGTGATGTGGAAGAGGTGGGCCAGGCGTGGGCTCGATCACCTGAAGACGGGATGTCTCCGGACCAAAAGGACCAAGCACCTGTACAGCCTCGAGATGTACGGCTTTTTTCGCACTTCCATATGCGCAGAGTCTGAGAGGACGTAAAGAAAGCTGGCATGTTTACAGATCAAGGACGGAGCCGAGGCAGAGTGGCCAAGAAGTGCGGTCAAATCGACGCTTAATTGCCAATACTGCGAACACAATTCTGCCATCGGAGGGGTGCGGATCTACGATAACAGTCCTGGGAGCGTACTTCTGTTCGAGGCCCGAGCAGGGGCACTACGCACAGGCGCAGCTTCGTCAGTTAAAAAATGTGGGGGCAGCGCTGTGCCGTCCAAAGCCTACGGGGCCACCGTGGATACCATGGAACGCATAGTGATGCGGTGCCGGAGTGGATTTCTATTCCCGGTAGAGGGTGACGCCCTACCACGGGCGCTTAGAAAAGATGAGGATTTAGAACTGCGAAGGAGGGCGGCGGGGCGTGTACAAGGGCAAAAAAAAAGGTGCGAGAGAGGGGTGAAAATTAAAACCGCTGGGGAGGGAGTAAGGGGGTGGGGAAGAAGCAAGTCGATAAAATGTATTAGGGGTGGAGCATATAATTTGAATAAACACTAGGCCAGTGGGTTGTGGACAACCCACGCCCGGGTGCAACAGGAGAGCATCTAACCACCACGACCATCAACATCCCTTGATTTTGTACCATACGATGAACCGCTTCTTTGCAATCCCTTGAATGAGCATGTATGCCAAGATGACGATCATCATCGTCATCGCCGTCGTCAGCTCACTTTCACAAAGTAGTGCCGCTGTTGTAAACCTTTTATTCACGAAAGCAAGGCACTCGATCTGTAAGAAAGGGATTGAAGTTTAAAGTTCTTCACTACTGAACACCCTCAAGTAGTTCATAATCATCGTCGTCTTTAGCATCATCATCGTCGTCGTCGTCGTCATTGTCGTCATCACCATCATCGTGCCTGAAGAAGAAAGGCGATAGAGAAGAAGCAGCTACGATGGAGCCCATACTGGAGGAGGCATCGTGGAATGTCGAGGCTGGGTATACCGCAAGCGCAGCTACTAGTGTCGTGGATTCCAACGTGCCAACCATGGACCCGGCTCAACTGAGCATCAGTCATGACAGCTGGCTGCGCAGAGTCCCAAGCCCTGCAGTCACAACACGCTTCACGCTGGGCTGCGCCGCCGTCACAGCTGTCGTCGTCATCGTGATCTTGGCAATCACAGGCGTTTTATGGTACGCCAGCGAATGCGTGACGTTTGTGTTTCTCGAGACGATGCTTTGCGTCTGTAATGCGAGAAAGCTTTAGGGGGTCGGGTGCGCTCTGTGCATGAATTCATTCTGCGCTTTGTCCTGATAGAGCGACCTGGAAAGTTCCTTCTAGTGTGACTAGATAAGGTCTAGTGACACTAGTTTCTTCTACCCCTCGACGTAATCTATAGACACAACATATTGAACGTATCTGACGCGAATATATCCCGCTCCATTTATTTCTTGGAGGTATCCCTAGTTGCCAAAGTGGTTTCTTCAAGCCTAATTGTGCAGCAGTTATTCGAAAGAGGATACAATACGTGCATCGCACGTCCTATTTAAGCATGCTCAATATACTGCTGTGCTTATTGAAATTGGCTGTTCAACTTCAGTAAGCATATTAAACACTACCACACGAAGTCACTTTTAGTACGGACAACAAAACAGCAGGGATTTTGGGTTAGAATTAGCACAGCAATGTATAAAACGCTGAAAGCTTTAAAGGAACCATGAAAACGCATAAATGCTCGTGTTGTTTAAAATAACTAGCACTTGATAGCTCGCTCAATTCTATTTATGTGTTTTAGCTGCAATCGACAACGTCGGCCCCAAAGATAGACCAGGAAATATTGGCAAACGTCCAGATTTGGCGCTACACAACGTGCAGCGACACCATGGCAACAACGAAATAATCAGTGTCGCCTCCATGCTACTGTTTATTGTTGCAATCGAGCGCACCAACAGGCGTCCCTGCCAACGCCCATTCGTGTTTATTGAGTGTAAATTTTGTCGGCGGCCGCAAATCGCACAAAGGTATTCAATGTGACGTCGTTTGCAGCAGCGCGAAAAGGCGGCTGGTAACAGCGGTAAGTCAGCACTGCGTCATCCATTTTACTGCGAAGCAGTATGTGTCTAACCCCCCCAGTTTTCATACCTCTGAAGCCGCTTGACTCAGTGCCGCTCAGGGTCCCCTTCTCGCTGCCGTCAACCATCTTTCCCAACTCTTATTCCCCTCACCTTTGCCTCCCTCAAAAGTTGCGCGATCGCCTGAGAACCGTGGTAGCGCCGTTATCAGATGACTGCAGATAATCAACCAATGCGTCAATGGGCGTAAACACGACTGAAAACCGTCGTAGCCGAACAATTCTAGATTCCGCAGTTGCCGCCTCAAATTTTATTTCGCCGAGTAGGTGGAATTTGAGACGGTTGAGAAGGCTTGAAAAGCATATTGCCCCAGTAGGAACGCCGGCGTGAGCCCGCTAATTTCCCTTCAGCTTCAAAGGCTTTCCGAGCGACATTTTCGCCAGCGTATTTCAAGCCTAAGTATGCGCACATCAACAGTTGCCGGTTTATGCGTTCGTGGGATGGGGGTGGAAGGAAAGGGCGACCACGCACAGCGGGACTTTGTGCCGATACTGATGACATGCCCGTTGGGCTGGTGGGAGATTTAAACTCAGGGCTCCGTGCACCCCGTCAGCCGTCTTCCATAATAGAGCGGTTTGTGTATATAAGTGGGTGTGTTACACAGGCAGTAAGATGCCTACGACGGGGAGGGAAACTGGCAGCCACATGTTTGTCCGCTAGAATAAACCTTGAAGCCTTCCAGGCTTTAACTCTCTATGGGACGGACGCATTTCATTGCGCTTAGAGGAAAAAGAGCGGGAATTGATGAAGCGTCGGCGGGAACACAGCGCGAATGGGCTCGAAAACAATGGAAAGCATTTGCCATCGCCATTGCCGCCTCAAGACCCACCTCGTCGAGTTGCTGCTAATCCCTCCGGATCAACAGCAACGTACCCACTTGGAAAGCCGACGTGAGCCAATGTTACTTGTTAGCTTACATTGCTTTTAAAAGGCACATTGTCGATGGCGTCTTTCCTTCTAGGCACGCGCACATAACTGGTTGCCGGTGTATGCGTGCACGGGTTGTGAGTGAAGGGAGGTGGGAAGCGGCGTGCGCGCGCAGCTATGGGTTTCATGCCTTTACTGGTGGCATGTCCCTTGTGCAGGCGGCTGGTCAAATGGACGAATGCTCATACGTGCACATCAAACGTTCCAATGCGAACTGTCTGGTGTCCTCACCGGTTGAGCGAGCGGATTGGTTGATGTGTTACGCAAACAGTAGATGTCTACGACGCGGGAGGTAAAAAGGCGGCCCCATGTTTGCCCGCTAGAATAAAGCTCGGGTCCTTCCAATTTTCCTTCAGCTAATTGGTTAGGAAGTACGTTCAATCGCAAATTAAAAGTAAACATGTTTTGTTTCTTGCACTTCGTGGACTAAATCGCGTCGAGCTTAGCAGGTCATTCTCCTTCACAGAGTGGAAGGGCATTAATTTTTTTATCAGTGCTGTATATCATGCAATACATACTCATCTTGCTCGCGAAACAAATTCTTTCGGCAATAGCAATGTAGGAAGGTAGTAAGGGGGCGGGGCTCTAATTTTCTCATCTTCTCATGAAAACCGAGCGCAGCTACATGGTTACGGACGAAAGCTGCTTTTAGTATCTCATTGTTTCGTTCATTTTCCTGACTCCTTACTGCTACAAAAACCCAACAGGTACCGCTACGTGTTACGTCCAAGCTTACTCTTCGTGCCTCCCAAGACAACAGACTCGGAGGAGCCAAAGCGCGGCCTCATCGTGACGGAGCCCACCACAGTGCCCATTCCGTCTGCGACGGATTCGGCTTCCCCTGGCAGCAGCGGAGGAGGCAACCACATCCCCACCATCAATGCAGACAGTGTACTGCCCGCATCAGGCAGCTGGAACACCAGCCCGGGAGTACCGAGCTTCTCTGAAGACGTGCCTCTGCCGGCGCCTTTGTGAACTGTGCGCGTGTTTGTGCTGCTGTGGGCCACAATCACGCAATAATTATGCTGCCACCTCCGTATGATTCTCGTCGGCCAGCGTTAGAAAGTATAGAGTGATTAAAGGCTTGGCAAACTGCGCTGTGGCTTTTATTTTGAGTATTTAAATTCGGCTATAGTGCAATTCCTGGTTCCGAGCACCGCAGAATTTTTTCATTCATCAATCGTCAGCGTGGAGTACTACGTCTGGAGCATCGCTGGTCAACTGACCTTTAGAAGTGAACACATTGAAATAATTTACTTGATTTCTTTTTCAAAATTTGAAGTTTTGTTTATTGTTTTAAACTATAGCCATATATTCTCACTCATGAAACAAAGGTAAAGGTAATTTTGTGAAATAACCTACATGTGGTTTGTCCGCTGGGATCCTTCCACTGTTTGTTGCGCCAGGTGGAATTTTCAGACAATACTAAATTTCAGTATGGCCGTCGCTAATAAAACGTCACCTTTTGTAATCTAAAGGCAGTCAACAGCAGTCCGAAGTGGCTAGATGCCTCTCACTGTTAGTTGTTGATACGCGCTCCATTAAGCGAATGTGAGGCGATGACCTTCAGTTTCCCAAGTCATAAAGTTGACTATCACTAATTTTTTTCGAATCTGTCACATCTTGCCTGTTGTTACTTCCCCCCAACATTACGCTTGGACGGCAGTTATTCGTTTTCAGCCTGCACAAACTTGAGTGAATTCTCATTCGCTTGTACCGGTATGTAAATAAATATCTTGCTTTGGAGGAATAGACTTGGGCTGTAGCAATCCTAATTTTACTGTTTTCACCGGTGGCAGCAGATTTTGTCTAGTCTTGTGTGTGCTCGCTCTCCCAGAAGTCGTAGGTGGTCGAGGCTGCGGTGGCACTACAAGGCTTAAGCAGGTGCCCTAAACCCGTTGCGCAGTTCTGAGACAAATTCGGCGGTCTCCGCCCAACAATATCAGGCAGGCAAAAAACGCCCGCAATTCGATGCTCCCATCAGAAACGTATCTGCGCTTGCCGCAAGAACACCTGGGAAGTCACTTATGAATGAGAATTGATACCTGGCTGACGGAGGATCATCATTTTTATCACGCGTCTCCGCCGCACTGTCTAAACCATTTAAGGGTTTTTATCATTGTTCTCGCTGTACTCGTGAATAATTTCTGAAATTGTTTCCGCTGGCTACGTGTGTTTGTTTTTGATTGGTGCCAGTCGTTGCCGGGATGGCCAAGGAACCCTCAAGCGGCTTTTACCCTGGTCAACTCCCGCTTTTGTGAAGGCAAATAAATAAATAAATAATAAATAAATAAAGAAATAGATAAATAAATAAAGAAATAAATAAATAAATAAATAAATAAATAAATAAAATGAAATAAATAAATAAATAAATAAATAAAGGAAAGAAAGGGGTATTCGAACTGAGGTCTTTAATTGCCGGCCGCTTGAATGATTCAGAGCTGCTGCAGTAGTTCCGCCGCAATTCCGGAAGGAATTGTGCAACGTAATTCATTCGTCATTTCTAAGGGTGCGCTAGTCCGGAACGTGACTTCACAGCGAGTGCTGCTAGTGCGGACGGAATCCAGGCGCATGAGAATGAAAGTAAACACGCTAAATACAATACATACGTGTCGTGGGGGCGTGTACGAGAGAAGTGGTTTCAGCGAGTGACAATAACGCGAATAAACCAACAAAGAGGCATCTCTCTATTATTAATACTCAATCTTAAAGTGCTCCTGGTGTCTTATAGCTCAATCTAAAACAACGGCTACTAATGTGCGAATTTCAACACACGAGCATTTTGCTAAATAGCAAGAGTCTGACAGTTGTGCGTGCCTGGTTTACTACTATCCTGCGAAGTTGATCGCCCCGTGTCAGATCCCCGAAACACTAGAAGGGAGAGGAAAACAAAGAAAGAAAAACAAACAAACAAACAAACAACAACAACAACATCAACAACACGAAAACAGCCCCTTTAGACATTCTTTTGAAATTAAATAGCGGAAGAAGAATGGCCAGACACATCTCACAGCATACGTTCTACACTCTGAGGATAAACATGGCAAAAGTAAACGTTTACAATGACTTCGAATGTTTTATTAGGACGACAATACACGCCCTGAGGTCCCAATTCTAAGACTTCTTTTTTCAGAAGCAAGACGTGCATATATTCTTTTTTCAGAGCTGTGAGCATGAATTTCGAACATATTGTGACCCTAATTGAATTAGAAGTGGTTAGAAGTAGAAGTAGAAGTGCTTAGAAGTAACAGATCACTAATACGTGAATGCGAAAAAAACAGTGTACGACACAACAGACACGGACTCGTACAAGATTCCATTTTTGGCAGCTCACACTCTTTTTTAAATCTGGTGAAGCTACCCACCGACACCTGCCCGGTGGGTGCTCTTCGTCGGGTTTCCGTCACATTTGAGTGGCTCCTTCCACAACACTACAGCGTCGTGGATCACTGCTCCGCAAGAAGCGGTATTCGCAGCAATTTATAAAGTTTGGGGCTTTACAATGCAGCAGTCTATCATTCTTGTACTTTAAAACCGCACGTTTGCTTGCAGCATTTGAAGAAATTGTATGTCAAATAAAATGTACAACGGCGTGATTCTTATGCGAGTCAAGGAGAACTAGAAATTCATACAGCAGTATGCATTAAAAGACCAAGGTGGCCCATGTCTTTCTGTCTGCCAGCCTGTGCACAAGTAGATTTGTTCCGGGAAAAGTTGTACGAAGGATGAAAGCATGCTTCTTATTGCCCAATTTTCGCACATTGCAGCTCGGTGACAAAACGCAAAATGGGCACATGCAGAGAGAATACCGAATTTTATCGACCAAGGCACAGGGACTGACGTAGGCAGGTCGGAGAGGCGGAAGGGGGGCTGGGGGGAGGTGAGTGAGTGGAAGGACTCTAACGCCGTGAGATACCGCCGGCTTGTACTCCGTGAAGAAGCCGCCATAACAGCCAACAACTGTCTGCAGCTTCCAAGGTCACAAACTGTGGTTCGAAATTTAACATACCACGTAAAGACATGGAATGCCCATTGCGTTTTATTTAGAAACCTTTAGGGCAGTGTAGGAACATGGAATAGACAGCGGCTAAGTCGATGTTCAGGCGTTTATAACACCGAAGCAGTAGAGAAATTCCGCATTACTTCGGTACTAAATTGCTGCAGAGAAAATGAATCACTCTGTTTTATTTAGGTTCCACTCAGCTATGATCCGTAAGCTACTGAACGAGGTGAATGTCACGGTCGAGCGTAGCGTTAGGGAAATGGCTGAGGATGAACGCATAGTCGTTTAATCGTTAAAGCTGTCGTATTCACTTAACAGCGCCCGGGAAGCAAGGGTTTCTTGATTTTTGTCGGGGCAGTCAGAGTATAGCCGCAAGTCATACCTACTCGTTTGTTTATATATGTTTGTTACCAGCGCGTCAGCACGCTCGCCTACCTTATGCTGCGTGTCATGCGGAGCACGCTCGTTTCCTCCTGCTTTCGCATGGCGTATCGACAACCTTGTTTGAAAAGAAAAAGGAGTAGGTTTTCGGTCGCTGTCCTAGATGTTCCTGTCTGATCTACAGTGTTCTCGAAATGATCCGATGTTTCCAGATATTCAAGCCCTCCAGATAAACGCGGGGTTAGCAAACGCTACGAAATTCGATTCACCCCGGCTCGTATGACTGCTCTTTCGTCGCTTGTTTCTTCATTCTAATAGACTGCGGAAAACAAGTTCGAGAGAATATCTTTCGTTTACTTAAAGAACTTTTCGCCCTTCTTTATTACGAGGCAGCATCGAATTAACACAAGCTGCGTAATACAGCTCATTTGACGGCGAATGAGCGTGCGCTCCTTTAACCCAGGAACGTTGCACAAATGATATATTTCTCTGCTCCCTGGGGACGATATTACTCGAACGTGTAATTTTGCGTATAGCAAGCTTTTCCTGTCAGTACTGTACTATTATGAGCAATATGAAAGAGAACACGGGAACGCGTGGCAAACAGCCTCGAAACAGACCCGGAGTGATACGGGGATGGTGCTGTGTAAACCAAGGGGGAAAGGAGGGCGCTCTTCCACTTACTGTTGGCACTCCCACCACGCTGGCATTTCTACAAAGCAGCAGCTTACGTCCTTTCACCGATAATATGTATCATCAGGCATCCGATAAGGCGCACGGCGGGAATGGGACCAGTTGCAAGAACAGCGTCCCCCTTTCCCCTCTGTTTCCGGCGGCGGCCGCTGCATATCAGTCATAGCTTGATCTGAGGTTGTTTCTTACGCGTTCCTGTGTTCCCTTTCATATTGCTCATAATAGTACCTCTGCAACAATAATTTGCAGAGTACTCTATAACGTGGTTCAGTTATTGTCAAAATCTGGTACACATAGAGTCGCGCTGTGGTTCAGCACGCACCCCACGCCTTCTATTTCTGCGGGACCCCGTATGATTACCTAAAAAACTTTCAAACGTAATATTACGCGCAAACGAAGCTCTAATTTCCAACAATAAGCGTGGAAAAGCACCTAATCAAACGATTGAGGTTGTTCTGGTTGTTCTTGCAATAATGTGATACCGCGGAAATATGCAATGACGGCCAGTTTCTCGTTTTTTAGGCCTCCCATCGCCACTATAATTTACGAGAAAGCATTACACATGCATCTCTGAAATTCGCGGCAAATTCAAAGCACGTAGCGCATTGGCCTGGGTTGTTGCATGGATGGTACCTCTCATTTGCGAGTCCATGCCCGTTCTAGGTAGCTGGTAGGCAGCAGATTACAGCTTTCACAATAAAAATTAAATGGACAAGAAGAAAAAAAAACACACAAAGCTGCCCTGGTGCAGTCATGGGTAGTCCAAAATAACGAATCCAAGAGCTTCTTCTATCCTGCATATACACTTCTGACTGATTATAAGGTTTAACGCACCAACTGTACACAGGCGATTAGGCGCGCCGTAGTGGATGGCTTCGGATTAATTTTGACCATCTGGTAATCTTTAACGTGCGCCAAAATCTCAAACACATGGTAGTTCCCGGTTCGCCTCAGCCTGAAAATGGGCCGCCGCGGCTGGGAATACAATCCGCGTCCTTGGGGTTAGCAGCACAACACCTTAGCCACTAAGCCACCATGGCGGCAGACGTTACACCGCTACGCAAGCCTTCTGACAGTTGTCTTCTGCAGCCCCGACAAAAAAAAATGGCCGCGTATCTGCTCCTTTCGTTGCAAATGAAGACGAAAGACGATAGTGAACTGGCGCCCCTTGCAAGTAAATGCCTCCCTTCTCTTTCCCGCTCACCTCTCATGCTGTTCCTCTCTCGTCTCGTTCCTAACAAGATAACAAGGTAGAGGTTTACTCAAGTCAATTTAAATTTACCGCTTTCCCCTTCGGGTGCCCCGATGCCAGCGTTGGCGTACGGCACAGACGCGCGTGAATAGATGCACCCTACTAAAACGTTTATAGAACAACGTTTCGCTACTCCACGAGCGTTCCAAACGGGACGTGGAACCTATCTAGTGGAACTATTCGTTGCTCTTCCCGTTTGATTTTTTAAATGCCGCTAGGTAGCGCGGGCAACAGCAGGCGACGTTTTTCTGCAGTTGATGCAATATTTCATTTGCTATCGCAAAAAGAAAGCCTCCATGAATTTTTAATTAAGGAACACTGCAAATATCACTCATGTATTAATTTGTTGTCTTATATTTGCGTAATGTCTTGTTCTTGTTCAAACAATGTTGACAAGTATGAACATTAACACCGGACTTTTGACGTTTCGATTTGGCAGTGGGCATATAAGGCTATTGTGCAGTTTGAGTTATTTTGGCAGGATGGCTGAATCGAGTTCAAGACAGACACAGACAGACAGACAGACAGACAGACAGACAGAGAGAAAGATCACAATTTCTGCATTTAAGTAGCCCAAGAAAGGATATCGTCTTTAAAAATAAAATTGCGTAGTCCCCTGGTGAAGTCATGACACGTAATCAGAAGGCGTAAATTTTAACATCTGCAGCGTATTCATGTTTGAGCTATTCGCTGTGAACCAATATAAATGATGCCTTGCAGATCCACCATTGTTTTTGCCGCACCATTCGATCTTCGAGGTATTTTGGGAGACAAAATAAACATAAAAAAAGAAGCTAGGTTGCATCACAGCTTCTACCGCGCTTGTCTGAAAAGGCTTTGCTTGTAAGAGAGCGCTCCAATTTTTCCAGGTCATAGGAGTACAAAGGAACTAAAATCTGTCGCTAGGAACTCCGCGTTTCTTCGCTGCTCCGTTTCTGTGCCTTCGCGGTTATTCCTCTTTCCGTAAAACATCCCACCTAAGCGAATAATTTTAACGAGGGTATTTTCGTTACAGCTTTCGGCACACTCTTCGCTGCCGCACGGTTTCCGTGCGCCTTATTTTACCTTGTTTTTCGGTTATTAGAGATACTTTCTTAATCGATATACCCTCAACACGTTTCCGCTTGAAACCGGAAGTTAATAGAAAATATTTTTTTCTTGTCTATGTTTTAGCCGTCCGCTAATATAACGCAAAGGACCTTCTCGCCTGCTGGTTATGGCTCACTTGGGGAAAGAAATTAGGTTTTTTGTTCTTCTTGACTAGTTCGTTCGTACTGAGAGTAAAATCAAAAGGGTTTCAAACTTCTGTCAAGCTTGTGGCAAACAATATTTTTGGACAAGTTTTTATGGAGAGAGAGAGAAGGAAGGAAGGAAGAAAGACTTTGTTGAATGCGTGCAACAGACGCAGTGTGTACACTGCGCCCGGACGTAGCCACTCGTCGATCCCGACGTCACCCCTACTCGGACCACCCCTTCGCAACTCACTACGGGGTTGGACGCCGCTGCCCCGTAAGGGAGGGCGTCGCCCCGCAGCTTTAGCTCCGGGAAATAAACGTTTATTGTCTGAAAAGACTAGCTAGGAATGTGTTCTTGCCGGTCCGAGGTGGTAGGTCTCCTCAGTCCTGGAAACCACTGGCGGTGGCTGCCGTCATCGCCCGGTTAACCAGATTCTTCTGGTTCTCCTGATCCTCGTAGACGAGCAGTGCCTCCCACTTTTCAGCAGTGTCGGGTTTGCAATATCTTGTGGTGCGGCCGTCAGGGTTGTTGATGGTGCTTGGCTATCCACGGGTGGGTCTGCGCGGCTGTCTTCGCAAGGGCACTCCAGGATCATGTGCGGCAAGGTGTCGGGTATGTCACAATAAGAGCAGAGATACAAGATAAAAAGTTAAAAACGAAATACCAGCCTGGCTGTATTTGAAACCACACAAGTGCTTACGCTTCTTTTCCCACTGCTATCACCAAGCTTTCGCCCACAGAGCACGCAAGCAGACAAGTGCACCGAGGAATTTTTAGCTCCTCTTTTCTTTTATCTGATGAGGTGTCGAGTGTCATTGAGGCACGGCAATTACTAGGCCTCCAAGCTGTATGCGTGCGTTTTTGTCTTTAGCTTGCTTGATATGTCAGCGTCAGCATTTTCTTTGTTCATAAGAGCATGGGTTGCAATTCAGGTTCGATTGAGATATCCCATGGATTGTGGTGAAGCGCTTAAGTCTACCCTTTTGCGTTGTAGAAGGGAAGCTTGGACTTGTTGGGGGGTTCATTATCCACTAAAATTCACAGTGCAAAAAAGGACAACGCACAACAGAGGGCACAGGACAGGCACTTTCTTGTGCCCTATCTTGTTTGCAGTCCCTTTTTTGCGCTGTGAACTTTAGGTAGACTATTAATTTCCTTTTACGCCACCCACAGAGGGAGTATCGAGATTACTTTACGTCCCACTACTGATTGGAGGCACGCGATGCACAAGCAGAACTAATGTGTTGGCCTTCGGCATGTGTGGTCACTCCTACGGTCAAGCGTGAAGGCGTCCCGAATGTGTGCGGAGTGATTTATATTACCAGGGTACACCAGCATGTCAACAAACACGCATGCCGACTCCAGTGCTGAACTTTCGTGCACTGGGAAAGCTAATTTCCCTAACCTCTCCAGTCTGAAGGACTACACTCAATAACCCTGTGTTTCATCAGTGAAAATTTTGTAAAAGGTACATATGCTCTGGAAATCAGCCATTGAGTCATAATTCAGTTAACAATGATCGCCATGTTCCGTCAAAAAGCACATTTTAATAAAAGAGCTTCGTCATAAAGACGTGTGCCATTAACGTACATTAACGTACGTACGTGTGCCATTTTAAGGCTCAGAATCGCGAAGATGGATTGAGAGTCCACTGCTCATGCATGCAAGTCTGGGGTGCTTGCCGTCATCTTCGATTCGGAGCGAATAGCACGGTAAGTTGCGGGTGCTAAGGATATCGCTAAATTTGAACCATGTGATCCGGTAACGCCTTCACCGGCTGATGCAGAATCTATAGCAACCATTTCCACTATTGACACATTTTTGTTATCGTTCGTGGTAGTGCCGTGCGTCCGGTACGGGATGTCATTGCTCGTAGTTGAAGCGGCGTGTGCACGAGCGATCCCCTCGTCTTCGGGAGTCATCGCACGTTCAGGCGTGGAGCTTGAGACGGGCTTGTCTGGGTGCAACCTGGTTGGGAATCGTACACCGTCGCCAAGGCTTGTCTTCACAGGAAGTGGCCACAGTGCCGCATTCGTGCCGAAAACCTGGTAGGCATGCAGAAACATAAAATACTTCAACCTCAAGTAAAATCGGTTATCCCAGCATTAATTTTAACCCAAGACCCCAGAATAAAAAAGTGGGGTTGTTCAGGGCTGATTATACGCCTAACAACACGCCCACTGTGACGGATAATCAGGGGCATTGAACGCAGCTGTGAGAAGCTCACGGCTGATTTGCCAATTTTTATTTGGTTGTGACGTCAACTTACCACTCCCCAGTTCTCCCGTGTACCCACTCACGTGAATGCCGATGATAATGGCGGCTCCTGTGAGTAGATCACCTGTCAATTCACAGCTTTTATTTTTGGCTACCATGCTGCGGATGTCATAATTTTTATTTAAAATAGGTTGTTTGTTGAGGGCTACTTATAGCCAACCATGCGCATGATTTCCACTTCGTGGATTTTTTGCTGATGAAAAACTATACATCGCTTCTTATGAGTTTACAGTGTGCTTTCATGAATTAGTTTCAACGTAGGACCTAGCACTGCTATTTTATCCCTGGGGAGTACGTCCACAGGACGCTCTTGGCCCGGCGCTGAATTTTGCACGCATACTGACCTCCACGAAGTTCCGACGAACACCCAGATCGAAAGAATCTCCATCCTCCCTGAATTCGGGGGCCTGCATAGACTCGATCGTGCTGCGATTGCGGGCGACGAACACGAGGTGGGTGCCGAGGAAGCGACCCATCGCAATCGCCACCGCTGCGACCTACGATGACCAGGAAGGGGATGTGGAGGGACAGTTCCAGAAGGCTGCGACGGGGGTTCGAGTGCCACAGATAGAACGACGTGCTGAGCGAGGCGTAAGCGCCCAACACGACGATGTAGAACAGTGTCAGGAGGAAGTACTTGTACGTGCGGAAGGAGACGCAGTTGTTGAACCATGGGCAATGGTGATCCATCTTGGTGATGCACCTGCGATTGCATGAGAAGAAGAAAACTACTGCTTCCACGTTTTAATGCAGAAAGACATCCGTGAAGCTCTCTCAGAGTTCCCTGGAGATCGCGTGTCCTGTAGGGACATTTGCGGGGCATTTGTTCATTATGAAGCTATACGCAAAAAATTCACGAAGTTCAAACACATAGATTCGGTAAATGCCCAATAAAAGCTGACCTTGCCTTCTTCTTACACCTGTAATTGTACGGGTGTTGAGGGAGTAAACGAACCTGTGGTGAGGGCGAGGCATGGTGAAGACCCCAGGGCAGACAGAAGGGAACCTCTAACGTTTGTAGCTAAAACCACCCAGCGTGTACGTGTTAATGTGAAGAATTGACCCGACGCACGCAACATAATTGAACAAGTGCAAATAGAACGAGGTATCACGTTATAAGTGAAGGCATCCCCGAATGCAACATCACAAGTGACGTCACTTTCAGTAACGGCCCTTCTGTGACGTCAGCGGAATAGTGCGAAGCATGAATGGGTGAAGAACTAAGGGTTCCTGCAGCCGAAGGGAGTGCGGAACCACTCTACAGTAACATTCAAAGCAATGAAAGACAGATTCATACATTCATACATACATACATACATACATACATACATACATACATACATACATACATACATACATACATACAAACATACAAACATACCTGCATACATGCATGCATACATACATACATACATGCATACATACATACATACACACATATATACATACATACATACATACATACATACATACATACATACATACATACATACATACATACATACACGCATACATGCATGCATACATACATACATACATGCATACATACATACATACATACATACATACATACATACATACATACATACATACATACATACATACATACATACATACATACATACATACATACATACATACAAGTTTATTTTCCAGAAACTACAGAACTGGATGGTCTCTTGGGCTAAAAGCTACGCGTCAAGCTTGACAGGGCCCATGAGACCATTTTAAGGCAAGTAGATACAAAAACTAAGAACTGTGCAAAACACCTGATAAACACAAAAAAATTCTATACAGTTCTTATAAATATGCCTACAGGTACAGAAAATATACATACAGGTAATATATACATAAAATATAAAGGTAAAATAAAATAAAAATATATACATAAAATGCACATACAGGTACAGTTGCAGGTAAAGACATTTCCCCACGATTTAGACAAATTATTCTTGTATAGGGATATAACCAAAAATACATCCGCATTACTGGATGTTGCTTTTCCAAAGAAAACGTGTATAAAACAATAACTCCCAAATACAGTCTCAAACGTGCGAATAAGCAAAATTTTTAAGGTTCAGAAAGGAAACAAGCGATCACTTCAATTTTGCGCAAAAAACGAGCGCAATTCTTTCCGGCCTTTGCAACAAGCATTTTGAGAGAATTCGTTCAGTGAAACAGGTAGGTTATATTTCAGTGTCTGGTATTTGTAGAATGTACGAAAGTGAGGGATGGCCCAAGTGTCTACATTTCGTTTGTTTATATTAGCAGTCCGTCGTTGTAGTTTGGCTGCAGATTATAAGTAGTTTGCAGTGTAGGTAGTGGAGAAGCAGAACATTTGAAGTAGACGAAAGCGGTACATACTATTTATAGGAATAATATTAAAATTTTCAAATAAGCCTTCAGTAGTGGTCAAGGGCTCAATATTTGCTATAAGGCGAATTACTTTTTTCTGCAGAATAAAAAGTCTAGGTAAGTTGGTTTTAGATGCGGTTCCCCATATCTGTGTACAATAATTTACGTAAGAGTGAAATAAGGCATAATAAATTTGAGGTTTTACTTTAGTTGGGAGGAAACTACGACAACGCGAGATTATTCCAGTTGTAGCAGACACGTTTTTGCACAGGTAGTTTACATGAGTATCCCACGTGAGATCGGAGGAGAAGTGCACACCGAGGATTTTATGGCTGTCAACAAAGTCTATTTTTTATCGTCTATGTAAATGGTGTGTTCAACCGACCAAGGTTTGTTTTTTGCGCGAAATATAATTGCTTTGGTTTTTGTAGAATGAATACCGATGCGGTTCATTTTTGACCAGTTAGATAGCTATTTTAGAACATTGTTGCAGTGTTGAATCAAGTTGTTAACGTTAGGATCAGATAACAGCAGTGTGCTATCATCAGCGCATATAAAAATTTTGCCTCAGTGTCAATGTCTACTATGTCATTTACGTAAGTGTTAAATAAAAGTGGTCTATGTACACTGCCTTGAGGAACACCTCGGCGTATCACCAAGTGGGACGACTTATGTTTATAATTTGCACACACTGAGTTCTGGCACTCATATAGGATTTAAGTACATCTAAGCACTTGCCTCTTATCCCGCAATTTTCTAGCTTTCTGGTTAAAATGGCATGGTCGAGGCAGTCGAATTCCTTACTAAAATCCACAAAGTTGGCAACGCGGTATTTATTGTCCTCAAAATTTTGCAAGATTTTTTTTGTTAATGCTGTATGTACTGTTTTCGTTGATTTGCCTTTCCTAATGCCAAATTGTGCGTCAGTAATAATGTTATGTTTCTCAAACAAGTTTGATATCCGAGTAAAAATTACTTTTTCGAGCCCTTCGGAGAAAACTGGAAGGACTGAGATAGGGCGGTAATTATTTGGTAAGTTCCTATCGCCACCTTTATAGATTAAGGAAACCCTGGCATTTTTTTCATTTTGTCGGGAAAAATGCCCAACACCAATACCTGGTTAAAAATATATACTAGTATTGGGGTAATTACTGACAAAACGTATTTAACAGGTGTAACTTGCAGGTTATCAATGTCTAGAGCTTTACTATTTCTTGGACACATAAACGTGCTGTATATTTCGTTTTCAGCCGGTGGGCTGTAGAAATATGCATGAGGGGTAACAGAACCGATTGGTAAGGCGGATAAATGAGCATGATTATGGAACTGGATATGGGGCTGTTACATATTGCCTAACCTCCTCATGTGCGTCAATTACAAACTTCATCTCTGGACGACTGAACAGCAGTGATACAACAGCACAAGAAAAAAAAATGAGTAATCGCTAACGAACGATAAAGATCAAACCCCCGAATTACTGTGATTAAGCAACATCTAGGTGAACTGCAAGTTTGTAACTATATATCTGGAACAAAAGGCTAATTATTCAAGGCTTTTTTCTAAGCAAAACAAAAAAGGGAACTTTAAGTGCTCTAAGATCGCGTTTGGTATGCTTGCTCTCCGGTGGCCAGTTTGTGTTCTAATTTTCACCCTCCTTTCCCTCCCCCCCCCCCCCCCCCCCAAAAAAAAGACTTGGGCCACATATACATTGGCTTGAGACGCTTTCTACAAGGGGCCAGATTAAGAGGCACTATCTCACCAAACGTATTTACAGCATGTCTAAAAAGAGAATTGAGGAAGCTGTAATAGGGAGAATACCTGCAGACGACGCTTCAGGAGCTGTACTGAAAGCTTAGTCGTGTTGAAATGTAAATATGGAGAAATTAAAAGTAATGTTAAAGAAATTTACAAAGCCTCCCCTTAAGTATTTATGGTATTCACTGAAAAGTTTACCAGTCAATTTCTTCGCTTGGAAACTCTGTAAATGGACAGTCTGTGCCGCTTCGGCCAGACATGGCGCGGTTTGTGATATTGCGCCCGCACCTCGCAGAAAAAAAAACGACGTGCGTCTCGCCGGTAGTGTCAACAGTTATATTATTAATCGAACTCGAGAACGAGAACTTCGCATCACCGGATAATGAAACCCCGGCTGCGAACGAAATCGATACGACGTGCAAGAGGCCGACACTGCAGTCGCCTGCGACCACGGGTGTCGATACAGGTGCCCTATAATGCGTGGTTGAGTGCAAAAATCAAATAATGGTACGCCGATTTAGATATGCTGGTAGCGTAGAAGCTAGTGCATGAGAGGCTGTCTACCGAGAAGTGCCGTGCTTGCTCTGCGCAGTCGGCACAAGCGCTGGCAGATCACCAGCGTCCTTTGAACAAATCACTTGAGTTTCGCTTCCGGACGGCACAATTCCCGGCAAGAATATTTATGTTGTTGTTGTCATTGGACAGCTCACAGACCCACAGACCTTGAAGGGGGATCGACTTTCACCAGCATACGCGCGCAACTTCGTCCACATGAATCTCCCACTCAGCTGTCCTGTCCTCATTAAATAACTTAAAAGTAGGCGCATGTCTCTTAAATCTTGTTCAATCCTTTTTGTCTGAACGGACAGCCACCCTTAAACTCGGCAACAGACAATCCCCAACCCTCCACCTCCCCAACCGTGGCACACCCCAGGGTTCAATCTTATCTTCCACACTGTTTAACATAGGTCTCATCCCTCTCGCTACCGCGACTCACCAACATTCCCTCACTCCACAGCAGTCTATACGCCGATGATATAACAGTGTGGGTAACTCATGGCAGTGACGCCCACATTGAATTCACCCTTCAAATCGCGACGGAAACCATAAACAAGTTCGCCCACTCAGCAGGCCTATCATGCACCCCTGAAAAGTCCCACATGCTTCTCCTAACTCCGCGCCAGCCGGCCCACCCCCTGGCCTCCCCCCATACAAATCCACATCAATGACCAGCCAATAACACCTACGCCATCCCTCACCATACTTGGACTGACCCTACAGCAAACTCGAGGCAACTCCGCCACAATAGAAACACTCAGCCGACACGCGACACAAATAGTAGGACTTATCCGTCGAATCACCGCCTGCGGCCATGGCCCTTCCGAAAAAGAGAGATTACAACCTGTTACAGCTCTCTTCACCTCACGACTCACATACTCCCTTCCTTACTTAGCACTTACAAAAGCGGAACTCGACAAATTGGAAGCCTTGCAGCGCAGAGTATACAGAGCAGCACTTCACCTTCATCCAAAACCTTTACCATCCGCCTCCTTTCAACTGGAACATTAACACGATCCCCGAGCTCCTCGAAGCCCACCGCCTTAGCCAACTTGCTCGTCTATCCACAACTCCCACAGGTTCGATCGTACTGCACCAACTCAACATCACTGCTCCAGCTCCCCCCCCCCCCTCCACCCACCTTCACCCACTACCCCTATCTCACCACGAAAACCTCTAAATCCTCCCCCTTCCCTGTCACATGCATCCTACCCACCCCGCAGCCCGACGAAGGGCCCGCTCCTTAGCACACTTACGCCTATTCCCCCCATCTCCTGACTCCATTTACGTAGACGCCGCAGAATATAGACACCGACCAGCGTTCGCTGAAGCTATTATTACAGAAGACAGACCGATCCCAGCAGCGGCAGCCACCATCAGCACAGCCCACCCCTCACGAGGCCGAGAAAGCAGCAATAGCGCTGGCCATAACACACCAACCACCCACATCTCACATATTCTCCGATTCTAAGATGGCCGTATGAAATTTTGCGCGGGTACACATCTCCTTCCCTGCTCGCCAAATTCTCCTATCACGCCCTCAGCCCAACAAAATCATAATCCTGCACTGTACCCCCGGGCCAGTGGGCTTTGGCGCTGCGGAAACGGCCCACCTGGCCGCTCGAGGACTCATTTCCCGAGCGGCAGACGTGGACGTCTCACAGCACGGCGCACGAAACGCTCGCGAACCCCTGCTTACTTTTAGCGACATTACCACACATTACCCCCTACAGCGGCTAGAACTACTGCCCCCTCACACGTCTCTTCCTCCACCCTTGGACAGATTATGGCGACAATTACAGACCCATTCCCTCCCCACCAGACACGTCCTCCACCACATCTATCCCACATTATATCCCCACCCGAAGTGCCCGGCATGCGGCGCTCGAGATACCACGCCACACGCCATTAGGGACTGCCCCTCTTTACCCCCGCTCCGTTTACCCCACCCTGCCACCATCTGGCTGGAGGTGACCGGAAGCTCCTCGCCCGAGCTACAGCTCCTGACCGCCACTGACCGCCCTACTCTTACCTGCGCTCCTCCCTCACCTGAGGGACACTCGCTAGGACTGAGCCTCACCAGAAATAAGTTGATTTTTCTCGCTCTCCTCTATCTCTCTTCATCCTTCTCTCTCTCTCTCTCCGCTATTCTCACTCTTCTCGTCTGTCCAGTCTCTCTCTGTCCCTTAAAAATTCTGAATCACAGTATCAGACAGTGGTCACCTAATTTAAAATACCAATCTTGAATTTCAGTGATACCGAGAACCCGAGTGTTTTAATTTACTTCAAAAGGCCTAAACAAAACGCCGGAACGCCTGTGCTAAAACGCTAAATGACTGTGCATCGACATTTCAGGTCTCGTTTCATATTCCAAGTAAATCAATCAGTTCGCAGCCCTTCCCTACGAGTACAGACCACGTCTTATCCCAGTCGTCATCTCGTGTCAGCTTCGAATGGTGCATAAAATATGCAAGCATATCTTCGACTTCCCTACAAAAACAATACACAGAGCTAATTCGGTGTACTAGTAAAAACCCAGTCATAAAATTATTGGCTGTTGGTTGCCCTTATCTCCTTAGAAAAACATAGCCGCCCGCGTTGCTAGAGCTAAGCGGTCGTTGATTCGGGTCTAGTCACAAGTGGTTTATTCTAGCTTTTACGTAGTCCACTGAGCCTTAAAAATTCTTCCGAGCAAGGAGGAAAAGATTTCATAATCACCGCGCCCTTTAGAGTAAAGAACAGACCTATAAAAATCTCAGTGCCCTCATCGGAGAGGGACTACAAAGAGGAGCATTTGAAACTTCTCCTGCTTGCGCGGCGTTAACAAAGAAAAGCGCTTCTAATCTTCCTACCTTTGGCATTTGGAACAGTGGTGGCAGCGGTCCGGCTTGATGCACTGGCAACGGTCGCAGTGCGCAACAAGGCCACCCGAAGAACGCGTGAGCACACCGCGCTTGTCCGCCATAGCCTCAAGTACCGCTGTCTTTCGAGTCGGGCTATTGGCGCATGACTCCAGGGCCCGGCGCTCGTCCGTGCTGAAGTGGAAGCTCTGTGGCACTGGCGCAGGTGACGTGAAGGTGGTCATGGCGTACGGCCAGAGGCAGAAGAAGAGGAGGAGGTGGTACACCATGATGAAGACGACATGCAGTGCCTGTTCCTTGACGTACTTGCCGCAGAACACGAACACGTAGGCGTAGTAGCTCCAGCCGAACGTGGCCATCGCGGTCACGGCTGGAATCCAGTGAAACATCCGTAAGAAGGAGCCCAACACAGAGATGCAACACAGCATTCTGCTATCTTTGTATTCTTCGTTTGCAGCCCACGGCGGAGCACAGCTGCCTACAGTTTTCTTCTTTTACTTGACCACACATTTGCGAATGAGCGCAATTTAGGCTTTGAAAATCTGCATTTAAACCGAAAGGCTTAAGTGCTCCATTCTGCGGTAAATTAACCCTCGAGGTTGTTTTTGTTTCAGTTGTACAGTCAAGAAAATTGCGCCTCTGTAAATAAAGAATAAAAAATTAAGGAAGCTCACATTAACGCGCAAGACTTGAAGGTAGCGAAGCTGTACGCAATCTTCACGACCATCACGATGGTTTAAGTCCACGATTGCAGCCGATTTGCTACTTCGCTGCTGCCACAACGACCTTTACTCTATCCATTGTTGCTATAAGTGTGAGCTTGCTTCATTTTCTTTTTTTTTTTTTTTTGGACGTGATAATCATTGAACAGCACTTTGGAGGGGCGTACGCTACGACCTCTTTTCTCGTTCCGAGCAAGTGTTGCCACAAAGACATCGAACGCTGGAGTTTTTTCTTTTATTCTTGGTCATCTTGGCCAATCTCCCAACTGGGTATGCTTGGCGTGCAAACGTGAGCCCATGGCGCTGGGCGGTCGCCTCGAGGCACGCACACACGAGCGCTCGCCATTTTCTTGTTTTTTTAACTGTCGGCCGTTCGCCGCATTATTGGCCTCTCCCCCTAACTGGGTATGCTTGGCTTGGCAAACGTGCGCAGGGGACGCTCGGCGGTCGCAGCGAGTCGCGCACACACGAGCGCTAGGCATTTTCTTGGTTTTGTTAACTGCCGGGTGGTCACAGAGAGGCACGCGCTCACGTGCGCGCCCTCGGCAATTTCTTGGTATTTGTAACTGCTGACACGAAAAATAACGATTTGCTAAAGAGCTTCGATCTTGCAAACACACGTGTGATCAAAGGGGATTTAAACCCGACTCTGGACAGTAGCAGCCCAGTGCTATATCAAATGTGCTTCTGTTTTTATTGCCCGGCGTCGACGCGATCATCAGAAGGAACGCATCACTACACGAGACAACATTGCATACAGTGCCGCCATGCGGTGCACAAGGGCCAAACACCAAGCGAATGCTAATGCGGGGGCGATTTTGGTCGTCGCAGTCATGGGCGTCAGAGGGGTGTTTTGGCGTCAGAGCAACCCCCGAAATGTATACATGCATAAAAATAACATATTTCTTGGGCGTTCGGCGCCGTATCTATTTTTATTATTATTTTTTGTGGAGTACAAAATACCCGAAATATATTTCTGGCTACGACGCCACTGGTCCCGGCGTCTGTATGGGGGCCGAAAAATCCGGCGTGGATGTGACCCCGCGATAATTTCGAAATTGGCCGACGGAAGACAGATAATAAAGAGGAAGGCAGTATGAAGGAGCAAATTAGGAGTACGGTTCCAACCTGGGCCTAATGAATGCGTGTCCAACCCGCAACCCCTGCACCCGACCGCTCCTTGGCACCAAGTAACTAAAGGTGGACCTAGTGAACGCGTTGCGGCCTTCTATCTATAAACGCGTGCTGTCGACACTGTGTGAGCACTGTATTTGTAATTTGAGTGCGTCAATTTACACAGGCAACGACGCACTTTTAAGCTTTTCGGTACGTCTCGGGATATAATGAGGAAGTCTATAAGGTCTATAAGTCTATAATGAAGTCTATAATGAAGTCTATAATGAAGCAGAAAAAGTCAACCATGGTGATGAGAGGGCACGATCGCACCGCTCGACATGCTTCTGCTTCCGGTGCGCGGGTTTACAAGCGCTTCGCTGCGCCGCGGCCCACGTGGCATGACTCTGTGGCCTCGAGGTAGAGTTCTCGGTACTCTCACTGATGGCCTGGGTTCAAGCTTCTGCAAGCTCACTTTGGTTATTTTACTGCAAAATATTCTTTCTGTTCTCAATCGTTTTTCATCAGCTGCAGAACTCAATTCTTGGTGTTCCTGTTTTGTATAGCGATTTGGTATGTTTTAGGTCGCTTTAGGTTCGAGGCGCGGCCTATGACCACGTTTAATTAACGTTCGGAATCGCAGGAGCACGCATGTCTCGTGGGGCGCTGCGCAGTGAAGCGTTTGGAAATACTTAGCTAGCGCTGTGTCTACTGCGGTAGTCTCCAAATTGTCTACCTCATTTGCAGCTGTAAAACGTGGTCGTCCATGGAAGCGCGCCTCAGAAAGAGATGTAAGAGTACACAAAAATGCCTCAAAGCATGCTAAAAAGCGAACGTTCGATGCACTGAAACCCCAGCGATCACGACCCTAATACTTCACGCCAGACGTAGTTCCCGCTGATTACGAAGGGATTATAGCATCAGAAGATAACAATCACAAGCATTATCACATAGCTCGAAATGAAAATGTAATACTTTCTCATGCCCACACGTAAATGGTCTCTGGCCTCGGGGACGAGGCCTCTGGGGCCCCGTCAAGATGCGTAACGAGCTTTTAGTCCTAAAAGCTTTTCCAGCTCATTTCTGAAATAAGTATTTTTGATTGATTGATTAATTGATTCATTGATTGTTCCCCTCATTCTAGTCATCTATTTTATGTTTTTCTTTGCCTGGACAGTTACGAGCGTCGTCTCCTGTTGTTATTAAATCTGTTTTGTCTTCTTTTGTTAGTGATAGAAGATACCAAGTTAAAAAAAACACCTTCTGCTCTTTCCTTTTTCTGCCCCAAAATCATAATTTATTAGTGATAATTCGCACTCGTATTGCAGAAGTCTGCCTCAACCGATGGGAAACGATTTCTCGCGCTCAATATTATTTTTACCCTGAAGCAAAAAGAATACTATCTGTTATTGATTTAATTTTTCCTTGCTACATTCAAGCTGCGTATTTTATTTTTTATTTTTATTTATTTATTTATTTATTTATTCAATACTGCAGGCTTGACAGCCCAAGCAGGAGTGGACAAGAAACGTACAAAATACAAGAATACTTGAGTCACAAATGTAAGGAACAATACAAGGTATAAAGATAAAAAAAATGCATTTAACAAGGTTGACGCATCAACTCAGCACAGTGGCATTTGGGCTGAAATAAGCTTCGAGGGATTCAACAGTAGAAAGGGCAGAAATGGGTAACGAATTCCATTCTTCAATAGTTCGGGGGAAAAAAGAAAATTTGAAAATGTTAGTCCTAGCAAAAAATGGGGTTGGAGATTTGTCATGGGTGTGAGCGGGAATCTGGTTGAGAGTGGATTCACATACAAACTACTATCTAATCCCAGCTTTTATTAACCAGTTGGTGCAGAAACTTCAAGCGAAGAAATTTGCGCCTTAGTTCAAGAGTTTGGAATGTTATTTGTGTTCATTAGTTGAGATACGGAATCAAGGCGGCTATATTTGGAATAGATGAAACGTACAGCTCTTCTTTGGATTTTCTCGAGATTGCTAATGTTAACTTTGGTGTGCGGATCCCAAACTGTGCAAGCATATTCTGATTGAGGTCTTATGAGGATTGTGTAGGCAAGGTATTTAACATGAGAGGGAGCATCTTTAAGTTTATGCCTCAGTTGACATAACTTACGGTACGCTGAAGCGCAAATGTTCCTGATGTGAGTATTTCAGCTTAAGTTGTTAGTAATTGTAACACCGAGATACTTGTATTCAATTACAACCTCAGCTAAGGGATTGTTGGAAATTATGTAGGAGAACTTGAGGGGATGAGTTTTATTGGTAATTCTAAGATAAACTGATTTCTCGTAATTAATTCTCATACCCCATTGCGTGCACCACGAAAGAATACTGTTAAGAGAAGAATTTAGGGCTGTCTGGTCATCTAGAGAATGGATGTTATTAAACAGAATGCAATCATCATCGAACAGACGTATTTGTACAGGTTCAGCAAAAACATCAACAATATCATTACAATAGATAAGAAAAAGTAGGGGCCCAAGTACGCTACCCTGTGGAACACCAGATGAAACTGGGAGGACATCGGAAAAGTGGTCATTAAAGCTCACATACTGCTTACGGTTAAATTTCAAAAACTTGAATTTCAAAAACATTAATGACAAATAATTTGCGGAAAGATCGTTACAGTAGAAGTGGGAGCCCGTAAGAAAAGATAAATAGTTAACGACAAAAAAGGGTGATTTGGTAGCATTTGTCGTAGATAACTGTCTCAGGTAGCACAGCGAATTGTTAGGTTCGCAAAAATCTCTAAGTGCTTTGACATGTTGCACCTGCAAATACGCTGAGAAACAGCGGATATGACGGTGACTTCGGTTCTTGTATTGACGTCAGAAAGTTCCCTTAATTAACTATGGCTGCATTAAAATATTATGAATACAACAATTCCCTTGCCATTTATTCGGAGATGTGCAAGAAAAGTCCGACCGCATCCCATCTTATAGTCATGTTCCGTGAATTCTCTTCTCAAACAACCCACCGCGGTGACTCAGTGGTTGCGCTGCTGAGCACAAGGTCGCGGGTTCGATTCCCGGCCACGGCGGTCGCTTTTCTGATGGAGGCGAGAAGGAAAAACGCCCGTATGTACGAGATTTCGGCGCACGTTAAAGATCCCCAGGTGGTCAAAATTAATCGCCCTCCGCTACGGCGCGCCTCATCGCCTGCGTTGCGTCGGCGCGTTAAACCTTGCAATCAATCAATCAATCTCTTCTCAAATAATGACTAATAAATTAAAATGTGCTCCGTTAGAATTGTGAAAACTTCTGGTCGGAGCTAAACACCTAATCGCTCTTGTGCACGTAATACAAATGTTTGCGGATGACGCTACGCGTTCATTACGGTGCATTATGCGTGAACAATTTTTCATTTCAGGAAAATGTAAACAAAAGGCCGTGCTTTAGTGAAAGAAATGTTCTTGTTTACACTCATTACGCTCGCGGTGGGGTGAGGAGAAAGACGTAGATGTAATTATGCCGCCATCATACGGCCCTCGTACAGAACAAAAATGCTTGGTGCGCGGAATATGGGCCTCGTAAAAACAAAGAACAGGGTGTTTTTAGCGCACAGGCTTTTTACCTTACTTACAATTTAAAAAGGTAAACCAGTGTTTTCTGGCTAATTTGTATTTTTCATCTTTACAACAAACCTTGCGGTAACATCCTGATTTGAGGTGTTTTATACCTTGTTATAGCAACATTCTTCTTTATAAGCCACGCGACGACAAGCTTTCAAGCACTGTAACGTGTAAATGAACTAATTAGGAGCCAAAACGGGAATTGTATGTGTTTATATCTAGGCGTTTCGAAAAACTGCAATCGTGGTTACGTACAGTGCTGGTGCTGTGAAGCAGAGAAAGGGATGTGCATAAATGAGGAGGATGAGAGGCGGGGGTGGAGAGCGGGAGGATTATAGGAGGCCAGGGAAAAGCGAATGGACGTTTAAGAGAGGGGAGGGTGGATGACTATGGGAGTGTAAACTATGAAGAAAAGGAGGGGAATGTGAAGTTGAGGAGAATGCAGTACCGGGAGGAAACTGGAGGAGGGAGCAAGAAATGAGAGAGACGGTGAGGGTAAGAGAAAGGGAGCGGCAGCAAAGAGAAAAGTAGAAAAAGGGAACCGACACAAGTGAGATGGGAGAAAAGGGAGAAAATATGAGAAGGACGGAAGGCAACACCGACAGCTTGCATGAATTAAGTTTGCGCGTACAGGGTGGATTACAAGAAACGCGAACAAAGGAGCGCACAGCCTCCGACGCGTGCTGCACCATCTGGCTGCAAAGTCAGTAAACCGCGCGCATGCGCACTTCTTTGAGAGCCTTTGAGAGTGTGGCCTACATTTATGGGAAATCCCTGATCAAGAAGCGACGCCGGTCGTTTATTTTGAGGCTCCTTTTCACGCTGTGTCGCTACTGGGCAGGATGATGGTTGAAGGGCATCATGCTAGCTGCAATCAACCTGCTGCGTGCTTCGCTCCCGAATGTAGTAGATATAATGATCAGTAGCGAGAGAGCATAAAAAGACGCCTCAAAATAATTTCCCGTAACAGTAGGCCACACTCTCAAACGCTCTGAAAGAACTACGCATGCGTGCATTTACTGGCAGTGCAGCCAGACGGTGCCGCATTGCCCTGAGGCTGTGTTGTTCGTATTTCTTTTAATCCCCCTGCACACTCTGTGTCCTTGTGTTCACAGTGATCTGCATGGTGACGCTCATGAAGAATACTACCTAATGGCTGAAGCGAAAAACCTTCGACAATAGTGTTAGTGTATTTTGCTTAAATTATAGGGTTGGCAAGAGAAGAGACACCGATCGCGTAGGGCTCTAGCGTTAGATGCGGCAATACTTCTCGACAAGTTTTATATGCGAATTAAAACAAAATAAACCTTGTACTGGAGGCTGACGGTCGGCATAGCAACAGGAACATCTGGAAGACCAAACCGGCTTTTAAGATCCCTCAGGTGAATTATCGAAGGCGCTATGCATTTTTAGTTACTAAGAATAAATATATATATATTACTTAAATTTCGTTGGCTCACCTTGCGCTGAAGGATAAAACTTCAATTCAAATCTTCTTGTGCAAGCTTCGATACTAATGTAGAGCCTGATCGCAAACTATATTTATGCATGAAATTCTTTGCCGAATACCTCCACAGCCCCAACCATGTAACGGCCTGCGTTCACGCAAAAAATGCAAAACTGGTAGAATTAACGCATTAAATGAATATAATAGGATCAGTGGAGATTATTCGTCGAATAAAACTTTAAAACAAAAATACAACAAACAGAAAAATTATAAAGCTCCATCTTCTCTAGTGGACCCCCAAAACTGAAAAACAAAGAATAAACACGGGAAAGAAAAAGACACGACGGGCAACAAGAATAAGGAAATCGCGAAAATGAAATCACAACCAAACGTGGCAGTACAGCCTTTGCACAGAAAAATGCGTATTATTGATTGAAGTTGACGCAAACGTCACTTATAACCAACAATCGGAAAGCATTGGTCGAACAAAATTTCAATCCGCAAAATACAACAATAAAAAGAAAAAAGAAAAATTAGGACAATTGGCAATTGCAGAGTTAATAAATGATTCAATCTTGGTTGACGCTCACTCAAAAAAACAGACAAAATGAAAAAAAAACATCTCGTACTTCCTTGCTTTTGCTTAGTGGACTTAACGCCATCTCTAAAAGCCCTCTTGGAATTCCATAACGCGTAAAAACGACCTGAGTCGTCTTCTTGGCACGGACACTAGATATCTACGACAGCCTGAAGAGTATGCTCAAAAAAGGTGGCTACTGAAATATAAAGGGGCATATTACATGCACTCTCGAGATGGAGAGTTTTGAAATGCGAGGTCGCTGCATTGACCTACGCACACTGGAAAAAGTCAGAATAAAGGGTCTTTGAAGCCGCAGATTTTAACAGTGGAGCCGTTGTACAAACTGTAAGTTCAGTGTTGCAGGAAAAAATACCAAGAAAATCCGAGCGCTTGTCAGCGCATGCCCCGCGGCGACCGCTGAGCGTCCCGGGCACGCGTAGTGGCTTTAGCAAAAAAACAAAATTCTGGAAAAAACTTTGAGGAGCGAGAAAATGCCAAGCGCTGGTGATCGCGTGCCTCGCGGTGACCGTCGAGTGCCCAGTTGACGTGGTGGCTCGGCAACCAAAACAAAAAAAGAAAGAAACTACAGCGCTGTCGTTAACCGCTACCGCGCATATAAAAAAAAAAGAAAACAAGGGCGCTAACTCTGAATATTAAAAGACTCCCTGCTTGAGAGAGGTCACCGCGGCCGCCGCATTCTCTAGAAGCCATTATGGATATGTAATGGGAGACATGGCTACGAGTGTGCCAATCCTTCCCGGGGCGACTTCCAGATCCCGCCACCGCTGCCTCGAGTGGATGACAATAAGCTAGTGCAAGTCTACAATTTTGAAGATGACTTTGCATCCATCGCTCGCCGTGAAGAAGACGACGACCTTTTCGATGCGTATAGACGACGACTACTAGCACCGCAACTATGCAAATAAACAATGATACTGAAACTTAACTATGTGTCCGGCAATGTTCACCTCCAACAGCTTCGCCATTCATGTCATGAGCTTGAGTGCAAGCTCCCCTGAATTTTTTGTCCTCGCAACAAAATCAACGATAAAATCAAAACCTGTTCCTTTGATTTCTGCATAGCTGGAAGAAAAACCAAAAAAACATTAAGATTTTCCTCAGATGCGAGGCAGCCTGTAGTGTAAATCATTTTGTACAAAACAAATCCCTTTCCCCATACTGCCAGGAATACCTTGGTTTAAAAATTGACCGCAAGCGGGACGGAGGGAAAAGCATTGACAGCATGGATGGGCTGCTGAAGTCACGGAATTCGACTTTATTCAACCTCAAAGCGCTGCTGCAAACTTGAAGTCAGGCTCTGCAAAAATGTTGAGGTTAAGATCACCTATTCTAAGAGTATATATAATGAGCTTTACACCAATATTTTATCCGAGGCTGTGCCTGAAGTGCCGTCCGACGGCAAAATAACCTCACAACTTAAGTGATGTACAACGGCGTTTCGTAAAAAATCCGCAAAAAATACCGCGTATGGCAACACTTCGCCCACCATAATGTAACGTAACGAATCCTAGCATAACCCAGCCTAACCTAACTTAACCCAACAACTAGCAAAAAGAAATCATTTGAACTCCAAAAACTAATCTAAGCCACGAAAGTTATAATTGACTAATAATTAAAACAATAACAGGCAAAATCTGGATTCAAATCACCGCCCTTAGAAATGGTCTGCTGAGACGGAACCTCTACACCACAACGGCAGACGACCTGCCATTTGCCAGCCTAGCCTGAAATATTGGAATATGGCCGGACGTCACTTTAGTCATGGAAGCGCTTCTGAGCTGGAACTACGTCGGACCGGCACTCTGGACACTGCGTTTCTGAAATTCTACCTCCAATTTGCCACTGTTAGAGGGCTTGACTTTAGAGGTGGCCGCTTATGGGTGTCCCCATTAGAGGGCTTGAAACATCTGGTCTATTGGTGATACCTCGTCTGCCCAGCCTAGTGCGGTCGAGGAGGACAAGGGAAATTGTGATACGAGCTCCGCATGCACCGTAGGTGGCACGAGCGCAGTTGAATTCGAAGTTGAAACGCTTCGGCAGTTTCGGGAAAGTATCCACACACTGTTACGGCTGCGGCAAATAATTGACGACGCCGCAGGACGTCGGCGAGCGCAACCCTTAGGAAGTGCATGGCAACAGGCTGCAACTACACAAGTGGACTCAAGTCGTGACCAAGCACAATTAACGCAGAGGCGTCGGGCTGTTGAAACACCCAGCGAACGCGCCACTCGCTTGGAAAGGGATTGCGTAGCGATGTGTCCTTGTTGGAAGACAGCAGAGAGTAATAACGCGAGGACATTTTAACTGATGGTCTGGCGCTGCACTCGTCATTTGGATAGCCGTGACTCGAAGCCCTTTTCCTAAACCCATCGCTTTAGGGTACCCACAAAACATCTCCTTGTCTGATCAGGGCCAAATCATCGATAAATTGTCGAACCGGCTTATCTGATAGGGGGCCCTGTCGAATTTTGTCAATACCTCACTCTTAAGTAGTAATACCAGGAAAAGTGCTCTTTTTGTCTGTTGACAGTGTTTTAAACATACCAGAAGAAGGCTAGCTCGCGGAAAAAAGTCCCTCACCAGTAACCAAAGCTGTCGGCTCGTGAATTTCAGGGCTTAGTGTAACATTGACGGCAAGCGGAAACGAGGACTGACTACGAGAATCGCCCAGCTTCGACTATAGGCAGCGTAGTGGTTTGCAGTTTTCCGGGAAGGGGAAGAGTACTAACAGTTCCGGCTTCGCTGTCTGCCAGCTGGTCCACCTTGAAGTGCCCATTCCATGGAGCTGAATATTCTCCATGGGTGCACGCGCTTATTCTTGGAAGGAAAAGTAGCAGTGTGGGTAATCTCCCCGTCACAACTAGTGCTGTCATGGCTAATTACCCGTTTGAGGATGCTTTGATATGTGGACAAGGAAGAAGAACAATTATAATAGCCCGTGCAAATCGCAAAGAACCACCATCATCATCAGTACCCACACCTACTGTACGCCACAGAAACATTTTGCTCCCGAAAAAGACCAAACCAGCCCTGGGTTGGTTCATGGATTCCCAGGCAAACCTTAGCGGAGGCAGCCAGCCCGATAACTCGACTACTGCCCGCAATGTGGACGCAGTTCGCCCACCGACACCGTTGCAGCCACCCCGGGATCCCGAAGCCGCCGTGGTCTGGGACAGGGCCAGAGCCGACGCCGAGCAGGCTGGGGCAGAGTGGAGCGCCTGCCACAAGCTGCTGTTCGTTACGTGCATGAGCTGCGCCATCGTGGTCGTCTCCGGGGTCACCTTTGTCATTTGGTACGCATCGATCGGCGACCCAGCGCGACCTTTTCCAGCCATTAGCTGGGCAGAAAGGGGGCCATGACGTCCCCAAAGAGAACGTGCAGGCGTTCGAACCAGATGAGGAGGATCAGATCCCCAGCCATGACTCTGCGCCACTGGCCATTTCGTCAGCAGCCAATGTCAGTTTCAGCAACGGGGATTTGATGCTGGCAAGCAATAGCACCGAGGAACTGGCTGCCATATTCGGCCCTCGGAGCAAATATTCACGATTTACAAAATGTTTCTACAACTGAAAGCGATCTGCACATATATGCCAATGCCAGTTTCCACGGCGGGGATTTGAGGCTGGCGATCCATAGCACCGAGGAACTGGCTCCGTATTCGGCCCTTGAAGCACATGTTCACGACTTACGAAATGCTTCTACAACTGGAGGCACTCTGCACATACATGTCAATGCCAGTTTCAGCGACGGCGATTCGATGGTGACTGCCCCCGAGGAATTGGAGAATGGTTCTGCCCTTAAAATTGACATTAAACAGCTACTAAATGTTTCGACAACAGAAGGCAGTCAGGTCAAGTAATATAAATAAATAACGCTTGTTTGGACTTGTGTTATATGTTCCTCAACAACAATGCACCTTATAGTAGTAACCATGCAATAAGTGACAATAAAATATGAAAGCCTAAGCAGCATTGAAAGTATTTCTATCATAATTGCAGCTGTTCGTAATGCAGCCACAAAGGCGCCTGGTGTCCTCACTTCTCGTCACGTGTAGAGAAAACATTAAACTTGTAGACTATACCTAAATATAGAAAGTAAGTGCCTAACATTAAAGGCATGATGGAACTGGAAAGAGCTATCTAAAATATTCACTTTGGTGTCTGTTTTTCCGACGCAACTTTACCGTGCAGCAATTTCCACGCATTTCGCTCCGTGGTAAACACGACGCGATGCCATGGCGTAACTGGCTCGCCATTCGTACGTCGTGATGCGTGTACAAGTAGCTCACGACGCGAAAACCCCTTCTTTGCCACCGTCGCCAGTACCAATCGTATGCCAGTCGCGTGCTGCTTACACTCATGTGTCTCGCGGTTACATGGAGCGGTCTGATGCAATGCACGATTGGTCCTAAATGCAGCTGCCGTCACTAGCCGTACGCGTGACCTTGATAAACATGCTCCGGCGCGTGCGTGGGGTGCATCGTCGGCGTCGCTCCGCCCACTGTTTTCGATCCATGGTCGCCTCCCTCATCCGGCGAACTCCGGCATTATCAAGAGAATTGTGTGGAAGAAAATAACACATTTATCTGCCTAAATTAAAAATAATACTGCTTTTGCGTTATACACTGCATTTTATATATTCGGTAAGGTAAAAAGGGCGGGGGGGGGGGGGTCCATGTGTCCAGCAAGTGTGCGCATTGTCGCTCTTCATGCAAGCACAATGTGTGCCGCGTCTCTTTTTTTCCAGCTACTCTGAGGTGCTCACTGGAGCTTTTTATCACCGCAAGCTTTCCGGAGCCATGAACCATCTAACCCACCTAGACAAGCCACTTCCGGAAAAAACAATAGAGAAGGCAAAACAAACCCTATAGGGACATGCAGGGAGCCCCCTTTTTCCATCGCAGGGACGGGTGATCGCCGAAGAGCCCGCACCGCGAATACTAAGAACTTCAACGGCTGCTACTAGCGTCTCCTCGCGGGATCTTAAACGATGCTTTCCCAGTGACATCATTATGACGACACATTTGTGCTCTCATTGGCTACGGAAGCACGAGGGTCGCAACGATAGTATGGTAGTATCTGGCTCGCCAGTCGCGCGTCGTGACTCGTGAGCTTCCTCCGACGAGTGCACGACGCCAACTGGTCCTACGCGACCGCCGTCACGACCAGTCGCATGGCAATAGCGCGTTGTTTATGCCCACGTGTCTGTCACTTAATGCGATAACGAACGGCGCAGAAAGACACGAAATTAGCGG
The DNA here is from genome assembly GCA_013339765.2 of Haemaphysalis longicornis. Lineage (NCBI taxonomy): Eukaryota > Metazoa > Arthropoda > Arachnida > Ixodida > Ixodidae > Haemaphysalis > Haemaphysalis longicornis. Next base: position 151,121,542 of record CM023451.1, read on the forward strand.
CTGGGATTGTGATTGTAAACGAAGGGAACAAATGAATGCCTACCCGTACAAGGCGCCCCGAGGGCCCTCTCGTCTATATCCGACTTGCAAGGTTCATTAGGACAGAACACGCACTGCGCGCATGTGTTCTTTTCCCTTACACCATCGCACCCCGTGAAGACGATCTTCCGTCCGTGCTTTCACGCGTGCCTCAAACTTGAGTGATGTCTGCAAGCCATGACAATTCGTGGCCGCTGCCACACGAAATTACAATAGACTTTGTGTATTTTGTACATGGCTGCGCTTTGGACGAACTTCTGTAAATAATCATACTCCCAAGCGTCTCTTGTGTGTACGTTCCTGCGTCTGTTTGTGTGTACCTAAGCGCTCCCGTGATTCACTATTTTTCATTAGCCGTATGGGCTAGCCAGCAAAACTTACTGCTAAAATGCCCTCTCGGTGTCGTCAATAAATGTTTATCTCTCTCTCTCTCTCTCTCTCTCTCTCCTCTCTCTCTCTCTCTCTCTCTCTCTCTCTCTCTCTCTCTCTCTCTCTCTCTCTCTCTCTCTCTCCTCTCTCTCTCTCTCTCTCTCTCTCTCTCTCTCTCTCTCTCTCTCTCTCTCTCTCTGCAAGTCTTGACTCAGCTATTGAAGCGATAAACTTTTGATATCGCCAACAAACAATTTTACAAACTGACAGACGCCTGCAACGGGCATCACATGACTTGTCCTACACGGCCGCCCACACTGCGTACACACTGGTACACTCCCTTGCTAGGCATATGTTGTCTATTCAGGGTACCAGACAATACAGCTTACCAGCTCCTTGATTGCCCACTCCACAAGTGGGGCCGGCGGTGGCACATATCCCTCCTATACTGCTCCTGAACTGTCGCAGCTTGACGTTTGACGAACGGGTCCGTCCATGAGGTCAACATTCACGTTGTTTTCCTTGTCTTTGTATGCTCCCTACTTTCCGAACAACAGCTTCGTGCACACTTGAAGAACTGGACTCCTAGCGCCTCATAACAGACCCCATCCACCTTCCGCCATTCTAAGACTTTGAAGAACTGAAATTTAACGACAAGAAATGAAGTAGAAGCTCCCTGACTTACCCAATGAAAGTGTTTTACCAAGCAACTGGAGGCCACGATGGGCCCCACTACTATCCCTAAAGCGTCTCACTTTAACAATGGGCCAACAACATGAATAGATGCGTAGTTCACCACTGGATTCAGGTGCCCCAAGCGCTCACGAGATTGTGCTATCAAGAAAACAGCCTTCAGCCAAAAACTTTCGAGCCTCAACGTACCAGGATTGCACGCTTCATAAAGCGTTATTCACCATCACTTTTGAAAGAAGAGCCACTTAGGAATGGTGCGATGTAAATAGGGAACTTACGAATATTCTTGGGCTGATAAAATCGGAAATGAGATGGTGTAAAAACTGCTTCTACAAGCACCAAATGGAAAACAGTGACACATTTAGGGCACGCTCCACCAGGCGGGTGACCTAACAGCCCTATCAGGTTGCTCCTTAAAAACTAACGTTCATTCAGTCATTCAGTCATTCATTCATTTATTGCCGACATACCAACACCTGTACAGCTGTAGTGATGTGCTTCTTGCATAATGAGATGTAATATTATTATTAGGAAGGCTTCAGTATATTGCAAACTACAAAAAGGATCAACAGTCGTTACTGTAATTCTGTTGCATGAACGGTATTCACCGCAGCCGTCGCCAACCAAGCAGGATTCAAATACACGACCGCATCCATTCTCCTGTGCTATTTATATTTTTTCAAGTAGTATGCTGGTTGTTAGTGCGGCGTTGTAAGCAGCGACCATAATCTTGGTCATCGGCCTTTATTAGAAAACGTACAACATTTACAAACATCTTCAAATATTTAATGAGGCAGATTCCAAAAAGATATTTACAGCGTTAATAAAACACCCATTGCTTCCTTTTCACTGAATTTTCAGATTTACAAAAAAATGCACAATAAGACATACCTGTACATTTTTATTTTCACCGTGGTAGAAAGTGTCGCCACTGCTGCAAGGTTGCATTATGTGTTCGCTTGAAAACAAATAGTTTCATAATAATGTGCAATGTTAGTATGAAGCTATGCTTGGAAACTGCCCTGAACAAGGCCCATAAATGCACCACGGGTTGTTAGCGCTCTCGTTAAACTAAAACTTTTTGGTGCAACGTTCCCTCCCTTCCGGCGGCGCAGAAAGAATAGAATAATTAATGACCCGACATTTCCTTAGGTAATTTTATCAGTGCATTGAAGCGTGCACGTCCCAGCAAAAAAGTGATTGATGGTCCTTACTCACGCTCACCTCGATCATTTCTCATAAAATATTCATTCTGACTGGCATGTAGGTCCTCGTCGGGTCATTGCAGGGAAGCGTGCATTCGGAAATCCAGCAAACTAACGTCTGAACGCAGTGCGACTATTTTTAGAGAAGCTGTAAAACAGCTGGAAGGGATTGCGGCCCCCGTATATACCGACCAGTACTGGGGCTTGGGCATGGGTGAAAGAGCAAGTGACCCGGGCGCAGAACGTCTAACAGCGAACATCACAATTGTGGATCCAAATTATGGGTTGTACCCTATCGCGCCGAAGTGGACTAATATGAATGATCTATATTTTGTTGGTACTTACTCTCTCTCCGTCCATCCCTCTTTCCCTCCCTGTGTGGGCGCGCGCGCTTCTGTATGTACAGGGCAGCCCCACTCCGAAAAAGGAAACGAGCGATAAGAATAGCAGAAGCCAAAGCTGAAACAGCTGAAACAAAATTGGTGTTTGAGTAAGCGCACGTTCTAGCGGGAACGTTCGTCTTCTCCGGCACTTCAAATATTTTCATAAGATGCGCAGATTTTTTGTGGGTTTTTTTTTTTAACGTGAAGAAAAAAATTCCCCAATTGCTGAAAAGTTGACAGCAGGGATTACGAGATACCCGGCTGAGATCTGTGGTTGTGCAGGTTACGAGGATTGCGACACTTTTCCCTAACGGGCCATACATTTGCCCATAGACAAGCCTACTAACTTTCAGGACTCTGTGGAAGCACCCAGTCTCGTTTTCCTGCCCACATTTCAAGATATGACCCAATGTCACAAACTCGAGCGTACGACGTCTAAAAGTATCGTATAAATTTTCCATTTTATTGTACAGCGCCTAACTCTTCTTCAGTCGTCCGATTCATCCAGTTGGGTTCTATTCGGCCCGAGAAAGGGCTGGAACTTTCTCGAACGAAGCGACAGTAACGCGATCACCCGCCGGCTCGCCGGCGAGAAAACAACAAAAATAAAACCTCCGTCGCTCCAGTTTCGTCGAAGCTTCCAGTACTTTCGAGGAGGTGCGCGTGGCCTTGCCAGCTCTAAAGAGCGTCGAAGATTCTAGAAGGGAGAAGAGTGAAGTTATTCGCTGACGGCGGCGGGCGCGTGGTGTGTTGTGCTCTCCCTCTCCGCGCCGGCGCGCCGGCGCGCCTATAAAAAGAGAAGCCGCACCTAAACCCACCAGCTACGTTTGGACGTCGTGATTGACAACGGCACCTGCCAGTTTGTACATCACACCATCGGCGACCCGCGCCCTGGAGGACTCCAACGTGCTCCCGGGCCTCGAATCACCGTGATCGTCTCGGACGGCCTGGCCTACAGCGAAGCCACGCTTCCCAGGTAGCCGAATCGCCTCCGACAGCGGTGCATCGTCCGGCCCGGTCGGTGAATATGCAGGGACACTGTCTCTCATAAGCATCGAACTGTTTGTTTTCTTTTTAGTTAACTGCTCCGCTTAGTAATATTCCTTTGTTAACGATCCTGATTGTATAATTTTGCCTGATATTGAACTGTTGCTTGATCTAGAGAATTCGATCTAAATTGTCTGTCACTATCGATTCATTACCTCGTGCTTGTACAGTACTTTGTCTGTATAAATATAAGTCGTTGTGCTTTTTTTTTCGTTCAGGGCTCTTGCTCATTCTTGCCGCTCTGGTCGGCGAAAGCCGCACATCAGACGGCCACCCCCTTTGTCACCTGTGCCCTGTAGATTCGGTGGGGTTTGTTGGCTCTCTGGAGTCGACTCCCCATATCTTCCGACAGTGCACCTAATTTAAGGAAACGGGTGACACCCAACATTACCCAACTTCAAGATACCATTTGCCAACTCTTTACCCACAGTTTACTAAAAGACACGAAGTGATACTCCGGAAGCTCCAAACAAACACCTATCCTCCTTCAACCTGGCTAAATCGCATGTACCCCATCCAAAAGCCTGCCATATGTGAATTCTGGATTCAGCTGTGCCCCCTCATTCATATGATCTTTGGGTACGCGCACAACCGAGCCTCCCACCTTTATCCTATCCTCTTCCTATCATCGAACTGTGTGAGAACCTGACGACCAGCGCCGGATTGAATGACCAGTAACTACTGGTCTCCGGGGCTCAGACAGTGCGGCCGCATCATGGTCTTCTGGGTTGAGGCATCACGACCGAATCACCAGGCTCAAAATAAAAATCTTCAACAACAACATTGCCACAACACACAAGCCGTATACCGGCTCCTTATGAAGCGCGTGTCGGAAACTACGAGGGGATTTACCTGCAGGGAAGCTTTAGGCCGGGGTGCATGAAGGCATTCTCAGGTACTCACAATATATCTTGCTTGATCATTGTTTACCGAGTTCTTTTCTTTTTGTTTGCAAAGCAACTGCGTAATTAGAAAATGCGGTCTTAGGTAAAACGTTGCAGCGAAAGTAACAACGCCATAGTTTTCGCAGAAGGAAAAAGCGGAGGCTCGTTATAATTTTTAGGGAACTATTCTGCACCTTTAGGCACCAAGGCCTAAGAGTAATTCAGTCCTTTTCCGAGAAATAGCTTTAATTCCGCACAACCCCTGCTTCAAGACAAATTTTGTCTCCCGGAGCCAGCTTAAGGAAACGACAAAGAAGATCGCAGTCAGTGCGTGATCGCGAACTGCCAACGCAAAAGACAACGAGAAGAGAATGATGTGTGGCGTCGTCAAAGCGGTCTGCAGTTTCCTGTTACGGGTAATCTACTGGATTCCAGCCGTTGCCGCGATGGCCACGTTTGGCTGGAGCTATTACGCGTACGTGTTCGGCTTCTGCGGCAAGTACGTCAAGGAGCAGGCACTACGTTTCGTCTTCACCATGATGTACCACCTCCTTCTCTTCTTCTCCCTTTGGCCGTACGCCTTGACCACCTTCACGTCACCAGCCCCAGTGCCAGAGAGCTTCCACTTCAGCCCGGAAGAGCTCCGGGACCTGGAGTCGTGCGCCAAAAGCCCGACTCGTAAGAAAGCGGTTCTCGAGGCCATGGCGGGCAAGCGCGGCGTGCTCACGCGTTCTGCACGCGGCTTTGTTAAGTACTGCGACCGTTGCCAGTGCATCAAGCCCGACCGCTGCCACCACTGCTCCCACTGTGGAAGGTAAGAAATAGTTTAGGATGTGTGTTCCTGGTGTTACGTAGCAGGAAGAGATGGACGCGTTGTGAGCTTCCCTAAGAAATGGAGAGAAGCGGATAGCGAAAGTGGCCTCTTGCTATTTAAAGGGAACGAATATTGTCACGAAGCCAAAGACGACGCAGTTGTCTTCAAGGAAGACCAGTTTATTCGAGCGAACTTGTGCTCCCCTAACAACTCAAAAAATACACAGGCGGCGAAGCAGCAGTCAACAAAGTGACGTGCGCAAGCGAGCGTCGGCGAGTCGAAAACCGCGGCGTCTGCTCTGCGGGAATTTATTTTTGGGCACGAGTGTTTCTCGAACATCCAGAACACTGTAGATCAAAGAATATTATTCTAGGCTGTGGACGTTGCCTCAAAACGCTCTCCCTATTAAAGCAGATAACACGTGCGGAATAAAAATAAAAAATGGAGCAAGTGCTTCACTTGGAACACAGGTAACACAGACCGGCGCAGCCGGGCAGCAAAAACAAAACATCAACAAACAAGCCCAATGCAAGGTTCGCGGCACTTAGTTAGCGGCACTGCCTTAGGAAGATTGAACCCTGATTAGGGAAGCACAGTATTCATAATGCAAACCAAAGTAAACGACTGGTTCAAGGTTAGAGTAAGTCAGTGCAATATCATTGTTCCATCAGGACAGGGCAAAATTTTATAATTATTTCACGATCGGTATCTTTTCTACTGCGTTTTAAATTTGACGGCTCCAGATGGTGCCACCAACTATTCCAAACCCGGTTACATCGAGTTTAACTTGCCCGTCTTCTGTTTCTCAGAAAGGCGGTTGGGGTACATTGTGTTGCAACAAACTGCCCATCAGATAGTACGTATATCAGCTGTATCAGCCTCGATCTTGATTCAGTTAAATTTTTTTTATCTCATTCTGCATATCGAATTTCTTGTTGCCAATAAGAAGCCTCTCAACTGGTCTAGTTGTTACTTTCTGCATAAAGCTGAGCTTGGTTTTTTACCTTGAACTCGTCGCGTAAATGCGTCAAACTTTTGTTCATCAATCTGGTCCATTAAAGGTAAAAAGATCAAGGGATAGACCCTTGTAACATAGATTTATGAGGCGCTTCGCGAGGCTCGCAGCTAGCCCTGCAACCATGATGTCTATCCATTTCCACTCTCTTTAGCGTGCCGGCTGCGCGCCGTTCACGGCTGTTCCCTGGTGGTTTTTTTCTGCGTCAGACAGAGTCGACTAGTTAGTCCACTCGGGCTTCATTGACGTTACACATATTGGCGTGTCCAATGGTGACGTCTGTGGTGACGTTAGGACAACGTCAATAATGATGATTCCATCATTGTTCGCTCAGACACTGTGTGGTTGCTGAGCCCCTTAGTGCTTGACATTACCATGCACTAAAATACTTTAACTAATACCGATGGTACTTTTTCTCCTTACGCCAAGCGCCACCTCAGTTCGCATCCCAGTCCTGGTCACTTCAACACCCGGCATTTGAAGGAGAAAAAGACAGCAGGCGCCACTTTTAAGTTGTTTTCACAGAACAATGGGTTTGAACCTCATACCAAATCTCACAATGGCAATTTGAGTCATCCTGAGCAATGTTTGTAACCCGAAAAGCCCTCAGAAACCCTACCCGAGATAGTAAAATCTTACTCTAAAAATATGAGTACTGTAGTGGAGTTCCGCGTTAAGTCGTTTAAGCAATGCCTTTCACGCACACTTGCAGGTGCATCACCAAGATGGATCACCACTGCCCGTGGTTTAACAACTGCGTCTCCTTCCGCACGTACAAGTTCTTCCTGTTGACGCTGTTCTACATCATCCTTCTGGGCGCGTATGCCTCGGCCAGCACATCCCTGTACTTCTGGCACTCGAATCCCCGTCGCCACCTTCTGAAGCACTCGATCCACATCAGCTTCCTCGTCCTCGTTGGCGCCACTGTGGTTTTCGTGATGGGCGGCTTCCTTTGCATGCACCTCGTGTTCGTCGCCCGCAACCGCAGCACGATCGAGAACATACAAAGGCCAAAATTCAGGGAGAACGGGGATTCCTTCAACCTCGGCATTCGCCGCAATTTCATGGAGGTCAGTATGCCTGCAAATGTAACTCACACGCCAAGCGGGAGTCGTTGATCTCCTCCCCGAGCCCTAAAGACGTCTTCTGTCAAAGGTGGCTCACCGGCGCGGTTTCCTGTATGCAGAAGAGTAAAGCGAAAAACGAGGGGAGGTAGAATGCTTCCAATTTACCTTTAAAAGCGAAAATCTACCTTGGCCTAGAGTAAGACCTCCTTTGCGGTTTGGGGTTCGTTTATCGGTGAAGCAACACTTTTCTCTTACAACTCGGCGGTGATGATAAAGAAGCAGGAGACCAGAAAATGGCGACTACGGGATAAAATACCAAACTAAAATGTATTTTCAGCAACATACGCAATGTTATTTGCAAAATGAGCGATAGAACATTTCTGTCTTAGCGATCCCGTGAACTCAGTCACGCCTTAGATGTTCTTTCTTGGCGATTGACCGCCACGCAGGTACGCCCTAGACACACAAATATTCACGTGCAGTTTGCGCGGAGGCTCGCTGGTTGGAACAGCTGCAGTCAAGTCGGGCGCTTACCGCCTTGCGCGCAAATTTAACACTTTTGTGCCTATTGTGTGCAGGGCTGCTGGTTTGACTGGTCAGCTAGAACCGACCTCTTAAATCAACCAATGGCGGGATCAAGCGCTGCCCTACCACTTTCCCCAAGATTACCTCCTCTCTCATATTCAGTGGTCGAACGAGAAAGGAAGCACGCCGCCGGGGAATGTTTTTCACAGCCCGGGAAGGGCCCAGGCGCCATTTTGGTCGCACATGTCGTACCCTCTGCCAACGCAACGCAGTGCGGATGTTGGTGTCTCAAGTATGCGGGAATTAAGGTGACTCACGAACTACGACCCAATGTGATATCCCGTCTATTTTAAGTGTGGAGCACTTTTGGCGCGCGGCTTGCCGTCGTAGCTCGTCCGGCATCACGGCGTCACTTACCAAACACAGGGTTAAATACCGTTTCACCTGGCCAGAATCGAACCTGGGTCGCTCTCGTTATGAAGCTAATATCTATCCCATTGCGCCTGAGGCACACGTTATTCAGGTGCAAAGGGCTCCGTAGGATATTTGCGCAGCGCCGTTGCCACTGACGCTGCCGTTGCTAGACCGCAAATAAGTACACATTGATAAAAATTAAAAAAAGTATTCAATCACTGCATTAATTACAACAAAAATAATGAAAACTCAATCTTGTGTCTCTTTATCGATCATTTCAGGGGCTTCCGTGGCCTCTCATGACTACTTTCGGTAATAACGCCAGGCTGACACTAAAACTAGTCAATGTAAGCGCCACAGCACCTCTTAGCGGGAGAGTAGGAGCAACGCCGCCTGCACCAGGCAACGTTTTACAGGCGGTGTTGCAAAAAACAACACAAATTCAAGGTACTCACAAGAATAATACTAGCGAATCACTGCTACGAACCTCCTTCCGACAGCTTTCACATTGAGTGGAACTGCTTCAACTTTTGTGTTACTCTTGCGTCGGTGGGCACCGGGGAGACGTCAAAGAGGGGAACCATGCCCCAAGAAATGTCATTATATGGCAATAACCGCAAATAGAAGGGGGGGGGGGGGGGGGGGGAGTGGCGTGGCCCCCGTCCGCGGGGGCGTCTTTCAGCTCGCAACTCTCCAGTGCCCGAGGGACGAAAGACGTCAGCAGCCATACACCTACGTATAGAGGCGAAAATCTCGGGCTGTCTGTTGGTTCAACTGCCCGGCTAAAAGTTCGAGGAACGCGTGATCACAGAAGTTTCTATAGGCAAGGCCTTCCGAAACCACCAAAATGCTGCCATGCGTTTTCAATGTCAAGGTTATTCGGCACAACGCCAACATTAGTCATATTTTAAGAAAAATAAGAGTACACAACTCACGGTAGCACCGTTCTGGTTACTTGAAAAGAGACGTGCAACTGGTTTTCGCGGTATCGGATAAAAAAACGCCTTAAAAACACTGTCACAGGAGGCGCCACTAAACACTAAACGAAGGCCTCAACAGAGGGTGTGCGAGTAGGGCGAACGCGGGAAAATCAAATTCAATGCAGCAAACTTCTATTTGTATTCTTGACGGGGGGAGGTGGAGGGAAGGCAATCAGTGGGAGGTGTCGGAGGGGAAAGCGACCACATTTGCAGGCAGGCCGAAAAAATAAGGCGCCAAATTTGATGGGTTCAAATGGGACGCCGCCGACTCACCCCAGGGTGCGCTAATCAGTAGAGCTTTGTGCAGCGAAATGAGTTTCAACGTCAAGCATTCTGATGCATTCCATCCCCTTCCTCCCACACCCCCAGAAATCTGTCCGCCCGTGCCTAACGCATGCCTCGACAGGTACGGATGGGCAGGGGCGAAGCCAGGGGGATGTTTCGGTGTCAGAATATCCCATGATATTTTTTTTTGTGTGCTTGGGTTTTTTTTTCTTGCTTCTTTGGACCGTTATTTTATTACGAGTTTTTTTTTTGTAAGAAAACAAAGGTTGTTTACGAATTAAGTCCTCGGGGTACTATGTGCACTCCGAATGTTTTCGTTGACATCGCAGAGGCAAAAACAACTCACACTTTCGTATTTATTACAGTGCGAAAAATTACTAAGATATTGCTTGAGCGTATATATGCTGCCTTTCTTTTTTCTTTTTTACCGGCATTGTATAACGCACTGCGAAAAATATTTCCGGCTACGCCTCCGCAGATGGCCATATGCGATATGTAATACAATGCCCTATGGTCGTTTTGTCTGCCATTACATGATAGGAGGCATGGTGTTGTGTGTAAACACCCGTTCAGCGTGTCGATCGTTTGGGAAGTTTTCGTGCAGTGATGCAGCATTATTTCTAAAACGCAGAAAACGAACGCGCCGCAGCTATCCGTACCCATTGTCGCGCACTTTTTTCTACGTTGTCACTGCATTCAGCATTTAGAACAGCGTTACTTGTAACGGTTTATATAAAAACAGTCGTCAAAGCGGTCGTGCAAGTGAACTCTCAGACTGTTCTTGTTTGTTTAAAGATGAAATGATCTCCCACAGCCATTCTGCTTGATGGGGAGCCCCATAAAATTTTGCCATCACTCCTCTCTGAGGTGGGCGCGTGAGGAGCGATGAGTATACTTTAGGCCGCGGCCCTTTGGCGCCCGGTACCTGGGTTTCGCGGTGGTGGAAACGTAGGCGTCCGTCGCCGCCCGCGTAACCAAGTGAGCGAACGAAGCAGTGAAGGCAGAAAGAAAACGAAGAGGAGCGTGTGGCGAGACTTTTAGGGGGAGGGCGCACGCGCGGCTATGGCATAATCTATCACTCCCTCCTCCTCGCATTTTCCCCGGACGCTGCTTTGTTCGCCACTCATCTGAACCACGCGACATCGCGCGGGAAGTTCAAACACGATATGCAAAAACATGCTCGCCGGCGGCGTTGACGCGCTGTGGCATAACGGCAGAATAGCGCGCACCGCCGTGCGTTCGCTGATAGCGCGATCACTTCCTGAGACGCAGCAGATGTGCTCCGTGACCGAGAAAACTGCAGTTCGCGCTGCGCACAAATTTCGCATTCGGGAGTATAGTAATATTCAGTGCAGTTTTTTGTGTATCTAAATTAAAATAACCACAGCAACCACCCCACAGGCTCCGGAATGATAGCACGTAGGTGTTTCCATATGCTTCGCTAATCATGGTTTTGATACCCTGGACAACGGTATACCCAAATTGCTAAACTGTTTAGTTTCTCAAAGCTTTTAAATTATAAGCACTCTTGCGTGATAAACCCAAAACAAGCAGACAATGCGCCCTCTACCATTTACTATTAAAAGTTGATTTTACTATTATGATAATTTTAAACTTGCCATGTTTAAAATTATCGTCTGGTTTGTGCCAGGAAAAGGTGCGGAACATAATGACGAATACTTCAGCTCAATTGGTTTTGCGTTAAACGTCCTCCCCTGTCTCGATTCGCGCTCCTCACGTAATCAGAACAAATCTAATCACGTCAGCTTTACTTCGGTCGACCTGAGCTCAGGAATGCATTATTCCCACGACACATGACAACTGGTTATAAAACACCTCCAGATGTCGCGGTCATCGAGATGACGTAAGCTGCCTTCTCCTGCATTATGACCATCATAGCATGCGATTATCTGGTCGTGGTGACAAAGAATCGCGCTCGCTTACTCCACAGCTAGCGTGAAATATTCTCCAACTCTCAATCTTATATAGCTGTTGAATTCTCGGATAGTGTCTGCGCCTTCACTATGAGCTTCATCATTTAAGTAGCCGTGTCATAACAGATGTCATGCCCGAACTCTGCTGTTTCTGTCCTGTCGTAACATAGGTATTTTGGAAAAATCACACCGAACTTGTCCGCGAAGACGACTCTGTACCATTACGTCCAGTGTGATATGCGTATACTTGTCATAAATTATCTCAGTGAAGTTGTAAACGCTACAGAATTCCAATCTGCTGTCAATATATGGCCGTCTAAGGAGGGAGTACGGTTGCAGAAAGCGGCTCTAACTCTCATTTTATCAGAAGTACCACGAAGAAAATTATGGGATTTATTTAGAAATATTTCTAAGGATGTTATGTGCATGTGTAAGTTGTAAGTGTAAGTTGTATGTATGCGTCTGTATTTTGTAAGTTGTATGTGTAAGTGTGGTTATCCATTATACAGCACCACTGCTCTTCACCTTCACGGTAGCGGAAGGGCTCAACAGTGTTCTCTTCCCCTTTCTGTACTCCTACCAGGTGTTCGGCACCAATGCCGCGATGTGGACCCTCCCCGTTCACACGAGCCTTGGTGATGGTGTACGATTTCCAACCAGGCTGCACCCACAGCCAGACGCACCCACTTCAGGCGCCCCTCCTGAAAGTGCGACTACGGCCCCCGCTTCGTCCAGTGGCACCGCCATCTCGTCCCTGACAGGGAGAGCTGCCTCGGACAATTAAGAAAATTTACCTACCGGGGAAAGCGGCGACGAAAGGTTCCGTGTCAGCTGGAGATGCCACCATAGGCTCGCCTGGGCGGAAATTGGCCGCGTGTTCAGCATAAGCTCCTTCCCTCCCGACACATTCGTAACGAAGGATTACACAGCTGGAACGGTAGTCCAGGTGGCACGGACGATTGACTCCCGGGTATCCCTTTAATTTTGCACCTCCAGTACGGAACCTTCATTAAAGAGCGGCACACTGTTCGCGACCCCAAATTTCCTTCCCATATCGCGACGATTAAGAGAAACAATGTTGAAAACCTTTATCTGAAGCTTGTTACTTAATTTGCAGATCTTCATTGAAAGTCTAAATATTTCAGTTTGTTGTGCAGGCGGGGACTTAATATTGGCAAAAGCCACCGATGCGCACTCTGGAGGCTTTGCGCCTGTTGTTGAGACCGGCGCGGCGCGCATGCGCGTCCTTTTTTACTCGCAGCCACGCTGATATTCTCGCTTCCGAGCAGCGGTGCTACGACGGTCACGGAAGCAGCGCAGAGCGACGCCTTTGTAGCATTCCTTTCATTCCCATTGCGCATTTGCGGCCTAATCGAACGACTGCGCCGCCTTTGGCACAAGTGCTCCTCGCGTCCTGATAAATATTTGCGCGTATTTTTTTTTCTGCTTTATCGTTTATACACGATGAGGCTAGCGGCTTGCGAGCGGCGTCGCCTTATAAAGCGTGTATGAAGCACAATCACATGGTGCCCCGCTATGGATGATGAAATACCAGCGATATGAATCACGAACCTTTATTCATCATGTTTATTTTGTATACTACTTGGTTACTGAGCTTATCTTTCAGCTCGCTTTCCGCGGCTGATAAAGTAGGCGATTTGCAAGGTTTATAAAAGAAATTGTCCCAGTTTCTCGCTCTCTGCTTGCTAACTTAAAAATGAACCAAAGGCATACCCATATAAATTCTCTTGATGACCACTAAACCCACTCCGGTTTTCGGCCTACGTAGCCTCGGGGGAAATCATGAGTTTTAGGGCGAGCGGCCTGGGTTCGAGCCCCAGTACTACAAGTTTGTTTCCGAAGACCCGAAAATTCCCTCTTAATAAGGCTGATTGGTATTTTTTTGGTCAGTTTGTGTATAGTGCGCGGCATATTGTAACACTAATTCGTGTTCTGATGCTAACCGGGAGTGCCGGGCTTGTACCCATCTGAGAACAGAATATCACGTCGCACTGACCGCAGTGATTGGGTAGTAAACCGTTTATAAAACCCTGTCCTAAAACCACAAAAATCAGCTGCCTGAAGGATTTAATAGTCGGGAAGGAGCCTTATTCGCCGAACATGTGGGCTATGAGGCGCGCCGTGAGGGAGAGCTCCGGATTAATTTTAACGACACCTGGGGATCTGTAGCGGGCGCTGGAATCTCGACATAAGGGTGCTTTCGATTTTGGGGCCCCATCAGCAAAACTTCCGCGGCCGCCAAGAATGGGCCAGCGCCCGTGGGCTCAGCGGCAGATCGCTTAAGCCACTGAGCCACCGCGGCGGGTATTGAGGAATATCATGAGCAATGAAAGCAAACGTTAACACACATCTGTTAGTAAGTACTCGTCTAATACGCCATAGAAAGCGCGGGTATTTCACGTTTAAGGTGTCATTCTTAAATACTTCTGGTATACCAAAACGTCTAGGTGCCATCTTTGGAAAAATTAAAAACCTTTGTACTACTTCGCTGCTGCAAAAAAATATCATTTTCACGGCAAAGCCACGCCGTTTGGGGCGAATTACCTGTGTGTAATGGAGCCAAATGATAGTGCTTCGCTTCTTACAACAAAATGTGTTGTTATAGTATTTCAGGTTACCATCCCCATATCATTATGCCTATTGTACCGACAGCAATCCATCCCTCAAGTTACAGAAATTAAACAGTGTAATTATAAAGTGAGGCATATCCCACTGAAGTAAATTGGGCCCATCTCCCCGCGAGGGGGACTCGAGTAAATGCGTCGCATAGGGGGTGGGTGTATTGCGTTAACGTTTAGTGTTTGGGGAGTTGGTGGTAGTGAATGCGTTGTATCAGCAGCTTCTTGACGTAGTTTGAATGAGTCAAGGATATAAGGCGCGTTCGTAGCCTCCCATTCTGTGTCGGCTTTGTGGCGCAGTGGGTAGAGCACCATGTACATTGCGTTCCGCCCGCAGGGTCGAGGGATCGAAACCAGGCGCCGGATAGTATTTTTTTATATATATAGTGTAGGGGGAGGGGTGCGGACTACGACTACGGACGTCAACGCGGGTGACATCGTGAGTTACTGAAATGTTCTGCATTTAAAAACTTGTGTAAGTACTTTCGGCATGCAAGGAAATGAATCCCAAATATTACGTTTACCTATAGTATAACACAGAACACAAGTGGCTTCGGGTAGCAGTAAGGCGCCGAAGAGCGTGCTGCCAGCGCCATGTAGGAGTGTTCCTCGTTAAAATTAATCGCTTGGTCGGATATTTCCCGCAAAGCGAAAGAACTAACGATGCATAAAGACCGAGGGTCGCGAAAAGCGGAGGTTTCTGGCCGGATTGTTTGCCTTCTTTGCACTCCAATGACCAGCAAAATTGAGAGGAGTCTTGCGAGAAAACCCGCAGGCAGCAAGTTGAGTGAGACTTGTGGCACGACTTAGATCCTTCGTTTCTTATTTCTTTATTGCCAGAAAACACCATCAATGTGTACTATACACATGAAAGAAAAGACCAGCAATGGTGAGATTGGAGAGCATCGTTATTGCTTTGGCCCAGCGAAGGAGCGAGAACCTGAATACACAACAGTAACTCAAAGTTTCACCATTCGGTGGCCTTTCTTAGTACTGGAGAAAGGAAGTGCATTTTTAGCTTTACGAGTATGAGAAAAAAAAAAGCATCAAAGCTTCTTTTTCAAACTCCTCCAAATAAGGCGTTTTTATTTAGAAATGAGTCAGATCCACCTAACGAGAATTTGAGAAACGAGCGGAAGTTTGTTACCGGACCTAAATGCAGCGCCGTCAAAACTATTATATGATAAATTTTACACGTGAACGAAGGGACGTTTATGGCCATAAGTAATTAAAAATTATGCCGTGAATTTGAGCAATATTGGGGTGCCAAGTTTCGATTTGGCCCATATTGTATGGAAACACTCAACGTGATGCTACATCCTTATGAAAACTTTGTTTAAATTGACTTTCAAGCATTGTGCGACTGAGTTTTGGTGTAAAAGGTATTAATAACAGGGCCTCAAGAACAGCAGAACTATACATGGAGAGCAGGTGAGTCCTCTAGGCACCATTTGCTGCTCTTTTCGAATTCTTCCCTAGGATAATTATCTTTGGCACGCCTCAAGGCACTAACGAAGTAAGCAAGCTATTCATTTCTTTGCCATAAATTTCCAAAATGCTTCACAAGAAGGCGACTCCTATCTTATTCTTCACCTTGATGAAGTGTTGGTAGTCTCAAAGCGGGAGGGTTCCAGGGCTTGTATGCGGCGGCTATTTAGTGAAGTACTGAAATGGTAAATATTGGAGTAATAATAAACATAATCAGACCTATTTCGTAGGAACGGGGGAGACGAAATGAAATCGTTTCACATCTCGGTTTCTTTTCGTCCTCTTCTTCCGTTCACTTCGTCGTTGACATCTGGGGACAGATCTTTCGCCGATCTCCTAATTGCCGCCCGAATTCATATTAAGCCAGATCCGAAAGGAAAAAAAAAAACTTCCGAGAACACCCACGAAACAGTCTGAACACTCAAGCCAAAAGCAATCTCCCATTGGGCAAATGTATTTGGCTCATTTTAGTCTCTGAAACAGCAGGATCTTTCTCATTTTCGATACGAACTATAATCTGCGGACATGTTTTCAGGGCGTTATCTCAACTATTTTCTAGCCACCCCTTTTTAAGGGGACATTGCGAGTTTTTCTTGCCAAGGCAGTTTTATCCGAGTCAGTTTCGGTTTCTGGATCTGGTTCAGTTCGAAAAAAACGCCTCAAATAATGATGACGTGCAATACACTATGGGTCGCTGATAGATGAACTAAGATAGCGCATGCCTGACCTTTCTGCTGATCATAGGGGGCTGATGACCGACGGAAAGCAGGTTAAATTAAAGTAAAAGCAAAACGTCCTTATATGAGACACACAATATGTGACGCTGCTTATATTGTATGCTGGCCGCTCAACTTGCACTCGAAAGCTAACGTTTCTAGAAGTGGTGTTGATAAGTGACAGCATATCACCGCAAAAAATCAGCGGTACGCTTGGTGACAAGCTTGGCAACACAGTATATTGTGCAGATTTTTTTTTACCCGGATATCAAGCCCAAACTCGCACGGACGGCCAGCCGAAGTAAAGGCATCCCGGACAAGAAATCCCTCCCACGGGGCGAGGCCCACACATCAACCTTCGCTGGATAAATAAAAATATCTCTCTCTCTCTCTCTCTCTCTCTCTCTCTCTCTCTCTCTCCTCTCTCTCTCTCTCTTCCTCTCTCTCTCTCTCTCTCCTCTTTCTCTCAACGTGAAGCCTCAAATTGATAATAAGGGTGCTGTTTACGGCAATACCCGGTGTTAATGTTAGAAGTAGTCAAGTAATCCTGATGAACCACCATTGTAAACTCCCATTGGGCGGCTTCTACTCCTTCGCAGAGTAAGAGCCGCCTTTGTTTTATCGCAGTATTAAAAAAAGTGTCTTTCTGACCCCTTCGACCTACCCCTCTCCATTATTTGTGGAAACTTGGCGTTCTTTCTGAGCTGTTGCAGTGGGTAGAGGCACCGCTCAATCTTAAACATCCACTTCACAGTTTGCCCCAGGCTAGAAAAAAAGCTGCTAATTTTAGTTCTTCCGCCAACCGCTCCTAAATTACAGAATTCTCTTTACAGAGTGAAAAAAGCTCCTTGGGCTAACTTCAGCTTCAGCTCCGACAATTAATGTACAAGCGTAGCCGTCTCAGGCAGGAACTGTCGCCGCATTTTATTTTAGATGCGACTGCATCTCATTCACTCGCCTTGTCCCTGCATCCGGCGTCGGCGTTGTTGTCGGCGTCCGCGCCTACCCCATTCTCCTCGCCGCGTGAGCTGCGCTCCTCCGCCGCTCACCCCCTCTCCTCTCCGATAACGAACACTCTCTCGCGAGGGACATTGGATTGGATTCGATTCGATTGGCTTGGCTTGGCTTGGATTGGATGGATTGGATTGGCTTGATTAAAGTGGATCGTGTTGGATTGTGTCTGCGTCATAGCCGCGGCAGACGCACTGGCGCCGGCGCGTCCCCTCACCGTTATGCGCGCTATAAAACGCGGTGCCTGCGCCGCTCCGCTCCATCGTTCCAGCGCCGTTCCTCCGCTGCCCAACGCTGTAACGTGAACCCCTATGCGTCGCATCTACACATGGGTTCCCGCAAAGTGAAGGTGGGAGTTTTTCTTTTTCTTTGTATTTAGTTTTCAATGGCACAGCCCCATCGCATGAAGGGACACAAATGACTCAGTTGGCTCCGTTGAAGGAAAAAAAAAACGTTTATGGCTCCCATTGAACGGGAAGAAAGGAGCGCAAAAAAAACCTGCTCTACAAATTGCAGTGTATACTGCTTCATCATCAAGCGAAAATGGAATTGCAACGCAGCGGCAGTGCCCTGTCACACATAATAGATTCACACATATAAGTAACTGGCTAAGAGAAATCATATAGACTAGGTCAATTAGCTTAGTGAAAGAGGCACGAATACATTAAAGACGCAAACTACCACTTCGTCGTATTTGGAGGGATGTGGGGGAGCTTGCATGTATTTTTTCTACTTTTCGCTTTTTTTAGGACAACCTGGTGTGCAGGAATTGTTGTGATGGACAGCTAAGGTGTGGGTACGATTCCCGTATGGCATCCCCGTCCTCACACCATAAAAGTATTCCTGGAGAAGCTTGTGTACCCAGCTGCTTGCATGCGTTACAGCGATGTGAAATGCTATGGTCCTAGCACAGTGATCTTACTCTGTGTGTCAGGAGTTCATCTACCTTCCGCTTACATCATAAGCACGGAGATTATTACACCTGCTTAAAGGCCAACTGCACTCCAAATTTCGACCTGTTGAAAACACTGTTTCCGTATTGTCTGCTGAAAAAAAAAGCACGATGCAAAATACAACAACCGAAATACGCACTTGGACGCCGCAAGCGATCAACAAAAAACCGGCGATATTGAAACCGAAATCGAGGAGAGCGCGGCCATTCAAGTGACGCTGCAGCCGTCCAGCGAGCGACTGGACGGCCAGCAGCTCGTGACCAAGCCTCCGCACAAGCTCTACGCGCGTACGGGGCAGCAGATGGGTCAAGCGTGCGCAGCACAGCTCGACCGGTTTTCCAGCTGCGTGGCTGGCCACAGAAGAAGCCCAGTCGGCCGGAGCGTCACAGACGCGCCATGGCTGTTTACGCGATCCGCCGGCAGGTGCAGCATGGTCTTCGGCGGAGGTTTTAAAGCAAAGCTTTCTAGCTCTACAAGCCAACGGTTCGTTCGTGGCGTGCGGTACAAAAAACTCTTTAAGCGTCGGAGGCTGCGACGAGGGGATGGAGGGGGGAGGCGGAGGGTTTCATTCATGGAGCACACTAGAGATGGCGCCGCGAATTTAGCCAGCGTTCCCCGCGCGGGAGTGCCTGTTAGCCGGCGGCGGCGTCCGCGGTACGACTTTGTTGTCTGCTTCAGCGGCGGTTGTTTTGGCCCTGTTTCGGTGCAGCTTCGCGTCCAATGCGCGGTGCCTTCGCGCGCCTTGAATAACTTGTTCGACAGCACCTCCAGGGTAACCTGCACCCGACCGGATTAAGTGGTCGTACGGCAAACATACGTTAAGTATTGGTTTCCAGGGCGCGAAACATCTAGCCGCTTGAGAAACGCTACCTTTTGCGCACTATTTGCCACAAATGGTACTCCGTTTTCTACATTGGTGATTACAAATTCGGTTGTGTTTTAAGAGTATTACAAAAGGCGAAAGTAGCAACAGGTTCTGATAAATAGGAATTATAAAAGTTCCCTCAGCTTTCTCGCAATTCCCAAACTTACTAAGCTAACTAGTTTAAATCGGTATGAGTAGAAATCACTAAGCTCACATGCTGCATTGTTTCGTGGTCTGCCCTTGTGTCACGCGGTGGTGTAGCCCCAAGCTAGCACATCAGGGTGGCTAGGTTCCGCTGTCCCACCCTTCGAAAGACGCTCCTCTCCGTTTTCTATTTCCCGACTCACGGCCGGGCTTCAGCGGTGGCGTCCGCCGCTCTAGCCCGGCCGTGGCCGACGCTGCAGCTGCGTTCGGGACGACGCCCCCGCGAATTCCAAGTAACGGCTGGCAGAATCTCTGGTTTCACTCTTTGTAGAGCCACATGTGTGGATTCAAGTGACGTCACATGGTCAATTGTTGTGGGTATCGTTTAAAGCTTTGTTGTCCAACCACCTTCAAAGGTGGATTGGAGCCAATTTTTTTTAAACTCTTCTGACTGATTAACGAGACGTTTCACGGGGCTACCATCCGTGTTCCAGCTGCTTTGGTGGTACGTACTACACATTAAAAATAAATTTGGTCGAGGTGAAATTTGAGTGCAGTTGGCCTTTAAGAAAGTGGGCACCAGAATTCTTGGACTGTCGCCTGTACTCACTCGATCCCGACCTGCAGCGCCGTCTGCCTGCAAACATGCTGCGCTCGGATGTCACGCTACTGGATCATCTCTCGTTAGGCGTTGCGTTCACAAACGCTTACCTTTTTATGGCTAACAGCTCTGCTTGTGACGTGCGTGCCAGTGAAGAGATTACTGAACACCTCATGTGCCACTGTGCCTGATGTCCAACGCTCAACCAGCACCTCTTAACCACACTCAACAAACTGGATAATCACCCGTTCAAAGCCCATATTTTGTTATGTTGCAGGTGTTGCTCATCTCAGTCCCAAAAGTCTACAACAGCCTCACTTGGCTTTTTGAAGGCTACTGGTTTGTATGGACGGGTGTAGGAACGTCACCGGCGTTATTCCGGCACAGGACAAGAATTTCTAGATGAGCTAAAGAAACCATGGGCACGACCAGACGGGGACTCATTCTTGCCCCATGCTCCGTGCACAGGCCCTCCGAATGCTGACCGCGCTACGCCCTTCACCCTTCCAGAAATTGAGGCAGTCGTGCGAAAGCTCACCCGCAATGCCACACCGGGTAAATACCGCATCCAGAACAAATACCTGCGCAATCTCGATACAGATGATCTTGAAGCTTTATTAGAGTACATCAGCAAACAATCGAATGCGGGTATTCCACCGCAACTCTGGGGGCCCGCGGGTATTACTCTTATCCCAAAGCAAAAGAAACCATTGACTCTAGGAAACCTTCACCCCATCTCACTGACATCGTGTGCTGGGAAACTGTATGAAAATTTAGTACATAACCGCTTGACAGCACACATCGAGGATGATGATCTGTTCCCAATGGCCATGCTTGGCTTTAGACCCCATCTGGCCACGCAGGATATTTCAATCCAACTTAGGTAGGACACTATTGATCGCGTCACGTCATCCCACAAGCGCTGCTTACTCACTCTGGGCATCAAGGGTGTTTTCGACAACACTTCACACTCGGCAATACTTGCAGGACTCGCATCCCTCGGATGCAGAGAGCGCATGTGTGACTACGTCAAGGCCTCCTTAACGGACCGCACTGCGACAATTGGTCTTGGATATCTTCGATCGTCCATTTTCACGATTCAAGCGAAAGGTACCCCGCACGGTTGGGTCATATCGCCACTTATTCAACATCACCATGAAGTACCTTCCACCGAAATTGCAGTAAATTCCCCACATTAAACACGCGTTGTGCGCGGACGACCTTACCATTTGGACCCTTACTGGCTGCACTGGAGATCACGAACAGGTTTTGGTTTTGCAGCAAGCGGTTACCGTTACCCTTCACTACCTCCAGGCACTAGACCTCCAGGCACTAGGCCTCCAATGCACACCCGAAAAATTGGCTTTGCTGACTCCCAGACTTCTCACGAATCTGCTCGAGGTATACCTGAACCTCAGCTGACCATTGCAGGGCGGCCAGTAGCCAACTTCCCGCACCTGCGGGTGTTGGCCCTCAGATTACCCGAAAACGGCTCTGGGCAGCACACAATTTTCCCGCTACATAAAACAGCTGATGCACCTTGTGCAACGCATCTCCCACCGTCGTCGAGGCCTTAAAGAGCAAGATACCCTACGAATGGTGCAAGCTTTGCTTATTAGCGCATTACCTATGGAACCCCATACTTCGCTCTCAAAACATCAGAAAAGGCTCGGCTAAACACCATGATCCGCAAAGCGTAGAAAACTGCGCTTGGCCTGCCCACTGCCACTGCGACCCAAGAGCTACTCGCTTTGGTGGTTCACAACATGTGGGAAGAGCTGCAAGAAGCCCATCATTTAGCTCAACTACGGCGCCTGCAATTGACTCCAACAGGTCGACAAGTTCTTACAGCATTAGGACAAAAATAAACATACATCTCCAGCCCTGCGAGTCTGCATGTGGGTGTCCCCAATCCCTCGCAATATGCACGCCAACTACCACCTTGGTCGCCGTGCTGCTCGTGCTCGAGCCCTTACCGCGCGATACGGGAAGGACTCCACCACCCTATACATAGATGTTACCCCCTACCCTGGGCCCGCAGCCCGGTAGCCTGTTAGCCTGTCTAGTTACGCATACTGGCCATTGCATCAATGCCGCACTACTACCACAACCTCAATCGATGTCGCTGAAGAAATAGCCATTGCCGTAACCACCTAGTCACATCACTATTCTCATCGATTCGCAGACAGCCTGTCGAAACAACCAGATTGACCGCATTTCTTTATCAGTCCTACTCACCCCCAAACACTGCTCGACGACCCCTGACAACTGCATCGTCTGGGCTCCTGGACATGCCGCTATCCCCGGCAATGAAGCGGCTCACGCCGCGGATCGCGATCTGATACACCGAGCCATTGCCTACGGTGGCCAATGTCTACCCCCTCAAGATCAACCCCACCCACTGAATGGCTACACAGAGATTCTCGCCCATTACAGGCAAACTCGCCGCAGCCTCCCGCCGCCACACTGGCACCTCTCCCGAGACGAAGCTACAACTTGGCGGCAGCTCTAGACGAATACCCCATCGCACCCGCCTCTACCTCATCTTCCCCACCGAACAACCCCCTCTGTGCTTACTGTCCCAGCCTGGCACCCTCTACCATATAATATGGGAGAGCAAACGTACTCCACACTTGCCCCCACTTCCCAACCCCACCTTCGAGCAGTTGAGGGCTTCCCTGGCCAGCCCAGACCCGGATACCCAGCTCAAACTGGTGACCCGAACAAGGACAGCCAGCCCAAGTCAATGCATTCCGATATAGGGAAGCCTTTCACGGTTCGAAGCCCATACATCAGCCTCTGCTCCATAAAAAAATATATTTATTCTCTCTCTCTCTCTCTCTCTCTCTCTCTCTCTCTCTCTCTCTCTCTCCTCTCTCTCTCTCTCTCTCTCTCTCTCTCTCTCTCTCTCTCTCTCTCGTTAACCCACTTTGTCGGTTTACTTAGTTTGTTACAGAGGCTTGTATGAACAGGTGTAGGAACATTACCAGCGTTCATCGTCTTTCTTTAATCCCTTTTTCAATTTACCTGGACGTTGTTTAATGTTTTCATTTGCTTGTGGCTCTCCTTCGTACTCGCTCTTCCCCCTTATTTTGTCTCCTTGTTCTCTTTTATCTACCCTTTGTTCTCTTTCAGTAGCCCTTTACTCGCCTCCATGAGTAGGCTATAACTTTCAGGGTATCACCAAATATTATAGAAATAGTAGGAGGGTGCTGGCACCGCCTCACCCCGAGCTAACCAGGGAGGAAGCGTCCACGTTCAGACAGCTGCAGACGAATTCACTGATGACCCCGGTCGTCATGAAACACATACAGCCAGAACTCTATACGGACGACACGTGCGTGTTGTGTAACAAATTAATGCTAGGGCCTCGACCGCCCACTTACTGTGGGACTGTGAAGTAAGACCTAACGAGGCGGCAATCAGGACAGACCTACCACCGTGGATCCAAGAAGCAGTGCGCAGTTATGACAAGGACAGCCAACCATCAGCCGTCCAGCAGTCCTGGCGGCCCTCGAAAAGCAGCACCGGGGCGAAAGCTACGGGGCCACGCCCTCCCTTACGGGGCAGCGGCGTCCAACCCCGTAGCGAGTAGCGAAGGGGTGATCCGAGTAGGGGTGACGTCGGGATCGACGAGTGGCTACGTCCGGGCGCAGTGTACACTGTGTCTGTTGCAGGCATTCAACAAAGTCTTTCTTCCTTCCTTCCTTATACGCACGCTACTGTAGGTAACCTTCCTGCCTTTTCTGTACTATTTTTAATGCGTAGCATTCGTTACCTAGTACTGTGTAACTCCACAGCCAGCACCGTGTCTCTCCCTTCATTTAAACAAAAATGCTGATTTTGAGGTTGTTCCACCTTTAATCGTTATAATAGCGTAGATGGAGAAAACTGGGCAAACAGAATTTTTGAAAAACCCAAAAATTTGGCTTTTAATGAATTTGCAATCTAGACATGGAATAAGAATTCTAGGCATTAGCAGAAAATTCTCTGATTTTCAGCCGTCTTGTTTTTCTCCTTTACCTTCCTTCCGAAGTTGGCATGGAAAACTGAGATAAATAAGCGCACAGGGTGGGCTTTGTCGCTGAGCAAATTAGTGTCGGCAATCTTGACGTCCGTTCATGCGTCTACTTGTGGGCTTCTATGGCGAATTTTTCTTTCGCGTCTGCACTTGGAAAATTTGCATGCAGGCACAATCTGGCGAGGTTAAAAAATATAGCAAAAAATAACGGAAGCAAAACCCGAGTGCAGACACCATCTTCGCCGTCCGGGTGTCTGAAGTGCAAAATTACTTAGAAGAGAAGTGCTCTCAGCCGGGTGCCTCCAAAAAAGATTGATTGCTGCTTGCTGAGCCCTTATAGTGAAAGTGTCTGGGACAGGAAAGTTATGCGGACGCATGTCTAGTCAAGTTCTGTGCCCGCTCAACCAGGTGTTTAGTAAAAATTAAATTTTTGTCGCTGTTTGTAAAACTCGTTCACGTAGAAAGTCGCGAACTAGAAGTTCTTACTGCGGTTTAAAAGTAAAATATTTGGAGAGAAGCATATATACGCGCTTTAGTTTCCTCTACTGCCTGTGAGACCTACATTTCGATGTGTGTGCAACGGGTTCTACTCTGTTGGAGAGCTGAAGATTGTTCATAGTTAATGCAGTGTATGCATCTGTGAATTCCCCATTTCATTGGATATAAATAGGAAACGTGCGCTTTAAAACATTGGTCATAGCCCTGGATCAGGAACTGCGTGGCAGAGTGGTAAATTCACAGCGTAGAAAAAATTTAACCCAGTTCCACCCAGTGAGAAATCTGCTGCAACAGCGTATCTGGAGTTCTCTTGTGTCCGCTCGAACGTCAACGGCTGCTCACCCAAGAACGGCAGTGACGTTGCCGCGCAAATTGCACGGCTCGCGAAAAAAAAAAAAAAAAAAAAAGGAGCCGGTAAACGTCAGCGGTGGGATACTCCGCCCTCACGCCCTCCCTTGGCGAGAGGGAGGGGAATCCACCCCTGCGAGACCACTGCGCCGTCTATCGGTGGGCCTGGGAACCGGCTTTTACGAGGCGTGGCCTCCGCGATCGGCTACCGGCGGCGCGCCGTTCTCCGGCCTTCCCAATCGCCCGGAGAGAGCATAAGTTGAAAAGGGGGCGTCGCCGCATTTTTTCTGCGCAGCTTAACACGTGGTCAGTGTGCAGGTTTTCTGTCGCAGTGGCCATTTAAAAGCGAAGCTTTAATGTTCTCGCTGATGCGTCTGTAACGCGAAAATGCCGTGCAGGAAAGTCAACTTTCTCTGACGATGACGATGAATGCTAGTGGTTGAAGTGAAATAAAAAAAAATTAGCAGTGGCTCAGCTCGGCTATGCCAGGACATACGTAGCGTGAGCTAAGGTTCAGGTGGTTATTCTCAGCTTTCCTGGTTGTCTAGGATTAGCTTGATTATCATTCTTACTGCTGCTTTAATGTCACACACACGGTATACGCATTATGTTACACATGTATATTTATCAAGGGGCCCCGGCGCAGCGTCACCAATCACCCCAGAGCTAAGCTGGTTCCACAGCGCACTCCTGTGTTGCTGCGACGCACGAGCCATCGGTTCCACACCCGGCCACCCCTCGCATGATCATCAAGTGGACCGGGCCGCCACGTGCGGAACGGAGGTCGGCGAAGATGCTGGGCGCGTGGGGTGTGTGAGAGACGCCCGGCAGCGAGAAACGTTCTGTGCGACGTGTGACGTCACTACTCATCGCGCATGCGCAGCACGGCTCTCTAGGAGCCACGCGAAACTGCTCAACCTCGGCCAGTGTTTGAATGAATGAATGAATGAATGAATGAATGAATGAATGAATGAATGAATGACTTTATTTCTCGTAAAGTTTACAAAAACAGTACGACGGACGATTTGGGAAAAAGTTGCTCGCAGGCAACTTGACCAGCCCAAAAGCCCTGGTAGACTCACAGGGCAGCAAGACAGCGAGACGGGGAAAAAAAAAAAGAAGAAGAGAAGAGAAGTTAAAAAAAAATACAAACAAATACCACCAGTACAATGTAACAAAAGAATTGACATCTTTGTCATCACAGAAATAAAATACAAACAAGAATCACCAGTATAATGTAGTTAAAAAAGTTACACTTTTGTCACCACATAGCGCCAGGAAAACGCGGGAGAAATAGGATTACAAAAAATACCTAGGAAGAAATACAATCAAAGACGAAGTATACATCACTGCTGAAGGTAAAATTCCAGTAGGTTTAATTGGGGTCCAGGATTTACGTTTTGATCAATAAGATAATTTAACAAGGTTGGTAATCTGTGGCGTAGCATTTGTACTCCATAATTAGTTCTTGATTGGGGTATTTGCCAGAAATCAGGAGATCGTGTGTTGTAGCAATATTATGACGCTCCAGAGAAGCTATATTACAAATTTAGTTTGTATTATTTTTTTGTTCCCTGTTGTACAGTAATGCCAAACGATAAGAAAATAATTGTACAATTTTAATACCCTGAGCTCACTGAAAAGTTGTTCTGTAGGAAAATCGTACGGCTTATTGCAAATTATTCGAATTGCTTTTTTCTGAAGTAGGAAGAGACAATTTAAGTTTGTTGCTGATGTTGTACCCCAAACAAGGTTGCAGTAACTTAGTGAACTGAAAAATAAGGCATTGTAAATCAGTAATTTGATTTTGCGAGGGAGGTACCTAAGACGAAAAAGTGTACCTACGATTTGGGAAAGTTTGCCAGCAAGACAGTGTACGTGATGACTCCAGGTCATATGTTCATCAAACCAAACGCCTAATGTTTTCATTGAGCTCACGATTTCAATTTTTGAGGAGGCCAAAGTTACATCTGCTTCAATTGTGATGTTTTTGTTTATTGCATAAAAAAAATGACCGTGTATCTGCTCATTTCGTTGCAAATGTCGACGAAAGACGATAGTCGGCTGATGCCCCTGGCAAGTAAATGCCTGCCTTCTCTTTCCCGCTCACCTCTCATGCTATTCTTCTCCCGTTTCGTTCCTCCCAAGATAACACGCTAGAGGTTTGCTCAAGACAATTTAAATTTACCCCATTCCACTGCTCCAAGCCGGGTGTCTCGATGCCACCGTTGCCGTACGGCGGAGACGCGCGTGAATTGAGGCACACTATTACAACGTTTATAGAACCACGTTGCCCTACTCCACGAGCGTTCCAAGCGGAACGTGGATCCTGTCTAGTGGAGCCTTTCGTTGCTTTTGCCGTTTGATTTCTTAAATGCCGTCCGGAGCTACAGTATCGCGGGCAACAGCAGACGGCGGGTTTGTGCCGTTGGTGTAGTATTTCATTCGCTATCGCAAAAACCAAGCATCCATCATTTTTAAATTAAGGAACACTGCAAATATCACTTATGTATTGATTTTCTGCCTTACACTTGCGTAAGGTTTTGTTCTTGTTCAGGCAGGCAGGCAGGCAGTTTGCAGGCAGGCAGGCAGGCAGGCAGGCAGGCCAAAATTCGTTTTAGCCATTAGCCATTTTTCTTTTAATAAAGGGGCATGATTTCTATTAAATGCAGAGCACTCTAGGAGCTCGGCTTGTCGTCGTAGCTCGGTCGCTGGACCCAAGTAGAGCCACACGGCGTACTGTCGTCGCTGCGTCCCACAGAAGCTTCGAAAGCCAAGCGGTTTATATAGTCATAAGCGTTCGAAAGTCGTGAACCACTGGCGCTTATCATACATTTCCCCGTTGTTTAGCACAAAGAAAACTGCAGGTACAGTTGAGGCAAAATATATGTAATTAACCGCCAGTGCCCGCGTTCATTTAGTTAGGAAAGCTGGCTGGGTTGGTTTTTACGATAGTAAGCGAAAAAAAGTGGCAGTGCAATGCCGGCACGTGCGGAGGAAAAGAAATCACAAAAAGAACATCACTCGCGCTGAACAGTTTAAGACAGGCGGGGCGAGCACTTCGAAGGCCGGAAATTTGAAATGCGTTGGACAAACCTCCGTTGAATTCATCGGGAGAGGAATGAGACAAGGCGGCGAAGAGCGTGATGGGCGGTAAGAGTGAGCAGATAAGGGCGCCACAGCCCATTATGGCGAATCATTGCTCTGCACTTCCGACAGCTGTCACGTTGAGTGGAGGGCTTTAATTTTTTATGCTTGTGACTCCCCCATTCTAGTCGAGAAAATGATAACACTTGAAAACTGAACGTATTTTTACGTGTAGGAGAACTTTCACACGGTTAGGGTTCCGGGCGTGTTTCCTATATATATGAGCAAAAGCGTTTTGCGGCAAAGCCAACTTAATCGAGATTATTATTTGAGTTTATTTGATTTATTTATTTATTTATTTTTATTATATATTTATTATTTATTTATATTCATACAGCCAATCCCATGAGGGATTAATAATGTTTAGCATAAAACGCCAGTAACTCTTCGTTTAACAGAAGTTTTATAAAAAAAGTTACAAGACAGTTGGCTGCTGAAACGACTTTTATCACGCCTAGTTTTATTTACTTGTGCTACATAAATAGTTCACTGTAACGTTCTAAACGTTACAGCGTTCCCGTCTGCTGTCAGTGCATGAGCGTATACGAGAGGTCAATTCTCTTTTAACAGCAGAAGTGCTTAAGCTTTTAGTTCCGCCGAGGAGCGTTGCCAGAAAATTCAGCCCAGCCGAGCGCCCGTAAGCGTGCGCCTCGTGAGGAGCGCCCGGCGTCGTTCAGGCTTGCGCGTGGCTTTGAGCCAGACGAGGAGCTCACAAAAAAAATGCGGTTGATCCCGCTCCCATAGGAACCGGTAAAACACGAAAGCGAAATGTGCCTTCACAGGATCAGTTCAATGTTTATTGTACATCGATACGAACTTGCACGCCGCTATTTATATTTCGTCGGTATGGCACCGTTAGACGCATAAACATTAGACACTGGATTGCACGCGCCAGAGCATTGCGTAAATCCGACTGAAACCACAAGCGCTCGCAAACCGTCCGTGCGAACGAAACCAAACGGGTTATCAGCGAAACGTTTGGTGAACACACGGTCCGCTACAGCGAAAGGAGTAGCGGGCCGTGCCACGAGGGCGACTTTCGCAAGCCGACGTCGTTGCCTCCGCAACAGCCGCAGCTTGCGCTGCGCGTCCACCGGACATTTTATGGGCCAGGCGCCAACTGTCGGCGCTCAATAGCGTCATGATGCACTACTTCGCATCGCCTATACTAGACGGCAGCACCAACTGAAGGAAAGGATATAAGGCACGTTCATCGTCGTATTCACGCGTCTGTTCATAGCGCACTTGGGAGCGCGTTTCGTATACTTCCCGTTGCGGCGAAAGAGTTCGTGGCTCGAATCCTGGCGCAGCCGCGTCAACCGAAGTTTTTCTGGCGATGTCCTTTCCGTGACAGACGTGACGTCAGTGAGATCCTTGGTGGACCCCGGAATAAAACACTTTAGTGTTAAAATTACCATGAAAAAATACTAAGCCAATCTCCGCCAGTCCATGTGCTTTCGCGCCTGAAGAGGGGAGCACAGAGGCCGAGTTCCTGCTACAGTCGCTGACTCCCCGGAGCCGGTTGCCGTGGGTTCTTACGCGTGCTACGGTCGTCCGCGTTGGGAGAGATGCGGAACCCTGCGGATAAAACGATCTGGGCCTGCTTGTCATGGATAACTTCCAGTGGCAATTCTGGAAATCTATGTGAGGTGCAACAGCCGGGTCTCCGACGAAGAGAGAGAAGCCGCCTGCTCTGCTGAATCTGCAGCCTCACACCACTACTGCAAGGTTATCCAATTTTTTTATCGGAACTCTTGAAAAAAATTTGTGAAACTTGACCATTAATGTGAGTCGATTAATGCGCCGTATTTCATTCATTTGTCCAAATTAGCTCATAAAATATGTTCATACTAATGTTCAAAATTCTTTGTCACCTTCGTGTCATGATCTAAAAAACTTCGCTGGTCATCTACCTTCCCAAGCGAGAATTACTCATGAATTTTTTTCAATATGCACTGTTTTCAACTTCATCCAACCTGTCGCCGTCTTCTTGACACAGTTAACGTGTGATCAGCAAGTTTCAGCAATGGCTTTTCAGCAATGGCAGCAAGGGCACACCAATAATTTATTAGATGCAACGCATCTCTTTAACTCGCCTTGTCCCTCCGGCGTCCGTCTGTAGTCCGCACTCCTCTCCCCCATTCTCCTCGCTGCGCCAGCTGCGCGCTCCGCCGCTCTCACCGCCGCGCCATCTGTCGTTAGCGCTCGCTCCCGTCGCCGTGCCAGCTGTGCGTCAGCGCGCTTAGCGCTCGGTTAACACATGCGCATGCGCTGCTCATCTCTCATTCCCCTCACCGTTAACGCGCGGTACATATAAACGTGATAACTGCGCCGCTCCGCTCAGTCGCTCCACCGCCGCCGCTCCGATGACATCCGATGACCACCGATGATTTGAATGGAGACTAACAGGTCTGCTATCGCGATGGTCGGCGCAACCGTAACAAGCACCGCCCAGATGCGTCGCATCACCCCATGGTTTCCCCCCGCGGAAAGATGTGGTCAATTTTTTATGTCCTTTTGTTTCTTTTTAAATAACAAATATTCAATAATACAAAAATAACCGAAATTCTGTGCCGTTTCAGTTAAGCTTATACGCGCAGTCAGTAAGTCATAGCAACGCAAAACACGCGTCCACCTGGAATCCTTTCGGCTCCTTTGCTTACACCTACTGCTTAAAGACTGCATAACGCTGCTTAATAGATTCGCTTTTCCGGTTTTAGTAATGGCGTAAGTATTCCGTGTTCACCCCAGTGAGGTGGTTGGGTTCGGGTTCCCGGTCAGAGTGAACCCGATACAACGGACTGGTACGCGCTCTGGAACATTTAGGTAACCGCGAACCGCGTCTGAATCAGCGCTACCTACATGGGGCGAAGCCAGAAAAAAAGGTATGTTGCGCTTTCGGCCTCACTGACTTCGCTCACTGGACGAGACAGTAGGTGTGCGCATATTTAGTTCCGGGCAGCTAGTCCTTCTTTTTCAAAAGGTGTACCCCAATGTGTTTGACCCTAGACATGGCTTACATTCGCCATTTCGCCTTTTAAAGCAAAGCTTTACTACTTTCGTCCAGCGATTTCGCGGAGGATGCGCTAATGGCCTTTTGACCGGAGACGCGTTCATTCATGGCGAAGAGGAACGGTGCGTTCGCCATGAATGAACGCCGCGTTCTCCCCGGTGAACGCCACGTTCACCCGGCCTCCTTCTGTGAGCGTTAGACCAAACCGAACGGCTTTGAGACGAGGTCGGCAATACAGCTAAATCAAAGGTTAACCAAGCGAAACCGTGACTCAACCCGACTAAGCCAAGCTTTTGCTTTGCATATCCAAGGCTAGTTGAGCTAAACCGCAGCCATTTTTTATTTATTTCTCTTCCACTTATCTATACGCCCTGCTCACGCCACCTGCCGAAGTACCCGCATGTTGACACCATATTGTTGCGCATTTAAAAAATACAGAAACAACACACTGCTTCAACCTGTTTCGCTTCCGTTCCTTCTGAGTGCACGCTCTTGTATGGGAAAAAGGTTGAGCGCGGTTTCAATTCGACGTGGCTTGAATACACGGGGTAAGAACAAGAAGCAGCTTTGGGAAACGTGAGACCTCACTTAGGCTGTGTGTGTCACTGGTATTCTTCTGTTACAGCTGTTGTCACTCGAAAAACAATAGCTTCCACAGAGAGAAACGTGTTTAGAGTTATGAGAGTTTTATAAACTAGTAAAAACTCATATACAGCGGGGGAAAACCATATAGACACGCCATTTTTGGGCAAGAAATGGGGAGTCGCGAACGCTGGTATTGCGGTGGTTTGCACGGCCAACGCGGCCTCCGTGCGTGGACATTAGAAGCCGGTAACTGCATACGGACAAGAAATTCCTTTCCGGTATTCAGGCGGTTCATAATAACTGTGCGGGCAGACGACCTGTTTTATAGAACCACCGTAACTTTATAGCATTGTTAAGGCTTTTTCAAGTTTCTGGCTGTTGCCTTTTTGAACTGACAAAACACCGAATTGATTAGCCTGATTTCATGTTCATTTAACCTTCAAAGCCATGTACAAGACTTTTTGAGCTTTGAGTATCATTCTTTAATTATCTGGTGAAAACGACGACGGGAACATCATACCTACCTGCTTACAGCTTCTTAGAAGCGCTTCCAGGTTGATACAAGGTTCCGGCTGTCTTTCTGGAACGCAGGAGTGGCTGGCCCAACGTTTATGCGATTATTTATTATGTAAAGCGCGCAATATGTACGCCGAGGCGCTTTTAGAGAGCAGAGCCAAACCTGAGGAAAGTGATAGGTAGCTGCTTGTTTGTTTCAGTGGTAGGAGAGAAAGCGGTTCATTGTTCTGCACTTGAAGAAACTGGATTTTCAACCTGGCCGAAAACAACACATTGTCACCTGCATCTGGCTTAATATATTTTGGGCCCGAAACTATTTCAATTTTTGTGCAAGCACAAGTGTAGAACGTACACGTGCTCATATAAGAGCGGCTAAATTGAGCAATTTCAGGCCAATGGCAGCGGAGATCGTGGTTTACGTAAACACCATAACTACCATGTCCTGGTCACCAGATGACCAGATCTCACAAAGGTAAAAAGCTCCATGAGGTGAGCGAACTAACACGACCAAAATAGCGTGCACTATTGTTCTTACAAGTACCCCAGGATTAAGCGCTGTATGCTAAAAATAGTCACAAATCCCCGCCCCTGTGTGATTTTTGTTCTGAGCGGTTTTGTCTCGCTCCAACGTGTAGCGAAGAGCTGTCAGGTGGAAGTAGCCTCCATGAAGTGAATGAGCCTTCGTTGAGAAGCAAGGCCCGCAATTTGCGGTGCAGCACAAGGTCATAAATCAAGTGCAGTTTTACCCCAGCACCGTTAACCTTGGAACCACGAAAGGAAGGGTTCATTAGGAGTCATGACCCGATGAAGGAAATAAACGTCGAAGTAATAATAAATGCTGCGTTTCGGCCACTGAGCCATGTAGAAGAAAACTCTACCCCATCCCTTTGTTCTAGCACGTGTACTTCTTTCCTCTTCTTTGCTCGGGCTTAGCATACATCGTGGCTGGAAAACTGAGTATTTCGTAATTAGGACCCGTGCTGCGAATACGTTATTTTTGTTAATTGCTCTTTCTATTGGGGTTCTTCACTCAAGCAGAAACTGTAGTCTGTCTTCCACGCTCATTGCTTAACGGGAAATTGAGAACGTCATTGGAGAAGCTTAAGCGTAAAGAATATTTTTAGTATTTAGCCTAATGATCTAGTCCAATACAGCCTATCTTGAGCACTAAGAACTAACATTTGCCCCACATAGAAAACAAAAAAATTAATGGCAAAGCTTTTTTAATTGTTACAAGCCTCTTTATTTCCTGAAATTATCCTTCCTTTTTAACACACCATGTGTAAATGGGCAAGCTTGGTTACAAAACATGTCGCCTAAATACATACCCTGTTAAGAATCTTCGTGAAACATGTTGGGCCTACGCTCATTTTGCGAATTATTGTACACAGCATTACCATTAACAGTTAACATTAACCAATGTAAGAGCAGTAAAGAAAGATGTGTGACGCATTCAGTATCGTGGCGTGCGCCGCAGTAAATGTAGGTTGAATTTGGGCCCCAATAGGCTGTGTTGCTTGACGCACCTGAATACGCGAGGAGGGCATAAAAAGGGCTGCACATCCTCCTCCTTTAGTAGCTAGAAAGATCTTTTTACTGGTTCCTTCAAGTCGTAGTCACTATTGTTGGATGGCGCCGTGTTGCTCGAATCATCGAAAGTGTCTCTGTAATCCTCGTCAGCTGGACAGCCCGCATTGAGAATTTTTCTTCGTGCTCCCTGAGGAGGATGTTGTTCTTGTTGTAGCCCTTTATTAATCGAGGGAAGGCCATACCATGCTGAATACGCCGGTTCTCAGCACCTGAGGAGGGGAATTGCATTTCGTTGAAACCGCGTTTCTCATACACGCACATACGCACGCAATACCCTTTGCCCTTTCACCCCCGTCTCGTACCCAAAAGCTTAGTTCCCGTAATTTCCTTCTGCGCTAGCAGCATTGGTGTTGCAGCCACGTTTTCGATGTGTGAATGCTTTGAAAATTAAAGAGCCCGAGCTCCTTCTCTGCTGTGAAGCGACTCCGGAAGCGGCTACGCAGTGCAGTGCGCAGCCGTTGGAGCTCCGTTCCAACCATCCTTGCACAGTTCCCTCGATACGGCGAGGCCTGACAAAACTAGCGAAGTTACGTTAGCATTAGCACCATGGGGGATTCTTCATAAGAGACGCCCTTTTAGTGGACTACAACAAAAAACGAACGTTTTGAATGCGACAGCTCACTTCTTGCCGTAGTTCGTGGTCAGCGTAGGTCGGTGTCGCGTGATTTAAAAAAAAAAGGCAAACAGGTTTAAAAAGTGTTAACATTATTTCCTCATTTCACATGCTTAACCTGTTAGAAAATTTTGGTCCTGACATGCGACCGCCATCCATAAAGTTTATGCATGATAAAGTTTATTGTATGCAAGAGAAGGATAGCGTGCATACGCGATATGCGACAAGTACAAACTGTGCCAATTTTCCCTGTACTCAGGAACACAGCAGCGTAGCTTCGTTCTTTGCGAAGGAAAGTTCCTCGGACTCGGTGACTGACCTACCCTCAGCTTCACTACCTCATTCCTTTCCGATGCCTTGGAGGTAGCTGGCTGACAGTTCCTCCACGCGGAGGCTAGTCACCGCGCTATTAAGATTCCAGCGTTGATAGCGTATGATCTCCCAGAACGGAACCATGAAGGCCGGTTGATACAGCCGTCTTATTGTTCAATCCGAACTGTCTCGATTGAACAACGAACCTGAGCGTAAATCAGAATTTATTTATGAACGGTAGCAGCTACCCCATTGCACGTATAAATGCTGTCGTTGCCGCAAGCGCACTTTCATATACCTTACCTGTTAAGCACGGCACTCATTACGACCACTAGAACCAGAACGGTGAGGGCAAAGCAGGCCACCACGCATTTGGAGCTCTGCAGGTTGAGCTCTAACCGGTGCCATGGGGGCTCCAAGGATCGGTCGACGCTTTCTTCTCATCGAGTTCAAACTGAGCGCTGGGCTCCCAGGTGATGCGGCCCCGCTCTCAGGTTCGTTATTCCCGCGAGGCGGACTGACTGCCGACGGTGCTACATTTCCTGCTATCGTTTGAGTCCCGGCTGGTGAACGACTCGATTCTGGCTGTCTTGCGTGGGGCGATACGTTTCTTGGTGAAGCAGTGGACTTTGGCTGTGGTTTCACTCCGCCAGTTTGCAGTTTCCGCCCTCCCTCAGCGGTAGCGCGATTGTTGTGGTTCCTTTGCGGCTTGACGTCTATGTCATCTTCCAGGCCCCAAGCTCTCGATCTTCGTATTCCCCTTGCCCCGGTGGTGGCTCCCTTACAGGTTTTGTTTTGTTTTGGAGCGCACATTTTTGAATATTATGATGATGGTCTTTGTTATCGAGGAGCACGTGCCCATTGAGGGGTAGTGAAGCAACCAGGTAAGAAGAAATTAAAATTCCCGCGTGTGAATTGTCAGATAGCTCTTAAGCATTCCTTAGGGGGGTTCGCCACCGCGCACACACACCCCCTTATACGTTGGCTTTGGATGCTTTTGAGTCTTGCCCCTATGGTCAGCCTCAGAATGCTTACGCAATAAAAAATTCCTTCGTCAGAATCTCACGCTAAACCCCTGTTATGCACCTGTCCAGCACTTAGAGTGAGTGAGTGACGGCATTTATTTGTCCATAGATGAGAACACGAAATGAAGCCTTAAAAAGAGCCCTCCTTCCCCATCAGCCGGAAGCCAGAAGTCCTTCCTTGGCGGCGGTTTCGGCCATCTCAACCAGACGAACCTGACCTCCCAGGTCGCAGTTGAGCATAGCAGTTCCCTGTTTGCTCAGAGCTTATATCTTCATCGCTAATTCTGATCTTTATTTATGTGATTTGTGGTTCCTTTGTTGGAGCGAGCCCAGACGTTATGTCACAGGTCCGTCGTGTGTCCGCACTGTTTACGTGCGCTGGAGTACAGATCCGGGTAGTAGCGGTTGTACAACACTGGGTTGGGAAAGGTATGAGCTTGGAGAAGGCGCACTGCCACTGCCTGCCTCTGACAGGCTCCTGGTCTTCTGCAGGGTATTTCGCCCTTCCCAGCTGTAGTAGTCTACGATGTGCCAGTAGGTGACCATTTGGTCCCGGTCCTACTGGCGGAGTGAGAGTGCGTCGATGTTGTTGGGGACGTCGGCTAGGTCGGTGAAGGCTTGAGCCACGTCATGCACTTTGTCGTTCCCCGGGATGGCAGAGTGAGGTGGCGCTCATATGATTTGACTTCCCCAGACTCGATGCCCATGGAAACCGAACCCATAGGATTTTTAGGGCCTCAGACGATATGCGTCCCCTCCAGTAACTTAAAATTGATGGCTTGGAGTCACTCACGATGAATTTGGTTCGGTAGGACGAGATCATGGCGAGTGCAATGGCCACCTCTGCCCCGACCTCCGGTGATGGGGGAGCCGTGCCAGATGTCATTGAACGTCCCTGTCGGTCAACTATTGATTATCGGGTTTCAACGCACCGACGCAACGCAGGCGATGACGCACGCCCTATTGGAGGGCTCCGGATTAATTTTGACCACCTGGGGATCTTCAACGTGCGCCGAAATCTCGACCACATGGGCGTTTTTGCTTTTCACCTCCATCAGAAAAGCGGCCGCCGCGGCCGGGAATCGAACCCGCGACCTCGTGCTCAGCAGCGCAACGCCTTAGCCACTGAGCCACCACTGCGGGTTGGTCAACTACTGATATGGCCATGGCGTCGCGAGCGCTATATTCTCGCTTTAGTCTCGCTTTATCTCGCCATAGACTCCGGCCTCCACGCAAACCACGTTCCCAAGGTGCGAGAACTTTTTGTGTATGACTTGTACCGTGGCCTGTCTGCATTCCGTATTGTGTTCGCGATTCATGCTTCTTGGTAATGGTGGGATATATATAAATGGCCCTTGGCCGGAATGCGAAAAAAAATTCGCAGGCTGATTTAAAAGACCATTTTACGGTAAAAAAAATCACTGCTTCAAAAAGTTTTAACATGGTTGGGGTTTGAACCCAGGCCATTCGCGCCAAAAACCCACCATTCTACCCACAGGTTATTCAGACCAAACAACGAAGTTTTTTAGTAGATGCTAAAAAATAAAAGGAGTGTTCCAAGTGAACCAGTAGATGGCACTGGAAACGCGCAGGAAATGCCAGGATTGACCCTATATGGGTACGTAATGTGGCTGGCTGATGACTTCAAAATGCGCATACACCCACGAACAAAATTAGCCACGAAAAGGTAATTGGAAAAAGCATTAGAACATTAAATTAAACAGACAAGTTTAGAGATTAAGTGTCAAAATCTACATTATTTTGTAAAGAGGAAGAGATAAACGGGACACCAAAGGTTTTGTCAGGAACAAAAGAAAGGTACAATGGTAAGTGATCCTGAATTAAGCAGGTAGCCGGATGACCCGGCGGTCACCAAAACGAAATAAATTCCGGCGGGCACGATATGGCCGTGGCAAACCTATGTCCCGAGGGAAAGACAAGAAGTTGCGAAATTTTCTTATTTTTTTGTCCCTCCCTCTTAATTCAGCTGAATCGTCTTAATTGCACCCGTGTACCGCTTGCTCTACAGACTTCGTTGGGGGTTGCTGCTTACTACCTTTGCAAGCCTAAGTAAACTACAGATTGTTGTTCGACCAGAACAACGCTAATGGTTTGGAAACGAAGTTTCTTGATTCCCTTAGGTCACCCCCCAGGCGGTCGTGGTAGGTAGTCGAGCAACAAGTCTGATAATTATCGAGCCGTTCTTGGCTGAAGGCGCCACCACAAATTATATTCAGCGCACCTGTTTTCTGCGCTTCCCGCGGAACATCTACTGCTCATCGGTCGTACTGTGTCGTGCCGAAGCTCTGGATGAAGAATGGTTTTGGTGCCTGCTTAGTTTACTACGCAAATATATGCTGTGCGAATAAGGTCTTGCCAGAGAACAAATTACCACATTCACAAGCTCTGTGCAAATATAAGACTCAACGACTGCTTTCACGTATGCGTAGCAGTTATTAACTAGAGGTACGGAAGTCTAAAATAGCGCGGACCTTAACGATTACCTGCGGAAGTAGTACTCTCAGTGCATCCTGGTGTTATAAAGGCTTAAAGACTAAAATGTCATATAAACAAGCATTGCGAGAAAGGGGACCCTATATATTGAGCGGACAAGGTTCACCGGAGAGACCGATGTTCGGGGCGACCATTTAATCAAAACCTCGAGCGAGGAACGCGCGAGGATACACCATGATGATGAGTATTTACAGAGATAGAACGAAGTGCTAGAGCACGTTCGCTAATGATGATGATAATGTACAGATGAAGAGGAAGCACTGATGGCAGTCCAGAGATCCCACACCAAGGGTGCGTTGCAATTTACTGTTTAGACAGCTTCGTTGCCGTCTTCGCGGGACAGTCCGCATGTTAAAGCCCCGTTCCAATTCGAACGAAGCAGTCCAACGAAGACTGCTTCGAGGAGACAGCATCGAAGTCAGCAACGATGGAGGGCTACTTTCCTGTTCTAAAACTAATAAGTGACGCCAGCGCCACCTTTTTGCGTAATAATGTTGAAACAAAAGCACTTGTTCTTTTTTGAAATATTTAGTATAATTTACTAGTGATAAAGATGACTTTGTTTAATTTTTAAATTACGTAACGTTTGTAATAACAACTGGTAATATTAGCGACGAAACTGCGGCTTGCGCACTTCAACATGTCTGCTACGACGCTGTCGTCTGCGCTGGTGTTGCGTTTGCGACCCGCGGCCGCCCGTTTCCAATTTTATTCCCTTTAGACGTCTAGTTAGACTGGCTTCGTAGGCTGTCTACCAATCTGTCCGCGAATTTGGAACGCAGCCCAAGAGCGACTGTGCCAACCTGGTGCCGGTAGATTGACAGAGGATGCTCACACTTTCCCGGTACCGGTGGATTGTTCAAGGATGCTGACAATATTAACAAGAAATTGAGAATATTGCAACATCTGCCGGTTCACTGAGCGGGAGAAGCCACAGCGTGAAGAATTGTACACATCAGCATACGCTGAAAGTAATACTTAGACGTGAAAAAGCTTTTCGAGCAGTCAATTCCCGACATATTTTATATTGCTGCAGGATTGATGCAAGCTGCAAAACCTTTTAAAGACGATAGTCTTTCTTGGCTACTTAAACCAGAAATTTGGTCTGTCTGTATGTCTGTCCGTCTGTCTGTCTGTGACTCGATTCAGCCACCCGGCCAAAGTAAAATTGATACTGCGCAATAGTGTTATATACTCACAGCCACATGTAAACGTCTAAGCCCGGTTTAGATGTTCATACTTGTCAAATTTGTTGAACAAGAACAAGACATTACGCAAATATAAGACAGGAAATTAGTACACAAGGGATTTTTACAGTGTTCCTTATTAAAAAATTCATGGATGCTTGGTTTTTCGATTAGAAATGATAATCTACATCTACTGCACAAAACCATCGGCCTCCTGGCGGCATATGAAAAATCACGGGCAACAGCACGAAAGGTTCCACTAGCTAGGTCTCACGTCGTGCTTGGAACGCACGTGGAGCACTGCCGCGCGGTTCCTATAAACCTTCAAGCCGGCCGCCTCGATTCACGCGCGTCTCTGCCGTACTGCAGCGCTGGCATCGAGGAACCTGGCCTGTAGCAGTGGAACGTGGTAAAATTCAAATGCCCTTGCGCAAACCTTTAGTGTGTTTACCTTGGATGAGCGCGGACAGTAACAGGAACAGCATGAGAGGGAGCGGGAAGCAAAGGGGGGCATTTCCCTTGACAATGTCCACATACTCTCGTCTTTTGACGCATTTGCAACGAAATGAGCAGATACGCGGCCAATTTTTCTAACACACTCTTTTAAGTCATGTCCAAAACGCAGTTCATATCCCGCCTCGCATTGTACAAGCGTTGTTTCGCGTTTGTTACTTTGTCACTTTGGGTAAACGAAAGCACGTTGGAAGTTCGCTAAAGGGCGGCAGACATTAGTAATTCCGGCTGCCCTGGCCTATTTAGCACCAGCATTGCGTTGTTGTTGGCGCCACTGGCGTTGGCTGCTGTCGCATCGATGGCGCTCCCATCCTCTTCATCAAAAGTGTACAGTTGCGGCACGTCGAACTTGGTTACGAGGATTGGCTTTTCTGAAGCGTTGGCGTTGAGCAGGGCTGCTAAGGCGGCGGTATCTCGTCGTGTCTTTGTTGCTACCTTGCGAAGATGATCTCGCGGGTCGCCGACCAGTCTGTGCAAGAGGACCGCCGAGATCCCGGGGCGATCAAAATGGCAAAACTCGTGCACACAGCTACCACCACCTTTCGGCGCATGCTGCCTTGAGCCTCATCCTGCCATGATCACTAAGTCGGCCACCCCGGTAGCTTCCAAATGCCACTGCGATTGTGGTTGCAGTAATCGGGAAAAGCGGGTGCGGGATGAGCTGGCATCGGCCATCTAGCTGTCTCCGCAAAAACGTACTTGAGTGTCGGTGACGTAGCAACTGCAGTGGTCTTCTTTTTTTCATCTTTTGTGTCCAGATGAAGCTAATTTGAGGGTGCCTTAACACTTCTTGTGAGTTGGAGCAATTCTGCATTCGAGTAGCGCTGAATATACTCACGCAGAGTACTGTGTTCTAAAACTTTGTAACCCAGAGACAATCAATCTGAGACAATCCAGTGACAATCCACAATCCGGAGACAATCCACAAAAACACCGATGACGCTAGTGTTGGCATAGAGGTTCATATTAATATACTAGAGGGAAATCTGTCGCTGCAGTCGCGGGCCGCCGTGGGCGGCGCCATTGCCGCTAGCGACGTTCCTCATCTACTTGGCTTAGCTAGCCATATGGCTTCTTTTTGTCTCGAAGCCAAAATCAACAAAAAATGGTAACATATTATTCTTCTTCATCGTACATGAAGCTTTAAATAATCACTGACAAATGAATCTTTTTGGAAGTTCAATTTTATAATAACAAAACAAATTTCATGAACCTTCTACAGGAATATTGTTGCTTTTTCGCCGCGAGAGCCAACTTTTCAGCCTGTTCATGAGCCATGCCAACGACAAGTGGAACGTCCTGCCCGGTACATGACGGAACGCTCGCTGAAGCGCGGCTCGCTAGACAGTGGCGCCAGATTTCCCTCTAGTATATATTAGTATGAAACTCTATGACTGTTGGTCTTCGTGCATAGAGCCAAAACTGAAACGTTAGGCAGAGCTATGGCTTAATATTTACCATCTGTGATCACTACTAACCTATGATCCGCCTTCATTTCGTTTCATGTATTTCCCAGAACAACCGCTGGTTTCCTGGGATATACGCTGCGAGCTGCACCTTCAGCAGATGATACCTTATATACAATGTCAAAAACGGCGCTGTTCGCCCTAGTTGAATTTGCGCCATTAAAATGCAACCATCAACATCATCAATGTCAAAACAGCGTGTCCAAAAGCGTTTTGTGCGATGTGACGATTGCGGCAATTTTTAAATTCAAGGCTGGCTCCAGTAGTACTCTTTAAAAGCGTACGAACTGCAAAAAAAAAAAAAATTAGCAGTGGCTTAGCTCGGCTATGCCAGGATATACGTAGCGTGAGCTAAGGTTCAGCTGGTTATTCTAAACTTTCCTGGTTGTCTAGGATTAGCTTGATTATCATGCTTACTGCTGCTTCAATGACACACATGCACGGTATACGCATTATGTGACGCATGTATATTTATCAAGCGGCTCCAGCGCAGCGTCCCCAATCGCCCCAGAGCTAAGCTGGTTCCACAGGCGCACGCCGGTGTTGCTACGACGCACGAGCCATCGGTTCCACACCCGGCCACCCCTTGCATGATCATCAAGTAGATCGGGCCGCCACGTGCGGAACGGAGGTCGGCGAAGACGCTGGGCGTGTGGGTTGTGTGAGAGACGCCGGGCAGCGAGTAACGTACTGTGCGCCGTGTGACGCCACTGCTCCTCACGCATGTTCAGAACGGCTCTCCAGGAGCCACGCGAAACTGCTCACCTCGGCTAGTATAGTTCACACTACAAAACCACCTCTGGGGCACAGCCACGGCCCCAAAGCGTACGGTAGCAGTCAAGGCACAAGGCACCATGACTGCAGGTGAGAGGAGAAGGAGGAGGTTGACAAAGCATGTTTCCACTTTTTCTGTTGGTACATATGCAAAACTGCAGAGATTACCAGGAGGGATAATTTCAAACTATATGACGGAGAAAACAAAGCAGGTGCGTTCCATTAGAAGCATTATTGAATCAGTCCTTAATTGCTCCGGTGCTCGGCGGAGACGCAGCACTGACGTTAAAGCCCGTTTCCGAATGCACCCGGTGGATCCCTCGGCGGGAA
Source organism: Haemaphysalis longicornis (assembly GCA_013339765.2). NCBI lineage: Eukaryota > Metazoa > Arthropoda > Arachnida > Ixodida > Ixodidae > Haemaphysalis > Haemaphysalis longicornis. Next base: position 151,164,065 of record CM023451.1, read on the forward strand.
TTCAATTTACCCGCGTTCTTCTTCCTTGTAATAGAGCCCTTCGCTGTTATGTTCCCTCTGCAAATCCTCAGCTGGAGACAAAAATTTCTCGCCAGTATTTCGAGCTGTTTGCGATGCGATTACGTAGCTTGCTGACTTGTTTCATCGAGAAATTGTATCCCTCCAGCTTTACTGACACTCCTCGTCTTTTTCCCTTGCATCAAAGTAACTTAGTCGGTTCGAAAAGACGAGCATGAGGCTCCTTTAAAGGATGCTTGAGTGTAGAAGCATCACTCTCACTACAATTGTCTCCCTTCTATTTTTCCTTTAATTCTTAACCTCCTTCCACAATGATTTCACAATCTGACTTGGCTAATCCCCGAAAGTGGGTAAGCGCTCTTGTTATGACTCGAACCTACCACCAACCAACCAACCAAGTCGGGCTGTTTCGGTAAAAACGCCGTAATCACTAAGTTACCACTCGCGGAAGCAGCAGTTGCTTTTAAACGAAGACAATGTGAAAAAGCGGCAAAACGGGCCTTCGCGTTTCATGAACTTCTCCGCACCGCGATTTGTGACACCCAAAACCGTCAATGGTGAAAAGGAATGGGTCGAACTGGCCTTAGCGCTTTTCTGAAGCAAAACGTAACCAGGCCTGTCATGAGTGTAACAACTAGTTATGCACTTTAGGGGCATGCGGACAGGGGGACAGTGCAAATACCTTTTACACTATTTGACGAGTGGACCAGACGGGCACAAAAGCCGGCTGATTTTGCCAAGTCGGCGAACGTTTGTGCTCTTATCGCCAGGTGACAGTCGGTCTGCGCACCTGGTTTGAGTTCGTTAACTAGAATTTCAAGCATTGTCTAAAACCCTTGTGCTGACCAGAGTGCAAGACACTACACCCAAAAGTTTATTTCAAACTGTAACATAGCAAGACAGTGCAAAGTGGCATAAGGCCGAAGGACTCTGAAGAACGTTATATTCAATAAAATGTCATTTTGTTCAGAAGTATGCAGACGCTCTGTCGATAAGGTAACACCATTAGAAAAGACCTCTGAGCGCTGTTATATTGAAACTCATGTTTCAGGAAAGAAGCGTGGGGTAGCGAGCACGGAGTTATTAACTAAAGAAGGTTCCTCGATGCACGTGCAGAACCATAGGGATACTGTCAATCCATCGGCTGTGCGAGCAGGTCTGGCGCCCCATTTGTCCCCTTGTGCTATAAACGTATCGGGAGAGAAGGTGCTGGGGTTGAAGCATGTGCTAGTTTTGGCACAGGCGAGCCAAGGGTGCCTTGTCCAGCTGACACGGAATCACCTTTCGTTTTTGCCCTTTCCCCAATTCGCAAATTCTCGTCCTTGTCCGCCGCAGCGCTCTCTCCCCGGGATGGTAGAGCGTTGCTGCTGGACGAAGCGAGGGCCGTGGGTGCGACCCCCTCGCCTGTCGGAGTGACACTTTCAGGTGGAGCACTTGAGGTGGATGCGTCCGGATGCAGCCTGGTTGGAAACCGCACACCGTCGCCAAGGCTCGTGTGCACGGGAAGTGTCCAGAGGGCCGCATTCGTGCCGAAAACCTGGTAGCCATACCGAAAAGAAAAATTACGCGTGATGCGTATAACCTTCTACGAATGCGAAAAACGAAAACCTAGTTGTACGTTCTGTGCATCTGCTGTTAAACTTTCCGGTGAATTTTGCGGCCGCACCGGTGAACGCGTGACAGCGCCCCCTGGGCAAGCAACCCCCAAAGCTCTTCGCGCTCGCTCGCCATCACCAGGCGAATGGTGTTGCTCCCGTCGGTAACTTCACCCCTCAAAGCGGCTGGTATTGCGCGTGTAACAGCGGTTTACTCTCCTTCCCTGCGGCTGTTTTCCTTTCAAGACGCGCGATTCACGGCTATCGCCTAGCGCTCTGATTTGTGTGTTCTGTGTACCTCACAACGAAGACTGGGTGTTCATGCATGATGAGGGCTGCGGAACCTCTGGACTAGATCTCCCAAAGGACGATGATACAGTGGCGCTCACCCGACAGTTTGCACACGTTAAGGGGCAAATAAAGTGCAAGGCAAAACAAAGGTCATAAGGCCTTTTTCAGCCATTCTATATGACTGATGTATACCAATGGAACCCAATGTGTCACGTTTTACAGACAGGCGTACGGGCGGATAAGCTTCTGGGGAAAGTCGCCTGGGCATGCTTACGAGCACACTGGTGGTTTGTATGTGAATATTTATTTATATCTCAAAAATTGCAAACTACATTCGTCGTTTTACCAAACGTAGATCTGGCTAGGACTCCGTGTATTTTAGTACGCAGAACCTCGGCGCCCGCTCCTGTGCTTACACGGCGCCGTCGCCCCCGTTGTTACCGAGCGAACGAAGGGGACACCGAAGAAGAATCAGATAGAACGATCTGGAGAGCGGAGTAGGAAATTATGGCAAAAGTGGCATGCAGGAGGGCGGTATGCAGGGACGGTGCAAGACAATCTCCCCGGCAGCGATGCGCTACGATATAACCGAGAGAACGAAGATGCCACGGAGGATAGGGCGAGCAGGAAGTCAGAAAATGAGAGCATGGCGAAAGAAGCGAGACTGGTCCGCCGTAGCGACGCGATACGAGGCAACGCCACAGCACATCACGCGCCTTCGTGCATTCGCTGATGCGACGATCACTTCGTGAGACGTAGCAGGTATGCACAGTCACCCAGAAAACTTCATTTCGCCGTCCGCACAAAATTTCGCATTAGGAAGTATCGTAATCCATCCGCCAAACTTTTTTCGTGTCCGTGTGCACGGAGATTTAGCGGCAAAGCCGACTTTACAGGGAATGCTTCAGGAGAAGCGGCTGTAACTTAAAACCACCCCGCAACACGGCATGGGACAATTAGCCGCTAAGACAAGTCTATCATTATTCCTGGTTTTATTTTCTTGCAGAATCAGTTTGTTCACAGTGAAGTTGTGGACGCTACAGGATTATCGTCCGCTGTCAATACATCGGCATCTATGGAGGGTGCATGGTTAGAGAAAACGGCTGCAACTTTTTAGGGCGCAGCCCTTTGGCGGCCGTCTCTGGGTTAAGCCACGTTGTCGGCGTAACCCAGTGAACGATGGCAGGACCGGCGAGTGAAAGAAGAAGCGAACGATGAAAGAAAGCGAAGGAGGAGAGTGTCGCAAAATTGCGAGGGGTGTGCGGTGGGGGTGGGGAAGGGGGAGTATGCTGTACCCGCACGAGGCGCTCGACGGCGCGATGCGTGCGCGTGAATATGACTGTGCGTTCGCTTAAAGACGTAGTTTGCGGTTCCTTCCTGAGACGCACTTCGCGCCGCCGATGCAGAGGCTTATCATCGCTGCCGTCGAGAAAACCCAAGAGTGAGCGCTGCCTCAGCGCACTGCTGCTGCGCCCAAATATGGCACAATGGAATATCGTAATCGCCAGCCAATTTTTCTATCAAAATTTTTTAGAAGAATAATGAAAATTGGGCCGCTAAGATCATTACTGCGAGTTTCATTTATTTGTAACTAGGCCCACAGTAAAGTTACAATGGTTGTGGAACTCTCACCCGCTGTCAAATTTCAATACTTGGGCTTCTAAAGGGGGGAAACGCACAGACTCATGTTTGTGTGCTAGATAGAACTCTAGTCCTTCGAAGTTTCCATAAATAATGACAAAGCCGCAGTCACTGCCGTTACCGAAATGATGAGAAAAATAAGTACGTGCGCATTCCCTAACCGTGTGGTCAAGGGCTATTTATGCAGCATCATTGGTCATCCTGTTTCATATATTTGAATGGCTACTAATTTTTAAAGCGAAGCTTTAGTGTCCTCACTGATGTAGTTGTACACCAATCACACTGCAGGAAAGCCACCTTTCTCTGGCGAGGATGATGGATGATCGTGGGTGAAGTGAAAGAAAAAAACGCCCCCAGGGTCAAAATTGAACCTGGGTCCCTCGTCTTATGAACCCGGCGTCTGTCCGATTGCTTCATTACGACACAGTCGAAGCGGTTCGGGAACTATTTTTTCCCCAAAAGCGTGCGATGAGTGGAACCACACGCCTATATTGCATTAGCTTGCAATACTAACCACGACTGTTTCCGGGAAGCATTCTCAAAATCAAATGTGTCGTAATTTTAGTTTTATTTTAGCCGTTCAGTAACTTTACGGTAGCGTGTATTTTTGTTTCCTTTCGCTTTATTCTTCTCTCGGCAGTCTATTGTATGCTTTTACCTACCCGTTATTTCTGTGCACATATGAATATTGTTCTTGTACTGCGGATGAAGTCCTTATATATTTTGTTTGTTATTTTTCTCTTTATCTTACTGTGCTTGTCGATGTGTTCATTGTTCATTGCGCTTGCTCTACCACGTTTTTTAACATTATTGTTGTTCTGTGCGTGTGTACAATTTCTACTACACTTGGCGCGTGCATTTTACTGTTTTTTTTTTTGCTCTTCTATGTAAGCCCCTCCCCTCTTCAATGCTGTATGCCCCGACGGTAAAGTAAATAAATAAGTAAATACACAAACAAATAAACACTGACCTCCAAGAAATTGCGGCGAACACCCAGGTCGAAGGAATCCCCGTCCTCCCTGAATTTGGGCCTTTGCATGTTCTCGATCGTGCTTCGGTTGTGGGCGACGAACACGAGGTGCATGCAGAGGAACCCGCCCATCACGAACACCACCCCACCGCCAACGACAATAAGGAAGCTGATGTGGAGCGAACGATTCAGAAGGCCGCGACGGGGATTCGAGTGCCAGAAGTACAGGGACGTGCTGGCCGAGGAATACGCGCCCAGAAGGATTATGTAGAACAGTGTCAGCAGGAAGAACTTGTACGTGCGGAAGGAGATGCAGTTGTTAAACCACGGGCAGTGGTGATCCATCTTGGTGATGCACCTGCAAGTGCGCGAGAAAGGCATCGCTTCAACGCAACTAACCCAGACTCCTTGTGTTTTTAGGACTGAGCATTTCAGGTCTCCAGTAGCGTTTATGAGTGCGTTTAGGGTAGTAAGCGTGAGAGTCAAGTTTGTCATGCTGCCTCTCTCAGATAAGGTTCGACGTAGCGCCTACTTTATTCACAACAGGCTTAAACTTTTCTTCTGAGTTTTTTATATAACAGCGCCGCACTCATGTAGGAGCTACAGATACTCGTTCTTGTAGGAGGGAACGAATAATCTCTAATGCCAATTTATTCATGCGAAAGCTGTACCAACTGCGGGCAGTTGAGGTTATGGAGGGAAAATGCCAGCAGAAAAGAACTCAATTGCAAAACCATTCGCAGCTTTTTACCTCTTCCTCACGGAGCAACAGGCTTGTAGTCATTGACTCCAGCTTTAAACAAGTCGTTCATTCTCATTTGGAACATCAATATAGTTGGATGTACCTTTGACGGGGGTCCGAATGATGCCTGAATCTCTACCAGCAGCGAGGGGAAAGTATTTCGAAATTACGCTTCCTTTTAAAGACAGAAAGACAACATCGCTTTATGTTTGTCACCCTTTCTTAAGGAAGGGTGACCAAGCCTTCCTTTTCTCTTTGCAACGTGACACCACAAACATATAACCTCCACTCTTTCTTACCTTCTGCAGTGGGAACAGTGATGGCAGCGGTCGGGCTTGATGCACTGGCAACGGTCACAGTACTTAACAAAGCCACCGGAAGAACGCGTGAGCACGCCGCGCTTGTCCGCCATGACCTCGAGCACTGCTTTCTTACGAGCCGGGAATTTCAAGCATGACTCCAGGACCCGGCGCTCCCCCGCGCTGAAATGGAAGCTCTCTGGCACGGGTGCCGGAGACGCGAAGGTGGTCATGGCGTATGGCCAGAGGCAGAAAAAGAAGAGGAGGTGGAACACAATGTTGAAGACGGAACGCAGCACCTGCTCCTCGACATACTTGCCGCAGAAGTCGAATACGTAGGCGTAATAGCTCCAGCCAAACGTGGCCATCGCGGCGACGGCTGGAATCCAGTATAGTATCCATAAGAGGAACCGGGAGGTAGCTTTAACGACGCAACACAGCATCCTCTTCTCGTTGTCTTCTCCGTTTGCAGCCCGCTACCACGCACTCGCTGCGATCTTCTTCTTCGTTTTCTTCAGCTAGCCTCTGGTAACACAGTTACTGTGCGGCTTCTTATGTGTTTTTATTATATTATCATCTTTATTATGGACATCCCTCTTATTAACATCACTACACTTATTAATACCTATACATAATGTTTTCGCTTTTTCTTCCTTTCTCTTTTTTGTGTTTTTTGACGCAAATTATTTCGACAAGCCTGATTTCTTCTACTCAAGTGGAGCCACAATCCGGTCGCACACGGCACGCACTGTTCTGCAACTTTTACGTTTACAATTCATAGTGCTGTCAATTTTGTGAAGCGGGTACACTGGCCCCTCAAAGCTCTCGTTTGCTGGCCAATCCTCTTAACTGTGTACTTTGAAAGCTCCTTAATCTCGTTAATTTTATCTTGTAATTCAAATTTATGGGTAATTTGAACTGTACGATTTGGTACGTCCAAGGTGCATAGAAGCCTGTCTATTGAAAAGCCCGTTAATTTGAACAGCAAGTATCTTCCGCTACAGATAATTCGAACTATACGCGCCAACCAATATCGGCATGGCACATTGTACAGACCCCGATAAACGCATCCACTGCCTATTCACGAAGCTGACTCGCCAGCGGAGCGGAGGGGAGGATGTACAGAGAAGGTGAACCGAGGTTAAACCAGTCTAAAACTCCTATAGCGAACGTTTTGGAAAACTTATCCTTTGGGACTACACCAGTTAAGACGCTCTTGCAGGGTAGTGAGTGAGCGAAACACTTTATTAAGGACGAGAGGCCATGAGGCCATGTAGGGAAGTGAGGATGGGGAAGGGGGAGCAGAAAGAGAAAGGTCACAATTCACATAATGTACACAGTTCTAGTTTTGGGGTCCTATTCACAAGATGCACATTTCACTCAGTCAGTGGCACCAAATGCAGAGTTTGCACTGTTGACATTGGTCGTGGATGGGTATGGCCAGTCCGCGACAGTCTGGCAGACCGCTACACCAATTTGTGGAGAACGTTTTCAAGGACGTACTGGGTTATTACTTCTAGAGTAGTCGTGTCATCACGGACACGACTAATGTGCTCCAGTTCAGTCCCGGGTGCAGGACCTAGAGTTAGCAGCTGGCGGTGGTTACGGGCGAATATAGGACAGAGCCAAATTAGGTGGAAGAGATTTGGTATCTCATCACTATTGCAGTGGAGGCATCGGTGCAATTCAGAGTCTGCTGGGGCTGACCAGTTATGTACAATTTGTGGTGTATACGCTGCATTTGCATACACTTTATTAGCGACAACATCGCCCGGCCGTGAGAAGGGCTTGAGAGGTGTAAGTGTGTGTGGTTCGCTGACATGTGCAGCCATGTCAGCGCACCACAGCGCACCACAGCGCACCACAGTCTGAGGCTCAGAACCTGTCGGTGCCAGTGCTGGCGAGAAGGGGAGGACGAGGCACTAGTTCGGCCGTCTGCCAGAACCACTTGACCGCATTGAATTCCGCCCACTTCTCCTTCAGTCTTGAAGAAGGCGAAGAGGCGGCAGTCCGCTCTACTTGCTTGATAGAGCAAAAAGTGCTGGGGCTCACCTCCAAGGGCAAGAGGCAGCCTGATATCACGGACGTTTTCAAGCATTAAATTGGTGACATGCCTTAGTGCTCCTCAATCCCAGTGCACTGTCCGCTTTGATTAGTTCGAACTTTGACTAATTTGATCTGATATAGCGTAACATTGCTGATTATAGCGTAACATAGCGTAACAGCCTTTACTGTATGCGCCACGAAGAACGGAACAACAACAACAGCAACTTTTGTTCTACACTGGCAACTGGCGGATATAGCAACGTTGATTGTGAACTGGTCTGCTACAGTGCAAACCAGGTTCAAGACCCACCAAATCGCACGTGTGTTTTTTATCATTGCCCCTTATAGCGACGGCCCTTTTCTTGAGCGCACAACTACAGCAACAAAAACTACAATGATGCTTTTAGGGGCGAAGCTCCTCTTGCTCGGGCCCTTTTCCGTCCCTCGTTGCTGCTGTATACGGCACGGCACATTAATGATGATTGTGGCAGGATCCCCCTAGGGATTGGCCAACGAAAGATTGGCCGAAGAGGACAAAACGTTCAACGCGTTCGCTGCTACCCAAACAAGGAGAAGAGGAAGAAGAAGAGGTTGTTGTTCGTCGCCTGCGAGCTCAAGACACTTACCGGGGGGTACACGACACAAGACGCTCTGCAGAAGGCGACGGCCAAGGTGGCTAAATGACACACCGAATTCGCCAACTTACCCATGGAGATTCTCATCGTCCAAAACAACCCCTACATAACCACCACAAACATCGACGTCGTCGACGGGCTTGTCAACGGAGCGGTGGAAAGCTTGACGTGTCGAGACTTTATATGATGTGCGGGCGAATGTTTCATAGTTTTACCGATAAGCATTTTTGCTTCGCCCCTCTCATCATCATTCACTTCGTGGAGATGGCGGAAAAAATTAGTAGTGGCTTAACTCGCCTATGCCAGGATATACGTAGCGTG